>CM057456.1:1263262500-1264462500 GCA_016271365.2 Neoceratodus forsteri
AATCTGTGTGAGAGGTTTGAAACTGGCTTACAAAAGAAAAGTATTGATCTTATCTGTGACAATCTTCACCATTCATCACGTTTGGGTACTTGGCCAGAGGTCAAGACCTTGCAGGAGTTTTTTTTTTTTGGATAGGTGGAGTCGATGCACCATCCGCGCCACCCTCGAGGCCAACGCACTGTGTGGCGCTCGCGGGTTGGCCGTTAGGTGTTGTTGACTCCGCCCTCCTGCCAGTTCTTCGTCTCCTACTGTCGAGGTCACCTTGTGGGTAGCTGTGAGAGAGAGAAAACTTCTGAGAGGCCTACTTCTGTCTCGAAGCCTTCGTGTGTCACAGTTCGTCGACTCCAATTCGTTGACTCCGTGTCGCAGTCCATCGGCTTCGAGTTTATCCTGCTGGTTCTGTTCGCACTACTCGCTGTCACCTGATAAGACTGTTCCTTATTTTATTTTGCGACATCGGGTCTTGTTTGGTGTTCTTTTTCTGTAGGTCATGTCTCGGTCAGGGGGCAAGGAAACTTTGAAGATGGGACGGCCCCCGATGCGTTGGTACCCATATGGCCGTAAGTACCCCGTCACCGACCAGCATGACCATTGTCTCACGTGTCTTGGCCTGCTACACGACATGGATTCATGTGATGCCTGCTTCTCCATGGACTGCTGTGTCATTGAGCAACACACGTGGAAAGTGGGATGTGCTCTGCCGACTTTCAGGGGATGGGCGTGCACTCGTCGGGCCAAGCCGCGTTCTCTCGGTCTTTCCTCCGGGTCCCCTCCTGGTTCTATATGGACCGAGGAGGAGGGGGGCCTCTGTCTCTTGTAGCCTAGCCATGGCAGAGGCCCCTTCTGTGGTGCAAGAGGCCCAGTCTGTTCTCCCTGGGGACAGGTGGGAGGCACCGCTTTGGCAGTTGTCCTTTTGGGGTGAAAGCTCCCCTGGTGTCATACCCTCAGCTTGGAAGACCTGGGTCGGCGCCGTCCTCAACGCTGTCTGTGGGCACTGCTTTGGGCCATGGTGCTGTTTGCGGTGCCGTGGGCCCTGATGGCGCTGTTGTCAGTGCCAGTCCGTTGCTAGGTGTCGTTGCTGCTGTTGGCTCCATTCACGGCACCGATGGTGCTAGATGTGGCGTGGGAGGCTCCAAGCGTGGACACAGCATCGTGGGGGTTTTGAGCTCAGTGCCATCCGTGGCACTGAGAGCACAGTGGGGGGGGCCATCTTTGTGGCCGTCTCTGTCCTCTGCGCTGCTTGCAGTGCTGTAGGGTGGGTCGGCACCATGGGGGGTTCCGACCTCGCCACCGAGAGTGCACTCGGACCCTTCGTTGATGCCATCTCTGGTCTTGGCACTGCTTGCAGCGCCATGGGCCGAGATGGTGCCGTGACAGGCTCCAGCTTCGAGGCTGCTGCCATCATTGGAGCCGTGTCTTCTTCTGGCACCATTCGCAGTGCTGCTGGGGACATCTGCACCGACTCTGGTGCAGTCTCGGTTTCTGGTGCCCTTTTCAGTCGAGATGGTAGCGGGCATCCATGCACTGTTTAGCACAGGCCTTTGATCTCCACCTCTTCAGAGGCAGAATCGGACTCTGAGACGGGCAGTCTGACTGTTTGGAGTTGGCTGCTCACGTGGACAACTTGGTAGTGTCCTCGACAGGTTGGAGCCAGGCCCCCTCTGAGGAGTGGACAGTGACTCCTGGGACCAGGGACAGGGGTGCTGTCCAGCAGGCAGTGGTGCAGGCCACCATTGCTCTGCAACCTGGTCTCAGAGGGTTCTCTGACCCCTCAGTGGTGATACCCCCTCATGTGATGTGCCTGGATCGCCCAACTTTGGGGCTGATTGGAACACCCACGGAAGGGGAGGGAAGGGTGCTGCTCCCTGGATAGCTCCTTCGAGGGCCGACCAGGGCTGCCAGCTGCCTAGGCTGGCTCTCTCGAGGAGGAGGGCACTCTCAGATTCCGAGGGGTCAAGGGGTATGGGGTCCGTATGGCGGCCTTTTTCCGGAACCCACCTGGGCTGTGGGAGAAGCCTTAGCTTGGATCTCCACCCTTCCCTTTCAGTTTCCTCAAGAGGGCCCCGTTCTTTGGAGGTAGGGGACTGTCCTTCTGCACCTTCATGTCCCTGATCACCTCACAGGGGGGATTCTTCTGGGCACAGCCTAGACAGTTCCAGTTTGGTTGATCAGCTGTAGGCTGTGGAGTCTTCTGGAGCTCTTTCTTCCCTTAGGGCTCCTGGTGCGCTCCCTAGCCCAGGCGGAGGTCAGTCGATTCCTGTTGTCAGCTCTGCCCCCACTCCTCTGCCACATTTTCCTGTACTCCCGGGTATTCTTGGTCCTAGTGGTCCTCTCTCCTGGGAAAAGTTCAGATCGGTGGCTGCTCAATTTCCCTCGTACGTTAGGGCTGTGGGCAGGTAGGTTTTTCAACCTCCCCCTGAGCAGCCAGCTACTGAACACACTAGGTCCTCTGGCTCTTCATCCCCCTCTTCTGGGGGAGAGGATCCATCTGTCCACATCTCCTCAGCTGCTGATTTTGCTGAGTATCAGCGATTCCTCTTGAGGATGTTAGAGGACCTGCACATCACCCTACCCACTCAACGCAATCCAGAACACGCGGCGCATGCCTTTCTAGGCGATTTCAGTGCGGACACCCTTGTGGTGCCCCCCTGGCCTGCTCCATTTCGGGAGGCGTCGTTGCATTCGTGGCAGAGACCCTTTTCCGGAGTTGCAGCCCCTAGGGATCTCTGCCAGCGGTATTGTGCACCCCAGAGTCTCCAGGTTCCATGCCTCATCCTCAGTCAGGATTGACACAACTGGACACTCCTGATGGGCTTCGCGGCCCTCACCATGACCGGTCCCCAGATCAAGATTCCATGTATTTTGACTTCTGAGGGAGGAGGACGTTCTGCTTGGCACGGTTGCTACTTTTCTGTTGCAGCACATCAGTCCCACTATGCAAGCTATGACAGGTTCTTATGGTCCAGGCTAGGTCAACTCCTAGCCTCGATGCCTGACATGGAGGAAACCAGACAAGCCATTGCACTCTCTGCACGTGGCCTGGAGCTAGCAAGGCACCAAGCAAAGGCATCGTATGACACCAATGAGGTAGCTACCAGGGTCGTAGGGACTGCGATCTGCACTAGGCGAACAGCATGGCTGCGTGTCTCCCGGTTGTCACCTCTGGCCCTGCGTAGGGTGATTAACTCCGCTGACCAGAGAACCTAACTTTTCTCCTGTAGGGTGAGATGGCGTCTGTCGGGGCAACTTCCTACCCCTTCCAGGGGGTCCCCGTCTCACTCTCCCCACTCTCGGGCCTCTCCAGGCCTGTAAAGGTTCTCCCTCTTAGTGTGTCACCCACTGAGAGCTAAGGGACTCAGTCCCTTAGGGTTAAAACCCCCATTCAGGAGGGCTCGGCACTCACCCAAACATGATGAATGGTGAAGATTGACACAGATAAGATATGGAAATTACATACCTAACGTAATTCTGATCTTTCTGTGTATCTTCACCATTCATCTCAATCCCACCCTCCATCTCCCTGGGGCCTCAGTCTCTGGGTCCCCCTCCCTCTCTGTGCCCATCCTTGCCCCCCTCCTTTCTGTTAGTCAGGAGTGGGTAAACTGGGGCACTAAGGGGGATAATTTTCTTTAGGGGCAGAGTGGTCAGGATGGGGGGCACTCCTTCTTCAGTGCTTTGGCTCCTCCCCGGTGGGGTGGGGTTTGGCAGTTGCCCTCCTTTCTTTCCTTCTCCCCATCAATCCTTTGATTTCCTTGTCCTTGGACATAACCCCAATTAATTTAAGAAACTAGATTTCTTACACCAAAGTTTGCTTTAGAGAGAGGGTAGATAATCCCTGTATCCTGTCTTTCTTCTAGAATAGCTGATTCTGCTTTTGTTGGAGTTATTGCCAGTGATTCTGTGACTTGAATTCCGGCAGTTAGCCTCTTGGCTACTCCTTCGCAGTTCCTATACAATCTGGAGACAGGTCAAGGTTCCAGGGTATGTTTTTCCCCTCTCATTCTCATCCATATTTTTAAAATCCTTAACCCTCCCTCCTTCCTCCTTTTCTGTTTCCAGAGATTGGGGCCCCTACCCAATCCCCTTAGTCTTTCAAACTAGTTCTGTCCTCGCAGTTGTTTATTTCTACTTTTAGTTTATATATCTTTTCCTTTGTCT
This sequence comes from Neoceratodus forsteri, assembly GCA_016271365.2. NCBI lineage: Eukaryota > Metazoa > Chordata > Ceratodontiformes > Ceratodontidae > Neoceratodus > Neoceratodus forsteri. Next base: position 1,263,266,659 of record CM057456.1, read on the forward strand.
GTCCCTTGGACTTCCTTGTCCCACCCTCCCAACCCTTTTTCTCACCTCTACGCACTCAGAACTGGCGGGAGGGCGGAGTTGACAACACCTAATGGCCAACCTGCGAGCGCCACACAGTGCATCGGCCTCGAGGGCTATGCTGATGGTGCGTCGACTCCACTCATCCAAAAAAAAAGTTCCCACGGGGTCATGACCTCCAGCCAAGTACCCAAATGTGATGAATGGTGAAGACGCACAGAAAGATCAGACTTACAGTAGGTACTTAATTTCCATATCTTACTTCGAGGGGCTCTTGCAGTAGGCAACACCATTAGGACTAAGCTGCCAGGTGCCAGGACCACACGGAAAATTTCTAGCTAGCAGTATACAACGGGGGACCACCCCTGACACTGGCACGTCGATGTCCATTCTAGTATAAAAGGAGCGGTCCCCCATACCCACTGCAGTTCTTTTCACACCATCGACCTGCACTCATCGAATTCCATGGAAAACGTTGCTACAGTCGACTTTGCTTTATTTTTTATCTACATACATGTTCTTTTTCGACTCTGTGTTATTGCCGACTTCATCAGTGGACTCCTACAAGTCGAAGTGTGCCTGTGGAAAGCAACTCCCCGAAAAGGATGGCCACAATGCATGCGTTATTTGCCTTGGCCTGGATCATGACATTGAAGCCTGCAAAAAATTCAGTCAAGTCATGTGGAAAAGGCGCCAGAAGGTTCTGGAGACCCATCTCCTACAGCAGGGATTTGCTGCCCTGGAAAGAGAGCTGCAGAGCTGAACTACAGCAGGGATTTCTATGGAGCCCTCATCCTTGAAGCAGCACAAGAAGCAGCGGGACCAGGATCGGTCCATTACAGAGTCGCAGTCACCGCCAGGGTCTGCGACAGAGCCGGAGTCTTCCTCCCATGGGAGGTTGATTGCTTCCTCCACACCAGCCCTCCTTTCCTCCGGGCTGCCTGTGGACCAGCCTCCCGCTATTATTTCAGTGTGGGTAGTGCTTGTGCGGGTGCGGAGGATTCCTCTTCTGCCCCGCCTCCCCTGTTGCTCAGGCCGGTCCTTCAAAACAGTCCTGTGACAGGTGACCAGGCCAGTTCTTTGGGGGAGGCTGTGGCTGTTTCCACCCTGCCAGCCTTGGCATCTTCGCCGGACCCCACCCTGGGGCCCGACAGTGGTCTATCAGACCGACACCTGCTGTCACCCTCAAAGCCACAGCCTGCTTCCACAGAGCCTCTGCCCATGGGGTCCGCAGCTCCTTAGCCACCACTGGTGGTTGCCTTTTGGGCTTCTTCCCACCAGATGCCAGCAGGGCCTTCTTCTGCTGGTCTTCCTTTTGGGACCCGACGCAGGGTCATTCCTCACTGGAACCAGAATGTCCTCTGTCTCCGGGCCTGACGTCCCCGGCCCCATCCTCACTGGTGCTCTCTGCGGTTCATCAGGATCCAGTTCCTGCTTCAGAACCCATGGAGACCTCACCCGACCAGGCGCAGCAGCCAGTGCTGTCCTCTGATCGCTCTTTGGAGCTCTCAGTCCCTGGCTTGGACCTTCAGTCTGCACCTGCCGGGCATTCGAGCTTGTCTGGGGTGGCTTCAGACTCTGTTTGTGGCCTCCTGATGCACTGTCCTGGGCAAAGCTGCTCCAGTCATCCGATGCTCCTTTGCCAGTTGTCGGCAGACTATAACTTCCTTCTAAATGCCGGGTGGGCGTCGGCCCACATGTCGAACCCTGCTCACCAGTCGCTGGCACCAGCTTCTCCCCTGCAGAGGGCTTTCTCTCCACTGGACACACAGGTTTCCCCTCCTGCTCGGGTGCCATCACTTAAGTGCGGGTACGGTCACAACCTCCAGTATGTCACCTCTGCCACAGTCGGCCTCAGATTCAGAAGGGTCTTTACCTGTTGTTTTGGATTCCTTGGATTCTCCGACCTCTCCTTCACATTCGCCCCTAGGGGAAGTATGGGTCTGGGATACTCCTAAGTCCCCTCCTGAGGACCCCTCATTCCTGGCAAAGATGAAAACCAACCAGGCATGCCAGGGATGGTGTACGGAGGAGGAGGACCCGCAAAAGCATTGTCTTGTGCAACATTTGCACCTATCTCAGGTTGATTCCGTGTTTATCCCCCCCTTGGTGGCCCCACATGATGGCATTTCTTCCACAGTTTGGCAACAACCAGCGTCGGTCCCTGCCACTCTGAGAAAGGCTGACTGGCTCTGCCACGCACTGGATGGCAAGGCTGTCCTTGACTCTCTACCTAAGCCTGACCCCTCTGTTTTTTCGTAGGTATAGGTGGAGTGTGAGGGATCCGGCCATCGAAATTTCCCTCCTGACCGGGAATCCAACTTTTTGGGCACAAGGTCTGTGCCTCTTCGACCCTGGCCTTACATGCTCAGAATTACTTAATGAATTTGCTTATGCACCAGTAATCACTCTTTGGGCAGATAGGGGATATGCTTCAGTCTACACCAGAGTCACCGGCCCAGTCCCAGATGGAGCATCTCCATGCTTCTGCCTCTAGCATTGGTTCTTATGCTCTCTGTGCTTCGTATGACACGGTAGATGCACCTGCCTGCAGTTCGGCCTCTGCTGTCTGCGTCAGGTGTCACACTTGGCTTTGTCTGACCAACTGCAACTCGGGTTCAAGCTTCCATTCTGGATGTGAAATTCCCGGGCCCTGTGTTGTTCAGGGAGGATGTGTAGGCATTGCTGTCCTCCCTACAAGACTCCAACACTTCCCTTTGGACAGTTTCCCATAGTCAACAGGGTCGCACACATCTTCAGTCTGCCTGTTTTCAGGGGCAGCATCCACGGCCCTCCTGGATGGGAACAAACGCCAGGCCTCTTCTGTCATGACTGCCTTGACCGTTAGGTCCTATAGGGCAGAGGTGGCAGTGCCATCGGTGTCTGATACTTCCTCCTAAACCCTACTGACCCTCCCTTCTCTCCTTCTATCATCGGTTCGGAGAGTCCAGGGGAGGGAGGAGAACCAGATGAAGGGAAGGCCCTGTCTCTTCCCTCTGTCATCTTTTCAGTTCTCCCTTGCTTTGTTTTTTCCACCACCAGGGGTGTTTCTCTGATGGGTGGGCACCAGGTGATGCCTGGCATCTGATTCAGGCTGTCCTTGTTCTCCTTCCTCTCGAGAGGACCAGGCTTTGCCCTCCCTGTTCCACAGCCGTTCAACCTCATGTTTCTCTGGCCAAGCCATCCGTTGTCATCATTCAACCTTAAAAGGATGTCCATCTATCGGCGACGGGCCTCTGCCCCTTCTAACCAGTCTTTGCTTGTGGGGGCTGGCTCCACCCTTCTTGGAGGTTGGAGATGGAGTGAAGCCCTCTGACCCTCCCTCTGTATCGGGCTGAGGTGTCATTTTTTCCCCAGGCTCCTCCCAATCTTATTTGAAGGGCATTGATCCCTCTGGCTTTGGGTTGGATCCCTATGTCTGCCCATCAGCCCTTTTTTATGGGTGGTTGGTTGGGTGACATTTTCTTGCTTCTGAGGGGTGAGGCTTTCACCCTTCTTTACTCCGAATGCAGGGGACTACCTCTTCCACACTTTTGAAGGGTTTGTCCCCTTCCTTTTACACCTTTACATCGGTTGCCTTCCTTAGGGGCAGCCATACCCTTTCTCTCCTTTGGGCTGGCGTCGCTACTCCAGATCACTGTTGGATCCCTCTCCTTTCAAACTTTCTCCAGACCCACGTCCTGACTGGCTTCCTATCTTAAGATTGGCTAGCTTCTCCAGCTGGGTGTCAGGATTCCCTTAGGTCTCCCGGGTTCCTTCTTGGAGTAGGACTCAACCTACATTGGCGCAGTCTTTCTGTGCAGGCTTCCTTGGTTGTGTCACGGACAGCCTCATAGTTAGCGATGGCCTCGGGGCTCACCCAAGACTGGGAATACCCGTCTCGGGTCCTTATCCTCTTTGGGCTTTTAGCCTTTCATTAAGCTTCGCCTTAAGAGCCCCCCCAATCACCGGGCATCTCGGATGACCTACCCAGCATCCCCTGATGTCAGATGTGGGATGTGCTCTACCCATGTTTCCGGAATCTCTGCAGGATTCCCTCATTTTTCTCTCTTGTGAGGTTCCCTCTGTGCTGTCTGATCAAGGGGCCTCCTTTTTTGACCGAGACCTGTTCTACCTTTTCTCATCGTGTACTCCTTGACCCGGCGTTTTTTGTGTGCATCTGTGGGGCTCCCCTCAGACCACCTGGACGGTGGAAGAGGGCACCGAAGCCCCTCCGAGAGACATCTCACCTGGTTCCAGTCCTGTGCACTGCAGACAGGCAAATTTATGCCTTTGGCCCCAGGATTTTTACCGATATGCTGGTCTTTTTGATGGCAAGCAAACAAGGCAGTTCTCCTAGCCCCCTATCGCCTGAGGCTTGCCGGACGACAGTGAGATTTTACTCTTCCAGACTGGACATTGGCCCTTGCTCCTCTGGCCTGAGTCCTCAGTATTCATCCTGATGAGGCTGTGGTCGTGCATCCTCAGTTTTACCATCCCACAGGACTTCTCCTCCTCCTCCTTCCCTTTCCCGTGAGGGACAGGATTCGAGGTTCCCTATGGGGTATTTCTTCTCCAAGGAGCAGTTGAAGGAGTGCTTTCCTTTTACCTTGTTCTGTTGTTTTGAGGCTTTTCTTGGAACACCCTTTTCTTCTTCTCTTTTGAGATGCCAGGAAGTCGGGTCCTACCAGAACTTCCCTATCATTCTCCGGGAAATCAAGGCTCTCTTTTTCCAATGGACTTTTTCTCTTTCGGTTGGCCCCTCGCCTGGGCTTTTGCCCGCGGGCGAGTATCTTTCTGGCTGCCCTCTTGGCTGTCTCCTTTTGGAGGTTCAGCTTCCTTCCCTTCGAGGGAGGCCCTCTTGGAGCCCCTTGTTCCTCATTTTTTTTTCTCCCTGCAAATCCTTTCCAGGATTCAGGGAGGCTTTTGTTTCCAAGGGAAGCCCCCTTCTGGTTTTGGACAGGACTAATGTCGGGCAATCCTATCCGGACACGGTTCAGCCCATTTGTGATTCTCTGTTTTTCTCGGCTATCGAGCGAAGATGCTCTCCTTAGGCGGAAGCAGTCCACACGTTTAGTAGCTTTTTGGCTCCCACCTTTCTAGGGTTTGTTTTTTTCTGCCACCTCCTTTTGGTGGTTACAGCTCATATCTGCCCGGGTGTTTTTCTTGACACCCTCCTATTTCTGGAGGCCAACCTTAGGCTGCGGATTTGTTTGGGCATCTTTTGCCCTCTCTGTTTATTGCAGTCCTCTCTCCTCCTCTTGGAGTTTTTTCCCTTTGGGTACTGCTTGGGACTCAGTCCTACTGTTGCCTACTGCAAAGGCCCTCTCAAAGTAAAATAGTACAGTTACGTAAGAACTTACTGTAACAGTAGATCTTCAAGAGGAGCTCTTGCAGTAGGCATATTTTTCCCTTCCTCCATCCCACTGCTCTCTTTCCATCTCGGCCTCTCTCAGCTCCAGGAGTCCTCTTTTTCTCCTGTTGGACCTTGTTTTCAGGGTCTCCGGCAGGGGGAACTGAGGTGGGTATGGGGGACCATCCCTTTTATACTAGACCTGACGTCGATGTGCCGTCTTCAGGTGGTGGTCCCCCATTGTATACTGCTAGCTAGAAATTGTCTGTGTGGTCCTGGCACCTGACAGCTTAGTCTTAACAATGTTGCCTCCTGCAACAAGAATCTGAGTAGAGCAGAATTTAGATTTACTGTACAGTATATCATATCTTTCATGCAATGCAACAAGTTGCATACTAGTAGTGCTGTGATTGTATGCAGGCATATAGAGCATCCTTTAACTGTTCAACAATATTCTCCATACAACTATGGGAAATTTGGTAAGAATTTGTATTATAGACAGAGGTTATGTTGCCAAAGACACAAGTTATCGACTTGTCTTTTCAACTGGTCAGGGTGCCAGATTTTCAAAGCCCTGAAGCCAGCCTTGCATCTAGTGGTGTTTTCACAGAAACTGCGTTGGTCAGCCAGCCCAGTGGTGCTGGAGGTTGAGGCACTGGTTGCTACACCTCCCACCACCCCAGCAACCCGGGTTCAGGAACGAGCCCAGGCCACCGGGGGTCGGCAAGGGGGAGAGAGGATTGAGCATCCAGAGGACTGCTCTCCTCTCTCGAGGGGAGGGAGACTTGTTATCCTGCTTGTTGATAGCCCATTGGCAGTGGCTGGAGGTGAGTACGGGTCGGGAGGCACGGTCCAACACCATCACATTGGTAGGGAAGGGGGGAAACGGGAGAAAATGGAGGAAAAAGAGCCTGGCAGGCTCTGTGATGGTCTGCCGCTCCCAAGAGTCATCCTCGGGTTCTGGATTGGGTCTCTGGGAGGGAGAACAAGCCAGCAACCTCCTTCTTTGCCCTGCTGTGGGTGGCAATCCATGGAGGAATTACTGGGCATCAGCGGGACCAGAGAGAGAGAGTCCCTTCATCAGAAGGACCATAGCTGCCTGTCAGGGCTCCAGAGGGATAAACATCTGTATGAAAAAAACAAAACAAAACTGCGTTGGTCTCATATTCCTGGATGCAGGTAGTAATGGAGGCTGGCAGCAAACAGTTTTGCATCCAGTAGTGGATGCATGTGGCTAAACCCAGACAACAGAGAAGGTGAATTTACAACACTGGTGGATAGCAGCCTTAAGTAATGAGATGAGCTCACCCAGATCCCAGAAAGGGTGCATAGGTCTCCTGTGTTTCTAACTGCAACACTGTTAGCCCATGCTGGCAGTGGATAAGCCTGCAGCAGCTCCAGATCCACCAAGCATTAGTGAGGACTTCAGCCAAACACATCTCAGTAAGGAAAGGGAATATACAGGGATAAGGCTAGGAAAGACAGGTTATCTTACACTTAAAGTCCCGAAGCTAAACGGGTGTAGATACAAAACATATGTTTCCTTGTTAAGCTAAAGAAATTTCACATAATTTTGTAAAATAGTAATTTCCTAGTATGATTTTAAAACTGATACCTCAAGTACTGGGGTGTGTGTGTGTGTGTTTTGACATTCATAGAAGAAACACATTTGCCGTGTGAAGAGATTGCCTGGCAACCAGTCTTCATGGTGGAATGGAATTTGCAGTCAAGGAAGAGCCTCTGCTTTTTGTTTACTTGTCGCTCTCTGATCTGTGTTCAATGCCAGTGCAAGAAGCCTAAGAAACACAGAAGCATTTCATCAGAAGAAATACAGGATGACTAAAACAACAAGACTAATGCTTGCCGAGCTAGCCGTAACAATTTAAATATTACAACAAAAATACTTAAATGATAACCAGAAAGAAAATGCTGTGAAGAACAACGTTTAACATCTGTTTAGAAGTGCACAGGGATGCAGAAAAGCCCACCGTCTAGTAATTTGTGTGTGTGTGTGTGTTTTTTTTTTGCTGGTGGGAACCCATTTAATTAGTGCTAGGAGGTATTGAATTTTAGCTTATAATGCATATTGTTTTCCAGCTGTACCGAAGATTGCCAAGTTTCTAATGGCCTGACCCTGTTCTGTAAATCAGCAGTAAATTGCTGCATGTACACCAAGTAAAGTCAAAGGGCTCATTCTGTTGGGTTTGTGCTGTCACAGGAACCTGGGCTAAGGGATTAATGGTCTGATGTTAAACATCTGTCCCCTGTCTTTGGGGGAACGTAAACACACAAAGACAGAGTCTAATGCCATCAACTAAAAGATCTTCAATGAGAGGAAGCCCTTGCTAACATTTCCAGCCAGCGGCACCTTAGACACGTTGCCTCTTTATGCTAAAACCCCACAGCACTAAGGGTCCTATAAATAGTCGCCACATGACAGCTGGGAAAAGAAGAAAGGTTTCCTCCAGACATTAGTTGTGCTAAAAGATTCATCATTACCTGCAGTCCAGAAATAAATCTTTGATACTTACAACTACAATAATCCATGCTGTACATTTTGTTGCAGATATAGGTAGGCAGTCCTTATGCCCGGCACTTTCTCAGCATTACAGAGAATACCCCAGGGAACAAAAACATAGTGTACACCATTTCAGAAGTGAATTGGCACAACTACATAGGAAATGGATATGTGCCTAAGCCTTTGCATATCTATTGAAAACATCTCTTGAGTTGTGAAAAGTTCACATATAATGGTAGTCTGTATCATTGAAAATGTTGTAACATTGGGTTTTTCCCTTCTATGATCTGATGGCTTCTCAAAAAGAAATCCCTGTGTTAGCTGATTGATTTAAATAAAACCGCACAGGATGGATGAATACGAGCTGCTATGGAGCGTGATTTTAAAGCAGCAGTGAAATTCATTCATTTTTGAATGTGCTGCTGATCCCCCACTATTTTTGTAAACAAATCTATGTATTTATTTATTCACATCAAACAGATGTCAGGCTGGACCCCATGAGGTACAGTATCACATTTTTATGGGCAGTGGTGGTTAACTTAGAAATGTTTGGGTGTGGGAACTCTTGCCTCTAGATTTGTAGGTGGGGGAACTGTCATCTGAGAACTCTCATTATTTTGTAAGAGACTGGGGATCTGAATTATTTTCTGCCCAATTTAACCACTCTTATAAATGTCCCTTGTTACAGCAGGGGGCACAAAGTGTTTAGTTTCTAGTGTGGTACGTACAAGATATTTATTTCTTCACAAATTTCACCTGGAAGGCAAATAGTTCATGGGAACAGGGCAGGACTTCTTACTCATATAGTAGGTAAATCGGGATGAGAATCACAAACCCCTTTCAATCAATCAGTACTTTATTTGTTAAGCGCCATTCAATCAATCAATCACTTTACTTAACCAGGCATAAACACCATTGAGCAAGCTCATTTTCAAGGTGGTCCTGGGCATTAATATAATACAGTACACTTCATAAGATTACAATTATAGTGGACAGCGGTGCAAAAAAAAAAAAGGCATTGTACAGTCATATAAAAACATCAACAGTATAAATATTTAAAATCAGTCTGGATAAGCTTGAGAAAACAAATATGTTTTTAACATAGTTTTAAAACTACTGACTGTCAGGCATGCTCTTAACCGATGAGGCAGAGAGTTCCACAGGGTTGGTGCTGCAAATGAAAAAGCGCGAGCCCCAGAAGTTTTTAGATGGACCCTGGGAACCTTTAGCAATCCCTTGTTGGTGGATTGGAGAGGACAATTGGGGGAGTAGGGAGTCAAGAGATCTTTCAGGTAGTCAGGTCCCTGTTCGTGTAGGGCCTTAAAGGTAAACAAGCCTACCTTATAGATGATCCGCCACTGAACTGGCAGCCAGTGCAGCCCACGCAGCACAGGTGTAATATGACTGGCCCTAGAAGTGCCAGTCAGCAGATTGGCCACAGCGTTCTGCACTAGCTGCAAGCGGCAGATATCAACCCCAGGTAGCCCAAGGTAGAGGGCATTGCAATAGTCTAGACGGGTAGTAATGAAGGCATGGACCAGTGTTGGAAGGTCACCTGGAGGAACCAGGTGTTTCACCCGGGCAATATTCCTCAGATGGTAAAGTGAGGATTTAACCACAGCCAACACCCGAGGGTCAGACCGTCATCAAAAATAACGCCCAGGTTATGCACCCGGTCTGAGGTAGTGAGCTGGACACCATCGAGCCATAGTCCCGACGTACTCAGCTCCAGAACCCACCCCCGGGAGACCCAGGTCCATGACCAACACCTCAGTCTTATCTGGATTCAGTCTCAGCTAGCTCAGATTCATCCAGTCTTTGATCTCGGAGAGGCAACTATTTAGCACGGAGACCGCATCAACCTGTCTGGGCACAAAAGACATATATAGCTGAGTATCACCTGCATAGCAGTGAAAACTCAAGCCATATCATCTGATGATATCTCCCAATGGCAGCATATACACTGTGAACAACGTGGGTGCCAATATGGAGCCATGCGGCACCCCACAGGATGGGGGGGAGGGCGTCAGAGGAATAAATTCCAGTGACCACCCTCTGAGACCTACCTGTGAGGAAAGATCGAAATCATTCGAGGACAGTACCTGACAGTCCGCAAAGGAACCTCAGGGTCTCCAGGAGCACCCCATGGTCCACAGTGTCAAAGGCTGCTGAGAGATCGAGAAGGACCAGGATGGTACAAGCCTTTCGATCTCTCGCCATTAGGAGGTCATTAAGTACCCAAACAAGGGCTGTCTCAGTGCTATGCCTCTTCCTAAAACCAGACTGGAGAACTTCATAGACATTGTGAGTCACAAGGTGATCATCCAACTGCAACGCAACCACCTTCTCAATAACCTTCCCCACAAAAGGAAGGCTAGAGACAGGTCGGTAGCTAGCTGGATCGTCGGGATCCAAGGAGAGTTTTTTTTAAGGAGTGGTCGAATGACCGCCTCCTTTAGGGGGTCTGGAAAGACTCCCCTCTCCAAGGATCTCCATACAGTTTCTGCTAGGATCGGGCAGATAGCATCTACACAACCCACTAATAGGTGAGTAGGGCCCGGATCCAAACTACAACAGGTTGGATGCAAAGTCTGGACGATCTTCACAATATCTATGAATTCCGGTCGGCTGAAATCAGTCCAGACAGACCGAGTGCTCACCACATCCCATTGACCTTCACAACCCCTCATGGAGGGAACCTGGCTGATTCCGGCCCTGATGCTGGCAACCTTATCTGTGAAAAACCGAGCTAGCTCATCACACTTATTTTGTGAAAATGCACTTCCAGACTGAAGACAGATTGGATTGCACAATCTGTCGATGGTCAAAAAGAGTTGAGCCGTTCGATTTTGCACAGCAGAAATCTCCCTGGACAGGAACTCTGCCTTCTTACTGAAGATTTCTGATTGATAGCCCTCATAATGTTCCATCAGTCTAAGCCTGTCAGCATCAAGGCCGGATTTCCGCCATGCTTTCTCCAGCCTTCGATCAACTCGCCTCAACTCCTTCAAGGACCCATCATACCAAGGGTTCCTTGGGCGAAGAGTAAGGGGTCAAACCCGATCAGGAGCAAACAAGCCCAAGTCATCTCCCACTGCCTTATTATAGGCTAGTACTAGATCCCCTGGACATGTGCTTTCACTCAGCAATCCCCATAGGTCAAGTACTGCCGACAGATCATCTGGGGTAACTCTCCTTAAAGGGTGGTACCGGACCATCTCCAAAGGGGTAGGTCTATTTGGGGGGCTCCAAAAACTGAACCCTATGTTACGATGGTCAGACCAACCAACTGGTTCCACCCCCACGTCAGAGATCTCCATCCCCAGGAGGAACAGTAGATCCAATGAGTGACCTCCTATATGGGTAGAGGAGGTAACAACCCGTGTCAGGCCCAGCATTGTCATTAGCTGGAGGAGAGTTTGACCAACTGCGAGAGTTCATCGTTGACCCAGGCATTAAAGTCCCCCAGAATAATCCATCTGGGAGACTCTAATACCGTGTCGACAATAAAGTTCACAATCTCCTGCGGGAATAAACCCCCATCACCTGGTGGACGATAAATGAGGAGTATCCTGCAACCTACACCTTCTCCCATAATACACTCAAAAGATCTAGTAATTCCTATCAGAACCTCCACAAGGCTCAGTTTGGTCTTAAAAAAGATGGCTACACCCCCACCCCTACGATTCAGCCTCGGGCAGTGAATCACCGAGAACCCAGCTGGAACTGCAGAAGCCAAAATTGGGCCAGCATTTTCATCCAGCCAGGTCTCGGTGACACATGCCAGATCCACTGTTTCAACAAGATCAGCTATAATAGCTGTTTTGTTTTTGATGGACCTGGCATTACATAACACTGGCCAAGTTGGATGAGATGCTGAGGAAGACCTCGACTCCTGACCAGCATTAACTGCTGGGCCCTTGGGTATGGGAACAAGACATGGATTACTCCTGTCCTGGCACCATTTCACCTCAGGACATCGCCTGGTTCCTACCACCCCAATCCGTCCCCCTTCCATTCCCCCACCAGGCCCAGTTCCCGGCCCCTTCCTACTCCTAATAATCCCGAGAAGTTGACAACACTTATAGACCTCATCTGGAAGATAAGGGCAATCAAAAGGGTGCAGTTCCCTGAGCCTGGTGGGGTGATACTGCCTGACCGTCATTCGGCTACCCAGCTCATTATAAAAACAATAAGAATCCCGCACTATATAACTTAATCCCTGCCAAATCAACTAATATAATTACCAAATCAAAATAAATAAATATGCTATAACAAAGACAAGATCAATAACTATATAAAATTACAAGTTGTGTGCCCCCCACCACTTATAACAACAATAAAAGAAAAACACAAATAATAATAATGAGTCAGTGTTAAGTATATGGAGAAATTCAGGCTGTTTTGAGGTACTCTCACTGCCTCAACAGTCAAATAATAAAGTTCTTATAAACAAATGAGCCACCAGAACAGTTCCCAGGTAATTCAAACTGTTTTGAGGTACTCTCACTCCTCAACAGTCAAATAATAAAGTTATTGTACATGAAAGAGCCGCCAGAACAGTTCCGAAGTAGTCAGGTCCAATTTCCTTTTCCACTCTCCTCTTCCCAGTGTGACTCCAGGACCTTAGACCCCAGATACCATCCCCAAAGGCTAAACCCTGCAGGCCAGCAAATACAGGCCCCTGAACAGAGGACCACTGGCTCCCCCCACAGGAAGCCCTAGAAATCCTCGGGGGCAAACATCCACCAATCTGCACCCCTCTGAGTTCCCTTCTCATCACAGGCCAGTCCGGGTAGTCACCTTCAGTTCAGTACTGCAGCCCAAAAGGTAAAATGCCACCTTCCCCTTCCTCGGAGCAACAAACCAACAGTAATCTTAAAAGCTGAGTAAGGGCCCAGTCGGAGGAGTGTTAGAGACTCAGCTACCCACCAGCTGCAGAGATCCCCCCCCCACCTAACAACAGCAGCTGAGACTAGACCCTCCAGTCCAAACCCCTGCTACCATCCTCCTTGGACACCCAGCACAGCCCAGGACCTGCCAGGCATCTCTCCCGGGGCAACAAAGAGCAAATACCCAAAGTCCACAGGAATAAACACAGTCACTGGATATGCTCTCACCACACCACCTGTACACATGAGCACTACAGAGGAATTTGTTTCGTACTGATTGGAAAATGATTACCATTTTTCAGATTTTTAAGACTAAATTATGTTAATTACTGTCTAATAGAAATGTTAATTGATAAGCTTATTGTTAGAAGTTAATTCTCTATGTTGATTGTAACTCTGTTGTATTAAATGCTGCCTCTGGCCTGGGACCTTTTGAATACAAGGCTTGGGCCTTTAGAATGCTTTCCTGGGCCTACAGATTTTAATAAACAGAGCGTGGAAAGGCAAGTGGGTGCCAGGATTCCATTCAAATCAGTAAATATGAAGGTGGTTAAAGGATACCTAAACAACATTTTAACAACACACAATTCAAAAATCTGACTCTGTAGGTGACTAAAGGAAAGGATGCTGTACTCATTAATGCTAAAGCTACATTTACATAATGTATCTAAATGTTGTTCCAGAGCATTTGAAAATTGCAAAATCAGCCTTCCAATTCCAAAACAACTGTCTTACCTGCTTCCTAAAATGGCTGCCAAATGTGTTATGTGATGACATCATTTGAGCCAAAGTCAGAGAACTATTTGGCTCTCTATAGTGCTAACTAGTTCTTTTTTCCCTTTGTATAGAATTATTTCACCCAAATGGTCAAAACCATGTGCATTATTTTGTATAATGCAAGTTAGGCTATGGTTCTATTCGTTTTGTTTACTTTAACATGCAGAAAATGTGTTTTAATCCAACTGACTTTCTCTGTGGCAAACCACAGTGCAGTACAAATCTTGAATAACCTGGTGGTCTAGTGGTTATGGTGGATCCAGGATGCTACAGTGGGGGAGCTAGGGTGGTATGCATGCTTAATATGCACTTTTTAACATTTTCATTAAACCTTTATATTTTCTGCTATTATTCTTTTCTAGTACGTTTTTGACAGAACCTACAAATGTAATCCATAGTTTGAATGTAAACATTTGTACAATCAATAAATCAGACCTATTTTAAGACTTTTTTGTGGAGCAAGGCTCCTATTTCTCTCCTTCTGTCTTGCCCTTCCCTAAATATAGCAGTACCTTGCAAGAGTGGCCTTCTCAGTCCCCCTCTGGTATTCATTCTTCACTATTCCTCCTCACACTGAAAACTGGTGAGCTCATCACCCTTCTGCATCATGAATGCAAGCAGTACAGTCCCCGTTTTATTTTGACATATCAAATATAAACATATCTTTCCAGTAAGTTAGGCTCACAGCAGCAGGGATTAAGAAAATGATGGGCTTTCCTATCCTTAAAAGATCTAGGCTACCTTTGATTAGGCACTATTAAATGATGGGTGTGCATGTCATTACGCACTTCATATAATAGTGCCTGATCATAGGTGGCTTAGATCTTATATGGGTAGGAAAGCCTATTTTTCCACTTATGCCATGCTGCTATCAGCCTGGCTTACCAGAAGATCATGTTTATTATTAATATATAAATATAACACGGGAGACTTACTAAACACATTCATGATGCGGAAGGGTAGTGAACTCACCAGTTTCTTTTGTGGGGAGCAGGTGAGAAGAATGAATGCCATAGAAAGACTGAAGAGGCCATTCCAGCAGGGTACAGCTATATTCAGATTAGTTGAAGACATGAAGGAGGATGCTGAGCAGATCACTGTGAGATCTGATATGTGGAGCTGCCAGCATCGTGATCACTACCTGAATGTGGATGAGAGTACTCATTAATGACAAATACTCAGAGTGGCAGGGCTGCATCAAAACTGTTACATGAATTCAGTGTAGGGAGATTACCCTCGGGTGGGGGTGGGGGCTGTTGACGTTGGTTAGGACAGTATTGAGGGAGTTGTATATAGCTCATTCAAGATTTGGAAGGGTGGTAGCCAGCTAACTCATTGTGGAGCAGAGCACAGAAAAGTACTGGAGAAAAATTGCTGGGAACTGTCCTGCAAGGTTCTGCAGATCACAGGTAAAGGAGTAGATTGACACTGGAAGTCAGGTGGATTCACTCAAGGTATTAGTATGCCTCTCCTACTAATAATATTGTTATCCATTGTAACTGCAGCCCTAATGAGGGCATGAACAGCAGTTTTTCTAGTGTGTCATGATGCTTATTGCTTGGCCTTCCAGGAAGACCTAGTTGTTGGTTAATGAAGTGGGAAAAAACACAACAGGGAACTGTACATACTACCTTTACTGTGCAGAAGGGTGGTGATCCACTCAATGTTTACTGTGGGTGCAGAAGTCAAACATTGAGAATGTGGACTGGAGAGTGATTTGGGAGGCATTTTTAACAGTGCCAGCTGATGATGTGTATCAGTATAGATGTGCACAACTCTCTGAGGTACAAGATTACAATCCGAGATGTGATAATTCTCGTCATGAGACCACAAGCTCATATGTGGCCCCAGACAGTACTAAGTACAGGATATGGATGGTGGGGTGTTCAACAGAAGGCAGTCTAGGTGCAGGGGGTTCACATGGAAGAAGAAAGCCTTATTTGTGGATTAACAAGAGAGCATGAGCTTTGGAACTGAACAAGATCGGTACTTTGCTGTGTGACCCTAAGCAAGTCACTAAACTTCCTTGTGCTCCCAGGCCACACCTGTAAACAAGCTTTAAGCTTAGTGTCTCTCTCCTGGTTAACAAAAAACAAAATTCAGTGCATCATATAACCACTAGATCATCAGGTAATTGAAGTGTTGTACTGTAATGCAGTTTGCCAAAGAAAAAGTCAGCTGGATTGCAAAACATTTTCTGCAAGTTAAAGTAAACAAAATGAACAAAATCAGCCTAACGTGTACTAATCAATATAATCCACAAGTTAATACATGGTGTTGGCCATTCAGGTACAACCATTCAAAACAAAGAGGGAAAGAAGAACTAGTTAGCACTATAGAAATATAAGTGGATCTCTGTCTCTGACTCCAGTGATGTAATCATGGCTCATCACTTAACACACTTGGCAGACATCTTAGGAAGAAACCAAGGTTGTTTTCTGAAAGTGAAAGGCTGATGTTTACATTTTTCAAAAGCCATGAAACTGCATTTATGTTATTTACATAAATGCAGTTTTATCATAAATGTACACAGCAGCCTTTACTTTACCTCGAAATGAAGCCAGATTTTGGAGTTTGCAGTTTTTAAAAACTGCTTGTTTAGGTACCCTTTAATAATAAGGTTCAAGTGGAAGGGAATTAACATGAATCTTTGAGTAATTCATTTCCCTTATAGCTTGGAAGTTTCAAATCTTCCTGGATGTAAAGTCTCCACCATTCATTCACACTGGTGAGACTACGCTGGAAGTGCTAGGACTGAGCAGGAAGCCAAAAATCTTCAGCAGGGCCAGCGCCGAGGTAGGACCATGCATGCATGGTGCTGCAAGACTGGCTCATGTCGTATAGGCTATCTCGGCATTGACCCTCCAACCATCTCAGTTCCTTTGTTCCTGCTGTCGAGAGCGGTTCAGTGATGACGTTGCTCACCTGCCGGGAGTCAAATCTTCACATCTATACGACAGCAGCACAGTCGTTCAGTATTTGATTAGTTTTTAGTATATTTATTTATTATTTAGTTTTTAAAAAAAAGTTTATTCTTTTCAACCAAGAACAGAAGAAGTCTTCTTTAGCCCGCCTTCAGCGGCATAGACCATGAACGGGGCCGGTGATGGTAGGAAACTTGAAAGCTGTTTTAGCAGCAAGGCTTGGTCCGGTCCGCCGCCCTTTTCAAGGGTGTGTGTGTCTGACCATGGGCAGTCCGGTGCTCGGGAGGAAGGGCAGTCCTCTAGAAAGCACAAAAAGAAGTGGGCCTGATCGACGTTAGGGACCCAGCACTGCTCGGCCTCGAGCTCTTCGTCCCACCAGTTGAAGAAGAAGCAGTACCACTCAAGGTCGCCCTCTCATAAGTCTTCATGGAGATCATCGGTAGTGGGGGACATGAAGCTGACCCCGGCTCCATTGGAGTCACCTGCAGCCTCAGTTCCTGGCAGCCACTCTCCTCGACTACGGAATCCTTCCTCGCCCCTTGGGGGATCCTCCAGTGAGCAGTTTCATCTTTGGGCTGCTGTTATGGAGCAGTGGGTCCAGTGGTTGTCTCAACTTCCTGTGCCTGTGGAGCCGGCCCTGGGACCTTTGGGCCTGGGGGCTACAGGCCCTCGAATTGGGCAGTTGGGTCAACCTAATCATGCGACACCTTCTTTAGTGCCTTCAACACCATTTTCTCATGCTTTTCCTCCCTCACACGGCTGCGGCACAGAGGCCAGCACAGGTACTTCCTTCTCCTACTCCTCGTATTTTCAGGTCTCCAGTCTTGTGTGCTCTGGGGTTTTTGGGGGCTTCAGGTGCTCATCTGGTGCCAGGTGCAGCACCGCTCACGGCTCCAGCCTTGGTGGCGCGCCACCTCAGGTACCAGGGTTTTCGACTGCGATTCAGGAGGCACCTCCCCCTACTCTTTTTCCTCCCTTTCCTTTCCTTTCCATACTGTCCCTTCTGGGCTAGTGGGAGATAATATTGAGTCGGATCCTGATCTATGATTAGGGGATGATTTGGATGAGGATTCATCCTTTGGAGTGGAAAGTAAGCTCTCTTCTGCAGCAGAACCCTTGGTCAAGGACCTTTCTTTTAAGTCTCTTCTGAAGAATATGAATTCCACCCTTTCTTTCCAGACTTCTGAGGTGGATCCTGGGAAGCTGTTGCACCTTCAGTATCTGCATGTTCCTGAAATCCCTGTGGAATTGACACCTCCAGTGCAGCCCTCTTTCAAGACTCTTTCACAGATGGTGTGGGACAGTCCAGTGCTCATTCCTTCTGTGGCTAAGTCCATTGACAGGAAATACGCTCCCCCTAAGGATAGGCCAATCCTTGCCTCTCAAGCCTTTGCAGATGCCATAGTGGTCTTGGCAGAGAATGACAAAGCTGTTCTTCCTTGGGAATCTACGGCTCGTCCAGTAAATAAAGAATCCCATAAGATCAACACTGGGGAAGCGAGTGTTCACTGCTGCCACCCTAGGAATGTGTATTGGTAGCTACCAGGGCTATTTCTCTCAGTATGAGTATACCCTCTGGCATTCACTCAAAGCCACTGTGGAGGCTCTTCTGGAGTCGGACCTTAGTTCAGAGCTTCTACAGACCATTACTAGAGGCATTGAGTCCAACAATCAGCAACTTAAGGCTGCTATAGATGCCTTTGACACTGCTTCTAGAGCAGCAGTGGCCGGGATATGCACCCAGCGTCACTCATGGCTAAGGACTTCAGGGTTCACAAATGATGCTCAACAGAGAGTCATGAACTTTCTATTTGATGGAGTTTATCTGTTTGGCTCACAGGTGCAGCAGGCACTGGAGGCCACTCAGAAAACTAGAACTGCTATTAAAATGGCCAGACCAGCCCCTGCTTGCCCCTCAGTGGGGCAAAAATTGCAGGCAGTTTCATAACCATCAGTCCTTTTGTGGTAAAGGCTGAGAGGCCTTTAACAAGAGTCAGACCCCTCAGCTGCAAATGAGAATGCAGCAGAAGGCACAGGGACTGAAGGTTCCTAGTGCCACCCTCTGAAGACCTGGCCCATGTGTCACCTCAACTGCCTGAGTGGGACTTTTCTTCAGCAGTATGGGGGCGTCTGACTCAGTTTTACAACCAGTGGAAGTCACTCACAATGAACAAATGTGTCCTCAGGATAATTTGTGAGGGTTACTCTCTAAATCTTTTGGATACCCCTCCAGATCATCCACCCAGATGACAGCCCAAACTGTCTATCACTCAGACATCCTTGCTTCTGAAATTCAGGGTCTTCTGAACAACAGGGCAGTAGAAGTGGTTCCACAAGCAGAATGGGACACAGGTTTCTATTCCCACTACTTCCTAGTTCTAAAGAAAACAGGCGGCATGTGCCCTATTGTAGACCTAAGGAAGTTAAACAAATACCTCTTCAAAGAGGGTATGCCACCCTTATGGTGATACCAACACAGTGAAATACACATCTGTCAGCAAAATCAACACTTTGCTGACAGCTCGCTGTGTTGGTGTACCCGAGACAGGGGCATGCTGTCTCCCGGTCCTGCACCCCTGCCCCGAATCAACTCCGACTGGAGTTGAGAATCCTCAAGATGGGAGGGGGCAGAGCTCCCCACATAGGGGTTCGGGGGGGCATAGGACCCTGATAAAAAGAAACAAAAAAAAAAAAAAAACAGGACCAGTAGACACATAGGAATCATGTAGACTACAGCTTTCGGTTGACATGATTCCTGTCTGCAAGATGCTGGTCGACATAAAAGATGTCGAGCCAGCATGGTCGAGCCTTCAAAGAGAAAGTCAAGATGATATCGCTAGGTACGCTCCTACCTCTGATTCATCAAAATGATTGGCTGGCTTCCCTGGACATGCAGGATGCCTACCAACATGTCCCAGTGCACCCAAGCCACCACAAGTACCTTCGCTTTGTGTCTCTGGGCCAGCACTACCAATTCAGAGTCCTGACCTTTGGGCTATCCTCAGCGCCTCTAGTCTTTACAAAGTGCTTTGCAGTACTCACAGCGCATCTCAGAAAACTTGGCGTCCCAGTGTTTCCGTTCCTGGATGATTGGCTTCTAGCAAGTTCCTCCAGACAAGGGATGCAGGAAGTGGTGGCCACAGCTTCTAAGTTCCTCCCATCCATGGGAGTTCTGCTGAATCTGGAAAAATCGCAGCTTCAGCCCTCTCAACAACAACTCTTCATAGGAGTTCTCCTGGACACCTCCAGGGCAATAGCCTTCCTTCCAGAAGACAGGAGAAACAATATGCTCCAGATGGCTCACTTCATTGAGGAGAACAACTCATTTAGCGCTCTCTCGATGCAGCGGATGCCGGGTCTCATGGCGTCATCAGTGTTCATGGTGCCCCTAGCTCATTTGCACATGAGAACCACACAATGGATGATCAGTACTCGGTGGTCTTCAACTACACATCTGCAGTCCTTTCACATCAAGGTAATGGAATTTCTAATCAGGTCACTCACCTGGTGGACTCAGGACAACCTTCTCACTGTCAGGATCTCCACAACCAGGGCCTGTGGAGTCAGGGCGAGTCTCAGCTACACATAAATGTCCTGGAAATGAGAGCTGTCCTGTATGCTGTCCAAGCCCTAAAGGATATCCTCTGTCACAAAGTAATTCTCCTTCAGATGGACAAGGCAGTGATGTATTACATCAACAAACAGGGTGGAGCACACTCTTACTCTCTGTGCAGAGAAGCCATGAGAGTGTGGGAATAGTGCCTCGAGCACGAAGCCCTGATCCAGGCGGTCTGCCTACCAGGAATCCAGAACGTGGTGGATCGCTTCAGCAGAATGGAGACAGATACACACGAGTGGTCTCTCAACTCAAATGTTGTGCAGTTGCTCTTCGAAGAGTGGGGCACTCCGGACCTGGACATTTTTGCATCCCCACTCAACGCAAAACTGCTTCTGTTCTGCTCCAGAAATCCAGAACCTGGTGTTTTCTGTCAGGATGCATTCAGACTGTGGTGAACAAGATGCTTTCTGTCTGCATTTCCTCTTCTTCCATTAATCCAGAGGGTGCTGCTCAAGCTGTAGGCACAGCAGGGCAGCATGATTCTCATCGCCCCATACTGGCCTTGTCAGATTTGGTTTCTGTTAATCAACAGATTATCAGAAATTCCACCAAGACAACTACCACTTCAGACAGACCTCCTGACCCAGGGCCTTGTGGTCCATCCCAATCTGACATCACTTCATCTCCATGCCTGGCTCCTGAGGAGATAGAAGTAGGTAGATTCAACATCTCCCGTAGAAATTCATTCTCCTAGCAGTGCACCACCCACCCACTAGGAAAACCTACACAGCAAAGTGGAAACGATTCTCCATGTGATGCGCAGAGCCCTCCCTGGACCCCTTTTCTTGCTCACCAAACAAGGTGTTAAGAGTACCTGCTAGACCTGTCAAATGCAGGCCTGCAATACTCAATAGTGAAAGTGCACCTCTGTGCGATTTTGGCTTACCACAAGCCTGTCCACAATATGTCAGTGGTTCAGCTACCCTTGGTCAAGAGGTTCCTTAAAGGTATCCTCCACACTAGGCCTCCAGTCAGGAGACCTGTAGCTGCTTGGGATATCAACCTTGTGCTAGACATCCTCACCCGTAAATCATTCGAGCCTCTAGCAAGCTGCAAGTTGAAGTTCCTGACCTGGAAGGCTGCCTTTCTTGTAGCCATTACTTCTGCTTGCAGAGTGTCTGAAATACATGCCCTGGTCACAGACCACTGTATACAGTATTTCACAAGGACAAGGTGGTTCTAAAAACTCGCACTAAATTTCTTCCAAAAGTAGTCTCAGAATTCCACCTGAACCAGCCCTTGGTCCTTCCGACCTACTTTGTGAACTTTCAGAATGAAGGAGAATGTACCCTACATTCTCTGGATGTGCAGAGGGTTTTGCGGTTCTATAACAACGGAATGAAGAAGATTTGCATGTCCAAACAACTCTTTGTCTCATTCAGAATGGCCCGGCTGGGTCAGCCTGTTGCCATCAGGTGCATTTCGGCATTGCTGGTAGCACCGCCATTGCTATTCGATGGTGCAGGTCAAGCTGGAAGGCAGGGTGTATGCCCACTCTACCAGAGCAGTCACGGCATCTCTGGCAGAAATTTGGAACATGCCTATTGCAGACTTCTGCCATGTGGCCACTTGGAGCTCTCTGCACACCTTTGTGAAGCACTGTGCCTTGGATGTTCTGTCCTGAGTGAGCTCCTTTCTCTCCTGCCGCCCTTCTCGGGGGATTATTTTGGCTCGGTACTCTCCCACTAGTGTGAATGAGTAGTGGAGACTTTATGCCTAGGAAGATATGTAAATTATGTACCTACCGTAATTCTTGATCTTCTTGGATGAAATTGCCACCACTCTTTCACATGCCCACCCACCATCCCCCGAGCTCACCTATCTAGTTTTTGATCTTCACTCCCTCGCTGGCTGGGCTATGAAGACATTGTTGAATTGACCCTTCTTATATGGGTCATATGGACTATCTTATTTCTGATGTGGGTTAGTTTTACTAGGTTAGTTTACACTGCACCTCCTCGGTGAAAAAGGTACTGAGGCCGTTGGAGGGTTGACGCCAAGATAGCCTGTACGGCGTAAGCCAGTCTCGCGGTGCCACACATGTGCAGTCCTACCTCTGCACCGGCACTCATGAAGATTTTTGGCCCCCACTCGGTCCTAGCACCTCTGGCATAGTCCCACTAGTGTGAACGAGTGGTGGAGACTTCATCTAAGAAGATCAAGAATTACGGTAGGTAAGTAATTTACATTTTTGTGTGCTGACGTTAACCCCATCTTCAGAGTCCCGTGAATGAGGTCAAGGATCATTGCCTGTTGCCAGCTAGTTCAGGTCATCCACATGAACACGGATGACAAACAGTGGATGTAAATGAAAATGATGTACTCACCGTAATTCTTGATCTTCCAGAATATCTTCACCATTCATTACCAGTGGCTCTGTGCCAGAGGCACTGGGATCCCGTGGAATGCAAAACTTCACTAGCTTTCTGCTCAGGGGCTGATGTTGGTAACAGCACTGCCCAAGAGACTGACGTGTGACGTGATGCTCATGTACTGGCCAGTAACTAACACCGGCCTCCTGCTTTCCTCAGTTTTCTTTGTCAGGAGAGGAACAGAGTGGGAGAAAAAGAGCGGGTCAAGACTGCCCAAGGGATAGCACAAAGGATATAGAATTTAAAAGGAACAAAACAATAAAAACCCAGCTACCAGAAGGAAGAAGTAGACCGGTTGAGAGGGTGGGCCCAGGTAGCAGATTGAGAAGGTGACCAGAACAATCTAGGCTGTTAGAGAGGAAGTTCCCCCTGAAGGGGGGGGGAATAAGGGGGTTTGATGCTTCCAGCAGTGTAGATGTTCAGGGGTATCTCAGTTATCAGGTCACACCGTAGGAACTTCACCGTCAGTGAAGCAGGAGCCACACAAGATTTTCAGCAGTACCACTGGGGCCGTCCAAACCGATGCCACCTGCCAATGTCACCAACCCTGTAAAGGCGTGAGCGGCCCACTCCCTACTCCGGTCTTTCCCACCATTGACTATGTTCACATGGGTCTCTGTGGAAGCTCCGACGCAGTTTTGCACCATTATCACCTACTTTTTACTGTTTTTTAGAATCTGTTTTTATAAGAGATTCCTTTACCTTGTTTATGTCGAGAGTTAATCCTTCCACTTCTCTCTTCCGTTGCTGCCGCTGCAGAAAGAAGATTGTCTCTTTCAAACGACCATATCCTCTGTGTCAGCTGTCTTGTGCCTGACCACGACTGTCATCGAGGCACAGGTCAGAAAGCATAGGAAAACCAGGAGCAGTTTCAAAATTGGCAAATAGCATTTTATTTTTCTCAATAATGGCAAAATAAAAATGATTCCATATAATTGTTTACAAAGGCAGTAAAAACAGAGAAAACTAAGTCCTTCTTCTGAGGATATCTCTTAATTCCAAGTTTGTCTCTCATTCTCCTAGTCTCTGTAGCAAAAGCATTGCTGCTCTTTTTATAAGTCTTTGTCTGAAAACTTGTTAAGAGAGCCTGCTTTACACAGAATGTTCTTGAAAGTTTCAATGCAGGTGCAGCAAAGAGAACATAGTGACCCAGAACTGACCTCTTGTTTACAGCTCTGCAAAAGGCTTAAAAACTGCATCTCAGGTTAAACCCATGAGTTCCAAATAGCTTTTTTTCAGTCATTTCAACAGTACAACATAACTATATACATTCTTAAACAAAGGGATCCCAGTATTAGTAACATTTCCACATCAAGATTCACATATATTTTTATACCTACAGATATGCAAGGGGGGGGAAGAAAAGAGAGAACTAGCAAGGGAAGGCAAAGAGAAAGCAAGAGGCAGAAAACTACTAAACTGTCAGAGTGATTAGTTCCTAAGTCTCACAAGAAAATTTACGCAACCCGTCAGAGAAGACACAGAAAAGGAGAGGACAGAACAAACCCTTGTGTTTAAACTCTTTCTGCATAACAAATGGGGCAGGGCCTTATTTAACTCTGTCACGACGACATCTCGGACTGTGAGCTTTTCCAGAAATTTAATCAGACTACCCTTAGGCAATGCAAAAAGGCTCTAAAAAAATTCCTGATGGAACAACAGGTAGCCGTTTCTGAGCAGGGGTCCTGGGGGGGGCCCTCCCTCCCATTTGCTGGTGAGTTTGTCAAGCTCCCAGGTCATGAAGGTCCAAGACAGGTCCTCAGGGAAAAGTCAAAAGAAAGACTGAGAACAGGATCACTTCCCCCGATGGCGTTCCCGATCCCTGAGAGCTTCTTCCTTTTCCTGCAAGGGTACTCCTTTGGCTGCAGCTGCACTAATGCCTGTTGCTGTCCTGGCCTCTGCTCCTGCCAGGCCATAATGACAGGCCACCACCTGCCACTTAGGGTGGCCAGTCATGAGCCCTCGGGTCATCGGTCCCCAGTTTGTTGACACTTGGCTCGTCGACGGAAGCCCCTCCGTTATGGCCTGATACCTCTCCAGGCCCACGGCCATCAGGTTTTTTGGGTTCCCATGTCCCATTGGACAGGTCATCATGTTCCGTGCTGACGACCCCTCCTCCATTGATGCACCAGTCTCTTGCTGTTGATCTCAGTGATATTCTGGCCAGGTTCACTACAGTCCTGGTCCACCAATTGTGCTCTTATAGGCCTGGGTCCCCTGTGTTGTCAATGTTGATGCCACTTTGGCCTCCTCAGGTGATTTACCATGGGCTATCGTTGGTCCATCATTCGTCAGACCTCGAGTTGGAACAGATCGATGTGGAGGAATACCATCCTGCCTAAAGAAGAGGAGTAACCTCTTTCCTCTGACAGGTTCACTGCCTCCTCAGTGAGTGAGGACTTTGTCAAGCTTACTCCCAGGTCTCTTCCAGAGGACCCTACTTTCTTTAATGTTATGAAGCAGATGTCCCACAATCATGGGCTTTCATACTGAGGAAGAGGATGCTACTAGATGGGAGCTGGTGGACTTTATGGAAATCCCACAATCTCCTCCTAAAGTCATTCCTACTATCCTCCTAGCCTTCAGGAATGCCACTACTGCTGCCTGCCATGCCCTGCAGGGTGGATAAGTTGTATCATGCCCCTCAGGTCCTACCTTACTGTGCTGCCCAACCCGAGACTGATTCAGTGGTCATTGAAGCAGCTCATGACAGGTTCAACGTACCTAAGTACCTCAGCTCCCTCACCCCTGTCAGGGAATCTAGGTAGATTTACCTTTGGGGTAAGAGGGTATGTGCCTCCTCTACCTTGGTGCTGTGAATTGCTAATTACCCCTTACATATGTGTAAATACCAGAACACTATCTGGAAGAAGGGAAAGGCGGCTGCCTGGGCCCTCCCCAGGTGCTCCCAGAAATAGGAGGTTCTCAGATGCTTGCAGAATGCTGAGGATATTAGCAAGCATCTCCTCAGGGCCTTGTATGATATCTTTGATACTGGTGCCAGGGCTGCTGCCACAGGGATTTTCCTTCATAGGCACTCCTGGCTAAGGGTATCAGGTTTTGCTGCAGATGTTCAACAGAAGGTGTTCAATGCCCCTTTTAATGGCTGTAAGATCTTACTTCAAGAGGGGCTCTTGCAGCAGGCAACACCAGTAGGCCTTAGCTGCCAGGCACTGGGACCACATGGAAAACGTCTACCTAGCAGTCTACAGCGGGGGACCGCCCCCAACGTCAGCACACCGACATCTGCCTGTGGTATAAAAGGGGCAGTCCCCAAGCTCCACCTCAGTTCTTTTCCCGTCATCGACCCGTGCACATCAGACCTCCATGGACACTTGCTTCAGTCGACTGCCATTGTGCTTCATGCATTTCTGCAATTTTTCTTTATTTCACATTTGAAATTGAAGTGTTTATTTTCTTATGCATGTCTTCTGCAGTTTTGTTGTGCAACCGGCCTAAGGAGACAACACTAGTACCTGAAAGTGAACCATCCAGCAGGGATTCCTACTTCTCTGCAGAGGACTGTCATGATTCCGGGGGGCTTCTGACCGTGACACCCTCAAGGAAAACCCTAGGTCCCCTCCTGATGATCCTGTGTTTATGGACGTCATGAGGCATATTCAGTCCTCGATGGGCTGGGAGACAGAGGAACTAGATCCAGAGCGTTGCTCTCCCTTCGGTGGTGCCTCCCATCATTGCATACGAAGATGTCACCCAGGCCACTTGGAATCATTCTTCTTCCACTCCGGCCTTGGCTAAGAAGGCTGATCACCTTTATCATGCCCCCATCAGCAGAGCCTATCTGGGGGAGCAACCAGAGGCAGACTCTGTGGTCTCGAATGCAGTTCATGACCATACCAAGAAGCCCAGGCACCTTAGCATCCACCCTTCCGATAAGGAGTCTCACCGTCTCACCAGGTCAACCAATTCAGCAAGTGGGTCTACACTTTGGCTACGAAGGCTATTAGGACCCAGAACTATCTAGCCCACATGGTGCAGTAGCGGAATGCTCTACGGGACAAGGCTTTGGATCTCTTGCAGGCCCTCCCATAGGATCCCACAAAGACTCAATTGATGCTGCTGCTTGTCAGGCTAGGATGTGGGCAGTCATGTCCTCCGAGTCACCTATGACACTGTCGATGAAGCAGGTTGAGTGGTGGCAACCGGCGTCTGCATCCGCTGCCACTCCTCGCAGGCTTTGCGTCAGATGTTCAAGTGAAAATCCTGGATGCACCCTTCCAGGGTTCAGTCCTTTTTGGCGGTGACGCCCAGGACATTATTTCTCACCTACAAGAATTGGGGAAAGCCTTGCATTCAGTACAGTTTATGTACCGTTCTCAGCCCAGGCCCAACCAGTGTCAGTCCTTTCATCGGGTGCCTAGACAGCAGTCCAAGGGCCAGCAGCCCAGAGGCACCTTTAAACGCAAGGCTCCCTCCCAGTTGGTCTGAGCCTCTACCCTGAGGGCTCCCAGAGCATACCCAGCTGCTTTGCCTACCACCAGTGCTACTGCCTGACTCCTTGCCCTCCCTCTTCCCTCAGCAGAGTCCTTGGGGGAGGTGGTAGGGTGTCGCTTTTCCCTATACCTCAACAGATGGCACTCTGTAACTTCAGACCAATGGGTCCTTCAGATGGTTGAAAGGGGGCACTCTCTGGAGTTCTTGGAGATCCCTAAAGACAGCCCTCCTTTGCAATCCCATTACCATATGGCCCACATCCTCCTCATCCAAGAGGAGATTCTGGCCTTGCTGTGCAAAAAGGCTATAGGACCCGTTCCTCCAGCACAGAGAGGGAAGGGGTTCTACTCCCATTTCTTTCTCATCCTCAAGAAGACAGGGGACCTGAGACCTTGAATCTCAGCCACCTGAATCTGTACATAGAATACAAGTGATTCAGGATGGTCACCCTTCATGGGTTTCTTCCCCTTCTTCACCAGGGGGACTGGCTCTGCTCGCTGGACATGCAGGATGTCTGCCTTAATTTCCTGGTTTTCCCACCCCACCGTCGCTTCCTCCATTTATGTTTTCAAGGGAACCATTACCAGTTTTGGGCCCTCCCCTTTGGTCTTTCCTCGGCCCCCCAGGTCTTTACTAAATGCCTGGCAGTGGTGGCTGCGACCCTCAGGAGATGGGGGCATTATGTCTTCCCCTACCTGGACGACTGGCTGTTGACAGCCCCTTCCAGGGCTCACTTGATCGAGACTCTGGAATTCGCCTTTCAGTTGTTCCAGACTTTGGGGATTACCCTCAGCCTCCCTAAGTCTTGTCTCCTGCCAAGCCATCATCTCCAGTACAGAGGACCAATCCTCGACTCATCCCTGGGTAAAGCCTTCCTGCCCCAGGACGGAGCAGAATGTTTGGTAGTGCAGGCCCAGCTGGTTACCTCTTTCTGGCTCATTCAAGCCAGGTCCTTCCTGCACCTTCTTGGACAGATGGCAGTGGCCATAGCCACAGTTCCCCTCACTGCCTGCACATGAGGGTCCCCCAAAGGATTCTTCGAACCCAATGAGATCAGCACACTGATGACCTAGATCAGCAGGTCCTGTTCTCCAATCCTGTGAGGCAGATCCTGGAATGGTGGATAGACCCCTCTAATCTCCTCGGGGGGTTCCTTCAGAGCTGTCTCCCCTCAACAGATTTTGACTACAGACGCATCAGGCCTGGGCTGGAGTGCCCACTGGATCATCGTCAAATGCAGGGGCTCTGGTCAGAAGGTGAGACACATCTCCACATCAGTGTCCTGGAGATGAGGGCTGTCCTTTATGTGATACATGCCTTCCAGACTCACCAGGTACCAGGTCCTCTTTTGGTTCAGACGGACAACATGTCAGTAGTTTATTACATCAATAAGCAAGGGGGACTCACTCATACCCCCTTTACTGGGAGGCCATGAGAGTCTGGTACTGGGCCATTCAGCACAACCTGGAACTAACAGCCGTACAGTTTTCCAGGCATCCAAAACGTCCTGGCGGACAGATTAAGCAGGTCCAGGATGAGGGCTCATGAGTGGGAGTTTCTTTTCCCCCATAGCCAAGGACCTCTTCGACAGGTGGGGTTGCCTCGAGCTGGACCTTTTTGCATCCCCACTCAACGTAAAACTGCCCAATTTCTGGTCACTCGATCCAGGGCCTGGTGTTTTCTGGCACGATGCGTCGTCCCTCTCTTGGACAGGGAGGCTACTTTACGCTTTCTCTCCCTTTCTACTTCTGCAGAGGGTACTCCTCAAGCTTCAGTCAGAGGGGTTGGAGATGATTCTCATAGTGCCCTTCTGGCCATGCCAGAGATGATTTCCACTGTTGCAACAATTAGCAGTGAAGTCTCCAGTCCCCCTGCCCCTGTGCTCCAACTTGCTCTCCCAGGAGCAGGGCAGTCTGGTCCACCCAAACTTCCAGTCATTGCACCTCCATGCCTGGCTTCTGCAGACTTAGCTATTGCATGCTTTGGAGTCTCTTCCCAGGTGGCAAATGTCTTGGTGGCTGCTAGGAAACCCACTACCAGAGCCACCTACGCCATGAAGTGGAAACACTTCTCCATCTGGGCCACCACTCAGTGCCTGGATCCCTTCACCTGTCCAGTGAATCTCATCCTGGAGTATCTTCTATCTCTTTCAAACTCTGATTTAGGTTACCTCACTTAAGGTGTACCTTTCCACCATCTCTGCGTACCATGCACCTATTGAGGGCAAAACCATTGCCCAATTTGTGGGGGGTATGTTGCATTTGAAGCCTCCCATTAAGGATCCTGTTCCGCCATGGGACCTTTTGATCTCACTTCAAGGGGCCTCTTGCAGCAGGCAACACTATTACTGTTTGAATAGGATTGTAAAGAAACAACAGTTGACATTTTTCATAATTCTAATGTATTTATTCTTGCTTTGTATTTGCAGGGCCTGTATATCTCTATCTTTCATTCTCATCACTGGGAGACTTTTTTGGCTGATCGCAGGGATGGTGGATCACTTCCATCTCCTTCTCTTGCTTTATTGGTCTCTCTCTTGGGTATTCCTTTGGTTTAAAACTTTGATTAGTTAATAATGGCTTAGAAATTAAATGCTATTAAACAGAGGACATCTTTATGATTGTGAGGTACAAAAATTGAGCAATGTTAAATGCAGTATTTTTGTTTAGACTACTTTAGTTACTTCTGATAATGGTTTTATAATTTGTTGCTATGTTAGCAATTAATTATACTAATTGATTATGTGGTCACTGTGTAAAAGTATGCACGTGACTTCTCTATGCTATGCCCCCTGATGAAGGGTTCTCACCTGAAGTGCCAGGGCAAAGTGGCTTGTGGTGTGTTCTGAAACACACACTGAAAGTCGGCAATAATGCTGTCATTTATGCACTAATTTCTGGAGAGAGTGTGCTTTCTTGACCTTCTGGAGTGCAGACTTGGTGGAAACTGACAACACCATTAGGACTGAAGCTGGCAGGTGACAGAAAACTTCTAGCTAGCAGTATACAACGGGGGACCGCCCCTGACATCAACCCACCCCTGACATCTGCCTTGGTATAAAGGGGGCGGTCCCCCAACCCAACCTCAGTTCTTTTCCCACCGTCGACCCACACAAGTCGGACCTTCATGGATGCCTTCTGCTATAGTCAGTCGCCATTTTCTTCCCATTACCCGCATTTTATTATTTTCTTAAAAATTATTTTTTTCAGTATTTCTTGCATGTTGTCTTCTCCAACCTCACCTTCGGAGCAACAGCGGACTAAGTGTGCATGTGGCAAACAGCTTCCCCATAAGGATGGCCACACTTCTTGTCTGTTGTGCCTAGGCCCAGACCACAACACTGAAAACTGCCAACATTGCCAGGATTTTAACCAGCACACCAAGGTACACCGCCAGAAGACCCTGGAAGCCTTTCTGCTGCAGCAGAGACTATCAGCGATGGAGAAGGAGCTCTACAAAAGCGCCTCTTCTTCCCCAACCTCTGGGGCTTCGACTTCTTCACCTCACAATGAAAAGTCCTTCGGAAAGCACAAACACCAGGAGAAGCATAGGGACAAACCCCAGTAAGCTTCCCGCTGCAGGTCCCTGCGCAAATCGGGAACTGATCCTGAGTCTTCCTCCCACGGGAGGTTGGCCCCTTCCACTCCAATAGCCCTCACTTCCTCTGGGTTCCCAGTGGTCAAACCACCCGCTATCATCACTATCTTGGGTGGTGGTTCTCCTGGGCTCAGGACTTCATCCTCAACCTCTCAGCCCCTGACGCTAATGCCCTTACATCAGCTGGGTCCTCAGCCAGGTGGCTTGACTGGGTCCTCCTTGTGTGGCTGGTCTTTGCCCATCACTTGCCCGGTCCGGTGTCAGCTAAGTCTGCCCTACCTTCAGGGGCCATCGAGTGACACCAGGGGCATGCAGTCACCTCCCCCGTGAGAGTGATGCCTCTGCCCTACTCGGGAGCTAGCTTCCTGGGACAGGCTTCTTCTTCACAGCTGGCACTGGCTGCATCACCAGACTGGCATCAGCCCACACCTGTCCAGTCTACACCAGCCACTCCAACATCGACTCTATGGATGCCTCAGCCATCATCCTCTCACCCTCCACTGTCACCAGCAGAACCTGCCAACGCCCAAGGGTTCGATGCCCAGTCTGTCTACTCTGGTCAGACCAACACCAGATGGCTCTATACCCCAGGGACCGACGCCAACTAACCCAATGCCTGTAGAACTGATGCCCGGTTACCAGAGCCTAAGGAACCAATGCAAGGGTCTTCTAAGCCTACCCCTCTGATTCCAGCTCCCCCTGTCATGCCTCAGAATCTGCCCACAAATCGTAACACCCTTTCTGTGGTCCGGTTGGCATACTTTAAGGACAAGGAGTCCCTGAGGGAGCTTCCTACCCCGACTCCTAAGGACCCTCCTCCAAATCAGGAAAAGGATCCAGTCCCCCTCTGAACACTCCAACACCACCTCCTAAAGAGCTCTACCCCAAGGCTGGATGGAGCTGGTGCCAGTCACCCTAGGATTCACTGATTCACTGACAAAGACATTGTTGTTTGCCCTCTCCATCTCCAGACTCAGGTGAATCAGAAGGATATTCTTCCTCCTCTTCTTCTGAAGAACCTGAGGGCTCTGATTCATCATCAAAACCAGAGGAGCCCAAGGATACCCCTTGCTCTCCTCCAGATGACCCTACTTTTATGGAGGTGATGAGACACATCCAGTCCCTCATGGGCTGGGACATGGAGAAAGTGGACCCCAAGCGACATCATTTAGCCATCTTTCTCTGTAAAAAGGAGTCACTACCCATGGTCATTCCACCCCTCATTGATTCCTTTAAGGACGTCAGTAGGGCTGTTTAGAAACACCCATCTTCGACTCCGGTGATATCCAAGAAGGCAGATCACCTGTACAAATTTCCAAGGGATGAGCCTTTTTATGGGGAGCACCCAGAGGCTGATTCAGTAGTTAACACTGCCCATAACCACTGTAAGTGGCCCAGGCACCTTAGCACTCAGCCTCCTGATTGAGACTCCAAACAGACAGACCAGTTTGGCAAGAAGGTCTATGCCTCTGCCATCTGCACTGTCCATTCCCTGAACATTCTGGCCCACGTGGTCCAATACCAGAACGCCTTGTGTACTTTCACAAATTTGTGACACTTCCAATGGCTAAAATAAAAAACAACGATTTCTGGGCATCCAGTCAAAAAACTAATGCCAGGATTGTGTTCATTGGGCCCCAATTAGGTAAACACAACTGTTGGTGTTTACCAAAGGGCAGTATTTTTTGAATGACAGCGTTTTTTCCACATCACTAACTGGAAACAAGATGGCAGCAGCACAGCACTACTAAACCCAGTAGTGGCAGTAAAATGGGATCTTGCAAAAGCGAAAAGTGCTTTCTAGCCATACATATATTTTCTTCCCATAGGCTATAATTGGAAAATTTAAACTTTAATAACTTTTGAATGGATTAATATTTTTTCACCAAACCTTCAAAAGGCACACCAGTGACCCAGACCCCATATACCCTATCAGACCAGACAGTCAAACTGTTTTGGACTTATGGATGAACAAAGAATTTGCACCAAAATGGTAAATTTCACATTTTTTGGCACTCCGCAGCTCCACAACCATACCACCAACTGGAACAAAACTTGCCAGATCCAGAGAGCTATGGTACTAAACCATGCATGCAAACATTTAGGCTCATTGGTCAAATGGTTGCAGAGTTATTAAAGTGCAAAATTTTGGGTTTAACAGAGACGTGGCCATGCAACCCTAACTATAGGGCACTACTTTGCCCTATAATTAATTAATTCTTGGCAGAAAACTTTTTTAATGCCTCAGGGTTCCAGCGACAAAAGTTTGAAAATGTGCTGTTATGGTTTCCAAACCTAACACCCCACCCCCACCATGCAGGCAGCAAGAGACATCGGGGGGGCAGGTGGCTTGGATTGTCAACCCTAACACTCACCCCATTCCATGTGTTAGTAAGCTGAGATGGTTATAGTACAGGAGAAGGGCATTGCATTAGGGATGAAAACCTTAAAGCAGACCCCCCCACACCTGTTGCTGCCTGCACTGTGGGGTTGGGATGTTAGGTTTGGAAACCCTAATAGCACATTTCCAAACTTTTGTTGCTGGAACCCTAACTGATGCATTAACAAAGTTTTTTTTGCCAAGAATTTCCTTACTTTTTGAGATAGTGTAATTATAGTCTTATTTGCTTGTGGGAGTGCTGGGCCCTGCATTTCCACCCATCTATAGTTTTTGAAAATAGAGTAATCATATCCTTATTTGCATGTGGGAGTGCACACTCCCATTCCTCCATAGATGTGTATATGTATGTAGCTGTGGAAGGGCCGTGCCCTTCCATTTATAGGAGAACAATGACCAAATTGTCAGCATAGCCATCTTATTACCCCACCTCTTGTACCTGGTACAGAAAATGTTCAAATCCCCATCAAAACATAATTCCATGCAATGGTAATGCCATTCCGTGCCACAGGTGCGAAA
Organism: Neoceratodus forsteri; assembly: GCA_016271365.2. Taxonomy (NCBI): domain Eukaryota; kingdom Metazoa; phylum Chordata; order Ceratodontiformes; family Ceratodontidae; genus Neoceratodus; species Neoceratodus forsteri. The sequence goes on from CM057456.1 coordinate 1,263,300,080, forward strand.
ACACATTTTGGCCAGGATTTTGAAAAATGACAGCTGTGACATACATGAGGTGGGGGTAATAAGGATATGTTTAAAATTTGGGATCAAAATATTTAAAATTTCCAATGTTACAAGCATGCGTAGCAAACTTGCAATGAATGGGTATAACATTGTCATTTTTAATCATTTTGAACATAGCCTTCTTATGACCCCACCTCATGAACAAGGTCAGTAAAAATTGTGAAATCCTGCCTGAAAGGTGTATTCACCAACCAACCGTGAAATCACCTTTCAGGTGGGAGTTGTGTAATGACAGTCATATTGTTCATGAGGTAGAGTCCTCAAAAGGTCATGTTGAAAATTTGGTGTCAAAATTTGCAAAAATGCCTGAGTTATGCATAAAAGTTAACCCCCCCATTGAAATACATTATAAAATGGGAAGGGAACATCCTGCATCCTGACTGGTCATTAGCTATGCATTACACGTGTCTAATGCATGGCTAAAATCATATGCTGACAACCTGGACACAGGAAATGTGAGAAAACCTTGAGCCAGCAACTAAGTTAGAATTTAAAAAAAATTCATGGTTGCCATTTTTTTCCCCACTTAACGAGGATGTGGCATTGCATAACTCTAACACACAACTTGTGCATTATTCCCTGTCTGCTAGAACACTGTACACAAAAAGTAAAGTAAATTCACCCTCAGATGCCATTTTTAAACATGTAATTTTATGTATTGCCACTTTTGTATTCTTAGAAAGATTTGTCCCCATCTGCCGCTCACTTTCACTGTGACATGACTCCTGCCTCGCTCACCTACACTCATCATGTCTTGCCCTTGTTAGAAATAGACAGATATAGGTAAGTGTTGGCAATTGTCTGTAAAGAATAAAAAAAACATGTCCTCCCACTTGCAGCCATCAAGCCGCCACTCACTGTTTTGAAGCGGTCTCTCTTTCACGCCATCTCTGACAGATGCCTTATGACTCCTAAGATATCGCAGACTTCTCCCTTCATCTTGCTTTCCTGCCAAACATTACTCCCTATATTTCAAAAAAAAAAAGAAAAATGAACTGACTGCCTCCAGGCTGATCCTGCCCGACTGACTTGCTCCCCCACTGGCTTCACTTGCTGATCAGCAGCAACACATTAATTGCCTACTGTCATGCTGATCCCACCCAACTGGCTCACTTTCCCTCGTTTCAACTGCTGATCAGGTACACACACACATCCCTAACCTCTCCAGCTCAACCAAAAACCAAAAATAAGGAATAGATGTGTGTGTGTGTTTTGAAGACCACACTCCTCCTTGTGCTGCAATCATCTCCCCCCCTTCAGGCTCAAATTCTGTGCCATTTAAAACTAAAACATTATTTAACTGAACTTGTCCCCACTTGTACCTTCTTGTTTATGTAACCCCCTCTCCATTCTTGTTTTGACAGATGAACTGCCGAGGACAGTTTTTTTAAAACTACTGTAATTGGATTTCCTGGACACCAGATGCTCCACTACTCAGCTGCTCTCCTGTTCCATGTACAGTCAGTGGGCTGTTAATAGAGGGTACAATATTTCGGTTAGCTGCTGCTCACGATCATGCTAAACATTAAAGAAAAAATAAACAAGCTTTTCGTGTCTAGCCAGTATGCTGCACAGTAGTCTGTACGCTATTTCAGGATGTGTGCGCCTATGTTGGGGGGGGGAATATAACTGCAGAGGCCATACTAGGACAAATTTCTCCAAGTAGAAAAAAATACATACAAATATGAGGCAGGCGGAGGAACTATTTTATGTCAAATATATAGTCCAAGTTAACTTTTTTTCTTTATTTAAACCTAATAGTTTTAATTTTTAAAAATATGAAAAATACAGAGTCCCATTTTATAAAGGGAATAAGACACTCCAGCAGTGTGCATTAGACATTTCTAACACATGGCCAGGGGCTGCAGGCACTCGATCTGTTGCCTCGTGCCTCACTGTGCCCCTGGCCCTGCGTAAGAAATGTCTAATGCACACCCCCTCATGTCTTATTGCTTAATTAAACTGCATTTACCTTAGTTTCATATATTACAGTTACTGATTCCAGTAGCAGGATGTGTCTTCGATCAGGAGAGTGGATCTCGAACCTGGGACCTGTTCATGTGAGTGAGGTTGTGTGGGGGTGTACTGGGGGGTGGTGGGTGCTGAGTGGGAGGTGGGGGGTGTCTGATCAGCGATGGACCATTTATTTTAGGAGTAAAAAAAAACATTGAGGACTGTTTTCTTTTTTTCAGCTGGGAAATGGCATCGGCGGGTGAGGGGTGACACTAGACTCCAGGGCAAAACAAATGGAGCATAAATTGGTGGGCGAGGGGACCACTAGACACCATGGAAAAAATAAAAGGGGGGTATAAATTGGAGGCAGGTGGAAAAAAATAAAGTGGGGAACATAATTCGGAGGATGGAGGGTGCCACTAGACACTAGGGAAATAATATCATCAAAAGGGTACAGTAATCGGAGGGTGGGGGGTGCCACTAGACACCAGTGAAACAATATATTGATGGGGGATGGGGATCGAAGGGTGAGGGGTGCCACTAGACAGGGAAAATACAAGGCAAAATTGGGATGGTGCTAGGAGGGTGGTGGTGCCACTAGACACCAGGGGAAATAATTTTTGGATCACGAAAAAAGATATTTTTTCGCAACTCATGGTATGAAAAAAAATCTTTTTTTGTATTATAAGTCATGAAAAAAGATTTATTATGTGAAAAAAATATATATATTTCAAAGCCATTTGCTACCAGTTAACTGCAGAATGCAACTGAGGGGGCCCTGATAAGCAAGCAGCATGCGTCAATTTCAAATGAAGCCATAATTTTTTTGAATTATTAAATTTTGCTTCCCTCACTGTCAGATAAAATGGCAGCTGCACAAAAAAGGGGTTCCCATTTACGATAAAGGATTACCCATTTGAGATTAAGGATCCTTTTTCTCACAGGACATCGTACCTGCTCCCATTGAAAATAATGGGAAACTTCACAATTTAATAACTTTTGAACAGGTTAATATTTTTTCACCAAATCTTCAAAAGGTACATCTGTGACCCAAGGCCTTTTTACCCTGAAAATTTCAGATCACAATTCCACATCGTTTTTGCACAGCAGTGTCACAAAGAATTTGACAAAACATGGTAATTTTCACATTTTGTGACACTCCATATCTCTGCTTCCACACATATGACCGGAATGAAACTTGCCACATCAAGAGATGTTTGGTCCTTGATGGTGCTTGCATAATTTCATGTGAATGAGTTGAACAGTTACGTTATTAAAGTACAAAAGTTTGAGTTTAACACAGAAGCGACCATTGAACCCTAACTGTAGGTGCACACCCGCGCCTATATACATATTGCAAAAAACTTCATTAATGCATCAGTTAGGGTTAAAGTGACAAAAGTAGGGAAATATGGTGTTAGGCTTTCCAACCCTAACACCCCATTCCACATCCTGCACAGACCGACAGGTGGGGGCTGTCTTGGGCCTTGTGAACCCTAACGCTCACCTCATTCACCTATACTGTAGCCATGTCACCTAATTTTAGAATGGACGAGGTGAGCGTTACAGTTTGCAAGGCCCTAAACAGCCCCCTCCCTCACCTGTAGATCTGTACAGGGTGGGGAATGGGGTGCTAGGGTTGGAACCCCTAACGCCACATCTCCCTACTTTTGTTGCTTTAACCCTAACTAATGGATTAACAAAGTTTTTCTGCAATTTATTTCCTTACTTTTTGAGATAGTATAAGAGTATCCTTATTTTACGGTGGGAGAGCAGGGTTCTTTGGACCCTGCGCTCCCATTCCTCTACTGAGGTAGTCTAGCACTGTTGTTATGTTACCATGGGAGCACAGGATCCTTTGGACCCTGAGCTCCCACCCCTCCATCAAGGTAGTCTAACAGTATACTAATGTTCCTCCATTGAGGTAGTCTAACAGTATACTTATGTTCCTCCATCGAGGTAGTCTAACAGCATCCTTATATTGTGGGATTGAAATAGTATAACCACATGCTTATGTTACGGTGGGGGCTCAGGGTCCTCTGTGCTCCCATCCTTCCATTGACAAATAGTCATAAGTATGCCATTTTTACAAATTTTTACCAAAAATTTTCAACATAGCCGTCTTATGACCTCACTGTATGTACCCAGCACAGAACATTTTCAAATCCCCACCAAGACATAATTCTGCTCAACTGCAATGCCATTCTGTGCCACAAATGAGAAAACACATTTTGGCTAGGATTTAAAAATTGACAGCTGTCACATATATTAGATGGGGTAATTTATTTTATTTTATTTGATGATTTGGAATACAACCTTAGCATGGCTATGCTGAAAACGGGTTCAAATATAGAAAATTTCCAGAGTTACGAGCATATGTAGTGAGGTAGCAATGAATGCTCATAACGTAGCCATTTTTGACATTTTGATCCCAAATTTTCAACATAGCTTTCTTATGACCCCACCTGATGAACAATGTGACTGTCATTATGCAAATCCCACCGGAAAGGTGATTTCACCAACTGACCATGAAATCACATTTCCAGCGAGAGTTGCCTAATGACAGTCATGTTGTTCATGAGGTGGGGTCCCCAAGAGTATATGTTGAACATTTGGGGGCCAAAATCTCAAACAGTGTCCGAGTTATGGTCAAAAGTTGAACCCACCCCAGTTGAAATACATAGAACTGCATTTGCCTTAGTTTATATTGCAGTCATCGCCTCCAGCAGCAAGGCATGTCTGCAATCGGCTGAGTGGGTCTCAAACTTTGGACCTCAAGAGGTGAGAGAGGGTCGGTGGGGAAGTCAGGGGTGTGTGGGGAGGAGGGTCTACAGTGGGAGGTCAGGTGCTGGCATGGGGTGATTAACAATGGACTTCTTTGTTTCTTTTTTTTTTACAGATGAAAAATTAGCAAAAAACAATGAGCGACGATTTTCTTCTTTACAGGAAACAAATAAAAGAACTGTCATATTGGGGGGGGGGCGAAGAGATGCCACTGCCACCAATGATTACTGTGTCATGGGAGGGTGGTGGGTGCCATTAGACACCAGGGCTTTATCATTATTAAAAGATATAAGTGGCACAACGCCACTAAAACAATGATATTTTTTAATATAAATAATATAGGGATTGAGGTTGGGGGGGTGCCACTAGACACCAGGGCTAAGGGGGACAAAAAAATACATTTATTCAGGACCAGATGGTCCCTCAACACTTTTCACAAGGAGATGGCTGAAAAGCAGTCCTTGCTCGCCATCTCCTTTCCTTGATTCATCAATCAGCTGGCAGACAAAGATTCCCGGTCTGGCCATCTGGTTGACAAATTTTCATGACCAGATGGCCAGGCAGGAATCCTTGTCCACCAGCTGAATTCCTTGTCTGCCACCCTGAGTCATCACTGGCAGACAAGGATCCTCAGCCTAACCATCTCTTCATAAAAATTTATGACCAGATGTCCCAAACTGGGGATCCTTGTCCGCCAACAGATTTCCTTGTTCGTCAGTGACAAATCAGGATGGCGAACAAAGAATTTAGCGAGAGACAAACAAGGATTTAAATTATTTAAAAAAATGTTTCTGCGGGCATACAGATGCCAGAAAGCACACAACACAGCTCATCAACTCCTGATGAGCAGAAATCACACTTTGATGTGTGAGACTGACGTCCCTGGGCAGAGTTATGACACTTTTTTTCGGGGGGGGAATCAAAAAACAAGATGGCTGACGAACAAGAAATGTTTTCTGGTGAGCCAGGATTGGCCCCTGACGAACCAGGATCCTGGTTCGTACCATGCAGCTATCCTGAAAAATAAAAATCCCATTGAAAATATTGGGACCTTAAAAATGCTATAACAATTGAAAAGATTAATATTTTTTTAGCAAATAAATGCTAGTCTCTTCTGTGACCCAATCTCTTTCTACCATAAACATTTCAGTGCAAAATTCAACACCTTTTCAGCACAATGCAATGAGAACAAAACTGCAGAAAGTGGTGAATTTTAGGGGTTTTTCACTATCTGAATCTCAGAATCCACAAATCCAACTGGAACAAAACGTGGATTGTCAAGAGATCTACTCAAAGAGACCATTTATGCAAAATTTTGTGCAAATTCGTTGAATGGTTGCAAAGTTATTAAAGTGCAAAATTTGAAGTTTAACACAGAAACTGTTGCTCAGCCTTAACTATGGGAGCACTACCGCTCCTTTACACACAGATACATATATACACACACACATATGCCTAGTGAGTAGCACAGAGAGGGATGGGGGGAGAATAGGGGTAGGGAAATGAAGGAGACAAGCTGGAGGGTGGTCTCACTGAATGAAAAAAGCCTAAAGAATAGAACAGTGGAGTTACAGGCTCTCATGGCGGTGGAGGGGATGGACCTAGTGGCCATCACGGAAACATGGGCCATCCAGTACCAGGACTGGGATATGATGATCCCAGGGTTCAGGTTATTCAGAAAGGACTGGGCCAAGGAGAATGGGGGGGCGATCTATGTAAGGGAGGGGATAAAGTGTGAAAGGGAGGAGGGGAGGACAGAAGCACTATGGATGCAGTTCCAAGATGCAAAGAATAGAACACTGAGGATGGGGTGGTGTACAGGCCACCAGCTCATGGGATTGACCTGGATAGGGAATTAGCTGAGCAAATTAGGAAGGTGTGCAGAAAGGGGGAGCACAGTGGTGGTGGAAGACTTCAACCTACCGGGGGTGGAGTGGGGCACCCAATCCACCACGAGTGCAAGGGAGTGAGTCCTGTTAGATGCATTTCAAAACAGCATACTGACACCACTGGTCCAGGGGCCAATTCGGTTAGAAAAGACTCTAGACCTTGTACTGGATAATGGGGAAGCTGTAAGAAATCTGGAAGTGGAGGAACCAACAGCTAGGAGTGACCACTATTCGGTGTAGTTCACGTTCAACATGGGGAGGGGAAACAGGGGGCATGGGTAAAAGGGCGATTGAGTTCAGGGGGGCAGAGCTTAAGAAGATGGGGGAAATTTTGGGCAGGCACATGGCAGGTATGCAACCACACATGGATGCACACCAGAAATGAGACACCATGAAGGAAGGGCTGTCGGAGGCTACAGAGTCTTGCACTAGGAAGAAAAGCAAGAAGGGAAGGGCAAAGAACCCAGTTGGCTGACACAGGAGATTATGGAAGGGGTGAGGGCCAAGAAGGCGGAATTTTGAAAGTACAGGAAATTGAAGAGAGGTGAAGATAAGGATACATACATGGAGAAGTCCAGGGAGGTTACCAGACTGATCAGGGTGACCAAGGCATCCAGGGAGCTGAGACTGGCACAGGGAATCAAAAGTGGAGGAAAAAGACTTCTTCTGCTACATTGGAGAGAGAAGGAGGAGCAAGGATCAGCTGGTGAAGATTAAGAAATATAAATTGGGTGGGGAAGGGGCGGAGCAGGCAAAGGCACTGAATTAATACTTCTGCTCTGTATTCATGCAGGAGAAGGGCAGATGCCCCAGGTGAGGGGGGAGGAGAGGACAGATGTAGGGATTACAGAGAGCAAGGTACTAGATGGGTTGAGGGCATTAAGGGTGGACAAAGCACCTGGACCTGATATCATTCACCCTAGGGTACTAAGGGAGTTGGCAGAGGTCCTGGTGGGGCCACTGGCTAACCTTTTCAATACTTCCCTGCATGCGGGATGTGTACCACAGGACTGGAGAATGGCCCATGTTCTGCCCATCCACAAAAGTGGCCCAAAGGATAAACCAGGCAACTATAGACCAGTGAGCCTCACATTGATCATGGGGAAGCTCGTGGAGAGCATCCTAAAAGAGAGAGCAGTGAGCTTCTTGGAGGAAAATGGTCTCCAGGATGGTCAACAGCACAGGTTTGTAGTGGGCAGATCCTGCAAGACAAATCTGGTAGAGTACTATGACTGGGTGACACGGGAACTGGACAAGGACCATGCAGTGGATGTTCTGTATTCAGATTTCAGCAAAACCTTTGACTCAGTGCCACATGGAAGGTTGGGGGGGACCACAAATGGTGAAATGGATCACAAACTGGCTAATGGGAAGGCAGCAAAGGGTGGTGGGGGGGGACCTCTCGTCACCGAGTGTGGTGGCGAGCAGGGTACCACAGGGTTCGGTACTGGGACCAGTGCTGTTTGAGATTTGTATTGCAGATATCTCATACAGGATCCAGAGCAGGATCAGTCTGTTCACAGACGATACCAAGATGGGAGCTGTGGTAGATGTTGTGGAGGGGTGGAAGAGGTTGCAGTAGGACCTGACTAAGCTGCAGGAGTGGGCAGAAACATAGCAGTTGGGGTTCAACAGATATCGCAAACAAATTGGTAACTATTGAGCCCACTCACCCAGTAATAAAACATTTTTTTCCCCAAACAATTCTTCTCTATTTGGAGCAGGTATTGTTACAGTGCCATAATTTCATACGTTTCGGACAGGTGCCCTTCATCAGTGATAAACACTGTATCTAAAGAATATATATAAAAAAATCACTTCATCAGTATACATTTTCTTTCCATTTTGTTCTCATAAATGAATATAACTCTAAATAAGCTCTCACCAAAGCCAATCCTTGTTTCTTTTGAGTTGGGGTTCAACACCAAGAAGTGCAAGGTTCTGCATTTCAGAGTCAGGAATGAGGGGAGGGATTATCACTTGAATGGGGTACAGTTGGGGAGCTCCACAGAGGAGAAGGACCTTGGAGTGATCATTACAGGGAGCATGAACAACTCTACTCAGTGCAGGAGAATGGCAGCAAAAGCCAACAAAATTGCTGGGGTGTAGAGAAACATAGAATTAGAGGGCAGATAAGGACTGCTTGGCCCACCTAGTCTGCCCATTTCCCTACCTGATAGATAAACTGCAGATTGTAGTTAATCAACAGCTCACTTCCTCCTACCCCCCACTAGAATTGCCTTATGTCTGTCCCATGCATTCTTGAATTCTCCCACTGTTCCTACCTCCACAACCTCTTCAGAAAGGCTGTTCCATGCATCCACAACCCTCTCTGTGAAAAAATACTTTCTAACATTACCTCTGAGCTGTCCCCCCATCTTCAAATTATGCTCCCTTGTTCTTGCACATTTCTTTTTCTGAAAGATGCTACCCTCTTGTGCTCCGTTAATTCCCTTGAGATATTTGAAAGTTTCTATCATGTCCCCCTCTCCCTCCTTTCCTCAAGGCTATACATATTAAGCTGCTTTAGTCTCTTCTCATATGTCTTCTGGTGCAGACCCTGCCCCATTTTGGTTGCCTTCCTCTGAACAGCCTCCACTCTGTCTATGTCTTTGCAAAGATGGAGTCTCCAGAATTGCACGCAGTACTCCAGATGGGGTCTCACCAACTGTCTGTACAGAGGGATAACAACTTCCTGTTTTCTACTGTTGATGCCTCTTCCTATGCATCCCATTATCCCCCAAACCCTCCTTACTGCCTTCTCACATTGCTTGCCTGCCTTTAGGTCTTCTGATATAATTACTCCTAGGTCTCTTTTGATTTTTTTTGTTATTATCTCACCCCCATTGTGTACTCTTCCCTGGGGTTTTGTCTCCGAGGTGCACTAACTTGCACTTCTTTGCATTGAATCTGAGCTGCCATATATTTGACCATTCCTCCAACCTTCCCAAGTCCCTTTTCATCCTTTCCACCCCACCTTGTGTATCAACCCTGTTGCAGATCTTTTTGTAGTCTACAAAGAAACATACTTTTCCTTCCAGGTGCTCGCCAATGTCACTTATAAAGACATGAAAGAGGACCAGTCCCAGTACCGAACAGTGTGGTACCCTGCTAGTTGCCCTCCTTTCTTCACTGTGGACTCAGTTTACTATTGCCTTTTGTGTCCTGTTGTCCAGCCAGTCTTTTTTCCAGGCTACCACTTTGGGACCCACTTCAAGGCTGGTTAACTTGTATATTAATCTTTTGTGTGAGACTGTGTCAAATGCCTTGCTAAAATCTATGTAGGCCATATCCACAGCCCCTCCCTGGTCTACTACTTTGGTCACCCAGTCAAAGAAATCTATTAGGTTATGCTGCCTTGGGTCCTATGCCCCACTGGCCTCTAGGTACTCAACAGTTCTTTCCTTCTGAAGTAATTCCATCATTTTCCCCACCACTGAGGTCAAATTAACTGGTCTGCAGTTTCCTGCCTCTGCTCTGCTCCCACTTTTGTGAAGTGGAATCACATCCGCCCTCCTCCAGTCCTCAGGTATCACCTCATCCTCCCGTGATTTGTTAAAGAGAGTAGTCAGTGGTGTTACTAGTTCTACCTTTAGTTCTTTTAGAATTCTGGGGTGAATCCCATCAGGCCCCATTGCTTTGTCCACCCTCAGTTTCAAGAGTTCTTCCAAAACCCTTTCTTCTGTGAATGGACTGGTATTGACCCCCCAATCCAGAGTGTTTCTCTTGTTTGGTTTAGGTAACTCTCCCCCCTTCCATTGTGAATACTGAGCAGAAATATTCGTTCAGTATCCCTGCTTTTTTACTGTCACCCTCTGCCCACATTCCCTCCCCTTTATTAAGTCTCTATATTCCTCCCTTGGTCTTTCTTCACTCCCTAATGTACCTATAAAAGGTTTCATCCCCCTTCTTAACAGAGTTGGCTATCTTTTCCTCAGTTTGGGCCTTTGCTATTCTGACTGCCTTCCCTGCCTCCTTCTGCTTTAACTGATAAAGTTATCTGTCCTGCTCCTTATGTGTTTCCTTATATTTACTGAATGCTATCCTTTTCTTCTTAACCTTCCCTTCCACCTCTTTTGAGAACCATAGTGTTTTTTTTTCCTTTATTTTGTTGATTCGCTTCACACAAAGGCTTGTTGCCTCTGTGATGGCAGTTTTGATTATTCCCCATTGTTCCTCCACCCCTCCTTGTTGCCCATTTGCTAGTGCTTTTCTAAGGCACTCTCTCATTTTCCCAAAGTCAGCCCTCCTAAAGTCCAATACCGTTGTTTTTGTATGGCTTGACTCTATGGCTTTGTTTATTGTGAACCACACTATTTGGTGGTCACTTGTTCCCAGATGGCTACCCACTTCTAAATTTGAGATCCTTTCTCTGTTCCCATTTGAAAGTACCAGGTCTAAGATTGCTCCCTTCTGAGTGGGTTCCAACACTAGCTGTCTGAGGCATCCCCCTGTAGGGCATCAGGAATGACCCTGCTCTTGGATGTGCCTGCAGCAAAGGTGCTCCAGTTAACATCTGGCATATTCAAGTCCCCCATCAACAATATCTCCCCTTTTTCTGCCATTTTAAGGATGTCTTCTATTATTTCCTTGTCCATTCCTTCCCTCTGAGATGGGGGTTGGTACACAACCCCCATGCAGATTGTGGTGCCATTTCCTGTCTCCAGGGTGACTCACAGTGATTGCAAGAGGCATCTCCTCCAGAAGGAGGGAGATTATCCTGCTCCTGTATAGGTCATTGCTCAGGCCCCACCTGGAGTACTGCCTGGAGTACTGGCACCCATTCCTGAAGAAGGACATCAGATTGTTGGAGGGGGTGCAATGAAGAGCCACAAAGATGATCCAGGGATTAGAGAGCAAGCCTTACAAGGACAGGCTGGGTGAGTTGAGTATGTATTCGCTGGAGGGGAGGAGAAGAGGGATGGGGGGGATATGATTGAGATCTTCAAGTATCTGAAGGGGATAAACAAGACCAACACAGAAGGGATTTTCAAGATGAGAAGGGGGAGGGACATGAGAGGGCATGTACTGAGATTGGAGGAGGGAAGATTCAGGAGGGAGATGAGACATTTTTTCACTGAGAGAGTGGTGGACAAATGGAACACCTTACCAGACGACAGTGTCCTATAGGACAGTGGGCAGTTTCAAGAAGGGTTGGGACAGGGTAGGGATACTGTGAAGGGGGGTGGGAGGGGCATGCGAGATGAGGGTGCTTGCTGCACACTCAGTCAGACTCGATAGACTGGGAGACCTGTTTCCACTGGCAATTTCATGTGTTTGTATGTATGTGTATATATATATATATATATATATATATATATATATATATATAAATATATGAATGACATGGCCTGACTGAAGATATCATATTTATCTTCACGAGAAGCCAGTGATCTGTCATGAGTGGCGAAGCCAGGAGTGAGATATCTTGATGTCATTGACCTCAAGTGAAGATAAATATGAAATATGTTGCTTTTAGAAATAGTTATTTAAAAAAAAAACTTATCTGGTTGATCCTACCATTTTCCCCTGGTCTTACAGAAGCAGTTGCACTTTTCATGCTCTAAATTTGAAGCATGACCAAGCGCTTTCAGCACAGTAAAATAAGGACCTGCCACTGATTTAAAATAAGCACTCTCCCTGTGAAATGTTACAGATCTTTTCCCTTTTTGTAACGTTTTTTGAGCTTGCTGCTGTAAGTAGAAAGAGGAGAGAGAGAGAGAGTCACAGCTTCAGAGAAGAGAACACGAGCCTGAGTGATGTCATAGTTGCTCGGGGGGGGGAGGGTGCAGGTCGCAGAGAGTCAGAGCCTTTTGAACACTTTCATTTTCATCAGAATGATGTGTAGGAACATGGAGATATCACTATGATGTATAGGAACATGGAGATATCAGTGATATCTCCACTGCCTGCCTGAGATACTATTTTTTATCCCTGCGTTTATCCCAAAATATATGTTGTATAAATATATATACATTTATGCATATATACCCTGTAAACAAGAAAACCATCCATCGATGTCTGTTTCTGCTGCTGCCTTTACTGTCTAACCACCTGACCCTTCCACTCAGCACCTACCACCCCAAACAACCTCCACAAACATAACACCAACACTGGGGATGCCCAGTCCCCCAGTGTTACCACCTTGTCATTTTTTTAAAACCCTGTAAAAAAAGAATACCGGCCATCAATATCTGCTGCACCATTAGTCCCCTCACCCAACCCTCCCACTCAACACCCATCACCTCACCCCCCCAGCCCTTACTTACCCATTGGGGGTCCAATGCCGTAATCCCCTCTGGACCGCAGACACATCTTCGCTCTTCAAAGCTGGTTGCAAACTGAGGAAATCAGGTATGTGTTTCAACATATTTCGATGGGGTTTTGAACTCAGTGGCATAACTTGCCGATTTTTGAATATTGTTGCCCCAAATTTTCAACATGCCTTTTTTGGGACCCCACCTCATGAACAATAGCAGTCAAATTAGGCAGATCTTTCTGGAAAGGTGATTTTGCAATTGCACAAAATCACCTTTTGGGCAGGAGCTGAACATTTTTCTCTGCCCCTCTTCATGTGGTGGGGTCATAAGAAGGCTATGAAAATGGCATAAAAATATTAAGAAACAACAAAGGTATGAGCCTTTATTGAAATTTGCGAATCAGGCTCACAGCTTTGGTAATTTTCAATATTTTGACCCCAAATTTCCAACCCAGCCATTTTTTCACAGCACCTCATGAATGTGACAGCTGTAATTTTTCAAATCCTATCCAAAATGTGTTTTCATGTCCCGAAAGGTGATTTTGCAGTCACCACACAAAATCACCTTTCAAGCAGGAGTTGACAATTTTCTCTGCCTTTGTTCATGAAGTGGGGTCATATATTTGGGGTAAACATTAAAAAACAACAAAGTTATGAGCCTACATTGAAATTTACAAATGCAGGCTCGTAACTTTGGTAATTTTCAATATTTTGACCCCAAATTTTCAGCATAGCCATTTCTTCACAGCACTTCATGAATGTGACAGCTGCCCTTTTTTAAATCCTGGTCAAAATGTGTTTTCACACTTGGGGCATGAAATCACCTTTTGGGCAGGATTGTAAAATGTTCTCCACCCTTGTTCATGAGGTAGGCTCATCAGAAGGCTATATGGGCGCATAAGAAGGCAATGTTGAAAATTTTGGAGTAAAAATAAGAGAAAACAACAAAGTTATGAGTCTGTGTTTGTTTTTCAATACATACTTGTAACTGGTAATTTTTTATATTTTGACCTCAACTTTCCAACATAGCCATTTTTTCACACCACCTCATGAATGTGACAGCTGTGATTTCTTAAATCCTACCAAAAATGTGTTTTAACACTTGTGGTGCAAAATGTCATTTCATCCATTGTTTTATAAATGACACCTGTTATGCTCAGGAGTGATCGTAAAAAGAGTATGTTCAAAATTTGGGGTAAAAATGTGAAAAACCAACAAAGTCTTGAGGAAACAAATTGTTCCAACATTTACTCATAACTTTATTTTTTGCAGATTTTGGTCCCTAATGTTCAACATATCCCTTGTGTTACCCCACCTCCTGAAGATGGCAGGTGCCATTTTTCAAATGCCCTCCAAAACTTGTTTCCACAGTCGCACAGGGAAATCACCTTTCAGATGGGATTTTAAAAATTCCACCTGTCTTCATCATAGCGTCAGGTCACAAAAAGACTGTTGGACATTTGGGGTCAAAATGTAGGAGCCCACTTAAAAGTAGATATTGTCTCTCTGCTGCCCTATCCTAGGTAATTACAGCCTAACAGTGTGTCAAAGCAGGCCACCACTGAGAATGAGATATTGCATCTCATCTACTTTATTCTGGGTAAATATGTAGTAAAAATGTGTACAAGCAAGACCTGGTACAACAGTAATACCAGCGGCAAACATTCGGCATGGCATTGACAAATGCTTGCTTTAAATTTATTTTTTTTAAGCCAAGAGATGAACCAGAAGACTCCCCCCATCAGTTTTCCTTTTTTTTGTTTTTCTTTTTTTGTAGATTATGTGCCCAGAACTTAAAAAAAAAAGAAGAGCAAAGGGCCAAACAAGAAAGAGGGACAAAGAAGAGAGGGAAAGATAGAGAGAGACAGTGTGCTACCCAAATGCCTATTCATTAGTAAGGGATGCTGGGAGGTTGTAGTAATGAATTGTGATATTCTGGAAGATCAAGAATTAGAGTGAGTACATCATTTTTAAATCTTCTAAGAATCAATCTTCACCATTCATTACCAGTGGGTCAGAGTACCCAGCTTACCACCCAGAGTGCAGTGCTGGCTCACCCGGAGGGAAATGGTTATTCCCTCAGCCTGCTACAGGGGATAACCACAAAGAGGCAGGGGCCCATTATGGGCCTGGAAAGGCCTGAGACTTATCAGGGTCAGGCAGAGGTTCCAGTGGCCTGGGAGCAGAACATGACCCACCAACTCACACCTGACCCTATGGGGAGATAAAGTGAGCCCCCTGAAAATGTGAGACAGTCACCTTATACTGGGCCAAGTGTGACAGCTTGGAAAGATGGAGCCACATTGTCCGCCTGATGCAGACTGTGGTTCCCACTGACCTGGAGACCACCTTGTTGACATCATAAGATGCCCTCACTTGGTGCCTCACCAGATCCTGGCCCTGGGTGGAAAGATGAATGGCCTGTCTGGTTGCCTCACAATCTGGCAGAGATGCTAGGAACTGACCCAGCATCCAACCACAGGTGCCTGCCATAGGTTTCTTGATGTGCCAAGATGCCGTTGAGAAAACCCTGTGACCCCAGGCATTAAACTCTACAAAGTCCAATTCTAGGGGATGATCACACTCTGACGCTTATGCCCAGAGGGGGTGTGTAGGAGTTGGACCCCAGAAAAGGGGTGTGGCATGGCTCCTGGAGATGCCATGGGTATACAATACCTGTTTTGGACATCCCTTGGTGCTGGAGAGGGGGCCAAAGGGATGGAGCCACACATCCCTTGACTCCACTACAAAAGCCCTAGGCCATGGAGGTATGACTGAAGAGTCATGACTGTACTCCCCAAGGAAAGACAGCATCAGGTTTGCAGGATCGTGGCCTGAAAAGTAGTCAATTTGCAGCTCTCTCATCATCTCTGAGAGGAAGTGCTGGTACAGAGTGTACTCAGCATTGGAGGAGATGTGCAGGGAAGCATCCTCTTCCTCAGAAGATGAAGAGCTGGACTCGGCGGGGTGGCAGTGCTGGGGTTGCAGGCTGGGATATGACCTTTCTTATTCCTCTCTCTTTGTCATGTCAGCTTCTAGCTTTGTCCTCTGCAGCTCTGCATCTGCTTTTTGCCTCCCAGCCTCTGCCTTTTGTTGCTTGACCTCTGCCTTTGCCTTGACCTGGGTGAGCTCCAGTTGCATCATCTCTATCTGCACAGTTGCTCAAGTTCTAGGGTTTGGCTCACTTGCATGCTATCTAGCCTCTGTCTCACAGCTTTGGTTAACAGTGACCAGTTTTGCACCATTTCCCTGCTCACTCTTCTCGAGAATGTCTATGAGTTCTGCCTATGGCTAGCCTTCCTCAAAGACAAGCTCTCTTCCTTTGCACAGCTCCTTAAGTTCTGCCACTGTGCATCTCCTATATGGCCCAGACATAGTGTCTTGTAGCTATCTATTCTTACTTATAACAAAGTTAAATTGGTAGAATATACAGTATCCCCTATGTACAGTATATATTTTTCTGTCACTGGATAGATAGCCTTTTTATTGAGAATTTGTTTCAGATCCCAACTGCTACCAACCAGTTTGTCACAGACTTGTTTCCTCCCAGAATCAGTCTGAATGGCTGTCACCTGTTGCACAATCCCTCAAATGCCTGAAAGGGTACCTTGGTATGCTGCCACTGTGACGACGCTTGGCCAGCTGGTTATGATTGCTGTATATTTGTAATATAAAAATAGGTGATTGTCTTACAGAAGACAGCTTGTGCTCCTGGGTGACCCCCCTCACCAGGTTTCACCGAAGCTACAGGATATATTCAATTGACCAGGAGATCTCTGTAATGTAATTAACTTCCTTGAGAAATTGCATTTTATGACCTTTTTTATGACATGCTTTGAAGTTGGGAAGCTAAATATACATTTTATTACAGGACAGGACATGGCTATCACACACGTAGGTGACGGATGGCAGGGTTGTGAATCTTCAATGGAACTGGCTGATCAAAGACTCGTAATTTGAAAAATGAGTTTTTGCTGATGTCACATTATTTTAATATATCTCCTGACAAGAAATCATTTTTTTGTAATTTTATTTTCTAAAAGGAGGAGTTAGATGACTCACCAAGGGGTTGGGGAGATGGAGTTGAAATGTATCCTTGTAACTGGGGAGTATGTCATATCATTTTGGGACTCAAGAAAGACAGATCTCTGATCTAACTGTAAGCACTACAGAGGTAATACATTAGATAGAAAAAGTCTAATTGTTGTGATAGGAGTTTTTGTTTTGTACTTTGCCCTTGTTCTTTTAAGTGATTGTATGCTCTTTGATATATTGTTCTGTGTTTACATTTTACATATTTTTATCATCATTTAGTAAAATCTTTATTTGAAAGACGCTGCCTGGGTGTGTCTGTCCGTTCTTTTTGCATGTGACGTATGGAGGGTTAAGACTGACAAAAAACTGTTCAAAAGCTTGATGGTGTTACCAAACTGGGAAAAGGTAAGAATATGCCTAAGGTCTTTTATAGAGTTTTAAGGGTTCATTTTGGAAGCCTGGCTTGGTACCCCTGGTAAAAGATTGTACCGCAATCCCCTGAAGAGGGTACGCATCTGAGCCTGTACAAGTGGTATGCTAGCATAAGGTTCACAGTTTGAATCCTCCCAGAACTTGAGACTAAAGGTGATTCAGACCCAGAAGCAGACAGGAGGGTTACCCTGTCTGTTACCTGTTCACATTACTGTGCTCGGAGGTTGGTCCTGTGGGAGCAGAGGACCTGACCTGCTGAGTGCGTTTGTGACAGATTTGGTTGACAGTGGTGTGATAAAATTGGTAACGCAAGCTTTAACTCTTCAGTGTGTCAGCTTAATACTGTACAGCTCACTTGCAAAAAAAGGCAGTGATTTAAAAAAAAGTAACAGAACTGTATCGTTTTTCTCACAGTCAAGTTCCTACCTGTTTTATTTTTTTTCTAAAGCGCAAGTTAGAGTAGCTGTAGTTAGGGAAGAAGATGGCTTCTAACTACAGTGGATACACTGCAGATTACTTGAGGCAGTTGTGCCAGGACAGAGGAGTCCTGCACGAGGTGAGAGCCACCAAGCAGAACCTCGTGGATGCCCTGATGGCAGCAGATGCCCAGAGCATTGAGTCACAGACTGTGACTGTAAAGGACCACACTTTAGGCATGGAGGGGTTAGCGGCCAGTGCAGTGTCCAGATCCGGTGAGGAGGGCAGCAAGGCCAGTATAAGCGAAGGGCCACAGCAGCATGGGAAGGTCACCAGCATTCTGGAGCCAGAAGCAATCAGGCTACAGATTGAGTTGCGTAGAATGGAGCTGGTGTTCCAGAGAGATGCTGAGCGAGAGAAACGAGCCACAGAGGAGAAGAGGGAGTGAGAACAGCGAGAAGCTGACCATGAAGAGCATGAGTGCCAGCGAGCCAAAGAGGAGAAGAGGGAGCAAAAACAGCAAGAAGCTGAACATGAACAGTGAGAGGTGGACTGTGAGGAGCATGAGCACCAGAGGTGACATGAGCTGGAGAAATTATGACTCCAACCACCAGCACCAGAGCAGGTAAGTGGCTTGGGTTTAACTGGAATGACAGGACTGGGTTACAAATTAAATTCCAAATTGATAGCTGAATTTAAAGAGGGGGAGGCTATGGGTGCCTTTTTAAATTCCTTTGAAAAAGTTTGTATTCAGGCAAATATTCCCAGAGGGTCCTGGAGCTTCCAGCTATCCCCGCTACTTACCGGGAAAGCTCAGGATGCATTGGGTCAAATGGACAATGAGGACAGTAATGATTACAGCAAACTTAAAGTTGCACTTTTAAAAAAGTTTGATTTAACTGCGGAAGCATACAGAGCTAAATTCCATAAGCTCAGGAGAATCCCTGACATGAGCTACGAGGAAACAGCCATGAAACAACGTCAGTGTTTAAAACAATGGAGGGAAGGAATTGAAGCAAACTCTGTAGATAAAATTGAAAAGCTATATTGTTAGAGCCATTTTTTTGGGCATGCCCAGCAGAGCTGAAAACCTGGCTGGAGGACTGAGATCCCAAAACAGTGCAAGAGGCTGCTGAACTCTGGGACCACTATGCCAAGAGCAGATTTGCTCTGAGAGCAAATGGGGTGAGTGTGGCAGCACAGAAAGGGAAAAGCGCAGCCTTCAGGGCAGCTAAAACCCTCACTGCCTCCACCAAAATCAGTTAGCCCCAGGTTTCAAAGAAAAGAGCTCTCTGAGAAAAGAAATGAATGCTGGGTTTGTAAAGAAACTGGGCATATTGCCAGACAGTGTCCTAAAAGGACGAGCAATACACAACATGGGGATAGGAAAGAAGTGGGTTGTTTATGTGTCCCTGGAAGCATGCCTGTGAACATAAGGGAACACATGCACCCAGCCACAGTGAATGGTGTACAGACCACAAGGGTTACAGGACACAGAGGCATCCCTGACATTGGTAAAAGGGAATCTGGTAGAGCCTGGTCAGCTTATACCCAATAAATTTGTAACTGTACAAGGGTTCACTGGAGAGGAGACCACATTGACACTCGCTAGTGTTCTCCTAGACTGGGGTGAAACTGGGAGAACTATGCAACAAGATGCTGTAGCCAAAACTTTAGCAGTTGACGTCATCCTTGGCAATAAGGTCAAACGGGATGGTGTATGCAGTTACCTGTAGCCAAGCAGGACAGGGAAATTGTAGCTCCCTGGACCCGAAAGAAGCCATTGTGAAAACCACTGGGAGGCTGGTTCCCCAGCCTGTGTCACCTGATATGGAGACTAATGAAAAGGGGGTAGAAATTTCCCCAGTAGCAGTTACCCAAACAGCTACGGAGGGTTACTCCGAAGAAGGAGGGGTGACCCATTGTCAGAGGATTAGGGATGACAGTGATCCTGAGTACTCTGATGCTGGTGCTAGGGTCCCTAGTTTAGAGACTGAAGGGGACCTGTCCCATGCCTTGGGAATGTGTAAGGAGTTTGCAGCTGTTCAGAAAAGTGACCCTAGTCTACAGAAACTGAGAGCTTGGGCAGACTCAGACTCTCCCTGTGCTCCGTCAGAGTCTGCCCAAGCTCTGACGGAGCACAGGGAGATGACGGTAAAATCTGCTGGACAGGAATATAAATAATCTTTCTTTTTTTCTTCTATGGTTTGTATATGACATCCATACACATCCTGCTCCTGTGGGAACTATATATATATATATATATATATATATATATATATATCATGTTCGGGTTGTGTTATGTATAGCTTTCTTGTACATGTGACTGGAATGTAAATACTGTGCTCCTATCAGTATTGTAAACATGTTCCTTTTGTATTATGTATATTTATATGTAACTGTACAATTTTCCCTGCCAACAGCAGGTCCATCTTGTAAATGAGCTTGCTCAGTGGTGATTGCCTGGATAAATAAAGATTTGATTGATTGATTGATTGAAACATAAGGTTTATTGGGAAAATGGACTAATGTATACTCATGCTGTAAAGACAGAGGGAGGGGTGATAGGCAGGCAGCTTGTCGTTCCCTAGGGGTATCGTGAGCAGTTGCTCAAGACTTCACAAAATATTCCCTTGTCTCGTCATCTGGGAATTGCACGCACTACACAGCAGTTGGCCCAGAATTTCTATTGGCCCAACTTCACCCAGCAGGTGCAGGAGTATTGCAGGTCTTGTCACTGGTGCCAAGAAATAGGGAAGGTGGGTAAGAAAACCCAAGCCACCATAATTCCATTGCCCATAGTGGAGGAGCCATTCCAGAGGGTGGGAATGGATATTGTGGGGCCTTTAAATACCCCCAGCTCCTCTGGGAAGAGGTTCATCCTGACTGTGGTGGATTATGCCACCCGGTATCCAGAGGCAGTCACCCTATCCTCACTGAGGACAGACAAAGTGGCAGATGCCTTACTTGGGATTTTCTCCTGTGTTGGGTTTCCTCAGGAGGTTATCACCGATTGAGGGGGTTCCTTCATGTCTGACCTGATGAAATGTTTGTGAGGGAAGTGTGGGGTGGTGCAGAGGTGCATGACACCTTATCACACGCAAGCCAATAGACTTGTGGAAATATTTAATGGTACCCTGAAATCAATGCTAC
Organism: Neoceratodus forsteri; assembly: GCA_016271365.2. Classification (NCBI taxonomy): domain Eukaryota; kingdom Metazoa; phylum Chordata; order Ceratodontiformes; family Ceratodontidae; genus Neoceratodus; species Neoceratodus forsteri. The sequence continues at coordinate 1,263,321,062 of CM057456.1, forward strand.
AAGCGTTTGCTGAACAGCATGAGAGGGACTGGGAGAAATACATTCCCCACCTGTTGTTTGCATACAGGGAGGTGCCCCAAGAGTCAACAGGGTTTTCCCCCTTTGAGCTCTTATGGACGCCAGGTACATGGGCCCCTAGACTTGATCCGGGAGGACTGGGAAGGCAAGCACACCACCCAGGGAACTCCCATAGTGGATTACGTCCTTAGGTTTAGGGAAAGGCTGAAGGAGCTTATGGGGACAGCCCAGAGCAATCTGCAGCTGCCCAACAGGAACAAAAAGTGTGGTATGACTGCAGAGCCAGAGCTCACTCGTACACGGTGGGTCAGAAAGTCATGGTCCTTATTCCAGTCCAGAAAGACAAGCTGCAGGCTGAGTGGACAGGATCGTACAAAGTAGTTAGAAAGGTAAATGATGTGAACTATATCATAGAATTACCTGACAGAAGACAGACAGAAAGAATGTACCATGTCAACATGATGAAGCCATATGCTAATAGGGCTGACATGGTGTTTGCAGTATGTAGTCCTGGGGAGGGGATGGATGAAAGAGATCCCCTTCTCGACTTGCTTGAAGAAAGCAAGTGGGAGTCCTCTGTGGAGGCAGTTAAACTGTCACCCCAGCTGGCCCCAGACAAGATCCAGGAAGTAAGGGAGGTTCTAGCAGACTTTGCCCCACTGTTTAGCACCAAGCCTGGACTAACCCCCTTAGCAACGCACGATGCAGAGACAGGGACACAGACACCCATACGGCGGACAGCATATCGGGTGTCAGAGGCTGTCCAAAAGGACATTAGGAGGGAGTGTAGGAAATGCTGGATTTTGGGCTAATCCAGAGATCTCACAGCCCCTGGGCCTCACCCATAGTCCTTGTGCTCAAGCCAGATGGCTCTACTCTTTTCTGTGTGGACTATCATGGACTGAATGCAGTCACGAAGTCAGGTACCCACCTGATACCCTGGATGGATGAACTCCTGGACAAGTTGGGAGGGGTAACCTACCTTACAACTATTGACCTGACAAAGGGGTTTTGGCAGGTAGAGTTAACTGACAGAGCTAGGGAGAGGTTGGCCTTCATCACTCTGATAGGCTCATTTGAATTTAAAGTAATGCCTTTCGGAATGAAGAACGCCCCGGCCACTTTCCAAAGGTTGGTGAACCAGGTGTTAAATAGTGCTGAAGAGTATGCCATGGCGGACCTGGATGACATTGCCAACTTTAGTGCCAGCTGGGAGGAACACCTGTCCCACCTTAGGGAAGTGCTGGGCAGGATACAGAAGGCCGGGCTCACTGGCAAAGCTGAGAAGTGCCAGGTGGGTATGGCTGAAGTGCATACCTCAGGCATGTTGTAGGCCGGGGACAGCTTTGTCCTAACCAAGTAAAAATAGAGGTGATCAAGGCATGTCCCAGACCAGAAATGCAGAAGCAGGTCAAGAATTTTTTAGGGACAGCAGGGTACTATTGGAAATTTGTACCCAATTACAGTGCCCTGGCTGCTCCCCATCTGACCTGGTAAAGAAAAGGATGCCTAAGAAAATTACCTGGGAACCAGCCTGTGAAAAAGCCTTTACCAGACTGAAGGAGGCACTGTGCAGTGCTCCTGTGTTGACAAGTCCTGACTATAGCACACCCTTTATAGTCCATACTGATGCTTCAGATGTGGGTATTGTGGCAGTACTAAGTCAGACATCCAACCAAGGAAAAGATCACCCTGCAGTGTACCTGAGTAAGAAGTTACTTCCCAGGGAGCAGGCTTACTCCATGTGGATAGAGCGGGTCGTGCCATAGTGTGGGCCCTAAAGAAGTTAGAGTCATACTTATATGGGCAGCATTTTAAGGTACAAACTGACCACAACCCCCTGGTTTGGCTGACACAAATGGTAGACTATTAAGATGGAGTCTTGCCTTGCAAGAGTATGACATGACGATCTTACATAGGGCTGGAGCGACCAATCAGAATACAGATGGCTTGTCGCATCTTTATGAGGAGTGAACTGACTTAGGGAGCTCATCCCATGCAGGGGATAGAGCCCCCAAATTCAGTCTAGGTGGGGAGGATTGTGACGCTTGGCTATCTGGTTATGATTGCTGTATGATATTTGTAATATAAAAATATAGTAGGTGATTGTCTCACATAAGACTGCTTGTGCTCCTGGGTGACCCCCCTCACCAGGTTTCACTGAAGCTACAGGATACATTTAATTGACCACGAGATCTCCGTAATGTAATTAACTTCCTTGAGAATCTGCATTTTATGGCCTTTTTATGACATGCTTTGAAGTTGGGAAGCTGAACATACATTTTATTACAGGACAGGACGTGGCTATCTCGCACATAGGTGATGGATAGCAGGGTTGTGAATCTTCAAAGGAACTGGCTGATCAGAGACTCATAATTTGGGAAATTAATTTTTGCTGATGTCACTTTATTTATTTATTGAATTTTGTTGACCCTGTAAGCCCACTGGGCCTAGAAGTCCCTTTTTCAGGGGCAACAGGGGGGAGGGGGGATACAGATGGTAAGCAACTGAAATTGAAATAGATTAAGCTGTTGGTGGTATTTTTAGTGAATGGGAGAAATTTGGCCAGGACACAAGGGAAATTGCCCTACTCTTTTCGATACGTGCCATGGGATCTTTAGCATCCACCTGGACTACCACAAATCCAGGCAGATGGGACCTCGGTTTAACGTCTCATCCGAAAGACGGTACCTCAGAAGTGCAGCACCCTCCTCATGCTATATTACAGTGTCAATATTGGGATATTAACCCAAGTGTCAGATGTGGGAACTGAACCCACAGCCCTCTGATCTCCCGGCCTCAGAGGCGAGTGTGCTACCTACCGAGCCACTGACACTGCCTGATTTAATATATCTCCTGACAAGAAATAATTTTTTTGTAATTTTATATTCTAAAAGGAGGAGCTAGATGACTCACCAAGGGGGTGGGGAGATGGAGTTGAAATGTATCCGTGTAACTGGGGAATATGTTGTATCATTTTGGGACTCAAGAAAGACAGATCTCTGATCTAACTGTAAGCACTACAGAGGTAATACATTAGATAGAACAAGTCTAATTGTATTGTGGTAGGAGTTTTTGTTTTGTACTTTGCCCTTGTTCTTTTAAGTGATTGTATGCTCTTTGATATATTGTTCTGTGTTTACATTTTACATATTTTTATCATCATTTAGTAAAATCTTTATTTGAAAGATACTGCCTGGGTGTGTCTGTCAGTTCTTTTTGCATGTGACGTATGGCGGGTTAAGACTGACAAAAAACTGTTCAAAAGCTTGATGGTGTTACCAAACTGGGAAAAGGTAAGAATATGCCTAAGGTCTTTTATAGAGTTTTAAGGGGTTCATTTTGGAAGCCTGGCTTGGTGCCCCTGGCGAAAGATTGTACCGCAATCCCCCGAAGAGGGTGCGTATCTGAGCCTGTAAAAGGGGTACGCTAGCATAAGGTTCACAGTTTGAATCCCCTCAAAACTTGAGACTAAAGGTGATTCGGACCCAAAAGCAGACAGGAGGGTTACCCTGTCTGTTACCTGTTCACATTACTGCACTTGGTGGTTGGCACTGTGGGAGCAGAGGGCCTGACCTGCTGAGTGCGTTTGTGACAGCCACCACTCACTGCAACCTCACATGGAGTTTTCTCTAGGTCTGAATCCCACCAGGGCCACTGCTCTCCCACATTACAGTGCTCCTTACCAAACAGCAAATTGCCCACTCATTCTCTTACAGCTGAGAAGATGTTTGCTTTAGATAAGATAACTGTAGCCTGCATCTTTGGAGATGGATGATAGATTTGCCAATTTACCCTGGTTATCTGTACCTGAAATGTCTCAATAACAGAAAGCATGGAGTATATAGAAAATAATGGATAGGCAAGTGTATATTATGGATTGTTTTTGCACACCCGAGGTGTGTGATGACCCATAAACCTTGAGAGGTTTATGTGGTCATCACACACCAGGGGTGTGCAAAAAAATCCATAAATACACAATTGCCTATTCTTTATTTTTTATAATTGCTGGTGCCTGGATTTGTGGTTTTACTTGCCTATACTTTTGCCCCGATGCCTGTAGCATGACCGAGTGATGTCTGGTGTTGTAAACAATAATGCTGAATTTATTCAAAAGCACCAGTGCTGCATGTAAAAATCATGTCAGGTTTAGTGGCTTACTTCACATTTCTGAGTTTTTGAGAGAGAAAATGCAGCCGTATGTAGAGACAGCAGAGTGACTCGCTTGGTGGCTTGTGAAGACTCGATGCAAGCGTTAGCGAGTGTTGCTATGGCTATGCTCGCTAATGTTTGTGTAGAAGCCACTGAGCAACTCGATCTACTGTCTCTACAAGCAGCAGCTTTTTCTCTCTCGAAAAACTCAGAAAAGTGAAGTAAGCCACTAAACCAGATGTGTTTTTTACACTCAGCACTAGTGTTTTTGAATAAATTCAGCATTATTGTTTACAACCCCGGATGCCACTCTGTCACGCTACAGGCATCGGGAAAAAGTAGAAGTACTTTGGAATGCCGTAATAACCAGATTTTGGGTTATTATGGCTTTTTGGAGCATAATAACCTGAAATCCGGTTATTACGGCATTTGATCAGTACCGTAATCTGATTGATATTTGGGGTGACCAGTAATTATTTAAAAATAACATTTAATATGCCACAATATTTACATATGTTACAGGATGATACACACTAAAGACTTTGGAGAATACAGCGTGGCTCAGTTGGTAGCACATCTGCCTCTGGGCCAGAGGGTCATGGGTTCTAATCCCACACTGGAATTGGGTACATACCTTAAATGCTGGCACCTGAGTTTAGTACTGGAGGGGTGCTGCACTTTGGATGAGACGTTAAACCGAGATCCCTTCTGCCTGTCTCTGGTGCTGTCCTGGTGGATGTACAGGTGGAAGTAAAAGAACCCAAGACAGTTTTCTCAAGAGTAGGGGAACTTTTTTACTCCGAAAAGCAAACAATGATTTAATACTTAAAATGCATAATAAAAAAAAAAATCAAATTAAAGCACATTTAGAGTACATCCATCTTACAAATGTAACCCAAAAAAAAATACAGAGAAAAACAAAAAGATTGTATAACCATCATACAGTTTGGAAAGCAAGACAGCTTATTGTGTTGCAGCATTCTCAATCCATTCACACTGTTTCTATAGTGCATATTTTGAGGAAGACTATTCTTTCCTCTCACAGAGATGCTGGGTCAGATTTTAAAGAGCCCTTGAATATGCCACAGCTGTGGGAAACACCCAGTGCAAGTGGGATACCACTTGCGGAGCCACTGTTTTTCTCACAGCTGTGGTATTTTCAAAGGTGGACCCAGTTTATTACCAGTTCCATGATTTTCATCAGCTTACAGCTGTTTTTTCCCTTGCAGCTGTGGGAAAATGTTATGCCCAGTGGGACCAGGTGTAACGACTCCTGCATCTGTGGCAGACTGAAAATACAAATCTCTGCAACTGCAGAGATTTGAGACTGCAACTGCAGTTGTGGGGAGGGACTTAGTGCCACTTGGTTCTGAAAATCTGGCCTCCTATTTAAAACTGTAATTATGTTATATAGAATTTTGTAACTGTCAACTTGTCTTTGTTAAAGCATCCAGGCACATCTTGCTTGCCACAAATAATATCAGATAACAGCAAAAATTACTCTCAAAGTACTTTTATGCAGTTGTACAAAAATAGAGGGATATAATACTAGGACCACAATTCCATATGATATAGTATATGACAACATTTCAATAATATCCACTTTGTGGATAGAAGAGACCAAAAATTTGTGTAACAAGGGAACTAATTAGGAAATGTTCTTGTGTTTCTAAAGTCTGGATACAAGTTGGCAGAGGATACATTTTATCTTCAGTTCATTTATGTTTCATGCAATTTTTAATATTTATTTTTCTGTGGCATGCTAACCATGTTAAATCCCACATTTCTGTAGGTACCCAGTTGTCTGTGAACTGTAGAAAAATATCTTCCTCTTTGCCTGCAGTGCAAAATGGGATCTGAGTATTTGATGTAAAATGTGATCAGATAATACCATTATATAATTGTTTTCTAATATTGTATAAAACTTAATTTTTAAAGGAGTAATGTCCCATTGTTTAATTTTCTTTAGAAAAGATGGTATATAAAAGGGGATGAGAAAATCTGAAGCTTTATTCAGTATATTAAGACTTTGTTTTTCCCATTTATCCAGTACTGGTGCAAACCATGTCAATAAGACCTTAATCCAAATGTTCTTTGTTTTCAAGAGTACTGGGCCTATAGTTTAAAGAAATATGCTATGGAAGGATACAGTTGGAGCTGTGTAATATTTATTTTTATTTGATTTTAACACTTTCCCCACAAACCTTGAAAAAAATGCTGTATATTTGCATTTTAAAACTTAATGGAAAAGGAGGAAAAAATAGTAGCGAGATGTGAGAAAAGGAGGTAATATTAATGTTTTTAGTAAATAAGTTCACTTCTGTTTAGAGGGAGATCTAGTTTGCCAAAGCGCTACTTTTTGATTTGCAATTTTAATACTTTGTTCCCAGCTGTATTATGCACTATTCTGTATACCAAGAGCCGGATATTCAGACTGCACCAGGCAGTGGCACAAGCCTGGATGCAGTGCAACTGGGCTGCGCCGAGGCCAGGACCAGTCAATATTCAATGGTGATGCGCCATGGCTCAGCACCATTGAATATGGCACATAGGGTGCACACACTACACCAGTGCAAGACACAGAAAGGGAGCATGAGGATGCATCAGCGCAAGTGCAGTTGTGCTAGGTGCATCACCCATGATATTCAGCTGGGGGCATGCAAATGAGGCCATAATATATGCAAGGTGCAAATGGGGCCATTTGCACGTCATTATGGCCCCATTTGCATGCAACGTGCTGTGTCACGGTGAATTGTGCCTGGTGCCTTGCCAAGCTGCTGCCGTTGGGGGTCAACACCCTGGTGGGCTATTGCAGCCCACCCCCCACTCCCATATGCCCGATCGCGGGCATCTGTATACATTACAGTAATACCTGGTGGTCTAGCGGTAACCCCCCCATATGCCTGATCGCAGGCTGTTGTGGAAATAAAGAATTACCTGGTGGTCCAGTGGTACCCCCCTCACCATCCACCCACAGAGGTCCCCCAGTCACCCAGCACCCCCCTCTGTCATCGGTGGGCGGCAGCACCCAGCCCGCTTTACCACCCAGCTGCCCTCTGAATGACAGCATACAGTATGATCTGTATGCCTATTGGTCTACACAGGACCAGATTTGTGAATAAATGCAGCCGGGTGGTATGCGGGTGGGGTGCTGCCACCCGCCGATGACGGGAGGGTGCTGGATGGCCGGGGGACCTTTGTGGGTGGGTGGGGAGATGGGTCCACTGGACCACCAGGTAATTCTTTATTTCCACAACAGCCCATGATTGGGCGTGTAGGGGGGTTACCGCTAGACCACCGGGTATATCCTAAATATTTACAACAGCCTGCACTCAGGCATACAGGGATTACCACTAGACCACCAGGTATAACCTTAATATTTACAACACCCTGCGATCGGGCATATGGGAGGGGACCCGCTAGACCACCAGGTATTACTGTAATATATATACAGATGCCCGTTATCAGGCGTACAGGGCAGGGGGGGGCCACTAGACTACCAGGTGGTCAGGGTGCTTGTGGACGGTGTTCTTGCGGGGCAGGTGGCCACCCAAGGCTGGTGGCTGTTGTGTTGTGCCTTGCAATACAGCCACCCACCTGTGGGTGGCCAGAGTTTGAGCCTGTTTCTTTTGGCTCAACTTTAAGCACCAGTGTGCGGTGCATATAGGGGTTGAGCCAGCATATGCGCTGCACATCCCATGCTGAATATCAGGATGTGTCGCATATGCATAGACACGCCCCCTGCATCTGCGCTGCATACTTACCAATGTGCCCCAGCACACTCGGGGTTGCGCCGCGCAACCTACCCCTCTGAATATCGCGCCGGGGCACATTCATGCGCAACCCCTTTGAATATCCTGGCCCAAAAGTAATCACCAATATTTTTAAGGGGTCATCAGATATAGGAATTTGCTGACTTATACCAGTGCAGTCTGCCTTATTATGACCAATCAAAATTCTGCAGCTTTTAACGTAGCTAATTTTAGCCTCTGAAGTTTGTTCATAAATGTGTAATGTTTGTAAGACTAAAATATGGAGCTATTATTCTTGATTATAACACACATTTCAGCTGCATAAGCTAATGTATTAGGTATTTCAATGCCTGAAATGCATAATCATTCAGTCTGAGCATTCTGCTGCATTTTTCTTAAAGCAGCAGTGCAATGAAAAATGTTTTTTCCCCCAAAAAAGCTAGTTTCAGCTACAGTTGATAAAAATATTAGCACACCTGTCAGATGTACATATCTAGGTACCTCCTATGCCATGAACCACAAGACTTTTTATTTTCTTGATCCTAACCATTGATAGAACTACATAGCTATTTCTATGCAAAATGTGGCAACCTTCTTTTTTGCTTGAGAAAAAAATAAATTTAAACATTTATAAAATTGTAAAATGTTGGTGAAATTGGAAAATGGTACCACCGAATAAAACTGGAAGTTGCCTGGACTCTTCTATAGTGAAAAAAAAGGTAGGGTCACATTTTTTTGCCCAATTTCATTGCACTGCTGCTTTAAAAGAGGGTGTAAGGAAATCAGAAGGAAATCGCACCCCTATCTTAAAACTGTTTTCATCTTTACTTTTTTACCCAACCAGCCATTTACACATGGGAGAATGGTTGCTTGCCCACATAACTCCTTGATCTGTTCTATAAATTCTGATGGTATGTCATAGTATTTCAAAGTACTGAATAAATACTGTGTGTGATAGCCTATTATACTCTTTTTCTTGACCAAGTGAAAGCAAAATTCCTTCCATCTGTTGTGTGTCTCCTTTTTCAAAAAGTTCCCTTAATACTATGAGATTGTCAGATGTAGACCTGGAAGGAATCATGCATGCTTGAGATTGAAATATTATAGTATCAGCTACTTTCAAAAGGCTGTCAGTTAAAATTTGAGCAAATATTTTTACATCTGTATTTAATAAACTAATTGGTCTTCAGTTAGTTTCTCCTTTTCTCCCTTTTTAAAAAAAGAAATCATTATGGCAATGTTCATAGATGGAGGTAATGTGCCTTCTTTAAAGAGCCCCTAATGCTGTTGTAACAACTTTGAAAATTTGTCATATTTAGACGCAGTTCAGCTTATATTTAATAATTTTTTTCTGTAATTCTGTCCCTTTCTCCTTTATTACTAAGGACATTTACATGTAAACATGATCACTGTCCCCTCTCTTCTAACTGCTTGCCTACACCTGATATCACAGTTCTGTTTATGACATCTCAGTCTTTTGCTGTGGAGATAATTATGATGCCATAAACAGGAGCTTATGATGTCAGGTGTAGGCAAGCAGAAAGACCAGATAAACTCTAAGCTACAGTAATCATCTTTCATTCAACTGTCCTCAGTAATAAAGAAAAAGGGGAAAGAATTATGAAAATATATTAGATATAAACTGAACTGTACATAAATCTCAAATTTTTCAAATGTTTCTATTGGTGTAAGGGTCCCTTTAAGTATTTCATTATATAGCTCTGCTAATACAGGACTCAGTTGTTCATTAAACATTTTATAGAATTCAGCTGGGAAACAATCTTCTCCAAGTGCTGAGTTATTTTTACATTTTTTAATCACCCCTGCTGCTTCAGTTTAAGAGATGGGCTGTACCAGATCTAATTTAGTACTGTCGGAAAATGTAGGACTTATAATGTCACAAAAGAAATCCTCAAAGTTTTCGATCAGGGGGGGGGTGGTGCATTAAATAGTGTATTAACATGATCATGAACTATTTTCAACATTTATTTTTCAGGAGAGGTATGAATATCAGAAGTTCCTGAAGAAGAATGTGTCGTGATTATTCTTTGGAATACTATATCCTTGCAACCCTTAAATATATCAAGATCTTGTTTTCATCCTTGAACATCAAATTGTAACTCTTTCTATAACAAGACTGTCCTGTTGTACTGAATAAAGAACACCTTTTTTTATTTTTGCAGTTTGATCCTGTAAATTCACTTTTTCGGTATGCATGTGAGAAATTAAAAACAATTTATGCCTCAAAGTTTAGTATTGGAAATATGTAGTGCATTTAATCTGTATTGCTTGGTTTTTTAGATGTTTCTGACCAGTCTTTCAACCAATCAGATGCACAAATTATGGAAAGTCTAGCATTCCATAATTCTCCCCATAATTCTCTCCATTTTGCTTGAATCTGCCCATTATTCAAAATTTGACAGTTTTATTTCCACATTGGAGAAGCTGGTTTTGAGGCATTACCTTTTACCAGGCAACTACAAGAGACAGCGAGATCAAAAGTTCAAATGCTATAGTGCATGCACCATATATTTTAAGACTTTGAGATAAAACCAAAAAATTGATATGGGTGGCTAAAGTGCCCCTAACATATCTTTTGTCACCTTTCTCACAAATATCTCTAAAACTGTCTTGTAACTGTGCAGTAAGTATCATGGAATTTTAAAACAATTGTCACTGAATAATTTCATTATTGTGTCACCTCTATCTTGTAATGTTGAACCACAATTAAAATCATAATCACCTCCACAAATTATAATTGTACTGGTATGTAAATATGGCTGAATGGTTTTAAAAAGTGATGCACGTGCATCTATAGCTTATGGGGCATAAACATTAATCAGATGTAACTTTATATTGGCATAATTAATACCTAACATCAAGGCCCTCCCGGTGTCAATTTCTAACACTCTAGTGTTAGTGAAGTTCATGCCTTTCAACAAAATAGCCACACCATTACATACATCAGTTCCTAGGGACCAATATGAAGTGCCTCTAACCATCTCTTTTTTGTATCATTTATTTCATCAAGGGCCCAGTATTCAAAACATTACCCAGGTGCAAAACCGAATTTGCCCACGCAAACCAGGTTTTGCACCAATGTGCAATACTGGAAAGGCTGGTTAGCGTGGGCAGACAAGGTTTGAGCCTCGGCAATAGTCAAAGGGGGGTGCAATGTAAATGAAGGACGGGGACCTGAATATTGTTGCAGTCCAATATTCAGCATATTTGTGGTGTGCAAGGTAATTTTGCATGGTCCCCTTGTGTAGCACAAATACCGCCTGTGACGCTTGACCAGCTGGTTATGATTATTGTATGATATTTGTAATATAAAAATATAGTATGTGATTGTCTCACATAAGACAGTCTGGGATTCCATGGGTGCCCCCCCCCCCAGGTTTCAATGAAGCTACAAGAGATATATTAAACTGACCAGGAGATCTCTGTAATGTAATTAACTTCCTTGAGACCATTGCATTTTATTGCCTTTTTATGACCTGTTGCTGCTTTGAAGTTGGGAAGCTAAATATACAGTTTATTACAGGACATATAGATACATACATAGATACATAGACAGTGTCGGCAGATAAGGGCCTGTGGCCCACCCAGTCTGCCCATTTAAGTTTGTAAGTTCAGTTTATGTTTTCCAGGAAGTCTGTTGCCCCTTACCCCTGACCTCCAGAATTCCTTTATGTCTATCCCATGCATTCTTAAATCCCGTGATTGTTTCAGCCCCCACCACTTCCTCTGGCAGGGTGTTCCACTTGTCCACCACCCGTTCTGTGAAGAAATTCTTCCTCACGCTTCCTCTGAATCGCCCTCCTCCAACTTCATCCCATGCCCTCTAGTCCTGGAACATCTTTTTGCTTAAAAATAGTGCATTCCTGCACCCTGTTCCTCCCTGTAAGATACTTGTATGTCTCTATCATATCCCTCTCTCCTCCTCTCCTCCAGGGAGTACATGTTCAGTGCCTTCAACCTGTCCTCATAGGACTTGTGATGCAATCCATGCACCATCTTTGTTGCCCTCCTCTGAACCTTCTCTACCCTGTCTATGTCCTCAGGTAAGGTTCCAGAACTGCACAGTGTACTCCAGGTGCGGCCTCACTAGTGTCTTGTATAGTGGAATTATGACCTCCTTTCCTGATGGTGATGCCCCTGCCTATGCATCCCAGCATCCTATTTGCTTTACCTGCTGCCTTGTCACACTGTTTCCCTGCCTTGAGGTCATCAGAGATGATAACTCCAGATCCCTTTCCTGCTTGGTGCATGCTATATCCTCACCCCCAACTAATATATTGTGCCAGGGTTTTGTGTCCCATATGCATTATCTTGCACTTCCTTGCATTGAATTTCAACTGCCAAACCCTGACCATTCTTCAAGTTTCTGCAGGTCCCTTCTCATTCTGTCTACACCCTCTGGTGTGTCTACTCTGTTACAGAGCTTTGTGTCATCAGCTAACAGTGAAATTTCTGCCTTCTAGGTCCTGTGCAATGTCACTGATGAAGATATTGAATAGTACCGGTCCCAGCACTGATCCCTGTGGTACCCCACTGGTCACTCTTCCCTCTGTGGAGTGACAGCCATTTACCACCACCCTCTGTGTCCTGCTGCCCAGCCAGTTACCTACCCACCGCACTATTGTCCTGCCCACACCCATATTCCCCAGTTTGTGCAATAGTCTTCTATGTGGCACAGTGTCAAAGGCCTTGCTGAAGTCCAGATAGGCCATGTCCACTGCCCTCCCCATCCACCTTCCTAGTCACCCAGTCAAAAATTCAATGAGGTTGGTCTGACATGACCTCCCCCTGGTGAAACCATGCTGCCTTGGGTCCTGTAGTCCATTGACAACCAGATGTTCCACCAATCTATCCTTCAGTAGTGCTTCCATGATCTTCCCCACTACCGAGGTGAGGCTGACTGGTCTGTAGTTCCCCGCTTCCTCTTTGTTCCCACTTTTGTATAAGGGGACTACATCTGCTATCCTCCAGTCTTTGGGTACCTCCCCTGTTTCCAGTGATCGGCTAAACAGGATAGCAAGAGGTTCAGCCACCACCTCTCTTAGTTCTTTAAGGACCCTGGGGTGCACCCCATCTGGACCCATTGCTTTATCAACTCTTATTACTTCCAGTTCCTTCAGGACCCTTTCGTGTAAAGGGACTTGTGTCCATTTCTGCAACATTCTCACCTTTGTACTCCATTCAGACCCATTCCTCCTCTTCCTCAGTAAAAGACTGAGCAGAAATACCTGTTCAATATGTCAGCTTTACTGTTTTCATCCTCCACACAGCCCCCATCCTCCCTTCAGTCTCACTATCCCTCCCTTTGCCTTTCTTTTTCACTTATGTACCTGTAAAAGGTTTTGTCCCTCTACCCACTGATTTTGCAATGTGTTCTTCTGTCTGAGCTTTGGCTTCCTTACTGACCTCCTGCCTCCCTTTGCTTCTCCTGGTACTTCTCCCTATCCCCTTCTGCCTGTGTCTTTTGTATTGCCTGAATGCAATCTTTTGCTTTCACTTTCTTTGCTACCTCTTTGGAAAACCATAATGGTCTCCTCTTCCTTTTCCTCTTGCTAACCTGCTTAATACATAATTCTGTTGCTCTTGTAATCCCCATTTTAAATACTTCCCACTGTTCCTCAACCCCTGATTCCTGCCCCATTCCCTTAATGCCTCTTTTCAAGTATCTCCCATTTTCCCAAAGTTTGCCCCCAAAATCCAGGATACGTGTTTTTGTGTGGTTTGGTGCTGCTCTTTCTGTGATTTCAAACCACAGTGACTGGTGGTCACTGTTCCCCAGGTGCTCCCCCACTCTAACCCCCATCTCACTGTCCCTGTTTGTGAGCACAAGGTCCAGTATTGCCTTCTGCCGAGTTGGTTCCATGACCAGTTGCTTGAGGAAGGCACCCTGAATGGCATCATTTAGCTGATTCCTGTCAGCTATCTCACATCTAGATGACAAACTGCATGGTTGAAAAAAACCTTTGAATCTGCCTTGGGAACAGGAAACTACACAAGATCAAAGAGAAAATGTTTAATTAAGGAGTCATATTTAGGAAGTCCTTTTCCTTCTGATGTGACATTATTTAACATACCTTCTGCTATAAAATCATGTTTGCATTTTTTGATTCTAAAAGGAGGAGTTGGATGACTCACCAAGGGGTTGGGGAGTTGGGGTTGAAATGCATCCTTGTAACTGGGGGAATATGGCATATCATTTTGGGACTCAAGAGAGACAGGGCTCTCTGATATAACTTAAGCACTGTATAGAGGTAATACATTAGATAGAAAAAGTATAATTGTACTGTGGTAGGAGTTTATGTTTTGTAGCTTTCTTTGTTTTTCTTTGATGTGATTGTGAGCTCTTTGATATATTTTTCTGTGTTTACATTTGTCATATTTGTATCATCTTTTAGTAAAATATTTATTTGAAAGATACTGCCTGGGTGTGTCTTCCAAGTTCTTTTTTGCATGTGATGTATACGTAGTTAAGCTGACAGCTGTTCTGAAGGGCTTGATGGTGTTACTAAACTGGGAAAAGGTAAGACTATACTTAAGGTCTTTTGTAGAGTTTTAGGGGTTCCTTTTGGAAGCCTGGCTTGGTGCCCCTAGTGAAAGATTGTACCGCAATCCCCAAAGTGGGTACATATCTGAGCCTGTACATTGGGTACGCTAGCATACGGTTCACAGTTTGAATCCCCCCCCAGAATGTGAGACTAAAGGTGATTTGGACCCAAAAGCAGACAGGTGGGTTACCCTGTCTGTTACCTGTTCACATTACTGTGCTCGGAGGTTCGCACTGTGGGAGCAGAGGGCCTGATCTGTTGAGTGCATTGTAACAGATTTGTTTGACAGTGATGTCATAAAATTGGTAACACAAGCTTTAACTGTTCAGTGTGTCAGCTTAATAATGTACAATTCACTTGCAAAATAAGGCAGTGATTTATTTTTAAAAAAGGAAATAGAACTATATATTTTTTCTTATAGTCAAGTTCCTACCTGTGCAAATTAGAGTAGCCATAGTTAGGGAAGAAGATGGCTTCCAACTTCAACGGGACACTGCAGACTATTTAAGGCAGTTGTGCCAGGACAGAGGAGTCCTGCACAAGGTGAGAGCCACCAAGCAGAACCTCTTGGATTCCCTGATGGCAGCAGATGCCCAGAGCATTGAGTCACAGACTGTGATCATAAAGGATCAAACCTTGGGCATGATGGGGCCAGTGACCAGTGCAGAGTCCAGATCCAGTGAGGAGAACAGCAGGGCCAGTGAAAGCCAAGGACCACAGCAGCAGGGGAAGGTCACCAGCATTCTGGAGCCAGAAGCAATCAGGCTGCAGATTGAGTTGCACAGGATGGAGCTGGAGTTCCAGAGGGAGGCTGAATGAGAACGGCGAGAGGCAGAGCGAGAATGGCGAGAAGCAAGAGAAATGAACCACAGAGGAGAAGAGGGAATGAAAACAGTGAGAGACTGACCGGGAACAGCAGGAGGCTGACCATGAAGAGCGTGAGTGCCAGAGGTGACATGAACTGGAGAAGCTTCGACTCCAACCCACCAGCAACAGAACAGGTAAGTGGCTTGGGTTTAACTGGAACTACAGGCCTGGGTTACAAATTAAATTACAAATTAATAGCTGAATTTAGAGAGGAGGAGGATATGGATGCCTTTTTAAATTCCTTTGAAAAAGTTTGTATTCAGTCAAATATTCCTAGAGGGTCCTGGAGCTTCCAGCTATCCCCACTACTTACCGGGAAAGTTCGGGATGCATTGGGTCAAATGGACAATAAGGACAGTAAAGATTACAGCAAACTTAAAGCTGCACTTTTAAAAAAGTTTGATTTAACTGCAGAAGCATACTGAGCTAAATTCCATAAGCTCAGGAGAAGCCCTGACATGAGCTACCAGGAGCTAGCCACGAAACAATGTCAGTGTTTTAAAATGGTGGGAAGGAATTGAAGCAAACTCTCTAGATAAAATTGAGAATGCTATATTGTTAGAACAGTGTTTTGGGCATGCCCAGCAGAGCTGAAAACCTGGCTGGAGGACTGAGATCCCAAAACAGTGCAAGATGCTGCTGAACTCTGGGACCACTATGGCAAGAGCAGACCTGCCCTGAGAGTGAATGGGGTGGGCATGACAGCACAGAAAGGGAAAAGCACACCTTCAGAGCAGCTGCTAAATCCCTCACTGCCTCCACTGAAACCAGTTAGCCCCAGGTTTCAAAGAAAAGATTTCTCTGAGAAAAGAAATGAATGTTGGGTTTGTAAAGAAACTAGGCATATTACCAGACAGTGTCCCAAAAGGAAGAGCAATACGCAGAATGGGGCTAAGAAAGAAGTGGGTTGTTTGTGTCCCTGAAAGCATGCCTGTGAACATGAGGGAAGACATGCACCCAGTCACGGTGAATGGTGTACATACACAAGGGTTAAGGGACACAGGGGCATCCCTGACGCTTGTAAAAGGGGATCTGGAGCCGGCCCATTGGCGCAGCGGTGGGATTTCTGCTTGTGACACTGACGACCTGGCTTCAGGAACAGACTCGAGTTGTCGGAGGGCCAGTCAGGGGGAGAGGGATGGAGCGTCCTATTGACTGCTCTCCTTCTCCGGGGGGAGGTTGGGGGCAGCATCCGGAGTGCTGAGGACTCCTGGCAGAGGCCGGGAGCTCTCGCGCTGCCGTGCTAGTTTCTGAGGGAGGTGGGGCGGATGCTGGCATCATTAAACATCCCTGCCTCCGGGAGGAAAAACACAAGAAAAGAGAGGGGAGATCCTCCGTCTAGGTGAAGCCTCCCTGGACTTCAATTCACCCCTTCCGCCATACTCCCAACTAGTTACTAGTTCCGTGACACTGGAATTAGGAGAACCAGTGCCACGGCCCTGCCCTTCGCCGGGCAAGCCGGGGGTGACCGGGATGAGCAGCAAATAGGCAGGCGGTAGAAGCTCCAGGGGCCGTGACCAGGCGGATGAGCGAAGGAGGATCCTCCAGGTAAAAAGGAAAATTAAAAAAAAAAAGGATCTGGTAGAGCATGGTCAGCTTATACCCAATGAATTTGTAACTGTACAAGGGTTCCCTGGTGAGGAGACCACATTGCCACTCACTAGTGTTCTCCTAGATTGGGGTGAAATGGGGGACTGTGCAACACGTGGCTTTAGTCAAAACATTACCAGTTGACATCATCCTTGACAATAATCTCAAACAGGGGATGGTGTGTGCAGTTACCCGTAACCAAGTGGGATGGGGAAATTGTAGTTCCCTGGTCCCCAAAGAAGCCATTGTGGAAACCACTGGGAGGCTGGCTCCCCAGCCTGTGTCTCCTGATATGGAGACTAACGAAAAGGGGGTAGAAATTTCCTCAGTAGCAGTTAACCACACAGCTATGGAGGGTTACTCTGAAGAAGGAGTGGTGACCCATTATCAAAGGGTTAGGGATGACAGTGATCCTGAGTGCCCTGATGCTAGTGCTAGGGACCCTAGTTTAGATATTGAAGGGGACCTGTCCCATGCCTTGGGAATTTGTAAGGATTTGCAGCTACTCAGAAAAGTGACCCTAGTCTAGAGAAACTGAGGGCTTGGGCAGACTCTGATGGAGCACAGGGAGGTGATGGTAAACATAAAGTTTATTAGGAAAATGGACTGCTGTATACTCAGGCTGTGAAGACAGAGAGAGGGGTGATAGGCAGGCAGCTTGTCATTCCCCAGGGGTATCGTGAGCAGTTTCTCAAGAGTGCACATGATATTCCCTTGTCTGGTCATCTGGGAATCATGCGCACTACGCAGCAGTTGGCCCAGAATTTCTGTTGGCCCAACTTCACCCAGCAGGTGAAGGAGTATTGCAGGTCTTGTCACTGGTGCCAAGAAATAGAGAAGGTGGGTAAGAAAACCCAAGCCACCCTAAATCCATTGCCCATAGTGGAGGAGCCATTCCAGAGAGTGGGAATGGATATTGTGGGGCCTTTAAATACCCCCAGCTCCTCTGGGAAGAGGTTCATCCTGACTGTGGTGGATTATGTCACCCGGTATCCAGAGGCAGTCGCCCTATCCTCACTGAGGACAGACAAAGTGGCAGATGCCTTACTTGGGATTTTTACCCATTTTGGGTTTCCGCAGGAGGTTATCACCGATCGAAGGGGTTCCTTCATGTCGGATCTGAGGAAATGTTTGTGGGAGAAGTGTGGGGTGGTGCAGAGGTGCACAACACCTTATCACCTGCAAGCCAATGGGCTTGTGGAAAGATTTAACAGTACCCTGAAGTCAATGCTCCAAGCATTTGCTGAACAGCATGGGAGGGACCTGGAGAAATACCTTCCCCACCTGTTGTTTGCATACAGGGAGGTGCCACACGAGTCAACAGGATTTTCCCCCTTTGAGCTCTTATATGGACGCTGGGTATGTGGGCCCCTAGACTTGATCCGGGAGGACTGGGAAGGCAAGCACGACACCCAGGGAACTCCCATAGTGGGTTACGTCCTTAGGTTTAGGGAAAGGCTGAAGGAGCTTATGGGGACAGCCCAGAGCAACCTGGCAGCTGCCCAACAGAAACAAAAAGTGTGGTACAACTGCAGAGCCAGAGCTCACTCGTACACGGTGGGCCAGGAAGTCATGGTCCTAATTCCGGTCTGGAAAGACAAGCTGTAGGCTGAGTGGGTAGGACCGTACAAAGTAGTTAGAAAGGTAAATGACATGAACTATATCATAGAGTTACCTGACAGAAAACATACAGAAAGAATGTACCATGTCAACATGATGAAGCCATATGCTAATAGGGCTGACATCGTGTTTGCAGTATGTAGTCCTGGGGAGGGGATGAATGAAGGAGACCCCTTCTGGACTTGCTGGAAGAAAGCAAGTGGGAGTCCTCTGTGGAGGCAATTAAATTGTCACCCCAACTGGCCCCGGACAAGATCCAGGAAGTAAGGGAGGTTCTAGCAGACTTCACCCCACTGTTTAGCGCCAAGCTTGGACTAACCCCCTCAGCAACTCACAAGGTAGAGACAGGGACACAGATGCCCATACGGCAGACAGCATATCAGGTGTCAGAGGCTGTCTAAAAGGACATTAGGAGGGAGGTGTAGAAAATGCTGGATTTAGGGGTAATCCAGAAATCTCACAGCCCCTGGGCCTCACCCGTAGTCCTTGTGCCCAAGCCAGATCGCTCTACACATTTCTGTGTGGACTATCATGGACTGAATGCAGTCACGAAGTCAGACACCCACCCAATCCCCCAGACAGATGAACTCCTGAACAAGTTGGGAGGGGCGACATACCTTATGACTATTGACCTGACAAAGAGGTATTGACAGGTAGAGTTAACTGACACAGCTAGGGAGAGGTCTGACTTCATCACTCCGATAGGCTTATCTGAATTTAAAGTAATGCCTTTCAGAATGAAGAACACCCTGGCCACTTTCCAAAGGTTGGTGAACTAGGTGTTAAATGGTGCTGAGGAGTATGCCGTGTCGTACCTGGATGACATTGCCATCTTTATTACCAGCTGGAAGGAATACCTGTCCCACCTCAGGGAAGTGCTGGGTAGAATACAGAGGACCGGGCTCACTGTCAAAGCTGAGAAGTGCCAGGTGGCCATGGGTGAAGTGACATACCTCAGGCACGTTGTAGGCCGGGGACAGCTCCATCCTAACCAAGTGAAAATAGAGGTGATCAAGGCATGGCCCAGACCAGAAGCGCAGAAGCAGGTCAGGAGTTTTCTAGGGACAGCAGGGTACTATAGGAGATTTGTACCCAATTACAGTACCCTGGCTGATCCCCTATCTCACCTGGTAAAGAAAAAGATGCCAAAGAAAATTACCTGGGAACCAGCCTGTGAAAAAGCCTTTAGCAGACTGAAGGAGGCACTGTGCAGTGCTCCTGCATTGACAAGTCCTGACTATAGCAGACCCTTTATAGTCCAGACTGACACCTCAGATGTGGGTATTGGGGCAGTACTGAGTCAGACATTCAACCAAGGGAAAGATGACCCTGTAGTGTACCTGAGTAAAAAGTTACTTCCCAGGGAGCAGGCTTACTCTACTGTGGAAAAAAGTGTCTTGCCATAGTGTGGGCCCTAAACAAGTTAGAGCAATACTTATATGGGCAGCATTTTGAGATACAAACTGACCACAATCCCCTCATTTGGCTGACACAAATGGGAAAAACTAATGGTAGACTATTAAGATGAGTCTTGCCTTGCAGGGATTTGACATGATGATCTTATGTAGGGCTGGAGCGACCAATCAGAACACAGATGGCTTGTCGCGTCTATATGAGGAGTGAACTGATTTGGGAAGCTCATTCCATGCAGGGGATAGAGACTCCAAATTCAGTCTAGGTGGGGAGGAGTGTGACGCTTGGCCATCTGGTTATGATTATTCTATGATATTTGAAATATAGAAATATAGTATGTGATTATCTCACATAAGGCAGCCTGGGATTCCATGGGTGCCCCCCCAAGGTTTCAGTGAAGCTACAAGACATATATTAAACTGACCACAAGATCTCTGTAATGTAATTAATTTCTTTGAGACATTGCATTTTATGGCCTTTTTATGACCTGTTGCTGCTTTGAAGTTGGGAAGCTAAATATACAGTTTATTACAGGACAGGATATCATTTAATTGAAAAAACCCTTTGAGTCTGCCTTGGGAACAGGAAACCACACAAGATCAAAGAGAAAATGTTTAATTAAGGAATCATATTTAGGAAGTGCTTTCCCTTCAGATGTGACATTATTTAACATATCTTTTGCTACAAAATCATGTTTGTATTTTTTTGATTCTAAAAGGAGGAGCTATGTCCAGTGGTCCCTTCCCTCCACCCACACCCATTCCCAATCAAGAAATAATATTTCCTGGTGTCTAGTGGTCCCACCATCCCAATCCCCTGTAGTGTACTATAACACCATGTCCTGGTGTCCAGTGTTTCTCCCCAGTTCCAATCCCCTGTACACTAAATTGAAACTATTCCCTGGTGTCTAGTGGACCCCCCTCCCTATCCCTGATCCCCTATAAAATACAGTGACCCATTCCCTGGTGTCTAGTGAACCCCTCATCCCAGCAGGTAGTGCCCCACCACCTTGCACCTCCCCATCCCAACTCGAGCTGGTGACCATCACAGCTCTCCACTCTTCACAATGGCCAGCCGCCAACTGAACTGTCAATGAGCACGTACTGTATACATGATGGGGGGAACACTGGACACCAGAATATGGTGTTATTGTACACTACAGGGGATCAGGATGGGGGAACCACTGGACACCGGGAATATTATTTCTTGATTGGGCATGGTTGTGGGTGGGGGGAGGGACTGTTAGACACCAGGGAATATTATATCTTGATCAGGCATGGGTGCGAGTGGGGGGAGGGACCACGAGACACCAGGGAATATTATTTTTTGATCGGGTGTGGGTAGAGGAAGAGACCGCTGGACACCAGGGACAATTTGTATTTTCACATTTGGCTGGTGATCAGCAGGGGGAGGGACCACTAAACAGCAGGGACAGTTGACATTTAACAACAGGCTGGCAATCGGTGGTGGTGGGGGGGCCATTAGCACCAGGGATAGCTCTCTGGGAATGGGCAAGTGGGGTGGCGCTGTGCTACTTTACTGGGCTACCTATACAAATGAGCCCAAAATGGGCATGCAAATGGCCCCTTAGCACCTTGCATGTCAAGTGAGCTAATTTGCATGGGTCCTTTTGAATATTGGACATTTAGCACATGCACAAGCCATTGTGGTGCCCTATTTCGGGAGCCATGTCTGCCTAGCACTAAGTGGCTTAGTGCTGGGCTGCCATGGCCTTATATTCAGTTGAAGAGTTCTGGTGTGCTATTCCACTGAATATAGCATTTTTGGACACCCAGGCAACCGCAAGGCGCAGCACTATTGTTTGCGCTGTGCTTTGCGCCTTTTTGAATATCGGGCCCCAGAAGTCTTAATTCCTTTGTCTTGAATAAAAATGATATTATTTGGTCAATTTGATGATGTTTAATGTAGGTATTCATTTTATATAATTTTTTTATACTGCTTACGTAGAAACATAGACTTTGACGGCAGATAAGGACCGTTTGGCCCACCTAGTCTGCCCAGTTCCCTACCTACAGGATAAGCTGCGGATCCTAGCTAACCAACAGCCTATTTCTTCCTACTCCCCCACAAAAATTGCCTTATGTCTGTCCCATGCATTCTTGAATTCTCCCACAGTTTTAGACCCCACAACCTCCTCAGGAAGGCTGTTCCATGCATCCACCACCCTGTCTGTGAAAAAATACTTCCTCACATTGCCCCGAGCCATCCCCCCTCTATCTTCATATTATGTCCCCTTGTTCTTGAACATCTCTCTTTCTGAAAGATGCTACCCTCTTGGACTTTGTTGATTCCACTTAGGTACTTAAAAGTTTCTATATGTCCCCTCTTCCTCAAGGGTATACATATTAAGCTCCTTTAGTCTGTCCTTGTATGGCTTCTCTTGCAGACCCTGCACCATTTTAGTTGCCCTCCTCTGGACAGCCTCTATCCTGTCTATGTCCTTGCAGAGATGAGATCTCCAGAATTGGACACAAAACTCCAGATGGGGTCTCACGAACTGTCTGTACAGAGGGATAACAACTTCCTGTTTTCTGCTGGTGATGCCTCTCCCTATACATCCCAGTATCCCCCCAGCCCTCCCTACTGCCTTCTCACATTGCTTGCTTACCTTAAGGTCATCTGATAGGATTACCCCCAGGTCCCTTTCCATTTTTGTTGTTGTTACTACCTCCCCCATTGTGTAATCTTCCCTGGGTTTTTATTTCCCAGGTGCATTATTTTGCACTTCTTTGCATTTAATCCAAGCTGCCATGCTTCTGACCGTTCCTCCAACCTTGCCAAGTCCCTTCTCATCCTTTCCATGCTTCCTTGTGTATCAACCCTTTTGCAGATCTTTGTGTCATCTGCAAAGAGGCATTCTTTTCCTTCCAGTCCCTCTGCAATGTCACTTATAAAGACATTAAAAAGGACTGGACCCAGAGCTGAACCCTGACTTACATTATTTTTATTTTTTATTTAATTCTTTTGGTAACCGGGTAAGGCCCATTAGGCACAGAGGCCTGTTTTCAAGCGTGACCTGGGAGCACTGGTGTGGTTAAGTGACTTGCCCAGAGTCACACAGTTGCAAGTGGAGGTTGTGAGAATCAAGAAATTGATAGTGGATTCACAATTGATCCCCTGCACATTTTTAGTTTGTTGTTTTGTGTTTATTTTCTTAACCTTTGCACACTCCTTTAATTTTGTTGCTTTCAGGTGCTCAGTTTTGGAGTCAGAAGATTAATCAGCAATAGATATTACTGAGGAGGCTTCAGAATCATTACCTGCCTCTTCTGCATCCCCCCGCTGTTTTCTCTTACGAAGAGTGATGTAACCATTCCTGGTGGGTATAGATGAGGGAGGTTTACCTATTAGTACTCTGATTCTTGGATCTCCCCCTTTGTTGTTTTGGGAGACCAAAGTCTACATCTTCTATTGGGGGAGGGGGGGCATGTCTGCTATCTCACCTGACGCTGATTCTTGGTCTGGGGCCATGAAGGGTTGTTGTATGGAGACGGTGCTGTCCCTATTGCACCTCTGCCATATTATTCACAGTAAGAACACCAGGTTCCATGGCAACTTCTGGTGATTGAGGTCTGATTGTTGGAAGTTTGGGTGAAGGAGGGGGCATCCTGTTTGTTTGCCAAGTATGGAGACTATGACTGTGATCATGCTTCAGGAGGTGGTTCACTTGGCCTTTGTGACTTTATCTGGCTTTCAGTGATAATTTCCCCCGATCAAGATTTACGTGGTCCATTTGGTTATGTACTGCCCAGGGACACTGACAATATCTATGATCATCCTCATCACAAAGGATGCACTGCAGAGGAATGGGACACTGCTTACTAATATGGCCATAGTCCATGCATACATTACATTTGGGTTTGTTGTACACATAACTCAGATGCATTCTAGCTCCACATTTGTGGCAAGTTTTGGGCTGTCCAGGGTAGAAGCATGAGCCTCTTATCTTGCCCTTTGTATAAGCTGCTGGGTAGGTGAAATATGCCATGGTTCACTTGCTGTAATTCTACTTTGACCTTCCACTCCCCTGTCCAATCCAAATTTGGATCCAAAATGGGTGTGGGACACTCAAGCACTTCACACCTGTGTTTACTCCTTCCCTACAAAAGAGAAAATGTGACTGTTTTAATTGTTGGTTTAGTTAGTGGGATAACAAAAAATGGAACCCATAGCGGGATATCTTTGACTTGTTCATAACGTACCAAAAATCTTTCCTTAAAACTTTCCTTTGTCTAAAACATCAGATCAAAAAAACGTCTCACCAGGCATATGAATTAATGCATATAGACCCCCTGCTACAAACCCAATAGAATATTTTTGTAAAGATCTTATAAGAAGAGATCTATTTAGTAATGATTCTGCATTACCCTTATATCTCAGACACATAGCATTTTTACACTGTGCAAGTTCTCCATGGGCTGCAAAAAGGTCAATCATATGAAATCTGGGTGATGGGGATCTAGGGTTTTCTTGTTCCTGCTCAGATGTTTCACTACTATCCACAGGTACTGACACATTATTTGTCCCCATAGTTTCTATCCCTGGCGTGCCCTCCCCACCTGCACTGTCATGTATATATTCTGATGTTGCTTTAGAACCATTTTCCTTATTCATTGTGCCCCTAGTACTGGAAGTCTTTAAAGATATTGTAGCAGTCTTTACAGTTCCAGAACAATTGGAAGAACATAGAATCTGTCAGCAGATAAGGACCATACAGCCCACCTAGTCTGCCCATTTCCCTATTCACTGCTGTAGCCCCAGATCCTATTTGATCTGCAGCTCTCCTGCTCTGCACATCTCCAGGGTACCTTTATGTCTATCCTGAGCACTCTTGAACCCCTGTATTGTTTTCACCCCCACCACTTCTGCTGGAAGGCTTTTCCACAGCTCCACCACCCTTTCAGTGAAAAAGTATTTCCTGACATTACCTCTGAGTCTTCCACCCTTCCATCTCATATTTTATTTATTTATTGAGATCTCAGATTACACCGCCTTTGAGCTGAAAGTTCCTTTACAAAGATTCTACATCTGAGCAAAACAGGTAACATATAATAATGACAAGATGGGACAAAAAATGGCAGGCTACGAGAGAGCTAAAAGTAGTACAGTCAGTTTGAGAGTGACACTTTAATCATAGAATTTAAATTATAGAATTTGTTACATGTAACTAAACTATGAGCAACCAGGGAGGCTTTGTTGAGGGCATATCATGCCCCCTTGTTCTTTTGCAGAGTTTTCTCTGAAATATGCTTTCCACCTGTACCCTGTTTATTCCTCTAAGGTACTTGCAAGTCTCTATCATAGATCCCCTCTCCCTTCTTTGTTCCAGTGAATAGATATTAAGGTCCTTAAGTCTTTCCTCATAGGGCTTCTGGTGCAGTCCATGTACCATCTTCATTGCCCTTCTCTGGACTGCCTCTATTTTGTCAATGTCCTTCCAGAGATGTGGTCTCCAGAGCTGGACTGTGTACTCCAGCTGAGGCCTTACCAGTGATCTGTACAGTGGCATCACCAGCTCTTTCCTCCTGCTTGTTATGCCCCTCCTCATGCACCCCAACATTCGGTTTGCTCTCCACACCACCTTTTCACACTGTTTGGTCACCTTCAGGTTATCAGATATGATAACCCCCAGGTCTCTTTCCTGACTTGTGATAGCCAGAACTTCCCCACCCATCCTGTACTCCTCCCTTGGATTCCTGTGACCCAGGTGCATGATCTTGCACTTTTTAGTATTGAAACTCAGCTGCCAGACACCCGACACTCCTCTAAGAAGCTTAAGTCCTTTCTCAGTTTTTCCACCCCCCTGGTATGTCCACTCTTGCAGCTTTTGATGTCATCTGCGAAGAGGCACACCTTTCCCTCCAGATGCTCTGCAATGTTGCTAATGAAGACATTGAATAGGACTGACCCCAGCACCGACCCCTGTGGCACCCCACTGGTTCCCTCCCTCTCCTCAGATTTCACGCCATTTACCACCACCCATTGAGTCTTGTCCCTTTGCCAGTTCCTAACCCACTTTACCATCGTAGGACCCACTCCCAGGCCCTCCAATTTATTTAGCAATGTCATGTGTGGGACAGTGTCGAAGGCCTTGCTGAAATCCAGGTAGGCCATATCCACCACCCCTCCCTGATCTGCTGTACCACTCTGGTTACCCAGTCAAAGAACTCTATAAGAGTCATCTGACAGGACCTTCCTGCTGCGAATCCATGCTGCCTTGGATCCTGTGCCCCGCCATCCTCCAGAAACTTCACAATCCTCTCCTTAAGTAAAGGATTCCATTAGTTTCCCCACTACTGAGGGCAGGCTTACAGGTCTGTAATTGCCTGCCTACTCTCTGCTTCCACTCTTGTGGAGAGGAACCACATTTGCCCTCCTCCAGTCCTCTGGTACGTCTCTAGTGATGCATTGAAAAGGGCAGCCAGCACTTCCCTGAGTTCCATTAGTACTCTGGAGTAGATCCCATCTGGCCCCATTGCCTTATCTGCTTTTATTTTCCAGAGTTCTTCTAGGTCTCTTTCCACCCTGAATGGGCTGGTGTCTACCTCCCTTTCCTGAATTCCCCTCTTAATGAGTCTCGTTCCCTCACCCTCCCCTTCCCTGGTGAATACTGAGCAAAAGTACTTGTTCGGTATCTCAGCCTTTTCTAGGTCATCTTCCACCCTTTCTCCTCCTTCCTTCTTCAGCCTAACAATCCCATTTCTGGTCTTTTTGCTCTCACTAATGTATCTGAAGAAGGTCTTGTAGCCATTCTTACTAGCCTGGGCTATACCTTCCTCTGTCTGTGCTTTAGCCCTTCTAATAATTTTCCCATATTCCCTCTGCTTCTCCATATAGTGTTCTCTGTCCTGATCATTTTGTGTTTCCTTGTATCTTCTGAAGGCTCTTTTCTTTTCCCTTACTTTCTCAGCCACGACCTTCGAGAACCATAATGGCCTTTTCTTTCTTTTACTCTTGCTATGCAGTTTGACACAGTGACTTGTTACTTCTGTTATGACTCTCATGAGTCTAGATCACTGTTTTTTCACATCTCCCCCTGTACCTTCCACTGTTAGGGCTGTTTTGAGATTTCTACTCATCTACTTAAAGTTAGCCATCCTGAAATCTAGGACCATTATCCTTGTATGGCTTGCCTCCTCCAATGTGATTACCTTAAATCATACTGTCCTGTGGTCACTGGTACCAAGTTGACTGCCCACCTCCACATCTGTGATCCTATCTCCATTGGTCAGGACCAAATCCAGTATAGCAACCTTGTGGGTTGGTTCTGCTTCAAGCTGTCTTAAGTTTGCCCCATTCAGGACAGTCATGAAGTCTCTACCCCTTGTTGTACTCACAGTCTGAGTGCTCCAATCAACCTCAGGCAGGTTGAAATCACCCATTAGTAGCAGTTCCACTTTGGCTGCCATTTTGTGAATGGTTTCTAAGAGCTTCATCTGAGTTCTCTCTTGTGCTGAAGGCCTGTAAATCACTCCAGTGTGAATGGCTATCTTTTTTCCCACCTCCAGGGTGACCCACAGTGCCTCTGGTCCTTCTTGTAGCCCTTGAGCCTCTGTTGCTTTTATCCCCTCTTTCACATACTTAGCTAGCTCCCTCCACTTCTCCCTTCCCTATCCTTCCTAAAAAGTGTGTATCCTGGTATGGCTATATCCCAGTCATGGTTCCCTGTGTACCATGTTTCTGTAATACCTACTATGTCCAGGTTTGCATCTTCCATTAATGCCATTAGGTCTGAGATTTCATTCCCCAGACTGTGGGAATTTGTGCACATTACTTTCCAGCTTGTGCACCCACCCTCCTTTTCCCTTTTTTCAGCCTTGTGACATTTTTGGGTTCCATCCTGTCCTTTCCACAATTGTATCTAATTTATTTATCAGGTTTGATAGTGCCCTTGTACTAATTGGAGTCTCTCTTATTTCAGATATGTTATGTGGGGGGGGATACCTTTATCCTCCTGACTACTTTTGCCTCCCCCCTTGGCTAGTTTGAACTTTTTAGTGAGAATACCATTGTGCCCCCCCCCGACAGATGTAGGTCATCTGGTGAATACAATCTTTCATCCCTCCAGGTGAGATCTCAGACCCCAATGAAGCCATACCCTTCCTCTCTGCACCATTTCTTCAGCCGTGTGTTGAATTCCATGGTGCAGATGTGTTGACCTTCTCCCTTGCCATGGACAGGTAGAACCTCTGAGAAGGTAAGAGTGTGCTACTTGTCTAAGACACCACCCCAGTTCCCTAAATTCCTCCTGCACTTTTCCTACATCTGTCACCATCAACTGCCAGGTCATTTGTCCCCATGTGGACAATGACATCCAGCAACCCCCTCCTTGCCACTGCCCTAGTGATCCCTAGGATCTGCCTGCCTGCCCGCTTAACTGTGCCACCAGGCAGGCACACCACCTCCCTCTCCCCATTGCTACCCACTCCCAGCTCTATTCCTCTAACAATGGATTCCCTGAACAGGATTTGCTTCCTTCTCCTGTGCATTCTCCTTATATTTTCCCTCAGGGTTCCATCATGGATGACCAGCTCATTCCGCTTAGTGTCCGCTTCTGGAGATGCAGTGCACTCGTCCTGCTATGTCAAGATGACATATGAGTTTTGAAGTGGCACTGGCTGGGAGATATGCCTCTGTTCCCCTCTGGACCACCAGAAACAATCAGCTACACCAGTAAAAAAACCCAAGCTGGTACCTTTCCAAAAGAAGCCAAAAAGCAGCCTGCTACCAAGTGAAAACAACAATAAGCAGCAGAAGAAGCAGTAAAATCAGCGATGAGCAGTCACTGTATGTCCCTGAAATGAAACTGATTCCTTCTTCTTCTGACCTCTTATGAGAAGTCAAAAAGCAACCTGCTACCACCAATCTGATTCAGCCCTGCCTCCAGTTAACAAGTAGCTGAGGCCCAAGGCCAGACAATTAGTATCTCTCCCCCAAACTACAGAGCTAGACAAAAAACAGTTCCTGCACTATGTTAATGGAGTAAAAAAACAGAAGCAGAACAGTAGCCCAAGTGAAATAAGCAATAAGTAGTAAAAGAAGAATAAAATCAGCAATGAGCAGGTGCACTGAAATGAATCTGATTTCTGCCTCTGGACCACCAGAAACAATCAGCCTAGTAAGCAATAATACCCAACAGGGTGAGCTTTATTGGGAAATACTGGACTGCTCAGGGGTGTAATGAGGCCCGACGCCGCAGGCAGAGGGCCTTGTATCCCCTGGAAGGTCCGGTATTTCCCAATAAAGCCCACCTTGGAGGGTATTATTGCACTTAGAAAATGGGCACTGTAAATTAAAGTATGTTTAATAAAAAAAAGTTAATAAAAACTTGGTTTAGCATAAGTTTTATAATAAAATAGTTCCTCTGCCTGCTTTAGAATGATGTGTTTTTTTTCTTACTTTGAGATAGGGACTTTTATCTATGTAATTTAACTAAAAAAGGGTTGTCCTGGTTCAATGACTCATCCCCACCCCTGCATTATTTGTTCTCCTCCCTCTCAATTCCCTTAGTTTATTTTTAAAAAAAGTTGCTGATGAGTGGTTTGTTGCAGTATGTAGCTACTGAATGGGAACAGATTTTTAATACGGTAATGGTAGCGGTTGGGCGAGCTGCAAGTGAAAGAAACAAGCCTCGTGTACAGAGGTAAATTTTAATAGTTTGCTTTTCATTTTCAGCTAGGTTACTGGGGAGAGCTGCAGTTTTATAGCAGATAGTAGCGGGAGTTGGGAGAGGAATGGAGGTGGCAGGCTGGAGGCCATGCTGTGCAGTAGTGAATGTATTGGAAATCATGAGCGTAGTCGGGAACCAATTTTTCAGGCTACCTCTCTGCCTCCAGTAACTAGCTCAACTGAGT
The DNA here is from genome assembly GCA_016271365.2 of Neoceratodus forsteri. NCBI lineage: Eukaryota > Metazoa > Chordata > Ceratodontiformes > Ceratodontidae > Neoceratodus > Neoceratodus forsteri. The sequence continues at coordinate 1,263,350,915 of CM057456.1, forward strand.
TAGTTCTGCCTTTTTTTTTTGCTGTTGTTAAATGAGTTCCCAGTCCTCGCTGCCTTCCATGAGGACCAGGAGTGTGAAGAAGAACGTCCCTTATGTTCTGAGAGTGTTGAGGGAGCGGGGCGGTGGGTACTGGCTACTATGTCTGAAGCAATGCCAAGTGTGGTTTCGAAGTACAGCGCCATGGAGCCACTGCACTAATGGTTTCATTTTGGTTAACATGTGGCTATGTTTTACTTAATTTAAACATAAAGTAAGAAATACTGGGGAAGGGGGCTTGGCCATGGACAATAATTGCGGTCCACTGCAGCGCGGTAGCTGGGGTGCCATGGTTCGGCAGTGGCATTTGGGTCTGTGTGTGAGTGGAAGATGAGAGCCAGTGGGACACTGAAAGCAGCACCGGTGATCAGCTGGCAATGGTGATTTCATTATTTTCTTTTACTGCTATAACTTTGTAGAGTAAAAAACATTTTCTTTTATAAGGGCAAAACGAATGTCACGGTTTTTTAAATGTAAAGTTTCTGTTTCCAGAAGGGTGGGGGTGGGGGCTCCGTAACTCACTAAGTGACCTAAAAAGATGGCAAGGATTTCAAAGTGCCCAGTGAAAACTAAAAAACAAACACATAATGTAGTGTTAATTGAACACAGAATATGTTGGTGATAGTGTGAGGTATCATCAGGCAGTTGGCAGTGAACGTGTGGGGGAAGTATCTCAAGCTAAGCAAGAGAATAAAAATGGCTGCATTTTCAAATTGAATAGGGTGTTTTCAGGCAATGAGCAGGCAGGGTGGGCACAAAGATACTTGTATGGGTGAAGGGGCACTTGTGCCAGAACTTTTTATTTGCTGGGCGTCTATTGAAAGTTAATGTACCCCCCTGGCAGGGGTACCAGCCAATCAGAGCCCAGCAAATAAAAAGCCCATTTTTTAAACCAACAAAAGAAACAGAAACAATCAGCTGCACCAGCAAAAACCTCTCTGTATGTCATTAATACCATCTTTATTGTTTTTCCTTTTTGTGGTAGTGTGTCTTTATTTTTACCTGCAGTTCCTCCTCCCCTTTCTCATTTATCCCAGCTGCTTCATCTGTGTGTCACAGTCCGTAGTTTCTCCCACTTGTACAGCACTACTTGCATTGCCGAAATCTCTCTGCTATTGCTGTGATTTGGGTGTTACTATGGTAACACAATCCGGGACTGAATTACACAAACGCCGAACTGGCTCCCTCAGTTCAGTGGCAGGCAATTGTTGCTTAGATATTTCTGATGTAGGAACATGTACAAGAGAGGTCAGAGGGCGAGGAGTAGATACACTGCTGTTTATGTTAGTGTCAGATACCAGCAGTTCTATTTTCTGAGAAACTGGCTGCTCCCAGCATTATTTCACAGCACTGAGAACTTGCCCCTGGTCCCAGAGATTATCATTACTTATTCTCTTCCATCTAGCCACTTAAATTTTTTTTTCAGAAGACCATTCAACTGTTTCCTGGACCTTTTTCTTAACACGCCCAAATGTTTTGAAGGTCTGGTATGCATTTCCATGACACTTGTCACTTCAGTGTGAGACCTCATTGGGGGAGCTGAGATACAATCAGCTGTGGGTTGTCAGTGGGAAGATCAGGCATTTGTTTACTTAAAGGATACCTAAACCCTATTATCTAACATATTAAATAAAAAAAATGGCTTCATAGCTTTTTAAAGGACCATCAGTTATTTACGTTAATGCTGAAACTGGGAATTGGGCAGGCGAGCAGACCCAAGACAGATACTGGGCTAGGGCAGGACATGTAAACAATGCATCCAAGAGTGACTGCAGGTGCTGCCTTGAAAAACAAAGTTGAATGGTTTATACTAACCTATTTCTTAGTGAGATGGTGTGATTGTGATCATAGGAGGCTGTCGGTGTTTTCTATTTAGTGGGCAGTATATAGAGAGTGAGACTACAGGCAGGTAGTCACTGCTGGCCCGGCACACAGAAGTTCTCAGATCATTGTTTGGATAGCATTTTTTTCAAAACCAAGACCTGTTTTACTCTTCATTCAGCAAATATTGCTGGATGGACTGGGGTGCTGTGATAGCAATAACTTTGGATGTGAATATGGGGTTTACTGTACTGTTGAACTTGTCATTATTGTGCTTACAGTAAATACAGTATACTGATGGATCGGTAGCTAGCTGCATTTTTATCATGCACATATTTCTTGCTGATTTTTATAAAATAAAGGCTATGAAGCCATTTTTTAAAACTTTATATGGTAAATAATAGGGTTTAGGTATCCTTTAATTTCTCATTGTCCTTTTCAAGGAGCTTCAGTAAGAATGCTTTTCTTGCTGACATTCCTGCTTTCAGTTCAGATAATGAATGGCATGTTTCAGAGGTATTTTCCTTTGCAGTATCTGCAACAGTACTGCTTATTTGCTCTGTAGTTTCTATATATGTATCTTCAGGTGTCATAATAGGAGAAAGGTGTTATTCCATTTCAACATCTGTTGCTTGTATTCCCACCTTATCCACATTATCAATTTCCATTTCTTTATCCATATCTTTGAGAAGCTTGAATTGTGAAGCTCTGAGGAGAGAATGGCTTGTCCACCTCCTTCCTCTACAGTACTCATAGCAGCCATCTCATCTGTTGGCAAGACATCCAGAGGTTTCCCCTACTGGAAGAGTAGGGGATTTTCCCTGCTGTCCTGTCCAACATTCCCTTTCCTATAAAACCAAGTCATACAAGAGTCCAAGGCTGAGTATAGGTGTTGATGTGTGAAATTGCTCCCACTACATGTTCAGTTATTGCACTACCAGTCTAGCATTACTTGTAAAGCACTTTGGGATACAGTGTATATGACAGTGCTACATAAATGTTGATTCTGATTATTCTTCTCCTCCTCCTTATTTTTATTCTTCTATTTCTACATGGATAAAAATACAGACTTTTGAAAAAAATAGAGGACACATAGAATAAGCTAACTCCAAATCTATCTAGATTCTAAATAGAGTAGAAGAAGCTTACCCCAACTAGTGAATTATGGCAGACTCAAACCATGATGTTGCTAGTTTGAAATTCTAAAACATAACTGACTCTAAGAAAAATCTCATACATGATACTTTTGGCTGCCTATCCCACTATGCCACATCACTATACATCTCTCTCTGACATCACAGGTTAGACTGTTTCTTTGTTCTCTGAGGACCACCCTTGTTGAGGACAGGTCCAAATTGGATTTATCTCAAGTTTGGTTTTGTGGATTGCAGCTTGGGTTCTTTGGTTTCTCAGCTGGCTCAGTCAGTGGGGTTCTGTTTCATTCTGTCATGGCCCTGCTCATCTTCAAAATATGTATTTGTGTTATGAAAGGGAAACAGACCTTTGAAGTTTAACCCCCCCCAAAAAAGACCTTTATAGGGCAGGAACTGGATTGCCAGATGAAGCCTCCTCTGTCTGAATGCCCCCAGGCATTGGCTACAGTGGAATGTAATTTTCAGTGTCCACCACACCTCCACCCTCGGCTGAAACACTTTATAGAGGCATCAATGATAATAAAAATGAATGCACTCAAGAAATAAATGCATTGAAAGTTGTCACATATGTATCAAACCTCCTTCTTCCTTTTACCCAATAGGCTGGTATTTGGGTTCTGTTCAGTTGAGGTATGCAAGAGGGACAGCAATGATTATTGGCAGGCTTGTGGCCACCATTGTATCAGGCAGGTGCCATATGCCAATGACCACTTCTGGCACCCAACCCAAAAAACTTGCCCCCACAGGGCCCTAGTCTCCTTCATTTTAGACCCAAGAGTGTTATTCCATGAAGAGATATTTTGGAAGATCTTCAGATACAGGAAGCATGTAACATTTCTGTTTGGAACTTTCATCTGAAAAAGGATAAGGAAAGGATAAAAACTGCTCGGTAGAGGGCAACAGAAGCAGCAAGGTAGGATCTATCAGGACAGATTTTAGACCACCTAAATGTACTCACTAGAGACCCGGAGAAAGAGAGGGGGGAAATGATAGAAAACCTATGAATACATGCGGGTACACAAGGGGTGGACTCCTCTGATTTTTACGCTGCAGTGGGCAGAGCCCTGCAGACGTCTTGCTGTCAATAAAGAGCTCAGTGCATTCCTTCTGACTGAACAACATATTTGGGGTTGCACCACAATCCCCTCCATGGTACATGAATAACTCCACTGTCTCTATTCATTGCAGCAGTTCCACAGTGCTATTTCTTCTATATGTTGGACGGACAAGAATGCTTTGTACAATCTAAATACCTATAATGAAAGCCACTTATTTTTCTTTCAACAGTGTGAGAATTCTGGCTATCATTTTCAACTATTTAAATGGGTTAAATAGGATGTTAGTTACTACAACAACCCCAAAAGTGCCTGAACTCTTGCACATACTAAATAGACACAATTTGACACTTTATGAGTCTCCGTCCAGCTCCACATAACATTTGTCCTTCTAAAGAGGGGCTGGAGGAGTAGAGACATGGAACTGCTTGCAGCCATACAGAGTGTGTGAGCTGGTGGTTTGCACATGCTTGGTGGTGCGCATCCATTTTCTCACCAAGATAGCGACACATCAGGAGTTCCTCTGGTGCTCCCAGACCTCAAAATCACTTAGTTGGGGTCCGGAGACACAAGGTCTGTGGTGAAGTAGCTGCAAACATATTTAAAGAGTGCCAGTGAGTGCTATGGGACTGAATGTATACACAATAATGACCTGTTCATGAATCTTTATGAACCTTGCCTGCCTTCTGCTCATTGGTGCTCTTTAAACAAATACATTCATGGCTTCTCAACTGCAGCTTTCATGTCTCCAGACCCCAACTAACTGATCTTGAGGTCCAGGAGCACTGGGGAAACTTCTGATGCACTGCTGTCATGGTGAGAAAATGGATGCATGCCACTGCACATGCGTGGACCGCCAGCTCGAAAATTCTCGGCGCAGATGCAAGTGGCTCTGTGTCTGTGCTCCGTCGGCCCATCTTTAGAAGGACAAATGCTATCAGGGGCTGGACAGAGACTCAGGCAGTATCAGGGACTCGGGCCAAAGTAGCGGTGAACAAATGGGCCAAATGGGACCTCCGCAAGCTTGGCTGCAGCCACATCGGCTCTGGCCAACCTTGTTTTTTTAAACTAAGATGTAACAGACACCAGGGGCCACAAGCCTAAGCTAATGGGGAGAAATTTCATGATGGACTTAAGGAAATACTACTTCTGCTGCTTGCATTTGTACCCCTTGCCTCACTTGCCATGGCTCTGGCTGACTGTGCCTTCTTGGCATCTAGTTTTATACTGTTCCTTGCCTCCTACACCACTTATTGCCTTTAACTACTTCCTTCACTGGCTTCTCTGGCCTCCTGCCGCCCTCTTTGCTTTTCTCCTACATGCTCCTTTTACCCTGGCTCCATCCCCTCCTCCTCCTCCTCCTCCTCCTCCTTCTTCTTCTCCTGCCTGGCTTCTGCCCTTGCATGCTTACCTGTTCTTTTCTGGTTCCCCAGTTTCCTGTATTCCTTCCACCTTCCCCTGCTGCCCCCCCTCATCTAGGCTTCCCTGTTCTGTACTGCCTCCTAATGCCTCTGGCTCCCATCAGCATTCCTGGATCACTGTACCTTGGCTGGCCTGTTGCCATGCACAGCTTTTTTGCATTTTTTACTTCCTTTCCTTCCTTGGCTGTCATGCTCCACCCTATTGTGTTTGGCCTTTCTGACAGATTGGGGTCTCAGCCTGCTGCTTTAACTCATTTACTGTGTCTACCAGCCTGCTGAGGTAGTAATCTAGGCTCTTTCCTTGGAGCTTAGTAATTAAGCAATACAGAACAACAGGATGTGCATTGTGATGAGATAATGGCATGTTTTGGTAGGTTGAAGCATGATGATGAAGGCAGAGTGCTTCCATCACCTGAGAAGTGCCCTTATCCCAGCACAGCACATACCCTGGAGTACTTTATTGTGTTTATTTAATGGGTCCATTAACAATACTAAATAATAAATTTTTAAAAAAATGTTTTGTATCATTTAAAATAGGAACTGAAAATAAAAAATGTAACAAATGTTTTAAAAGAAGAAATAGTCCAGTTTGGTCAGTGTAGAGTTGCCTCCTGCCCAACAGGTGGAGGCGATGCTGCATATGACAATATGTAGGGGTAGGCAGCGACTTCAAGTGAAAGTCTGCTTTTGGGTGACTTTACTGTCTTTATATGGGCATTCTGCAGCATGCTTTCTGTAAGTATTACAATTTAAAATGTCTAGACCTTGAGATCTCTGAATGCTGTGGGTGAGTGGGAGTGAGCGTAGCTAAGATGGGTGGAGTGATGAAAACTGAGATGCAGCACAGTCGCAGTCATTAGTGGTTGACCAACAGTGAAAGCGGGAGATGTGAGGGAGGCAGGAATGAAAGCTGTTACTTGGAGCCAAATGGTTGAATGAGAAAAAGTAATTACATTGTAGACAGATGGGCAGGGAGTGGAGCTGGTGTTATAGCTGTAATTTTTTGTGAAGACAATCGAGCAGGCAGTTGGTGACAGTGGGGAGTGATATTCCAGAGGCTGATCGGGGTTAAGGAGGACCCACATGACTCAACTTCTTCCCGTGCTGTTGTGCTGTGATATTAGCGTGGGGTTCCAAGGTCCTCAGTCAATCAGGTTACAAGATTTTCTCGACCCATTTTGTTTACAACCCATGCTGAACTACACCCTCCTTGTCATCCTACCTACCTGGGCATTCACTATCCTTTATTCCTTATCATACTCATCATACTACCTACCAAGGCAATTGTCCTCCTCCTTAGTCTACCTACCTAGGCTTCACCCTTCTCATCACGCTCTCAACTTTTAGGCAAACATCCAATTCAATCTTCCACTCAGACCCGGTGTCTACCCATTTGTTCCTGCCCCTCATGGACTTTCTCCCTCACTCCTCTAGGGCTCAACTATCTGGTCCTTGCCCTTCAAGGGCTCAGCTTCAATATCTCCATGGGCCTTGCCCCTCAAGGGCAAGTAATACTTTAGTAATACTGTTGTTCCTTTTTCATTGACTTCGGTCTCATAGTACCTTCCCAAGGGTGAAGTACTTCCATGTAGGGCTCCTTTAGCTGCATGGCCAGCCCTATGACATACTTGGGAGGATGGTTGCCTTTACAGGAGAAGGAAATACTTTACATCCTTTAACTGAAGCAGCATGTCTGAGGTTCTCTTCTGGAAATAATAAGTAATCCTTAGCCTGGAGGGATGATGGCTAAGACTTTGGTACCACAGGTGTTATCTCCATGGGGTTTTGTCCTCTCCACTGTGCTCCAGGTAACAATTATTTTGCTTAGAGTTGGAGCTTGATGGTGGTAATCATTCCTCAACCTGGTATCTTCTTCTTTATCCCTCATGGTAAAAAGTTAAAGTCCAAATATAAAGCCCCAGGTTATCCCAACTCCCATGAGGGCATTCAGGACCCTGCTTTTTTCTGTCTGTAAATTTTGAAAATGAAATAGCCATTTACAGATAAGACAATACTTTAAATCTAAAAACAACTGAACATGTCCTAACACTATATTAAGTAACATCCTACTCTAAAGAAAGCTACCCTCCCAAAACCCCCATTACAAAGCAAAAATCCTAAAGAGCTCTTGAAGCAGTGGTCAGCGAACGCACATAGAATGTCTGAAGAAAAAAGTCACCATCCTTAATACCGGAATAATAGTGCTCTTGGGGACTTGACCTAATTGTATTTTCACCTTATCTGAGGAAACTGACTAGAACAGAGGAAACAATATTCAACCATCCACAGACTGTCTTGCGAAACTAGCTATTCATATAGACTAGTTGAAGATACAAACTTGTCTTACTCTTCTCCTTATCTGATTTTTAAAGTGTCCTTTCAATGGCATTGTGTAGCCACCATCTCTTCTGCCCAGCATCCTGCATCCCCTGCAATATTAAATTTGTAGATCTTACTGTCCCCAAAAAATTATTGCTCTACCAGCAAAAAACATGGAGTGAGGAATATTAGCCTTTCGCAGCACTCTTCAGACCCCATCAAAACGCTTCATCTGCCATGTTGCAAAGCTCAGGAGAAAATTATATATTTTTTTGTCATTAGGCACTGGTGCATGTTGTTTAGCAAGAGAGTGGAGTCAGTCCCTTGTCACAACCTCATCCATCTCGTATATAAAAGTTTGATGCAGAGGACTGGGCTCCCTGCAATATTATTTGGACAAGAGAAAGGCTCTTTCCACCATTTGTGGGACAAGATAGGGCCAACTTGGCACTGCAGGGTCCCCAAAACAGACTCTTTAAACTCTTGATTAGCAGTGCATCAGTTATTCAGTCAGACTGTTTGGCATGTCAGATGTAATCTGCTGAGACTGCATTTGAAGCACTGAAGCCAGACATCTGGGAGGCAAAGAATTTGGATGCTACTTTTCAGGTATCATATTGGCTGACTAACAAGATTAATTTTTTCACTCCAGAGTCCAAGTGCTTGAGAATCCAATATGATGTCCTAGTGTTTGCCCAGGGTGATCAAAATGATTCAGCATGAGGAGAACAGAGCCTATGAGAATGGGATAAATGTGCTGAACTCGAAACCAGATGCGAGAGGGGGGACTTGATAGATACCGTACCTTCAAGTTCCTGAAAGGAATAAACAAAATGAACCATGAAGGGCTATTTACTAGGAACAGAGAAGCTAGGAGATGGGGTCACAAGTGGAGGTTAATGGGGAAAATGTTTAAAAAGGGTGTAAGGAGGTATTATTTTACAGAAAGAGTGATTAAGCCATGCAATGGTCTGCTGGCAATGGTAGTGGGTGCCAAAACCATAAACAGCTTCAAACATGGCTGGGATAGAGCCAAGGGTACTGAAGCTACTCAGAGGGATGAAGGAGGTGGAAACATGGAGAACAATAGGGAGAATAGGATATGCAAAAACTCCAGAGGGACAACAGGTCCTGGGGTGTGATAGGATAACGTGGGCAGACTAGAAGGACTGTCAGTCTTTTTTTCTGCTTTCATCATCTATGTTTCTATGTGTTCTACCCTAGGCTGTGTTTCCTCCCTTACATGAAGTGAGAGTTGTGGTCATCCTTCATTTATGCTTTTGGCTTCTTCTAGGGTACCGTTGGTCTAGGGGATCTCATCCCTGTAGAACTTCTGTGGTTGGAACCCTCCCCAAGAGGGTTCCTGTGTCTTCACAGCATCCTGAAATAGCGATAGTTGCTGTAGCAGGAACAGAGAGAGTGCATGGAGAGATTTCTTCAATGTTTCACAAGAAGTCTGCATACCTACTTGTCTTCCCCAACTACCTCATATCTACCGGTCCCTTACCTTACAACTATCTACCTTTCAGATTGCCTTGTGGCTACCTTTCCCTCATGTTCATCAACTGTACTTCTCATCGTGACTGCATTACTACCAAACCTACCAGTCATACCCTAAGTTGACTAAGAATGCCCACATAAAGAACCTGATGGTCCACTGAATTGAGGGGCAATTGCCCGCAGTTTGATTCAGAAGCAGGTGATGCAGGCCCCCCCAGTCAAGTGGTACTAACACCACACATTTATTTATTTATTTATTGAAATGTTTCAAAAGGAAAGGCACACTGAACAACAAAATGCTCATCCCCTGGTGCATCCTTGGGGAGGGGTTCAGGGAACTCATAACATACATGCATACATATATACGACCAAACAATAAGATTATAAATTGATGCAAAACAGTGTACACAGCACTGAAAATTATAGAAGGTAATGTACAATATAAGTGCAATAATGAAAATATATATTGATAACAACTTAGGGAACAGGTAAGTGCTACCTTCTAGTGTACCAGATTTAACCGAATGGAGATAAATAACATTGGACCAGCAGCAGGTGAAACAGAGCAGAGTAACGGTAACAGGGAAAGGGCAGTTAGCTGCAGGGTACAATTTACCAAGAGGAAGTTATGTAGGACTGAAGAGATGGAGTAGGGAGAGGATGAGTGGTGAATCTGGTGAAGAAGGGCATTCCACAGTTTAGGGAAATGATGAAAGAAGGCCATCTGGCCTACCACAGTTGACCGACAAGGAACTACCATTAAATGAGAGTCATAAGATCTAAGGGAATGGGCCGGGGGGATGGATAGTGAGGAAGTAAGATGTGGGAGGAGTGTACCAAACCAAAATTTAGTGCAATGGCAGTGGCAATGATTTTCTAGTGAGGAAAAAGCCAGAGAGTGGTAGAGATTGCAGTGATGGGTGAGAGAGGAAGAGGAGGAGTCAAGAGTGAAGTGAGAGAAGGAGTTAAATAGGTTATCCAATCTAGTTAGGGAAGACTTGGGGGCAGCACTGTAGACTACATCACAGTAGTTGAAAATAGGTAGGATTATCTTCTGGACAAGTTCACGTCGAGGCAGTAGTGGGAGGCAGCTACGGTTCCTGTGTAATGCAGAATGGACCCCTGAGGTACACCAGTGTTGATGGGGAGGGGATGTGAAGTCTGCTGTTCTGACTGACCGAGTCCTGTCTACCAGGTAGGCTCTGAAACAGTTTTTGGCAGAATCGGTTAGGCCAGCCGAGGAGAGGAAGTTTAGTAGAAGGGTGTGGGAGACCATGTCAAAAGCCTTTGCTAGGTTGGCAAGGCTAGCTGATGTAATTTGGCCACTGTCAATTCCTGACAGGATAGAGTCAGTGAGCCTAATCATGGAGGTTGTATTGGAATGGTTCTTCCAGAAACCAGATTGGAATGGAGTGAAGAGATTAGAATCAGAGAAGTAGGAAAATAGTTGTGAGAGAACCAGATGTTCTTGGAGCTTGCCAAGGGTTGGAAGGAGACATATGGGGTGGTAGTTAGTAGGAGTGGAAGGATCGCCGCCCTTGGGCAGGGAAGAACAGTGGCATGCTTCCAAACAGATAGGATAGTAGCTGTAGCGAAGGAAAGGTTGAGAAGGTCAGATAGTGGGGCAGAGATAACTGGCACTGATAAAGCAGCTTAGGGTCCAAACACATACCCAAGTGTCCTTTGGATGCTCATTTCTTTGATCCCACTACCCACTGCTTCTCCAGTGGTACTCCTCCTAACTCTGGGTTGGGGCTTCTTTCCTAAGGGTTTCCCTTAGAGGTGCCACATGGACAAGGTTCCCTGGATGGAAGGAACCTTGTCCATGTGGCACCTCTAAAGGAAACCCTCTTTATGATGGTTCTTGGGTCCTCATGGCACCCTACAAAGGTACTATTCCTTGTAGCAGGTACTGTATGAGTGTACACCAAAGTTCATTCTATATTGCACACGCATTCTCTATACTGTTTGTCTTCCCTGACTACCTCATACCTACCAGTCCCTTACCCTACACCTACCTCCGTTCCAGAATATCTCAAACCTATGTATCCCCTCATCTTCTTCCAATAATCATTCCCCTCCTGCTGAGCCTTCCAGTCATTCTCTATGTTGTTTAAGCATTTTAGCATAAAGGGTCTGATGGTCCATTGAAGCTACACTTCGTCTCAATTCCTGCCAAAAAGTGTTTGCTGCTATATAGTTTAATCTCCAATCTGGTGTTTTATGTCCTTTTGGCTGCCTTCATCTCCTCTTACTTCACTGTCAAGGTATGCAATGTTGATATTTTTAATAGTTTCATGGTAGATCTTCAGTATTTTTTGCTTTGCCCCATTATGTGTGATTGCCATCCTCTTTTTTTTTTGCTGGTGGCACACTGATGTGAAACTCAACCTTCAACCTTGACAGCTTTCTCTCCAAACCACAGAAAAAGAGTATACCTCTAAACAGTCCTTGGTTTTTACAACAGCAGTCTATATTGCCAGCTGAAGTGTTGTGTACCATAATGGCACAAGGGCAAAATAAAGCAGCTGGTATTGATGATCTTCCGGCAAAAAGGTAACAATGTAACCCAGAGTTTTGGTCAGATCTATTAGCTCTTATCTTCACAATAATTGGTAATAAATTAATTCTTCTGCAATCATGGAATAAAGGGGTTATAGTACCACTCTTTAAGAAAGGTCAGAAATATGACCCTAGTTGTTATAGACCCAGCTACATTGCTGCCTATAGTACAAAAAATAGTTTCTAGAATAATTTTAGCTAGATTACAGAAAAATCATAAATTTCAAAATTTCAATGCAGCTTCAAAAATATAGTATACTTCACTTAGTCTTTACCTTACATTATTTTGTGGAAACTTATGTTCCGGGGGAAAGGAGGAAGCTGTATACCTGTTTCATTGATATTAAATTAGCTTTTGATTCTGCAAATAGGGGGTATATTTTGGGACATATTAAAGGAACTATAAATTGACAGTCATTTTCTTAATATGTTTAAAATGTTACATTCAAATACTACTGCTCAGGTGGGATTTTCATAAAATGGTGCCTTGACAGAGGGAATACGCATAAAATATGGCATTAAACAAGGTTGTCTTTTGGCTCCCTTGTTGTTTAATTTATATATAGAATCCTTAGTAAAGAGCATTTCAGTTATTGAAATGTTTCCAATGGTTATAAATAATGAAGAAATTCAGATTATGATGTATGTGGATGATGCTGTATTATTGTTAGAAACTCCTTTAGGCCTGAAAAGGGGTCTAATTGCCATTACATTCAACTTAAGGCAATTAGATTTGGACCTAAATGTTAAAAAAACTAAAATTATGATGTTTGGAAATAAATCAAAGGATACTAATAAATGCTTAGTTTATGGGTATGAGTTTTAAACTTTTTTTTTTCAGTATATCAAAAGCTGACATGAAAGGACACTTGGTTTCAAGGCATATAAATGAATACAAGTACAGGTATAAAATAGGATTATATTCTTATCTCCTGGTGTTACAGCATGGGAGGGGATGTTCAGCTGATATCAACCAGATTAATGAAACAGTAGCAGATGCTTTTACAACCATGACCATGGACTATACAGTCAAAATTCAAAGGGCCAGATATTCAAAGCATAGCACAGCATGCAAACCACTAGTGCGGGAATAGCACAGGAATAGCGTAGAGTAGCCATATTCAAAGGACCAGTTAGCGTGCTAACAGCGTGTAGCAGGGCAAACCAATAATGCATGCAAGGGGCAAATTGAAGGGGTGGCCAGAAGAGACGCGCAAAGGGATATTCAGAGGCCCAGCGCTGCGCTAGGACACATAGCGTGACACGTACCGCGGTGCTAGTTACTGCCTATAAAAGGCTGGTCTTAACCCAAGGCAAAACACAGAGCAGGAGGGACCACAACAGGAAGTGGGAATGTGTGCAGTGCCAGTAGCAGTGATTCTGCCATTGATGGCAGCTATAGTGGGAGAGGAGGAGGAGAGGGAGCAGGCACAACATGGGCCACAATGCAGGCCAAGGAGACGGTATGCTGCAAACAGGTGGTACCGGCCCAGGGTCTTCTTTGAGCCCCTGCCTGATGACCACATCATTGGCCGGCACAGGATGAACAGGGGAATGTTGAGGCAGCTCTGTGAACTCCTGCATGAGCAGCTACACTCAAACACCAGATGCAGCCATGCCATCACAGTGGAGAAGAAGGTGACAGCAGTGATGTGCTTCCTTGCCACAGGGACATTCCAACGACCAATGGGGACACCATCGGGGTAATGCAGTCTGCCACCTCATGCCTCCTGACCCAGTTCCTAGAGGCTTTCCTGCCACATGCTGGGGAGTTCATAGTATTCCCCGGCATGGCAGCGCAGAGAAACAATGCAGCAGTTCCATCGAGTTGTGCACCTACCATCCGTACTGGGTGCCATTGACTGCACCCATGTCCCCATCTGTGCACCACCTGGCGATGGCAGTGACGTGTATGTAAACAGGAAGGGGTACCAGTCCATCAACTGCCAGGTGGTGTGCGATGTGGCTGGGCGCCTCAGCAATGTCTATGCACAGTACCGCGGCAGTGCCCATGACGCCTTCATCTGGCACCAGTCCCAGCTGTGCCAGGTGTTTGAGGAGGGCAGGATACCCAGTGGGCAACTAGTCAGTGAGTAGCAGCATACAAGGCATACACACAACAGCATGGATGGGGCAGGCAGTGGAGGCCAGGGAAGGGGTGTGGGAGGGCTACACAGAGGTGCAGGACAGCATCCGACAGACTGCAGTATGGCACTAACAGGTACACATCTCTTGACAGGGGACAGCGCCTATCCCCTGCAACCCTGGCTGCTGACACCGGTACTCCGACCGGCCACAGTGGCTGAGGAGATGTACCGAGGGCACATGGCAGCACAAGGAACATCATGGAGAGGGTGTTTGGCATCCTGAAGATGCGATTCAGATGCCTAGACACATCAGGCGGTGCCCTACAGTATACGCCTCAGAAGGTATGGTGTATCTTCCTAGCCTGTTGTATGCTGCACAACATGGTAATGAACCATGGGATACAGGCACCCAAACCTGAGGGACAGTCCGACAGTGAGCCAGAGCCAGTGGTCAGGGGGATAGTGGAGCAATTCGAGAGGAGAGACCCTCGCATGGCACACAGGGCCATAGAGCACAGGGACAACATCATCAGGACACTGTTACAGACAAGAGGGTAAGTACAGACTGCACAACAACGTGAAAAAGTACAATGATGAATCTATTTAATGTGCACAAAGAAATGGAACAGTGACACCAACAATCACAACAGTAACATAACAGAGTGGAACAGACAACATGTGTGCGTGTGGTGTGATGGTGGGGGTGTGCAGGATACAAGGGGGGGACAGACAGACATGGTGTACTGTCAGTGGGGAAGCATGATGTGTGCTGTGAGGGTAAAAGGAGTGCAACTGTGGCAGTGGAAGTGTGCGTGTGCATGTGATGGAGTGTGTGGGTGTTTGTTAGTGTGTGTGTGTGTGTGTGTGTGTGCATGTCTGCACGTGCATGTGGGTGTGCCAGTGTTGCAAAGGGGGGCAATGTCTGCGCAGTGATGCAGTGTCATTGTGACCATCACTGCCGACTACCACCACACATGCGACGTGCACCACTACTGTGGGTCACAGACACTGGTGTGCTCTGGGCCGAGGACAAGGCTGATGAGAATGGTGAGGCAGGCATGGCCGGCCTCCTGTGCCCCCTGGGGATGGTGGAGCTTCACAGCGTGGGTGGACGGCCATGACGGTGCTGTGTTCCTGACCATGTGTGACACAGTGGAGCTGGACCCACTGGCAGCCCAGCGGCCACGGGTTGCCCGCCTGTGTGCCCCTGTGCCTTCTGCACCCCGACCAACCATCTCATGCTGGCGACCTCCATGCACCCCATGCAGTACATTATCAATGTCGACCACTACAGCAGTCAGACCAGCAAAGCCGTGATCGATTGCACCCACCAGGTGGCCCAACCTTTCCTCCGCCCGCTGTTTGGCATGGGCAAAGCCCACTGTGATGGACTCCATTATCTGTGCCAGCTCATGCCGCAGCTCCCTCCGTAGGTCATGCAGGTCCATACGGGCCTCCTGCTGGGAAGTGACAGCAGCCTGCAGGAGTGGTCGGGCACCATGGGCATCCTGCCCCAGGGGCACAGACCCCTCAGCTGCAGCTGGCACAGGTGCCTGCTGCACAGGAGGAATGGGACACTGTCGCATGCCTGGCACGGCCTGCTGCTGGTGACTACTGGTGGTGATTTGTTGCACTGTATGGCCCGGGACCACAATATGTGTTGGACACTGCATGTCCAGCGGTGTAGAGATGTTCCCCACACTGCTCACCACCGGATGTGCAGGGACAGCCACACTGGCAATGCTGAAGACACCACTGGCACCTGTTCCACGGCCTGTCAGCAGCCCCACCCCTGCATCCCCCTCCACAGGCACATCCAGCTGGTGGGAAAACTTTGACATGTCAGTGTCATCACCACTTGTTACAGTGACTAGTAGTACCTCCTCTACACCAACATCCTCCGTTTGTGCATCATCCAGGTACTCAGTGGATCCCAACCCCCCTACTGAGGTGTGACCCCCCCCTCCCCAGGCAGTTGCAGCTGCTGTCCATGGGATTGCCACACATGCAGTGTCTCTGTGTGTCCATGAGTGGCACACAGACCGGATGTTGATGGACGTTCACCATCATCCTCCTCCACGACCTCTGGACCATGGCCGTACATCCTTTGCTGCTCCTGTTGTTCCTCAGGCCTTGCAGACACCACTGTGGAGAAAATAGGGACAGGGTCAGTCACCTGTACATGGACACTGTGCCCTAACACCACCACCACCGCCACCACAACATGCAGACCCCAGGACACGTACCTCCTTCTCACAAGCCCATGACCACATGCACCCACCCAACCCACAGTGCCCATGCCATTGCCATGCAGCTTTTTGGCAGCCCACAGTGCACCCTGTGCAGGACCCCAACAGCAGGACCATGCACCATGCCATCACAACATGCAGGGTATACACATGCAAATACAGACCTGTCCTGGTCAGTGTGAGAGGCGTCTCACATTCGCCACCCAGCACACCTGCGACTGCCACCGTCCTCAGTGTTGACGCCACCATGGCCATGAGTGGCTCCTCCACCCACTGCTGTTGTTCTTGTGGTCCTCCACCGGCCCTCATTCGTTTCCTCAGTCACTGTGCCTCCTCTTTCTTGGCACGTTGCAGCAGGTCATTCCAGTGCTTTCGCACCACCTCTGTCGTCCTGCCACGTCCTCCGACAGCATTGACAGCAGCAGTCACCTCCTCTCAGGCTTGGCGCACCACTGCATCCGTGGCTCTGTGCATGCGTAGCACATGCTCCATCTCCTTCACAGCATGCACGAGTGTTATCAGCTCATCTTGGGATAACTTATGTGCACGTATGCGCTCTTGTCATGCTGCCAAACCTATGGGACAGTCAAAAGGGGACATGTATCAGCAGCTGTGTTAGTACTGCATTGCATTACACATAGACATCACAATGCCACCCCTTACAATGACACAGGCCACATGGACATGTCACTGTGCATCAAGTGCATGTGCGGTGCACATGGCCACATAGTCACTGTCCGTCCTGTGTCTGGGCAGCGAGCCCTGTACCCACATGTGCACTGCTGTTGCCCATGGCTGGCATGTGCACCAATGACTGGGGCCACCCTTACGCCAACCACCTGGCACTGTACTGTGCCCTTCATGATCACTATACTGAGTGTGTGGACAAGTGCACTGGGACGTAGACAATGTCAGGACACCAGGCAAAGTCCACACGGTGCATGGAATGGCACAGCGCCAGGACCCTGTGTATTCCCTGCAGGGGGGCCACAGCCTACCACACCACACATCCAGGGAGTCATGTCAGTGAGCCAGTGTTGCAGGACACACCATGGTAGTGCACTAGTGCCCCTGTCTGGTGCCCACAGTGTGCAGGCAGTGCCACATGGCACAGTGCCCTGCAGGGGAATGTGCACAGTACACTGGACGGTATGCTGCCCAGGCGGATGTCTATAGCTGTGCACCATCACACAGCACAGTGCTTGCCTGTGGTCCAACATGTGTCTGACCATTCACCAGCAGGTACATCTGTGTGCTTCAGTCCATGCTGACCCTGTTCTGAGCTCTTGCCATTCTAAGAGTCCAACGGCAGTCATACGTACCTGCCTCTCACTGCTCATCCCCCTGTTGCATCTCTCCACCTGTCCCTTGTAGGTATTCAGTATCTGTATTATGCTGCACTACCACAACACAATACTGGTGGTGCACGGCTTGCCCTTATATAGCTCATCCAGGCAATCAAGCCTGTTAGGCATGCGAATCAATGCATAATGATATGCTAATCACACAGTTTGCCCCATGCATACACAAGTACCCCCATTTGCATACTCCAGTGGAATATGTCCCTGAGTAGCACCGGGCTATCACATTAGCGCTATGCAAATGTCAGCGCAAGGCTATTGGAAGGACAGCACCGTGCTATTCCATTATTGCAGTGCTATGTGCTTTAGCGTGACCTACATGCATGCTCATGAGGCTCCCATGTCCACGCTATCATCCTGGCATAGCGCATTGTAGCGCCGCGCTAGCTAACACAGCGCGGCGCTATGCTCATGCGTGGTACACAACCTCAGGGTCATGCTGGGGGTCACGCATGCACAGTGTGAATACTTCTGGGCAGTGCCATGCTACGTCATGTGATAGCATGGCACTACAGAGGTTGTTGAAGGAGAGTCCTGGGAGTGTCCACCTTACGATGAGGCAGGTGTTGGGGTCTACTAGCTGGGTGTGAGATGGCAGGACGTTCAAGACAGCATGCAGTGGTGCACAGGGACAGGCGCTGGGGGGAGGTTGAATCAGCCAACCTTGTGCAGCTGGTGCTGAAGAGGCATAGGAGGCTGTTTGGGGAGGTGAGGAAGGGGGACCTCCCACGAATGCAGGTGTGGGACACAGTAGCACGAAAACTCATTGCCCACACTGGGATACCCAGGAATGCAACAAAATGCTGCCACAGATATATGGACCTGAGACAGAGGCAGCAGCAGCAGGTGGAGCGCTACAAGCGCATGGTGCGTGATGGCACTGTGCCTGTGCCAGGTAAGTGATGTTGCATGTTGATTGTACCAACATGTCAGGCTGCATGTGTGTGTGTGTGTGTGTGTGTGTGTGGAGGAGGGGTGTGTGTGTGTGTGTGTGTGTGTGGGGAGGAGTGTGTGTGTGTGTGTGTGTGGGAGGGTGGGTGTGTACATAGATACATAGATACATAGACAGTGTCGGCAGATAAGGGCCTATGGCCTACCCAGTCTGCCCATTTGAGCTTGTAAGTTCAGTTTATGTTTTCCTAGAAATCTGTTGCCCCTTACCCCTGACCTCCAGAATTCCTTTATGTCTATCTCATGCATTCTTAAATCCCGTGATTGTTTCAGCCCCCACCACTTCCTCTGGCAGGGTGTTCCACTTGAACACCACCCGTTCTGTGAAGAAATTCTTTCTCATGTTTCCTCTGAATCATCCTCCCTCCAACTTCATCCCATGCCCTCTAGTCCTGGAACGTCTTTTTCGCTTAAAAATAGTGTTTTCCTGCACCCTGTTCCTCCCTGTAAGATACTTGTATGTCTCTATCATCCCCTCTCTCCCTCCTCTCCTCCAGGGTACATGTTCAGTTCCTTCAACCTGTCTTCATAGGACTTGTGATGCAATCCATGCACCATCTTTGTTGCCCTCCTCTGAACCTTCTCTACCCTGTCTATGTCCTTACATAGGTATGGTCTCCAGAACTGTACACTGTACTCCAGGTGGGGCCTCACTAGTGTCTTGTATAGCGGAATTATGACCTCCCTTTTCCTGCTGGTGATGCCCCTGCCTATACATCCCATAGAAACATAGAAACATAGAATTTGATGGCAGATAAGGACCGTTGGCCCACCTAGTCTGCCCATTTTCCTACCTAACAGATAAGCTGCAGATCCTAGTTAATCAACAGCTTACTTCCTCTTACCCACCCCTAGGACTGCCTTATGCCTGTCCCATGCATTCTTGAAGTCCCCCACTGTTCTTGACTCCACAACCTCCTCAGGGAGGCTGTTCCATGCATCCACAACCCTCTCAGTGAAAAAATACTTCCTCACATTACCCTGAGCCGTCCCCCTCTATCTTCAAATTGTGCCCCCTTGTTCTTGCACATCTCTTTTTCTGGAAGATGCTACCCTCTTGGACTTTGTTAATTCCCTTGAGGGACTTGAAAGTTTCTATCATGTCCCCTCTCCCTTCTTTCCTCAAGAGTATACATATTAAGCTCCTTTAGTCTTTCTTCGTATGTCTTCTGGTGCAGACCCTGCACCATTTTGGTTGCCCTCCTCTGGACAGCCTCCACTCTGTCTATGTCTTTGCGGAGATGGGGTCTCCAGAACTGCACACAGTACTCCAGATGGGGTCTCACCAACTGTCTGTACAGAGGGATAACAACTTCCTGTTTTCTACTATTGATGCCTCTTCCTATGCATCCCAGTATCCCTCCAGCCTTCCTTACTGCCTTCTCACATTGCTTGCCCACCTTTAGGTCATCTGATATAATTACCCCCAGGTCCCTTTCTATTTTTACTGTTGTCAGTATCTCACCCCCCATTGTGTACACTTCCCCTGGGTTTTTGTTTCCCATGTGCATTATCTTGCACTTCTTTGCATTAAATCTGAGCTGCCATACATTTGACCATTCCTCCAACCTTGCCAAGTCCCTTCTCATCCTTTCCACTCCAGCCTGTGTATCAACCCTGTTGCAGATCTTTGTGTCATCTGCAAAGAGACATACTTTTCCTTCCAGTTCCTCTGCAATGTCACTTATAAAGACATTAAAAGGACCCGGTCCCAGTACTGAACCTACGGTGCCCACTAGTAACCCTCCTTTCTTCACTGTGTACTCCGTTTACTACTACCCTTTCGTCCTGTTGTCTAGCCAATTTTTATCCAGGCTACCACCTTGGGACCCATTCCAAGGCTGGCTATCTTGTGTATTAATCTTTGTGGGGACTGTATCAAATGCCTTGCTAAAATCTAGGTAGGCCATGTCCACAGCCCTCCTGATCCCAGCATCCTATTTGCTTTACCTGCTGCCTTGTCACACTGTTTCTCTACCTTGAGGTCATCAGAGATGACAACCCCAAGATCCCTTTCCTGCTTGGTGCATGCTATATCCTCACCACCCAACTGATATATTGTGCCAGGTTTTTGTGCTCCATATGCATTATCTTGCTTCTTTGCATTGAATTTCAACTGCCAAACCCCTGACCATTCTTCAAGTTTCTGCAGGTCCTTCTCATTCTGTCTACACCCTCTGGTGTGTCTACTCTATTACAGAGCTTTGTGTCATCAGCGAACAGTGAAATTCTGCCTTCTAGGTCTCGCAATGTCACTGATGAAGATGTTGAATAGGACCGGTCCAGCACTGATCCCTGTGGTGCCCACTGGTCACTCTTCCCTCTGTGGAGTGACAGCCATTTACCACCACCCTCTGTGTCCTGCCACCCAGCCAGTTACCTACCCACCACACTACTGTCCTGCCCACACCCATATTCCCCAGTTGTAATAGTCTTCTATGTGGCACAGTGTCAAAGACCTTGCTGAAGTCCAGATAGGCCATGTCCACTGCCCTTCCCTGATCCACCTCCCTAGTCACCCAGTCAAAAAATTCAACGAGGTTGGTCTGACATGACCTCCCCCTGGTGAAACCATGCTGCCTTGGGTCCTGTAGTCCATTGACAACTAGATGTTCACCAATCTCTCCTTCAGTAGTGCTTCCATGATCTTCCCCACTACCGAGGTGAGGCTGACTGGTCTGTAGTTCCCTGCTTCCTCTTTGTTCCCACTTTTGTATAAGGGGACTACATCTGCTGTCCTCCAGTCTTTGGGTACCTCCCTGTTTCCAGTGATCAGCTAAACAGGATAGCCAGAGGTTCAGCCACCACCTCTCTTAGTTCTTCAAGGACCTAGGGTGCACCCCATCTAGCCCCATTGCTTTATCAACTCTTATTACTTCAGTTCCTTCAGGACCCTTTCTCGTGTAAAGGGACTTGTGTCCATTTCTGCACCATTCTCACCCTTGTACTCCCTTCAGACCCATTACCTTCCTCTTCCTCAGTAAAGACTGAGCAGAAATACCTGTTCAATATGTCAGCTTTACTGTTGTCATCCTCCACAGCCCCATCCTCCCCTTCAGTCTCACTATCCCTCCCTTTGCCTTTCTTTTTTCACTTATGTACCTGTAAAAGGTTTTGTCCCCTCTACCCACTGATTTTGCAATGTGTTCTTCTGTCTGAGCTTTGGCTTCCCTTACTGACCTCCCTGCCTCCCTTTGCTTCTCCTGGTACTTCTCCCTATCCCCTTCTGCCTGTGTCTTTTGTATTGCCTGAATGCAATCTTTTTGGCTTTCACTTTCTTTGCTACCTCTTTGGAAAACCATAATGGTCTCCTCTTCCTTTTCCTCTTGCTAACCTGCTTAATGCATAATTCTGTTGTTCTTGTAATCCCCATTTTAAATACTGCCACTGTTCCTCAACCCCTGATTCCTGTCCCATTCCCTTAATGTCTCTTTCAAGTTTCTCCCCATTTTCCCAAAGTCTGCCCCCTAAAATCCAGGATCGTGTTTTGTGTGGTTTGGTTCTGCTCTTTCTGTGATTTCAAACCACAATGACTGGTGAGTCACTGTTTCCCAGGTGCTCCCCTGTTACCCCATCACACTGTCCCTGTTTTTGAGCACAAGGTCCAGTATTGCCTTCTGCCGAGTTGGTTCATGACCAGTTGCTTGAGGAAGGCACCCTGAAGGAGTCCAGGATAAATCTGCTCCTAGTTGATGCTGCTGCTGGGATGCTCCAGTCCACGTCTGGAATATTGAAGTCTCAACCAGTACTACCTCACCCTTGTCTGCCATCCTTTGGATGGCTAGCATCAACTCCCTATCTGTTTCTTCCTCCTGGACTGGTGGTCTATAGACCACACCTGTGCGGATGGCTGTCCCCATTTTCCTTTCCAGCATAACCCACAGTATCTCCCCCCCATTTTGTTCCTCCTGGATCTCTATGGCCCTTATGTCATTTTTCACATACAGTGCCACTCCTCCTCCCTTCCTGCCTGCTCTGTCTCTTCTGAATATGTTGTAGCCAGGTATGGCCATCTCCCAGCCATGGTTATCATTACACAGGTTTCAGTGATGGCCACAATGTCCAGGTCTGACTGAACCATGACAGCCTCAGATCTTCCATCTTGTTGCTAAGGCTCCTGGCATTTTGCACACATGGCTTTCCATGATTTGACCTCCTAGACTGTTTCACTGTTCTACTCCAGCCCCTTCCTTGGTTGTCATTTATCCCTGGTTCTCCTTGCTGTCTGCCCTTCTGCTGAATTTTGCCCTTTTCTGCTTATCCACCTCTTGGGCACTAATCTCCATCTTTTGCACACTGCTTTGCAGAGATAGCCACTCCTCTGGTTCACTGGTTCCACTGCTAGCTGTGGGGGGTGAGCAAGTAGGTACCATCCTTGCTGGCCTGCCACCCCCCTTTGCTAGTTTAAGTGCTTGTCAATGTAGCATTTAAACTTATCATTGAGTGCTTGGATTCCCCTCCAGGATGGATGCAGGCTGTCAGGCTTGAACAAACTTCCATCTCTCCAGGTGGGTCCCCAGTCCCCAATGAATCCAAACCCTTCCTCACAGCACCAGTTCTTCAACCATGAGTTAAAGTTCCTGCTGCATGCACTCCTATGCTCTCCCTTGCCTCTCACAGGTAGTACTTCTGAGAAAGTGACAGAAGTAGCTACTTGCTTGAGACTCCTCCCCAGTTTCCTAAACTCTTCCTGAACTTCCTTTGGCTCCCCATTTGCCAGGTCATTAGTACCTAAGTGGATAATGACATCCAGCTCACCCTCCCCTCTTGCTTTCCCAGTGATCCCCAGGATCTTCCTTCCATCCCTCCATGCCGTGGCACCTGGTAGGCACCTCACCTCCCTGTCCTCCCCCTCCTGTGTTCCTAGCTGGATCCCTCTTATGATGGAGTCCCCCACCAGGATTCGCTTCCTCCTCCTCTGGGGTCCACTGCTTTCCCCACTGAGGTCACCTCCTTGGCTAACCTCCACATCCTTTCCTTCCACTTCTATGGGTACCTCTATTTGGTTGTCCTCATTTGCCAGTGTGGCATATGAGTTCTTGAGTGGAATAGGATCTGGGATGTGCCTCTGCCTGACTGCTCTAACCCTCCCTGAGCCCACTGTCATCCAAGTGCTCCTTGTTCTCAGCATCCTTTGAGGCAGTTGCATTGGACTGGGTGGTCTCTGGATAGGGTGATGGTACTCCTGACCCAGTTTACTTCCGCTCTGAGTCTAGCTACCTCATCCCACAGTCCAGAGAGATGCATGCAGATAGGGCAGCTCCTCAGTGTCCAGAAGGTCTGCCTGAATGTGGCTGCCCCACAGCCACTGCATTGCACCACTCCCCACATTATACTGCAATTCCACTACCTGTCTGCTACTGAAGCTCTCCTAGTTCCCTTTTTATTAATTTACTGTACTAAAAATCCTGCCACTGATCCTCAGATAATTTTTTTTTTAAAGAAAAAGAAACCAATAAATAAATAAATGAGTCAAAACACTTGTTGTGCTGAGGGTGGGTTTCTTCCCCCTTATGCCCCTCCTACTTCACACCCCTTACTATACCCTGTGTTTAGCTCCTGTCAATCAGATTTAACAGGGTATATAATTAAGAGTTGGGGGAAGGGGGGGTGCGAAAATTTGCAGCAATTAAAGACAGCACAGAATTACACCACCACTATGTTTTAAATTTTCAACAGCCCAAAAACAATTATAAGTAAAGACAACAAAGAAAGTATAGTGTCTCTAAAAGCCCACAATCTAAGTTTAAAAGAAAAATAGCAATTACCAGTTACTCTAAAGCACTGAATTGAATATGTTTCCTTCCTTCCCCTTCTGGCTTCTTCTGAGAAAATAAAACTCTGCTTGCTAATTTAACTCTGACTAAGCCCCACCTCCAGTTATCACGTAGCTGAGGTCAGAGGCCAGACAATTAACACCCTTCACCCAACTACAGAGCAGTCAGACAAGCCAAGATAAAATTTGCAGCAATTAAAGACAGCACAGAATTACACCACCACTATGTTTTAAATTTTCAACAGCCCAAAAACAATTATAAGTAAAGACAACAAAGAAAGTATAGTGTCACTAAAAGCCCACAATCTAAGTTTAAAAGAAAAATAGCAATTACCAGTTACTCTAAAGCACTGAATTGAATATGTTTCCTTCCTTCCCCTTCTGGCTTCTTCTAGGGTGTGTGTGTGCGTGTGCAGGTGTGTGCAACGATGCATGGTGCTGTGGCACATTGTGAACATGCGGGGTGGCACTATTAGGCCCCCTAGGGGCACGGTACATGCTGTGCCCATAGCTGTGGGAGGCGGGTTGGGTTCTGCTGTTTGGCATGTCCCAGTGCATCACCAGACTGTGGCTGGCAACACCATGTTACAGGGATCCCACTCCTGGTGGACTGTCGATGTACACACACGGGTATGCGGATGTTTGCAAGGGAGCTGCAACAGGCAGTATCGCAGTACTGTGGTGCCATTGATCACTGCCATGTGTGCCTGGCGAATGTGCCATGGGCACTGCCACCCTCTGTGTGGGGGTCCTCCCTGTTCACTCCATGTGTGTACATTGTTGTTGGGGTTGCATGTGCATCCTTCTGTGCTGCACGTGGTGTATGCTGTGTCATGCTCTAACACCACTTTCTCAACTGTCCACTGTAGAGCAGATCGAGCAGCCCATGGCTGGAGGAGTGAGTCAGGCCAGGAGCAGAGACGAGGCAGCCCGAGGGTGCCATCCATGCTGCAACAAGTGCAGGAGAGCAGCCCTGAGAGCAGTGGCATGTTGCGTGAGTACCTGTTTCATTGTTCTGTGGTCTGTGCCCTTTCACTAGGCGGTGTGTCACATCTGGGAGTCCTGCCACTGACTGGTCTGGTGGCATGTCTGCAATGGGCAGTGGGCCAGTGGAGGTGTGGCAGTGTGCTGTGCAGCACATCAGTGTTGCACACCACAGTTGGGTGCTGTCAGTCTGGCCTGGGGGAAGGGGGTACTGCTGGCTTGCATTGCTGTGCGGGTGACTGATAGTGGTGGTTGCTCTGGTGGTGAGTGTTCCATGGGGACAACATGCTGTTGGCTGACCTGCCCACCTCTGGGGTCCATCCATACCACCACCCACAGGGCATCCACATTTGCACCGGTGGTGGTGTTTTGCTGTGTATGCGGGACAACACGCACCATGCCTTACAGGCATACCTCTCCTCCTTCTGTTCACCAGCTGTGGAACATTGCCTGTGACACTGTGCTACATCCTGGCACTGTGCTGTATGCATTGTGGAGTCCTTCCATGTGTATCTCATGGCGATGTTACTGTGTTGCAGTTTAGTTACAGGGTGCTGTTATCACTGCGCTATTACATTATGTGCATCATTGCCTGCCAATGTTAACCTTGGCTGTGGAACTAGTACTCACAGGGTGGGTCAGGGAGGTCCATTTATGTGGATTGGGGACACTTCCTTGTACCATGTCACAGTTGGGTGGTATGCTTTCAGTGGCCTTGCCTGGTGGCATGTGTCGGCCCTTCACTGACAGCATCTGTGCCCTGGCTGACTGTTATCCCCTGGCCTGGGTCGGTCATTGGCAGGCCACTGTCATGGTTCATTGATGCTTCTGCATGCCTGTCATTATTGTTGGTGCTGTGCTCTGCATTACTGTACATTTCCATCTTTTGGTGGGCAGCATGTCCCAACATGTGGATGCCCTTGTGCATGTTGTGGCATGGCCCTTGCACTCAACTCTCTGGGGATCCAGCTGTGTGTCTGCCGTGTCTCACTGTGTGCTGTATTGGAGTGGGTGGTGTCACATGTTCTCTGGTGCTGTTGGGATCATTGTCATCATGTGTGTTGGGTTTTGTGTTGGTGCCTGTGTTGCCCTGTGCTGCTTTGTGGGAACCTTCCATGTTGGCCTACCAGTGCGGAACTCATCTCCACCTGGGATTGCCCATTGGGACTTGCTGTCCATCCCTGTATGGCCACCTTTGGCTGCTGTTTGCCTCCTGTCTGGTGTACCATCCTCATGGTCTCACCCTTCCTCTTGTAGGTCCACTCCGGGCATCGCTGTGGGTGACAAGTTCAGAAGAGTCGGAGGGCACTGAGGACCTGCTGCGCCACATCATCAGGCAGCAGAGAACTCTAATTGAGCAGCAGGCCATCATCATTACCGAAACACAGAGGATAGCTAATGTGCTTGAGGCTCATCTCCCGGATACAGCAGGCAACTAGATATGCCCTGATTTTCATAATGTCTTTCCTTACCACACCCCCTTACTGCACTTGTTTATCCCTTCCTTGAATATAGTCATCTGTCCCTGTGTGCATCCTCTTCCCCTTTGCACCCTTGTCCTGTGTCTTCCTGTCCCTCCAGTTGTTATCATCCTTATGTTTTCCTTTGTAATCCTTTTTTTGCCGATAGTGCATACCTTTTTTTGTTCCTGTAGTGGGCATTTGGTTGTGTAGGTTGTGTGTTGGGGTGGGTTTGCATGTTGCTTGGTGGGTATGGTCATGTTATGTTTCTTTGTTGTGGGGAGGGTCATCCAGTGGTGGGTGGGGCATTTTTGATTCTGGGTTTTGTTCTTTGGTTTGTTGTGTGTTTGATTCACTGTAATGTTTCCGTTGCCTTTACTTTTGATTATTGTTCATTGCAGTGCATTTATGACATTTTACTGTGTCCTGTGTCATTCTTGGGTGCTGGGGTTCCGCATGCTTTGTACTGCTGCTGGTGTTCTCCACATGGGTCTGAGTTGTTGCTGGACATTCCCATGCATGTGTAGCATCCTCCTGGATGTGCACTGTGGTGTGCTCCTGATACCTCATTCCAGCATGTGTTTCCTTGCATGTGTCCCAGGGTCAGGCTGTCTCACCTCTGTACTGTGTTCCATTGTGTGTTTGCACTGCCTGCCTGGGGCTATATTCAGTGCTGTCTTGTGTGCTATATTCAGTGCTGTCTTATTCCTGGGCTGTTTTTGCCCTGCACTCTTGGCCCTGTTTGCCCGGCTTCCTTTGCTTGCTATATTCAGCTGGTTTTGCCTCAGGCTATTCCTTTTGAATATGGCTGGCATTTAGCTCCAGGCTAAGTTTGCATGCCGGGCAGTGATAATCTCAGCCAGGGGCTACCCTTTGAATATCTGGCCCAAAGTGTCCAAAAAGTTCCAGAGTACAAAACCCAGTAAGTCAAAACTTGACCTATATGAAGTCCATGTGAACAGAAACATTATGATAAGTAAAATGATATGGGAGAATGGATAACACTCTCTGGCACTGTTCTGGGTTCAGGGAGGGGATGTTGGAGGAGATTGCTTGGTTCTGGGCTCATAACAGTCTACAGGGTCAGAGTATTCAAACCCTGTGGGAGGCCATGAAAGCATACTTGCAGGAATGGGTCATGTCTCAGACAGACATTAGGAAAAAGAAACAAGCCATACACCTGTAAATAATTTCGCTGTTAATAATTTAGAAAGGGAATTAGCAGCAGCAGAAGAAGAACATGCAAACTCAAACTCTGAACAAGCTGAAATAAAAGTGATGTTAATTAGAGATAAACTGGAAAAAGTCCTACATGATCAGGCCAATAGAGACATGTACAGAGCTAAAGCAAAGTATTACTTCTATAGACATATGCCTGGGAAGGTCTTGGTATATCAGTTACATTGTGACTCTAATAGAAAATGAATATATAATATTAAAGGTGAAAAAGAAGAATTCTTATACTCAGTAGAGGACATGAACTCTACTTTTAAAGCATTTTATGAAAAATAATATATTCCAGAATGCTTAGCAAAAACACCCAAATTTGTGAGTATCTGTCTAGCCTGGAAATGCCACACATTTCTGACCAGGCACTGGATTATTTAAACAAAGAAGTTATCTTAGAGGAGATCTGTAATGCTATTAAGGAATTACCCAATGGAAAAAGCCCGGGCCCTGATGGCCTCCCATTTGAGGTCTATAAAAACCTTTCTCTGACCGTGGCTCCTATGCTCTGTGAGTTATACCTAGGGTTTCTATTAGAAGGCAAACTTCCATAGTCTTTCAATGAGGCTGATATCACTCTTATTCTTAAAGATAAACCACAAGACCAATGCAGATCTTATAGACATAGCTCACTGTTAAATTTTGATTATACAATCTTTGTAAAATGTATAGCAGATAGGTTGTCCAAGATCACCCCTAACTTGATACACCCTGATTAGGTTGGGTTTATAGAAGGCAGGAGACTACAGCATCCTACCAGGAGAGCATATGATGTAATTCAGGTTTGCTCAGGGATGGACACTGCACTCCTCTCATTAGATGCAGAAAAAGCCTTTGATAGGGTGCAGTGGCTGTTCCTATTGGAAACTCTGGGGAATGTGGGACTGTGGGCAATTTCATAGACTGGGTAGAGCTGATCTATACCAAACCCCAAGCTAGGGTTAGGACCAACTGATCTCTTTCCCCTTTCTTTCCTCTTTTACGAGGGACAAGGCAGGGATGTCTGCTTTCTCCCCTTTTGTTTGCCCTCTTTCTGGAAACTTTGGTGAAGAAGATTAGGTCCCAGGGTCATCACCTGAGTCTATCAGTGAAAGCTAGATATCTGACCACTATGTTATACACAGATGACATTTTACTTTCCCTAGATAAACCCAACATATCATATCCCATTATTAGTCAAATATTGTCCAAATTTGGTGCCCTTTTGGAATACAAAGTCAACTAGGAAAAGAGTGAACTTCTCTATCTAGGTGATTTAACTAATCTCATGGTTCCAACCCTGAGATCTATAAATAAGGATAAAATAAAATATTTGGGTGCAACTTTGGCGCAGGACTCAAATAGAGTTATTCAGCTCAATTATGGCCCATTAATTCACAAAGTTAAAAAATGTATGGATAAATGGCAACATCTCCCTCTAACGTTAATGGGCAGAATTAACATACCAAAGGTGAATATACACCCTAGATTGTTGTTCTTATTTGAAGTCATCCCATTTATTCTGAAAAAACCTTTTTTTCCTGGAATTGGACAAGTCAGTAAGAAAATTTCTGTGGCAGGGGAAACAACCTAGAGTGGCCTTCCAGAAATTGTATCAGTCTAAAGATAAGGGGGGTTGTGCTGCCCTAATTTTTGGTTATGTTATTTGGCTGCACAATTAGAGATTGTTTATTACTGGTTTTAGCCCCCAGAAGAAACCGCAATGGCAGGTTTATACCTGTAAGTGGAAAATCTGAAAGGCTTAAAGCTGAAAAGTTCTTTGGTATTGAATATTCAAAACCATGAGACTTTAGATACAATCAAAGCAATAAATTATGTATGGTCCCAAGCTTCCAATATAGTTAAAATCCCAAAGAACTTTTCCAGGCTGACCCCTATATGTAATAACAACAGTTTTCAACCATCTATTTTTTCAGGAGAGCTAAACCATAGGTGACTTCTATGATAATACTAATTTAAGGCATTTTGAACAAATCAAAGCTATTCATGAGATTCCAGATAGACAATGGCGGCAAGATATTCAAGCGAAAAATGTTATTTGCAAAAAAAAAAAATACTTTTGATCTAGGTTTCTTCCCCCTAGATCTTTATTTTTAGTTTGGAAATAAATAAACATTTAATTTCCATATTATACAAATTTTTATTACAGGAAACCTCAACACAGCTTTCTGAACTCAGACTGGTTTGGGAACAAGATCTTAACACAATCACAGAAAGTAAATGGTCGGAGACAATACATTTAGAGAGGATGGGGTCAAAAATAAACTTTGTTCAGATACAGTTTAACCCTTGCAAGGCCATGGACTGATATATCAGTCCAAAATCCCTATATGTTCTAATTCTGTCGGCAGCCTAAGGGTTAATACGTTACATAAACCTTACATGACTCCAGCAAAATTGCATAAAATTGATAATTCCATCTCTGAGATCTGTCAGAGGTGCAGAAAAGAAAAAGACTCTCTGTCTCATATGTTGGTGGGCTACCCAAAGTTAAAAGACTAATGGTTGCGAATATGGGCCTCTCTTTGCAAAGTTTTAGTGTACGATTTCCCATTTGACCCAGGTATTGCCATTTTTTATCTTCTAAATATTGCTTCAGGATCAATTGAGATACAGTATCAGAAAAAACTTTGGAATATAGGAACATTACTGGCAAAAAAAAATTATCTTACATCATTGGAAGGAAATTGAGCCCCCTTCATATAAAGAATGGGTAGAAAAAAATGATAGTAGTAAAGTGGACAAAGCAATCTACTTAATAGAAGATGACTATGGGAAATATGACTCAATATGGTCTCCCCTATTGAATATTCTTGACAATTTGGTCTAAAATGTAGCTTACTTATTAAGGTTAGCTATGATGATGTGTTAAGTCTTCATGAGTTGTGATGATGAATGAAGCACACATGCGCTGAGCTAACAAAATGAAAAATAAAGTAAAACAATAAGGGAAGGGGGTGATGTGGAGCCCGAGCTAGTTGGACACAAGAAACTAACTGCTCTACTATTTTTCCACCAAAATCTCAAATAACTTGTTTATTGTGGAGGAATTTGCTATTTTGGATCATAGGAACATTTTCCTGAGCACCGAATTAATTAAAAAATGGGGAACCCTAAATGAGATAGAGGACCAGGAGCTTCAGAAAGAGGAAAAGGTGGTGGTGTGGCCCAGACTTCGTGGTCGGGCCTAGAGGATCCTGTAACCACTCCTGCAAGCTCAGATGAATCCCTTGTGACACTAGGGTCAAAAATGCAGACTCTCATTGCTTCAGTGGCTGGCCTGTCCCAGAAAATGGACTCCTTTAATGGCTGAACAGTTCTACTTGAATCATCGGTGGAGGATCTAAAAACAGAACTTGAGGAAGTAACAAAACGGGCTGATTCAGCTACTGGGGCAACTGCCTTAATGACTAAAGCAATGCAGTTTTTCCGTACCAGGCTGGAAATGATGGAGAACCAGCTTAGGAGTGCAAATTTATGTTTACTAGGTCTGCCTGAAGATTTTGATGGGGATCATCAGATTATGGCACTACAGGAATTTTTAAATGAAAAATTGGTTACATCGGGTTAAGACCTGATTAAAGGATTACAGAAAATTTACAGAGTTACACCTCAAGATCACCTCCAAACAGAAGAGCCTTACACCCTTATGTTGGTCACATCAGGTATTGGGGAAAGAGATAGGATCCTGTCTTTGGCTTATCAAGCGGCTCCCTTAATGGTTGAGGATTGGCAAATCTATTTATTTCCCAATATCAGCTTTGCCATGCGACAACGCTGCAAGAAGTTTGATGGTGTGTGGTGTTCCTTAAGAGAAGCGGCATTGCGCACAATCTTGTGTTTCCAGCTCACCTTCGTATTGTGCTCGAGGGTAAAGTTTACCTCTTCAGAGAGCTGGTGGAAGCTGGAAAATGGTTGGCGAGGTTTGCCCTACAACCAGTCAGTAATTTGGATGAACAGGACTTTTGGATGAATGAGACTTGAACTGCGGCTCTGAATCCATTTTGTTCTTTCTCCTACTGCCATTAGCTTCATAGCTTAATAACCATGAGGTGGCTATCCCACCAAATAACATTTTCTTTTTAGAAAGTCCTATTCAGCCGAGTTAAATGTCATATTCTGTTGGTCAAGCTATGTATTTAGGTGGAGAATAGAGAGCCACTTACTAATTTGTTATTAATTTTAAAACTCTCTAAGATGTTTCTTGCTCCAAATGTTTAAATTTTGAAATCTTTTAGATACTTTCGGTATAAAGCATGGTGCCAAATGTTCAATTTCAGTGAGACCATTTGTAAGACTGGATGCTGGACATTTTCAAACTTTAGTAAATGCTATGCTGCACTTGGACTCCCTTCTGCAGCACAATTTGGGACATTTTATTTCGATTTTAACTATTTTAGTAATCCCCTCAATGTTGTATCCCAATATAGCATATGCACTTGACTCCTTGAATTAAGGTATTTAGTTACCAGATGGAAATTACTATGGTCTGTATGCTGTATGTGTTATCAATGGTCTGTCATTGGAAAATAATAAACATAAAGAATAAAAAAAAAATAAGGGAAGCTTACTAGCATGCCTTCACTCTGACTTGAAATGGCCTAATACCAACAATAAACATCAATAAGGTAGCACAGACTTTAATCTTATAAATCAAGTTGCACTGAGACCATTATAGAAACAAAGAGCCAAACAGGAGACAGGCAACTTTCAAGTATCTCAAGGAAATTTACAAGGTACAAGAGGGTAGTATCTTTCAGAAGAAGAGATGTGCAAGAACAAAGGGGCACAATTTGCAGATAGAGTGGGGATGGCTCAGAGGCAATGTTAGAAAGTATTTTTTCACAGAGAGAGTTGTGGATGCATGGAACAGCCTTCCTGAGGAGGTTGTGGAGTCAGGAACAATGGGAGAATTCATGGGACAGGCATAAGGCAATTCTAGTGGAGGGCAGGAGGAAGTAAGCTGTTGATTAACTAGAATCTGCAGCTTAGCCATCAGGTAGGGAAATGGGTAGACTGGGTGGGCCAAGTGGTCCTTATCTGCCATCAGATTCTATGTTTCTATGTTTCTGGGCAGAAGAGAGGAATAGGAAAAGAACTGCTGTTCAAGTGTCAGTAGGTTCCTCAGACACTGCAACCTCACTCAGGAAATCTTTAATTTTCAGTGAACGCTTGCCAGCCTCAGAAGGATCAATAAAGATAAAAGTTTTACCTACATAGAAGATCCTAAGTTTTGCAGGGCGCAAAAGTGAATGACTGACTCCCAGAGATTTTAACTCACCACACACTGCATCAAATGCCTTCCGGTGCTGTCTGGTGGCAAAACTGAGATCTGGGAAGAAGAAAAAGTGAGGGCATTCAGGTAGATGGAGTGTGGCTTTGGTTTTAGCCAACTGTAGGCTCCGATCCTGAATATGCTGTCCTGCCATCAGAATCAAAATAGTGCATGGAGGCTCTGAGTCCTGAGCTGGTTTCCGAGGTGTAATTCAATAAGCCTTAAACATAGATGCTGGGAGTTTAAAATCCAGTGTGCTGTGTATCAAATCAAATCAAATCATCCTTTATTTCCAAAAAGCTCTTTTCCAGAGCCAAAGTGCCTGTAAATAAAGGCCATATAAATAAACATATTTAAACAATCAATATTCCACAGATAAAATATCCATTATCAGTAAATTAAGATCATGTACCAAACATAAAATCATGCACTAGAGTCCAGAAATGCCAGGCTAAATAAATATGTTTTTAAAGCTGTTTTAAAGCTTTGGATGGTCAGGCACTCTCGAATCCAATGAGGTAGAGAATTCCACAGGGTAGGGTCTGCAAAAGCAAAACACTGAGCCCCAGATGTCTTTAAACACACCAAGGGAATCTCCAGCAATCCCTCATTGGCACAGTGGAGTGGGCAGAGGGGGCAGAAGGTTGAAGGAAATCTTATAGGTAATGAGGTCCCTGTTCATGTAGGGCTTTATAGGTCAGTAACCTGTCCTTGAGGGTGATCCACCACTGTACTGGCAGGCATTGCAGTCCGCGCAGCACAGGCGTAGTATGACTAGTCCTAGAAGTACCAGTCAAAAGTCTGGCTACCGCATTCTGCACCAGCTGCAAGTGACAGATAGCAACCCCCATTAGCCATAGGTAAAGGGCGTTACAGTAGTCAAAGCGGGAGGTCACAAAAGCGTGGACCAGTGTTGGAAGATCATCAGGAAGAACCAGATGCTTCACCTGGGTGATATTCCTCAGATGAAAAAAGGAGGTATTGACAACATCCAATACCCAAGATCTGAAGGTCAGGCCACTGTCAAAATTAATACCCAAGTTCCGCACCTGGTCTGAGGTAGTCAGCTGAACATCCCTGAGCCAAAGCCCAGAAGGCTGTCCTGCCAACAAACCCACTTCCTGGTGACCTGGGTCCACTATCAACACCTCAGTCTTTGCTGTGTAGGAGTTGGGAAACATAGAGTAGCAGATTGTCCCCTTACAGACCTTCTGGCATGCCAAGCAAATGAACATGAACCAAACGAGCTCCGTTTTCCACATGCTCCAAATGTAGCCAAAGCAGTTTGTTTTCAGAGACTAATCCCACAGTCACTGCCAATGTTCTGTCAGCCGACTCCTTCGCAAGGCAGGCCTCCACAGTGATGGTCTCTGTGTTGTTTTTAAGTGCAGCAACTCGATTGTTAAAAAGCTTCAGTTTGGCATCAAGGGCTTTAACTGAGGTATCAAGGGCCTTAACAGCTTGAAGTACAGTGCTGTTAGTGGGTTCAGGGTCTCCACTTGCACCAGCCACGAGGTCACTGGAACCTGCATCATTAGGTTGTTTGCCTTGTTTCCCTTTGCCTGCGTTGTGCTGCCCTGTTTTACGAGGATTCTCCATGACATCTGTCGTAGATTTTAAAGTTATAGGTAGTAACAAACCTACTCTCAAAAGTTATGCAGGATTAATGAAGTCTGAGCAGAAAAAAAATAGTATAATTTTGCCGTTCACTTCAGTGAAGCAGAAGGAGCTCTCAGGTATACGACCAGGTCAGTTGGTTGCTAGCCATGTCCCCCCCAATAGGTATGAGGTTGAGGAAATCAAGGAATATTGATATTTAGGTGTACTGTTGATAGAAAGTTATCATGGAGATCACATTTTGATGTAATAAAAGAAAATGCATATTAAAACAACTAGGGCAATAAACTCTTTTGCACATAAATTTGTTAATTTATTCAGAATACTTAAAACTGCCTTTGAGGCTAAAACTATTAATCAGACTGTATATGATAGTGAAATGTGGGGTATAAATATGAAAACTTGTAACACTGAAACTATCCAAAATGTCTTTATTAGACACTCCCTGGACTTGCCTAGAGATTGTCCATCCTCTTTCCAAAGGTTAGAAACTGGTGTGTTGTCATTAGAGACTAGAGTACTTCTTAGGGTTATTAAAATATGGGGACATATTATAGTTATGGATAACAATAGGTTACCAAACTTCTGTTGGCTAGCTACATTGAACAGTCTGCAATACTGAAAGTATAAACTAGTTTTCAACATTAAATATATATATATGTGTGTATATATATATATATATATATATATAGGGGATACATGATGGGCATGAGTGTGATATGGCAAATATTGTCACTCTTGCAGAGTGAGCTCTGGATATCTCACGAGTGCTGAAGGCACGAGTGAGATATCCAAGCTCACGATGCAGGAGTGACAATATTTGCCATAGCACACGATCTGCCCATCATGTATGCGATATATACAATAGGGTCAAGAGTTTCAGAAGTTTTGTTATGCTGTCTTGTGTTCTGTTCCTGTTAATTTGTTTGCTCATTCTGTGTGTGAGCTTTTCTGAATGGGCTGACAGTGTTATAAACTCTGAGAGACACATGAGTGTGTTTTGCAATGCTAAATGAGTTAGTTTTAGATAGGAATGAGAAACATACTTTTGTGAAGCTGTATTGTTTAGCAGTCTGGCTGCAGTGAAGTTAAAAGCATCACACTAATTGTAATGAATTGAGAGGCAGAGTGTCAGAACAGCTGATACTGTTTTCAGTGGTAATTAAGTTAGCTGCAGGCAGAGTGCAGAGTGTTCTGTGAAATTGTGCTCTTTAAGATTCTGGCTGCAATGAAGTTGAAATTGTCACAGTACTTGTAATGGGTGAGAATCAGAGTTTGAGGAACAAGTGAGAGTGTGTTTCAGTGGTAGCTGAGTTAGCTGCAGGCAGTAGTTTAGACTGTTCTGTGAAGCTGTGCTGTTTGGAATTCTGGCTGCATCAAGTTGAGAGCATCACAGTAATGAGCTGGAAGTTGGGGGTAGGTGTGTTTTGTAATGCCCACTGAGTTAGCTGTAGTGCAGTGAGACCTCTAAGGTAGTTCTGCATTTGTGTCTATGGTAACAGCACAGGTGTTTCTTTCATGCTGAGGGAAAGTTGCCTAGGTGATGATATCAGTGACCTTTTGTGACCTGTGTGTGTAAATGTCTCATATCATCACAGTAGAGCAGAGGGTAAAAATATCACATGCAGTGGATGATACGCTGTTTTATCTCACTCATTTACCACTCACCCTATTGTGTATATATATATATATATATATATATATATATATATATATATATATTTATGTATATACAGTATATATATATATATATATGAAAAAAATTGATACAGAGGATATTTGGTGAACAAAAGCTATTTCTAACCCAGTAGCATTTGTTTCAGAAGTGAATCAAAGGTTACAAGATATTGCTATGCAAACTGATATTTAAAACAATTCAAAATATAGATAATCATGGGTTGTATCTGCAAATTAGGGCAAATCTGGGTATGGAAAAAAAATATCTTCATTTGCTTGTAAATAAGGAACACAGAAATATGTTAAGTAAGTTTAGATTCTGTCTGCTAAGTGGAATATCTTGATGCTTTGTACCAGGCAGGAAAATAAGGTCAAATATATCATGCCCATGTGACGTGGGTAACATTCCAATTCTGATACATTTGCTATGTGAATGTACAAAGCTCATGGCAGAGAGGTCAAAGTGGATAGCACCCTTTTTAATTAATAAGACTGAACAACCGATAACAAAAAATTGTATTTATTTGATGACATCAGAGGAAGAAAAAGTTTTATCTGGTCTTGCTAAATTTGTAACAGCTATATGAAAATATTTACCTGTAAAACACCTTGGATCATTATTGCATTTTTATGAACCTGAATGTGAATTTCTGTTTTTTAAATTTGACTTATTTATCAAAATGTATGTGTTCTTGATCTATTACTTTCTTACTTGAATATAATAATTCTGTTGGAATTTTACACATTTAATAATAAAATTAAACCTCAAACCTTGGCAGGAAACCATTGTCCTGCACCTGTACTGGTCTTTGGTTTTTTACAACAGCAGATTCCTTGTTCCTTCTGATAAAAACAAAAAACCAAACAAACATAAACACTGAACAGTAGGGATTTAGAAGCAGAACGCTATGTCAGATAATAAAGGTGCAGTCTAATTGTCCTTCAGAATATATGTATACTGGCCAGCCTGGTGGCTCTGAGGGCTGAGGCGCTGGACGCCTTACCTCACACCACGCCAGCGACCTGTGTTAGGGAATGAGCACGGACCACTGGGGGTCAGCCGGGGAGGAGAAGGATTGAGCACCCAGTTGCCGCTCTCCTTCTCCGGGGGGGGTTACCTGCATGATCCCACCGCAATACCGACACCTAGGGCAGCCCGGGTGAAGGTGCGGTAGGAGGGAGTAGCAGTATCGGGATAGGGCAGACATCAGCAGAGGGGCGGAGCAGGAGGCATGTCTCAGTGTGCCTTTGGGCTCCTTAGCCCTCATTGCACGCCGGCATCGGGGAAATGAACAGGGAAAAATATCCTCTCTCTCCTAAGTGACGACTCCTTGCTGTGCAGATCCTCAGGCTCATCAGGCAGACTCCGCTGTACAGGTCCACGTCGCAGCATGTAAGGTTCAGAGGGGGTAAAAAGCCAGCAATACTTCCTCACCCTACCCGGGGGTTATCCAGGCACCTAGGTTAGTGGACTTGGTACTCTAGGGACAGACCCAGATGAGGAGTATGATCACACGCAGATAGAGGCAGTCTGAATGAGTGGAGTGATGGAGGCAGTTAGAAGAAGCATAAAAATACAAGAGTTAAAAAAAACAAAGAATATATGTATACTAACCAGTTATCCAATTCTAGTCTAACACAGTGCCCTATGTGGATATTTTTTCTAAGCCCCAAAATTGTGGGAAACTGTTCCTGCAATTTCAGGACATTAACTGCTGCATCAGTAGACACAGGTATTTTGGCTACCTATGTATTTTTTATTTTATTTAAAGTTTGGTAACTGGGGTAACATGCACTGGTCCACACGGCCCATTTACAGGCATGATAGGGACAAGGAATAATACAATGTACAGAAATACAGTACACATGGTTTACAACTGCATTACATTATAGACAAACATACACTAATATAAAATAAAACCATAGGCTATATAAATTTACAGCAAAAGATCTTCTAAAGATCAGTCTTCACCATTCATCACAGGTAGGTACGTGCCGGAGGGCTGGACCCCGAGCAGGAACGTATAGCTTTAAAAATCTTCAGGAGGGAGAACCAATGTTGGAGACAGAGACATGGCATGGTGCTTGTGGAGTGGCCAGTAACCAATGACGATTCACCCTCCTCCTCCTCAGTTCTGTTTTTCCCACCATTGAGGCTACATCCTGCTCCTCCATGGGACTCCAGAGCTAAGTCACAGAAATCTCCTGGTTCTGTGCCACTCACTCGACATCATTCAGTTTCCATTTGCAATTTATTTTTATTTTATTTGAGTGTGGCACAGTCTTTTCTTTCATTTTCTGTCATTGATCTTGTCTGGTCAGGGGCCCAAAGAATTGTCCAGTAAGGCGGGCTGTCCCCCCATGCGTCAATGTCCCGCAGGAAGAGTATTGTGACTGTCGACCATCACGACTGATGTTTCCCCCTGCCTGGATCGACACCATAATATGGATACATGCTATGCATGTTTCTCGATGGACTACCGCACCCTTGGGTTCTGCATGATGAAGTTGGGGAGGGATCCCCCAACTTTCTGAGGATGCCGTTGCACTCGGGACACCAGGTCCAGGTCCTCCCTGGTACTATGCATACCGAGAGAGAGAGAGAGAGAGCAGTCCTCAGTCGACCTTGCTCTCACTGAGGTGGGAGGCCTGTGCAAGGAGTCTGGCAGACAACTGGCTTCCTCTGAGGGGCCAGTTGAGTACCCCTCACAGTCTGGTACCTCCTCAGAGGTCCAGATCCCCCCATGGTGGTGGGGCAGCTCTACGCTCGGCCCATGCCAGTGGGCCACTCGGTGCTGCGGGCGCATGCTGCCTCAGTTCCTGGCCTGTTAATTTCAGTGGGTGAGTGAGATGATGCTGACCATGTGGCTGGATCCCCTTCTGCTGCCGTTCGTGACACCAGAGAAGAGAGGGTCTTGAGGGATGCCTCCTTAAAGATCTCTCTGCTCTCCTCTTCTGCCTCAGAAGTTAGGATTGGGATAATCCTGAGTGGCTTCATGGAGTCCCAAGGCCCTTCTAGGCCTAGTTCAAGGCTTTTGGTGTTGGGGGGAACTGGAAAGCTCTCTGGACAATGCTGACCATGGTGCCGCCCCCCCAATGTCTTTCGGTGTCATGGGTGGTGCCAAGGGCACTGCTGGTGCTGATTCTGGTGCCAGGGAGGACAACAGCACCATACAGTGTGGGTGATGCTGGGCTCAATTCCAGCACCATTGGTGGTGCTGAGGGGGTTGCCGATGCCGCTAGCAGTATGAGCACTTCTGGTCCATGTCTCCAGTCACCAGCTTGGCTTCTTTCAGGGCCAGGTCCTCTTCTGGTGGGGTGTGAGTGAGATGGTCCCAATTGACAACCTGCTCCAGGGCTTAACCTTTCAGGGTTCCAGCCGGGAGTAGGAGTGCTGGTTCTTTCTCTCTCTCTTCTTCTGACCCATCTGGGCCTGCAATAGGAGAGGATATGGGCCACCCTTTGGGACCTGTGTGTCTCCGGCTTCTCCATCAGGAGAGTTCTCCTCAAGGGCACCACTCTGTCTGCCCCTCCCCAGTTGGGTGTCCTGTGAAGGCCAAAATTCACGGCCCCTCTGGAGGGGTTTCCTGCTTGATCTCACAACGCTGGCAGAGGGCCTTTCCTGGTGCGCTACATTCCTCCTCCTCAGCCCCCCCCCCCAGATACTTTGGTCCTTCGGGGCTTCTTATCTGGGAACAGTTCAGAGCGTCAGCTGCTGCATTCCCTCAGTACCTTAGAAC
This sequence comes from Neoceratodus forsteri, assembly GCA_016271365.2. Classification (NCBI taxonomy): domain Eukaryota; kingdom Metazoa; phylum Chordata; order Ceratodontiformes; family Ceratodontidae; genus Neoceratodus; species Neoceratodus forsteri. Next base: position 1,263,391,187 of record CM057456.1, read on the forward strand.
CATGGACCAGGCCATTTTTCAGCCAGAGACCCCTGCAATGCCGATCTATGAAAGCAGCTCATCTTCATCCCTGTCTTCCTCTGCTGAGGAAAGGGACTCATTGGTCCACCTTTCCTCTGACACTGATATAATTTCCTATCAGTGCTTCCTCTTGGGGATGCTGAGTGACCTGCATCTAGACCACTTTGCTGCACGCAATCCTGCTTGACCGATGCTCCAGTGGTGAGCTTGGTACTTACCCATCTGTGATGAATGGTGAAGACTGATCTTTGGAAGATATGAAAATTACATACTCACCATAATTCTTCACCATTCATCACAGCTTGCCGCCCACCACCCCCTCATGACTAGGTCTCTGAGCAATGCCTCACTCCCCGTTTCCCTTCCCACCTTCGGGGGACATTTGATGGTTGTAGGTATCCCCTGGGGGAATTGACAGGCATCTACTCCCTACCTCCTCTGTGTCTTCCTTCTCTGGGGGGGTGGTGGTGGTGGTAAACTGCTGTGTCTCTTGTCCCCTTGTTTGTGGCCCTCTTTTTCTAGGAGGCCTTTTCTAATTCTAGTTGTTGAAGAGGTTTTCCCATTTTTCTTTCAATAAATGAGGATCTCCTTGCTGGGAATCCTCGATAGAGAGTCTGTCATTTAGTAGACACCAGTTCAGGGAGAGGGCTTCTCTCCTACTGTTTGGTCAGCTTGGGGGGGACAATTTTTGGGCCTTCTTGCCTTCTCTTTCTACGGCAAGAAGGTAGCCATGTCCATGTGCTTAACTATTTACTTCACCATCTCAGTGAACCTCACCTAGCCCTCATTGACTCTCTTTCCTTCCTCAGCTGCTTTTGGGAGCTAGTCTCTGCCTCGGTCCTCCAAATGGATCCTTCTTGGTCTGAGCAGATGAGTCCCCCCTTATACTCTGAAAGCACACCCATGTTCCAGTTCAAGTAAAAGAATACCTAAGTTCTCTTCTTGAGGCCCTCCTCTGGACACGGGTGATCTCTCTTGCCTTTTTGGCCAGAAGGACACTTTTCCTTATTTCCTGTCAGTACGCTGTCAGACTGAGCTTCTTCTGTTAATAAGTTGTCTATGCCCCCCCCCCTTCTGGACTGCTGGACTCTTTCACCTCTCTGTCTTCTCGACCAAGAAGGGATCCTATTCTAGCCTGTCTGTCTTTCTCCTTAACCATAGGCCTGTCCAGAGACTCTGATCATTGCTGACCTTGAAAGCCCTAGTTTCAGAATCCTTTTCTCCGTTTCTTTCTTTCTCTCTCTCTGGTTGGCTAATAGTTCAGTTTTTGCTTCCTTTCCTTTTCCTATTCCTTGGGCTTCCTTGCCCCACGCCTCCCTTCTTCTCTATCCCTGTTTTTCCTCTGCTGCAGGCAGAACTGAGGAGGAGAGGGAGCCAGTATCAGTTACTAGCCACTCTGTGAGCATCACATCATGCGTCGGCCTCATGGGCAGTGCCGTTTCTGATGTCAGCTCTCCCTCCTGAAGATTTTTACAGCTATATACTCCCACTCGGGGTCCAGCGTGTACCCACCTGTAATGAACAGTGAAGATGTATGGGAAGATCAAGAATTACGGTGAGTACATCATTTTCATTTAAGCATCTTGCAAAGTATTCTGCAGCATACAGTTGCTGATCACAGACTGGGTTAAATGTCAAGCTAACGTGTACTGTATTCAGCATGAAATTAAGCATTTTTTAAAACAATTACTTTCTGTTCCATCATGCAAGTGTTGTTTACAGAGTGTTTTGAACTGATACTGTATATGGAGCTGGACTGTCTAATCCTGAGTGGTGTGTTGTTTCACACTGTAATGGCAATTAAGGTGACTGATTTATGACCTACAGAGGTTTTGAAAAGAGGATGAGTTGCTGTTGGGTCAGTTAATGACTGTAGTCTGTTACCACTATTTTGAAATTTCATTATATCAAAAATTGACTTGTCTCTTATTGTTTTATGCAAATGAAGGATCATACTGCAAACAGATAGATTATTTCTATCTTTCAGTGGTAGCCACTTCAGTTTTTATGTTGGCTCATGCGTGCGCACCAGCCAACATATTGCATTAGTAGCAGATTTGGAGGTGCAGTCACTGTGGGCGAATGCAGGACACGCATCAGAAGGTGCGTCCCTCATTCCCCAATAAGGCAGCTGTACGCAGTGACTCCAGGCATACATCAAGTGGCGACCAGATCTAAGAAATTGTCTGCTGCAATCATGCAGCGGCACCATTACATGCCCTCCCAATGTGCCTGTCCTGGTGAAACCACCTGCAGAGTACCCCGACCCACTTCATTTGCTGACAGGGGAGGCCACTCCCTGTTGGCATAATGCCCCCCCATCTATTTAAAATGTATGCTGAGGGGGTGCTCAAGCCCCCTCGGCATTATGCACCCCCCTGAACAGTCTTTCTTTGCTGATGGGGGCCCCAATCCCTGTCAACTTTAGTCCACCTTTCCTGTTTATTTTGCCATCGGGGAGCCCACTCACTGTTGGCATAATGTCCACCCGCTTTTGTTGTGTGCCGAGAGGGGTGCCCAATCCCCCTCGGCTCTTGTCTCCCCCCCTTCAGTATGTGCCGACGGGGGTTCCCAACCCCCTTTGTCTACAGCATCCCCCTCCTGAAAAACACTCAGGTGGCACACTGGAAGCCCACCCCAGCATGCCAAATGCTCCTATAAACCAAAAACTATCCTGCAATGGTTTTTTTTTCAGCCCATGAAAGAAGAAACAGGTCCCTTGCGGTCTCCCTGCCCCTTCCCCCAACCCGCATCCACCCTCTGCGTGCCCTGCCTCCCCACACCCCACACCCCATACTTACCTCCAGAGCCTGGCGCAACAATCTTTGGTGGACCGGGAACACATCTGCATTCTTCAAAGCTGACTGCAAACTGAAGAAATGCCGGTAAGCTGTATAATGGCATTAATAGGGTTTTTTCAACTTTGGTGCATATCTTGGCCATTTGTTGGAATTTTGGCACCACATTTTCAACATAGGGTTATTGGGACCCCTGCTCATGAATTCAGTCACTGTCATTGCATTATTCGGTCCTGAAAGGTGATTTTGCGGTCACTGCGCGGAATCACCTTTTGGGGCCAATTAATGAAATGACAGTGCCACTGTTCATGAGGGGGGCTCTCAAAAAGCCTATGTTGCAAATTTGGTGGAAAAAATCCCCAAAATGGCTATTTCATGAGCATGCGTTGTACAGTTTCCACGCATGCTCGTAACTTTGTGAATTTGTAATATTTTCACTCCAGGCTTTCAAAATTGGCATTTTCCCACACCTCCTTATGAACAGTACAACTGTCATTTTACATATCCTGGCCAAAATGTGTTTTCGCACATCCAGCGCAAAATAGCGTGGTCGCTGTGCGAAATCAGTTTTTGGGACAGTTTGAGAAAATGACGATGGCACTGCTCATGAACAGAGGTCCTAAAATGCCTATATTGAAAATTTGGTGATGAACGTCCATAAAATGACTGTGTTACAAGTGTGCATTGTGCAGTTTCCACTCACCCTTGCAACTTCACAAATTTGCAATATTTTCATGCCAGATTTTCAACTCTGGCATTTTTTCACACCTCCTTATGAACAGTACAGCCGTCATTTTTCACATCCTGCCCAAAATGTGTTTTCGCACCTGCGGCGCACAATGGTGTGGTTGCTGTGGGAAATCAGCTTTTGGGACAAATTAACTGTAACCCCTTGTTACCTGGGGTTACTAGAATCCCAGTAAGACCTAGTGGTAGGCAGGGAAGGCAGCTTGTGAAACTCCAGTTAAATGGGTTTCACACTGTCTCACTCTGTTCTCAGTCTCAGCTGAGACTGAGAGATGACATCACCATAGAACTTTCGCAGCTGCATAAGCCACATTGGAATCTGCAGCACAGGGAGTGAGATAGAACGTTGGGAGTTTTCAAAGTCAGTTTTCTGTTTACCTCCTTGTGAGAAGGAAGTCTCCTGCTTGCCTGCCAGCAGGAAGGAAGTGTCTTTTGTTTACCTTCTGTGTGAGAAGGTGAGAGTCCAGTTTCAAGTGGTGGAGACCGCTGTCCAGGTCTCAGTGCCCCCTCCCTCCGGGGGAGTAAAGTATCCCTCTGTGGATTCCAGGGGCAATCCCCTAATTTCTACTACAGGAAAAAAGCTGCCTTTTTACAGTTTCTGTTTTTGGTCTGATAAAAGTGAAAGAAGTTGTACTTCGCCTGTGGGGCACCTGCAATGAAAGGGTGAGTGTTTTGCTCTAATTTGAGAGGGCAAACAATATGTTTCTTCAGTTTGGAAAATGTGAAGAAAGCTGGGATGTGAGCTACTATTTGGGAGGCCTATTGTACTAGGACAAACAAATGGAGTAGTTTAACATCTAAAGTCTTTATGAATTCAAGTAATGTTGTAGAGGGGGTGCTTCAGGTCATCCACCGTTTAATCTACATTTTGAAGTTTTAGTTTCTGTTTGTCCAGAGAAGTGGCCGGATATGGGCTGTGGGAGCTGGAGGTGGGAACACCCCCCATCTTTAGTAACCAGGTCCACCTCTACGGATTTCTACTGTGATTGCTACTTGCCTCATGCGCCTGGCCAGTGATGAGGTAGGTACCCAGACATGGGCTGCAAATTGGAAAATCTCTCTAGGAGTCGCAGACTCTAAGTGGTGTGGGGAGCCACAGCTTGGGAAAAGAATTCTCCTTGTTTGATGGGAGTCAGAAGGAAGTAAGAAAACAAATCTCTTTAGGAGTCGCAGACTCTAAGTGGTGTGGGGAGCCACAAGAAGTAAAATGGGTTCATCCTTTAAATGGACCGTCAGTCAAGTGGCTGGCAGGGGAGCTGGGCCAGTCGGGCTGTGTATCCAAAGTGCATGCAAGTCCGGGCTGTGTGCCTGGTGGGTTCAGAGCCAGAAAACAGTAGAAATGGGTTCATTCTTTAAGTGGACCGCTTTGTAGTCTCTAATCTGCATTATCAGTAAACGTAGCCCCTGGAGGGTCCATCTATGCTTTGTTGTGTTCAGCTAGTTATGAATAAAAGCCACACTGAAACATCCCAATCCTGATTCTGGACATTACAGTTATTGCTTCCTGTAGTCGGATTTACTTGGGTGCCCCTGTGCAGAGTAGCCAAACCTAGGTCCCCTTGTGCCAGGTAACTTCATCCTCCCCGAACCCAGGTCCCCACCAGGTATTGCTGCCAACGCCAACAGCATGCAACCTGTTGTTTTAGTAAAAAGGCATGGGTGAGGGGTTACATAACAAAATCACAGTGCCACTGTTAATGAGGGGAGGTCCCAAAATGCCTATGTTGAAAATGTGGTAAAAAAAATCTCAAAAATAATTGGGTTACGGACGTGTGTTGCACAGTTTCTGTGCTGCTCATGACTTCACCAATTGTTCCTATTTTCACTCCAGATTTTCAACGTCACAATTTTTTTACACCTCCTCATGAACAATACAGTTGTCATTTTTCACATCCTGCCCAAAATGTGTTTTCATCCCTGTGTCACCAAATGGCATAGTCACTGTGCAAAACTACCTTTCATCTAACAAACTGATAGTGCTGCTCTTCATGAGGTGGAGTCACAAAAAGCCTATGTTGAACATTTGGAGTGAAAATACCAACAAACGCCTACAGCATTAGGATTTCTAACTATTACTCCCCACCCTGTAGAGACTGGCAGGCATCAGGGGTGTGACTTGGGATCATTGGCTGTAATGCTCATGCCATTCCACCCCTACCTCCACCCTGCAGCCAATGACAGGCATCAACGCCTGCCTTGGAGTGTTCGGCCCTAAAGTTCACCCCATTCTCCTATACTGCACTCACCTCAGCATATTTCTTTATGGAATGGCTAAGTATAAGGCCCAAAGACCCCAAAGCACACCAAGGCACTCGTCAGTGTCTACAGGGTAGGGTGAGGTAGAACGGCATGAGCATTATAGCTGATGACCCAAAGGCACACCCCAATGTCTGTCAGTCTCTGCAGGGTGGGAGTGGCATTGGCTTCAGTTCAATACTTCACTGCCATTCCTATTATGCATCTCTAACTCCTGCACTACCAATGCCAGTGCCAGTGAGACAACATTCAGCATTGACAAATGCTTGTTTATACATGTCACAGAGACTCTATCCCCCCTCAGGACAAACCTGCAAATGGCATTTTACAATGGTATTCTCTTGGGTAATATTTTGACACCCCCACAGGACACTTCCATAATCCACAGAGGGGAGTAGGCTCTTTTGGGCAATTATCCTTCTCATGTCATCCATATGGTAAGTGACTCTCTGACCACAAAAGCCCCAAGTTTTATTTGCAATTGAGTCGCAACATATTGCATATGGTCATCCTGTGAGAGGTGGGCGTCTAGGTAAAGTTTCAGATACCTGAACTCACTCATCTCCTCTAACCTACTGTATCATCTCCATCAGTCAGAACCTGAAAACTTTTGTCAACTCTAATTTTGAGCCAGACTTAAAAAAGGCCACTTTCGTCTTCTTTTTGTTAACTATTAATCTGCTGTTTTAAACCAAGTTGCCATCCTATCATGTTCTAGTTCTAGTGTTTTATACTCCCTGATGTCCTTTTTGGCCAAATAGAGGACCACATCATCTGCATAGAGAATGACTTTTGTATCATCACAGACAATTGGCACATTATTTATGAATAATAAGAATAACAGGGGTCCCAATATAAACCCCGAGAAACCTCAAAGGATACTGGGTGTAAGGTTAAGATCCCATTTATGTTTTTCAGTTGCTTTTGATTTGTTAAATAGCTTGAAACTCTGTTCATTACAGGTAGGCCAAAACCCAATCGGGCCAGTCTTGGCTTCAGAAGGGAGTGATCGACTAATCAAATGCCTTGGTTAGGTCCATCCAGAAGCAAATGATTTGATAACTTTTAATGGACCAACATAGATGTAACAACAAGAACAAAGTGCTCTAGCTTTCGGACCAACCAGTCCTTCTTCAGAAGTTCCATGAACGCCACCCCTGTGTATAGGCCCCTCTCTACATCTATGAGCAGGTTGTTGATGAACTTGTCCAAAGCAGTTGTGGTACTACAAACCATTTTAAATTCATGCTGGGCTGATGGCAAGACTTTGTATGTTCACAAGTATTCTTTTTTGTTTTCAAATTGAAAAAGCTTTATTGATAACAGCATTCTGTTAACTCCATGTCTAGTAATCTTGCCTGGGTTTTTCCTAAAAGAGACAAAAGTAGTATTGGTCTGTAGTTCCCTACTGAGTCAACTTGACTGCCTTTATATACGGGAAAACAAAAGCCATCTTCTGTATTTTGGGTACCTGTTGCAGGCTCAGTGATAAGTTAAATATTTTTGCCAGCAGAAGTGATAACTCCCTGACTGCTATTTTCAAAATTTTGCTTCAGCATCGTTGTACCCAGGCCCTTTAGATGCATCAAGACTGGCTAATAATTTAATTACTTGTGCGGTAACACCCTTCTTAAAAAAAAAATAATTAAAAAATTGGCCTAATTCTATGCCAGTCTCCTCTTTATCAGTTCTTGATAGGTCAGTTACATAACTTTCTAAGGTGGTAAGGGTCTCATTTAAAGTGTTTGCAATGCCTGTGTGAACAATATTATTCATTATCACCAATTTTGATTGCTTGTATACTATAGGTTGTTCATTACTTTCCAAAAAATATTTTTTTATCCCCAACATTTACTATTTGTTTTTCTTATAATAGTCCACCTTACCTTTTTTAATTAAACTTATCTACTTCTTTCACAGCTCTCTGTACAAATTTCAGTCTGCAGAATTTTATGTGTTTGCATTTTGCCAAGCTAATTCCTGAGTTTTCATGAGTTGAACACCTTCCCCAGTAAACAGTTATTCTTGGGGCAGGATTTTCAAAGCACTGAGAAGGACGCAAGGTGCTTTCATCAAACATGTCTGATGCAACAGGCACCTTGCTTCTAGGGATGTGCCCAGAGCTATTTTGAAAAGCAACCTGCATCAAATGCAGGCTACATGCCTCAAAGGGGGCTTGCGCCAGCCTTGCACCACAAAAGTGGCTTTGGCATGGCACTAGGGGGTGTATGGCAGATGCAGGCTCCCGCATCCCCTAATGTTGCAATTTCAAACCCTACCTCAAGGACAAAGGTCAAAGTACAGTTAGACCAGCCGGAGGGTTGCCAGCCACAACCATGTCCTCCATATACCCAGAACGTGCAGTATAATACAATAAAGTCATTCCCTGGTGATCTAGTGCCTCCTTCCAATCTCTGATATGCCTATAATGTGCAGTATTAGAATAAAATGCAATTCCCTGGTGAGCTAGCCCTCCCCAGCCCTTTTATTCTGGTTATGCACAACAGAACAGTATATCAGTACTTTACATGTGATCTGGGTCCTCGGCCCAGCCCCATATGCCTGAATATGTGAAAGCTGCCAACATCCCATCCTGGTGTTCTAGTGGCCCCCTCACCCTCACCCTGCCAGGTAGTGCCAACCACCCCCCTCTCCCCTATCCTGAACCCTGATCTAGCACCCAGAACAACCCTTCTCACACCACCACGGCTGGATGCCAATTGAACTGTCAGAGTGCATACTGTATATAGCAGGTGCTTTAACAGTCCATTTGGCATTCTGCCATGGTGGTGTGAGGAAATTCTGCTGGGCACATAATCAGGGTTTGAGATGAGGAGAGGTTGAGTAGCACCTGGTAGGGTGTGGGAGAGAAACAGACCGCAGAGATATGATGTTGGCAACTTATATATATTTGGCCATATGATGATTGGGGTGGGGACCCAGATCACAACTAAAATACTGATAATCTGTGATTTTGTGCATTACTGACATATGGGACTGGAGGGGCTAGCTCACCAGGGAAATCATCTACTAATGCACATGATGGGCATGTCAGGGATTGGAGGGGGGTGCCACTAGATCACCAGGGACTTTTTATTATAACAATATGCTGTACAGCATATCGGGGTGAGGGGGCGACCACTAGATCACCAGGTTATTTGATAACCTTTTTGGTTATGGACAGATCAGTGGTGGTGGGGTGCTAGCCACCTGTGTACCCATCCAAGGGTGCAACTGCCACCCCACCACCCTGCAGCTGTTACATAACACCTTGTGGGTGCACCGTCTGTTCAGCGCATTAACACTGTTGCTGCAAGCTGCAGGACTTAGGTGCCAGGATCCTGTCCCATAGAAAATTGAACACAGGGTCCTCTATGCAGTAGCACTTGGTGTAAGCTGCCATTGTCACAGCTTGCAACTGAGCTTTGAAAATCCAGCCATTGGTGTTGTGTACTCTTTTTTTATTAATGGAGTGTGCATATTAATTATACCAAAATATGTTTCCAAAAATTCATTTAGGATTTCATTTATATTTTTGAATGTATTCTGGGTTCCCCAATCAATCAATTTTAGTTTCTCAATCCTGTCAAGGTTTGCCTCTGTAACCCTTCTAGTTGTCATAACCCTTGCCTGACCTTTAGGTCTTTTATTGCTCCAAAAGCAATAAACTGGTGCATGATAACTGATAGACTATGCAGGGCTTAAAACTTGGGGGGAGGGGACTGCACTATTAGTGCTATTTCTGACCCCCCTGCAAATTCTGGACCCCCATGTGGGACGATCCCGCACACACTGAGTATCCTCATAGTGCACTTTACAATATGGAAATGCACCATAAAGCACCTTCTATGGCACTTGAGTCAGCTTTCTGTTTTTGGCTCCCTTTGGACCTATACCTTGAACTGCCCGGTGGTTTAGTGTGCGCGCATCTCTCATCCCTCCACTGGTTTTGTGAGACTGTTGCAAGTGGAGGGACTGGAGAGAGAGAGATGTTGCAGCATTAGGAGCAGGAGCTGCCATCTCAGCATGAGGAGCAGGTTGAGAGAAGAGTGGCTGAGGAGGCAATGAAGAGAACAGAGCAGAGTAGAGAATTGGTGTGAGGATGACGATTGGCTGCTGCGGTGAGAGGGTCAGACCCACTTTAATCAGGAAGAGTTAAAAAAACAATAAAATGAAACAATGAAAAAGTGACACAGTGTGATTGGAAAATAGAGGGATGGGTGCAGCTGAGGCCTGTGGTCAGACAGCTAGTGTCAGCGAAAACTACAGAAAAAACAATATAAATAACAAAATAATGCAGCAGGCATAGACATAATGTGACATGGCAGTCACTGAAGTAAGCAGCCAAATGAAAGAAAACACAACATTTATTTATGTATTTGTATTCATTTGTGTATTTGTAGTTATTTATTTATGTATTTGTATTTGTGTGTTTGTATTTATTTATGTATTTGTATTTATTTATATGTTTGTATTTATTTGTGTGTGTATTTATGTGTTTATATTTATTGGTGTATTTGTATTTATTTATGTGTTTGTATTTATTTATATATTTGTATTCATTTGTGTGTTTGCATTTATTTGTGTGTATATTTATTTATGTATTTGTATTCATTTGTGTGTTTGTATTTATTTATGTATTTGTATTTCTTTGTGTGTTTGTATTTATTTGTGCATTTGTATATTTGTATTTATTTATGTGTTTGTATTTATTTGTGTGTTTGTATTTATTTCTGTATTTGTATTTATTTGTTTGTTTGTTTTACCAGAAAAAGCTCTATTCAGCAAAGCTTATTTGCAAGGAGGTACTGGCTAGGACAAAAAAATCTGTACAAACTAGGAATTATAGTTTTGAGGCATAGTGTCAACTGGTAGTGCATAATACATAAAAAAGTCAATATACAAAACAGAAGAAAATAAATAAATACTATGGAAGGGATAAATTCAAGAAACAGTATCAACTGATGGTACATAAGGCAAACTTAAGACATAGCATGCAAAGAGTAATAAAGAAGGTTGCTTATAAGTACATTATACAAATCTAGGAAATAAATACGGTAACATGAAACAAATTAGAAATTGAGAGCAGTATAGAATAAAATACAGCAAAAAGAACTATTCATGACACAACAAACACTGACTTTCCAACCTTTCCGTTTCCCCTCAGTGGCGTGTTTCTTTTTCTTGCTGTCTGCTTAGCTCCCCCCTCTCAGATTGTGTTGAAATGGGGGTGGGTCTGGGTAGACAGCATGAAACAGAAGCATGCCACTGAGGAGAAAATACTGAGTTGAACAGTCTAGTGAAAAATAAAAGGGGCATTTGTTTTGGCCCAAACAAAATTGAATGCTATAAAAAAGTCAAGGGGAGGCTAAAGTGCAAAGAAATAAGGGTAGGAGAGAAAAAAAAAACATTTTTGGTGGTGCACTGGGAGGGAAGGAAGAAAGGACCTATAATCAAGAAACAAAAACAACAATAAAAGAAACTCTTGATCAAGTTGCCCTTGCCATTCTAAAGTTGACAAAGATTAACCCTGGGTCCCAAAAAAAAAGAAAAAGAAGATGGAACATGCCTGAGTAAAATAAAATAAAGGACTCTAGGTGGGAAGGAGGGACCCGACCAGCACCAATAAAAGCAGGTGCAGAAACAATTTTTAACTGATGGTTGGAAAGGTTCGTAATGTGTGTCCATAGCTGTGTGTGTAGAAGAACTGGATGTAAAAAATATGAAAGAATAAAAAAAGAAAAAAGACACCTTAGCATTAAGCGTGCAAGAAAAATAACTGACTGGGGAAACTGCAACTGAGGGATCAGGAAGGTCCATAACCTGGGGCCTGTGTGTCCCAAGAAGAACTGGATGTTAAAATAAAAGAAGAAGAAAAAAAAAAGAAGAAAAAAGGGTACCTTAGGTAGCTAAGTGTGCAAGAAAAAGAACTGCAGGGGGTGAGAATATCTGTAACCTGGGACTGTGTCCCAAGAACTAAGGTGTAAAAGAATAAAGAAATAAAATAGTTAACAAAAAAAAGATAATTAACTGGGATACTATAGACTAGGTATGCAGCATGCTGACAGACTGTGTTGAAAGGGAGGATCTGGGCAGATAGCATGAAAAAGAAGCATGCCACTGAGGGGGAACTGAAAGGGTGGGAAGGTTCATAAGCTGGGACTGTGTCGTAAGAACTAAGATAGAAAAAAAATGAAACAAATTAAAAAAGAAAAGGATAGATAACTGGGGTACTACAGAATGGACACTCCATGCTCTGAAAGACTGGGTTGAAAGGAAGGGATCTAAACAGACAGCAAGAAAAAGAAACACACCACTGAGGGGAACTGAAAGGATGGGAAGGTCCATAACCTGAGGCTGTGTCCCAAGAACTTAGATAAAATGAATTTGTGACACATGGCTCAACGTATATCATCATTAATGACCTGGCTGAAAAGAAAGCAACTAAATGTGCCAGAGGCCCCTGAGGAAGTACCAGAACAAAGGTTGCATGAGGAAGACATAGCAGTAGGCGTACAACAGTGTGCACAATAATTAAGCAAGCAATGATACCTGAAAGGGAGGGCAGTATTGGGCAATACCTGACTGCATAGGGGCATAATGAGGCCCGATGCCACAGGTGGAGGGCCTCATAGCCCCAGGAAGATTAAATTTTGCCCATACCACCCACCCTGGAGGGTATTATTGTGCTTGGAAAATTGGCTACAGGTAAAATTTTTTATCAAATATGGAGAAAAATAAAAAATAATTACAAAGAGAAGTTAACAGAACTGAAAAGTTGGTTGGGTTGTAAAGTAGTTCCTGTGGTACTTTACTTGACACGCTTGTCAGTAGAGGGAAATGCTTGGTAGATGTAGCCGTTATGTTACAGTTGAATACATACCTGGAAGTATGCAGAAATGGGAGCAGCTTTGTTTTTGTTTTGTTTTAAATTGTAAAGTATAAGTTGGGGTTTCTATTCATTTCATATAGTCCCTTTACATTTATTTCTGATTGGGTCCATTCTGGCAGGTGACCTGTATGGTAGTTAAACTTCATAGAAACAGGGACATCAGAACTGGCACCGGGGAAAGGAGGGTCTTCAAGATATAGGCAGCAGAATGGAATGGGAGAGACAAAGTTATGCTGGCAACACCGACTGGTCTGGTATCCTGGTTTTGATTTTTTTATTTGAGCAAGTGAATCCAGTGTTTACAGTAGTGGGCACTGATGGAGCAGGCAGCTTTGAATAGCAGAGTGCAGTCAGGAGCATACCTGACATAAGATACAATGCTGGTAAATAAAAAAAAGAAAGAAAAGGTTTTCCCAGTGCAGTGTACTGTATGTTAGTCATTTGAGCATCCCTGTTTGTGTGTGTGTGTGTATGTGTGTGGTGGGGTCATCTGGTCTCTCTTGTTCTCTCGCTAAATGGTAACAAAATGGTGTCAGTTTTAAATTGTGTGCTCAGTGCTTCAGCCAATGATGAAGTAAGCTATGCACAAGGATACTTGGCTGGGCATGAGACAGGTTTGGGCTGGGACTTTTTATTTGGTGGGCATCTGTACCCCTGTTGAATAGGTACCAGCCAATCAGATGCCTCCAAATTAAAAGACCATTATCTAATAATTGATAAGCCAGACACAACAGTTACTGCACCACACTGCAGCTCTAAAAAAACAAGAGAAATTCCAAAAAAGCTGAGTCAATATATACAACTGGTTGTTGTTTGACAAAGACAAAGGCCAGATTAGCTGTTCTGTTTGTAATCCTTATGCATCCATTCCTTCTAAAAACCCTTGTTACAAAACATTGACCCTAATAGGACATTCTAGTAGCATTGCTCATACTAAAGCATTAAAAGACAAATGGACACTAAGTCAAACTGTCAGGCAATGGCAAAAGCAGTACATAAGGCTACTGTACACAGTGACGTCCAATTTAAAGAGCTTTTGAAAACTGCACATTCTGTTGTTGAAAATGATCTACCTGACACAACACAAAGAAATGGAGTGCCCCTCCTTTAAATACTTCAAAGCAGAGGGGTCTTACTGCACCTACACGAATGCGGCCGGACTGTCTGAAATGCATGAGGCAATTGTGCAGACCATGGTGGATAAGCTGGACATTGTTGTGAAGAACAGCACAGTGGTAAGCTTGATACTGGATGAGTCCACACACATTAGCAATCGCAAGAGACCAATAGTTTACATACAATGCAGTCAATTTCAGTTGTGTGCACATGCTGAGGGAATGAAAATTTTGTGCACACAACCGAAATGGCACTTACCCGGGATGACCGTTTTTGAATTGTTTACTGTTCAACTGGCACACTCTAAACCAGAAAAAAAAACATCTGTACGCTTCTGAAAAGTATAGCAATGTTTTAATAAGAAATACAATACTGTACTCACACAGTCATTTTAACCGAAGTAAAGTCCCGTACATTATAGGCATTACAGCCTGTCATACAGTTTTGCTATGTGGTGCAAGAAGTGCCTATCTTCTGTTGTTTTTTTTTTCAATGTAATGTAACATCGGACCTTGCACATAAGTGCCCATAGCTCCCCAGTACTCGGTGGCTGTTCATCCTTGTCCTCATCATCCTTGGCTACAGTATCTGCCCCCAACACTGAATCACAGATTTCACCATCAGTCAGCATCAGTCAGCTATCCTGATGTTGGCTTAGAAAACAATACCCCATATACTCAATTTTGTTGTAGAATTGAAGTTATTGATGGAAAGGCTGGAACTATTTTTCAGGCACTTTGCCAATGTCTAAATGACATGGGCATTACAGCATATAAAAAACTTGCTGCCGTCTGCATCAGTTATGACTGGTTATCATCAAGATGTAGTACAAAGGCTAAGAACTGACTGATTGGAGTACACCGTACCAGCAGTCACAGGTTAGCTTTGTGTGCCAGTGATGCAGCTAAGACAGTGGAACAAGTGAAAAATTATTGAGAATTTCGGTCCCTCTATCAGGTGTAACAAATTGCATCAACTACAGAAACTGCTGGAAGAACCAGTTCTGAAATACTGTCAACCTCAGGCAGTTCGGTGGCTGTCAATTTATGGTGTAGTGTCTGTTGTTTGCAGGACTCCTAAATCATTATGAGTTGTGTTAGAACATATGACTGCATCAATACTTCAGATAGGGACAAAGAAAAAGGACTGTTTCTGTGTGCACGTCAGTTTAATTTTGTAGCTCTTTCTCAAGTAATGCTGGCCATCTTGTCACATATCAAAACATTTCCAAAGGGAAAATCTAAATTTCTCCACTGTGCCAATGGTCATGAGTACAAAAGAGGCTGTAAGGTCTCCAGCTGAAGACCAAGGTCCATTAAAGAGACAATGTTTGAGTACTGATCATGAATGCAATAAATGCAAAGGTGGTAAACTCTTTAGCATTCACACTCAGAGATCAACTTTTAATAACACAAAGAGCAGATACATCTGTGCTTTAATTGATAAACTAGACAGATGGTTCCCTAAGATACCTTAGCCATAATAAGCTGCTTCTTCATTTTAGAACCCAAGAGGGCCACAGCTCAAAAGCAGACAATTTCAATACCTGTAATAAAGCATCTCTATCTAAAATGGTGCAGTACTTCAACTTTTCTGACCTATCTACAGAATCTGCAACAAAGGAATTTACTAAAACAGATCATGTTCTTACATGATTGCTACCAATCTCTATAATTCAAGCCATTTGCTGAAGTTGTACTGAAAGGGCATCCAGGTGTGTGACCAGAGTTTGAAAAGATTTATCAGATTGCAATAGTTATACAGTGGCTAGCATTGAATGTGAACATGGCTTCAGTAATCAGAACCGAATCAAATAAAAATTCAGGAACTCTGAAAAATAAGCACCTACTGAATTTAATAATCATCTCAGAACAGTGCGGAAGCAGGGGATGTAGATTTTGATAGAGCTGCTAATACATGGAGAAAAATGAAGAACAGAAGAGACTTAAGATTTTTTTTTGCAGCTTCACTTCAGGCCTCCGCCTCACTCACCAGACAAATCTTAAGGGGCCAATTAAGTTTTTAGGGCTAGGTTTATTTTTGCCCAATATTTTGTGTTTTCATTCATTTGGTCTGCCATTCTTTAAGTGACTGTCTGTGCTTGCTATCTAGTCTGACCAACTCTGTCTTTTCTTTTCCAAAAATAAATGTGAATACAGAGGTCATTGAGTCTTGTCATCGAGGCTTCCATTATGCTTGTCAATCAAGTCAAAAAAGAAAAAGACAAGAAGATACCCAACTGTAAATATAATTATTATTCACACTCAGACACATCACCAAACCAAATTATATTTTTTCAGGGAAATCCCCTGCAAAGTTTATCCCTCCCCCAAATATGTGTGCCCCCCCCCCATTTGGTAGACTGGTGTGGGGGGGATCCTCCCTGGATTCGAAACCAACTTTTAAGCCCTGATATGGCATTGTTTCTGAACACAGTACATACTTGTTGTTGTTAATCAAAACAAGTCTGTCAGTATTTCTGTTTCAGTGTGGTTGTTTCTTCTAGTTATGCTATATAGGATTTATTCAAAATTTGCTGTCTCCAGGACATTCTTATACTTTAAATTTTCAGGATCAATTTTTAAGGACCAATCCAATTGAGATTCATATCACCAAGATGATTTCTTTGTTCACAGTTTTAGGTAATGAGGCAACAAGGTAAGACTGCAATTTTAACTTGGGGGGATACATACATTCTATTACCAGTTTTTTGGTGTTGCCCAAGACTATCTAAAAGAACAGACTTTCACAGCTAGAACTTTCTGTAGTTAAGTCAAATGTTGTTACCTCGATTATAACTCTTACATAGAAAATCAACCTCCCTCCCCTTTTTCTATTAAGATCCTTTCTAAAAAGAGTTGAACCTCTCAATTCTAATCAGACTATCGGTCATCCTTGTGGTTATCCATGATTATCTAATTTCTAAGATATGTGCATATATCTATATCTCGACACAAGCTTCTAACGCCTGTTTATTGGGTAATGGACTGCAACTATTAATGTGAACTAACTTTAGACCATTCATTCTACGCTGGTTTTGAATGTCAAATAGTTCCTTAAACGTGTTTTCTTTTGGGCCTGGGTTCTTTTCAATGTCACTTGACAATGCTAGCTTAAGTAGGAAAAGATTATACACATTAATCGAGAGGTCAGTTACCTGAGATTCCAGTTTGGGTAGTAAGATTTTTGATTGGTGGCCAAAGAGGTCACTTAGCAAAAACTTTAATGTAGAACACAGTTCTAACATTGTTAATGATTTGATAGTACTATTTTGTCATGTGACCCTGCTGTTGGTCATTATGCCGTGAGTGTTTTAAGCATTTCACCTAATTTGTGGGCCATGAGGTTGAGAGATATGCAGAATAGTGGCTTTTAAACTAATTGTCCCAGCCTTTCAGACTGCATCATTATCATACTCCATATCACTTATCACTGTACTGTTTGTGTTGATGACTTTATCTTGTTTGGCTCCTTTGCCCATAGTGCATACAATGCAGTTAACAACTAAACATATATGGAGACAAGATGCATTCTTATTTCACTCCTGTCTCCATCTCAAATGATGTTGATGTCTTACCTCCAGTTCTGCTACAGCAAGGGGGACATCTGTGTTCATGCCCATTTCATCTTCTTATATCATTTCAGGTTTTTTCTAGTATTCTGTGCTTTTCCTGTTGTTACTCCATTTGGTAATCTTCTGCTATACCAAGACAATTATATACATTATTTTTCCTTCTGCAATGGTGTTGTGGGAAGAAAGCTGTCAAACAGCAACATGAATGGTGCATTCAGCAAGAGTGGACTTCTCAGAAACATTTCTGTTGGCTAACAACATAAACACCACTTCTACTCAGATATTTAAGTGGTAATAATATTGAGACCGTTTTTTATAAACCTACAAAACAATTTGAATATCTCACGATTTTAGTTAACAACAAACTTCAACTTAATTCTTCTAAGGCTAAAGTAATAGTGTTTGGTAGAAGAAACAAATGGAATGAAATAACCACCACTCTGAATATTACTGCAGCAGATAACAGGAAACTAGAACTGGTATCTTGCTACAAATACTGTACCTTAGTATGTGGCTCAATAAACATATGACCAATGAAACTTATATTGAATAAGTAAGTAGTAAACTGAAAGAATTTGGGTTAATTATACTGAAACAGAAATGGTGTTAACCTCAAGGGTACATTCCACTTGGCCACGTCCAATTAACGTATCTTAATGGATGATGTAGATGTGGCATATGACAGCTCTTCATAGTCTTTATTATAAGTACAGTTTGTGTCTTTTATGGTTTTATTATTATATATGGTTAATATGGTTTTATGGGAAACTGGAGAGGGGTGTTCCCCAGGGCTCGATTCTGGGACCATTATTATTTAATATATATGTTAATGATTTAGTTCAAGTTATTAGACATAGTGAGGTGAGATTGTATGCAGACGACACTGTATCGGTGGCGTCTGCTGACAATTTCACAGATATGATGGATAAGCTTCAATATGATTTGTTACAGATGCAAAAATGGTTGAGTAATTCTGGTCTTCTTTTTAATGCAAAAAAAAACACAGACTATGTTGTTTTCAGTTGGTTTACATATGGGAAATAGGTCTAAGATACAATTACATCTTCAAGATGGCACAAAAATTGAAAATGTATCTACATACAGGTATTTAGGATTTCAAGTAGATGCTAGGATGACATATATAGAGCACATATCAGTTCAGACAAAAAAAGTGAATAGGAGATTAGGGTCTCTCAGAAGAATTGCAGGTAGTTTACCATTGGTAGCTAAGGAACGTTTGGCTAAACAGATGCTTTTACCCATATTGGAGTATGGTTCTGTAATTTATATGAATTAAACTAAATCAGCATTGAACTTGATTAATCAAGCATATTACAGGATAGGAAAATTTGCTTCTGGAAATAGTGAAAATAGGCATCATTGTATAATTTATAAGAATTTAAATTGGCTTCAACCAGAGGCGAAAAGAAATGATCTTTGGCTTATCACATGTCATAAAATAATACATAGAAAATATAATCATCCTCTGTATGAACAAGTAAAAAGAAAATCAAATAATGAAATACATATAAAGACTAGGAATGTATTAAGTAATATTCCAATGTGTAGAAGTTTTAATAGATTAGGGGACAGTATGCTTCAGAATAGTGTAGCACAAAGTTGGAATAGATTGTCTGAACTACAGAAAACAAATACACATCTTTTTAAATTTAAAAATGTTTTGTTTGATTGTTTGATGCCTTCTTGCACATGTTTTTAAACAAAATGTGGATGTGTTATAGTGAATTTATTTTGTGTTTGTATTAGTCTTTGATAAATGTTAATTGTATTAAAAACTAAATGCAGGACTTTGTTGTAAATGGGATTTTGTCCCAACAAATGTTATTTCCTGTGAAAAAATAAATTTTTAATCAATCAATCAATCAATCAATCAATCAATAAGAGTGCATTCTTGATTTTGTTTTCAGTGAGAGAACTGTGAAGTGAAGCTGAGCAGTTCTGGTACACAAGGGACTTGAGAAGAAACTCATAGCCATAAGATGGAAACTGGGCATACAAACATATCATAAATCATTCTAAAGACCTTTGTTTAAAAAAATGAATTTTGAATTTAAAATCGTAATATTTTACTTTTGCAGAATATTAGAGAATTCTCTTTGTGGGAATGGACTTTGCCAACTGAACTTATAACCTCAGAATTTTAGAACTACTGTGTGTATGAGATGCCCTGTTATGGCTTAAAGGAGAACTGCGCTGAATCTTTAAAGTCCATTTTCCCGGTAGATTCTGTTTTTAAACACTGGTTAAAACTTTGTTAGTGTTCTAGCAATCCAGGCTTTTTAGTTATCCCAGTGACTGTTTCTGATTTAAATGCTGCTAAAAACCTTTTTGAACTGTATGATGTACATTATATTCCTGTTCTACACTTCTATTGTTGGCACATTTCATTTATGTTCTACCAAAGAACTCTGAGGTTATTTGGAACATAAACAACATCATACAGTTCTGAAATGGTACTTACCACTGGATTGTAAAGCAGAAACATCTACTGAGGTTACAAAAAGGCTGGTATAAATGGAACAATAACAGAATCTTAACCAGTACTTAGAAACCCAACTAGTATTGGGAACAAAGACTTACAGGTTTAGTGCAGTTCTCCTTTATGACTACCTGGAATGTTTAGAAATAAACAATCTTGATTGGCCAAGACTGATGTCATGATTTATCATGAGTAAACCTGTTGCCATGTACAACAAAATGGCTAGATTCACTTTTAAAGTGTTGTTATTCAAGGTAACAGAGCAGCATGTTCCACTCTCTGAACCGCACTGACCTGCAGAGTGGCAGAGGGTCTCATTTATTACCTTCTGTTCATAACACAGGATATCTGATCACCTACCACAATCATCTTTTCAGATCAACTACCATGACACACAGTTTATGCTAACAGCATACTATGATTGTAAAAGTTCCATTTAGAAGGTGTCTTATGGGACTGATTTCCTTCTTCCCATAAACCCACTGTTAAAAACTTTACATGATTATACACATCAGGAACCACTTTTGTGTTTATGTATCTTTCCTGTGCTTTGTGATTTTTTTAAATAACATATAGGATAATGCCTTGGGGACTGTGTCCAATGAGAATTTTATACACACCTGAGGTGTGGGATGCTGCATAAACCCCAAGAGCAAAGCTCAAGGGGGTTATGATAGCATTCTACACCAGGATGTGTATAAAATTGGAGTTTTACACAACCCCCAGGCTTTGTTTCATATAATTTTTGGACTCCTTTTTTTTTTTTTTTTGCAAGTCCTCTCTCCCACCCACAGGGAGCAGGCAGCAGTCTGAGCTACATATGGGCTGTGAGTTGAAAGTGTCATCTGGCACCTTCACTTTCTAACCAGGTACATTGCAGCAGTTTGAGTGTGCGTGTGGGCTCTTAGGGAAACCTGATGTGTGAATGCCATTATAACCAGGTTTCCCTATTGGAAAAAATGGAGCCCAGTTATATGCACTTTATTATTACTATGTACGATGTTTAACTGTCATAACCTTGCTGCTGCCACTGCCCCGGGCACCCTTCTAAACAAGATATCCATCAAAAAGGTTTTAATATCCTAGTTAAAGATTATTACCACTACTAATAACAGACAATTTTAACCCCTTCCTCTAACAAGATGGAATTTTTAGGTATGATTAGACAGACAGTATGTGACATCTCATTCTGTATACCATAAACATCACCTTGTCAGAGACTGGCCAAGTTGTGCAGTAACAGCTCATAGTATATCACTGCCACATGGAAGACTGGGGTTTGTGTGTGAGCCCCAGAATCTCACTCTGGGCCAGGCATGTCATAATGGGGGTGAGGTGCTGTACTGCATGGAGGGCTCTGGCTGTTCAATGTTCATGCATCACCTGCTAGCCGACAAAGGTACAGCATTAATGATAACTGTGAAGACAACTGCTTGCCCACCATCATAGCCAAAGGAACAACACTGTAGTGGCCCCAATTTTTAGGAAAGGAATAGAGGGCAATAATGACAAAAAATGAAAGCGATCATATGTAAATCAAGCCTGGATGCAACACAATACCTTGCAGTATTACTGTAAAGTGCTGCAGGAAACAATGCAAAAGGCAATCAAGCTGTTTTGTCATGCAGTATTTTGTGACATGTCATTTACTTTAAGACACTGTGTTGCATCTTGGGTCTCGGTCTCTGTCCTCTCTCTCTCTCTCTCTCTCTCTCTCTCTCTCTCTCTCTCTCTCTATCTATATATATATATATATATATATATATATATATATATATAGAGCCACTATAGTTAGGGTTGAGTAGGTAGTTTAATGTTAAGCCTCAAATGTTGCACTTTAATGTGTTTGCAACCATTCAGCGGATGTGCACAAAATGTGGTATGCGCTATCCCGAGGAGTAGATCTCTTGATATGCCATTTGCGGATTTTGTGCTGGGCATAGTGACAAAACTGTAAATGTCACTTTTTTTCACCCTTTTTTGCTGTTTTTTTGCTCATCATGCTGCAATTACACTGTTTGGAATTTTGGTCTGAAATTTTCAATGTAGAAAGAGCTTGCCCAAAAGAATGAGCCAGTGTTGGTTTGACAAAAATTATTAATCTGTTCCAAAGTTATTTAATTTTGAAATTTCGGATTCTGAGCATGCTCAGTTCAGTCTTTGGGAAAGCTACATAGTGTGAAAAGGGATTGAGGGCTCACAAAAAGGGATTTTGACAGCTTGCATAAAGGGATTCATTAAATCCCTTTTCGTGAGAAAAAAATTCCCTTTTCGTGAGCCACCATCTTGTTTTCATTTTTCCAGCCCAAACAAAATGTTATAACTTTATCCAGGGATGTCTTCTAGAGGCATCAAAGTACCATATGTATTTTGCTTATGTGGACATCCTTTATAGTTCTCTGTCTTTGGTTTATTTTACTGTGGCCCCGGAATGTTTATTTTTGATTTTTAAAATCTTTTTTTGCGACTCGGTTCCAATACTTTTCGCGATGCAGAAATGGATTTTGACACCTTGCGAAAAGGGAATTTTGTCTCACAAAAAGTGATTGCCCACAGGGCCATCTGGTCTGACAAATACAATCCGTTTCGTGATGTCAAAATCCTTTTAACGCATGATTCCTTTTCACGGTGTCACACCTCGTCTAAAAGCAAGGATTTGGATTTGTTGGACCAGATGGCCCTACTGAAATCGCTTTTTGACACCTCGCGAAAAGGGATTTGGCTTGTGAAAAGGGATTTTGACAGCTCATGAAAAGGGATTGGGTTGTCAGACCAGATGGCCCTGCGGGTAATCCCTTTTCACAATGCGAAAAGGGATTTTGACACCTCATGAAAAGGGATTCTGCTCACGAAATGGGGATTTTGACACCTCACAGAAAGGGATTAATTTTTCAAATCCCTTTTCGTGAGCTGTCAAAATCCCTTTTCATGACCTGAATCCCTTTTTGCAAGGTGTCAGAATCTCTTATTGCATCACGAAAGTGGATTTGGCTCATGAGAAGGGATTTTGAGTTTACGAAAAATGATTTCTAAAGTTTACTGTTTCTTTGCCACTTCAATGCAAAGCAATGGTTTGGAATTTCAGGCTGAAATTTTCACAGTAGAAAGGGCTTGCCCCAAAGATGTGACTTTTGCTGGTTTGGTGATAAAACTTACATTGCTTCCATACTTCAAACATTTCAAAGTTTGGAAATTTCCCATAGGATAACAATGTGGTGGACGCAGTACCTTTTGGTACCTATATCTCGGAAACTGTTTGAGATATGGATTTTTTGCTAAATGAAGCTTAGTACACCCTAAGCACATGTGCAGAAAGCTAGGCCATGATTACAACTGTGGTGGAATTTTTTCCAGTGTTGCTATGGATACTGAAATATTGCACCATTTGCATCACAATGGTTACTTGGAATATCTCTAGGTTGGTGCTGTGTCTCTACACTTATGGGTAGGTGGGAGCGCAGGGCCTAGAGGGCCCTGGGCTCCCACATGTGGATACCATTTTGCAGCAATGGGAGTGCAGGGCCCTCCATTATGCAGGGCCCTGTGTTCTCACTGGGAGATGATAGTTTATTACAATGTGTCTACACTTATGGATAGATGGAAGTGTAGGGCCCTTCACGCCCACAAATGGATACCATTATTGAGTGATGGGAGTGTGATCTGGGCCCTGCACACAGCGAGATGCAACCACAACACACTATAGACTGATGTCCTGGCCCTGCGCTCCCACAAACAAATAAGAGCAAGGTTGCACTTTCTCAAAAAGTAAGGAAATTCATTGCAATAAACTTTGTTAATGCGTCAGTTAGGGTTGAAGCACAAAAGTAAGGAAATGAGGCATTAGGGTTTTGAACTGTAACACCCTCACCACCCCTACCACCCCACCCCGCCTCCACCCTCCACACATGAACAGACATCGGGATGTGCCTTGGAGTCATCAGGCCTCTCACCCTATTCTCCTACAGTATACTATGCCATCTCAGCTTCCTTGTACATAGAATGGGGTGAGAGTTAGGGCTGACTGAGCACCCTCTTGGTGTGTGGAGGGGTGGAAATAACTTATGATGCATTAATGAAGTTTTCTGCAATGAATCTATCTATCTATCTATCTATCTATCTATCTATCTATCTATCTATCTATATACACATATATTCATTGCAGAAAACTTCATTAATGCATCAGTTAGGGTTAAAGTGACAAAAGTAGGAAAATGTGGCATTAGGATTTACAATCCTAACACCCCAGCCTAACCCTACAGGCAGTAACAGGTGTGGGGTGTGCCTTGGGGTTGTCAACCCCAACACTCATCTCATTCCATGAGTAAATAAATTGAGATGGGTACAGTATAAGAAAATGGGGTGAGTTTGCACCAAAGCCCCCTGCACCAGGGACCCTGCACCCAATTCAGGTATGGGATGCGTCCTGGAGCCTAAGTCCTCTTCCATGCGGCAGCACCCCCATGCATCTAACACATGGCACATGGAAGGGGTGTGCTGCAAGCCTCTGCGGCAATGCCCAGCTGGTACCCCCTATCCCCAATGACTCCAACGCAGGCCAATGACCCTCCCAGTGGTGATCCAGCCCCCCACCCATACAGATAGTGCCCACCCCATCCCCAGATAGAGCAGGGGACTGGCATGGCCCTCACACACCTCCACGGAGGTTCCTGACTGCCCAGAATGTGCAGCAGACTGTACAGTGTACATGCTAATATTAGCATGTACACTGCCTGATCACTGCATGTTCTGGGCAGTCAGGCTCTGTGGAGGTGCTGAGCCAGTCTCTGCTCTATCTGAGAGTAGACAAACTATCCGACAGTTTGGGGGGCACTATTCCACCATGTGGGTGTCACTCACAGTAAATGTACTGGGGAAGCATCAGGGTTCGGGGTGGGGAGGGGACAGTACTACCATATGTCCCATGGGCTACATAGGGGGATGGGGGTGTACAATACCATGGGCATGCCATGGGCCCTGGCACCACTGGGGGACTATGGCATAGTGCCGCATGCAGGGGTTGCACCCAGCAGAGCATATTCTAAGTCACCTTAGACCAGCCCTGGCTGGTCTAAGGGTACTTAGAATTCTGCCATCAGGGCGCAGTTTGTGAATCCCGTGCCAGGGCTGTGGCAGCTTGCATCTGCCACAGTGCCTCTTGCACCTTGTTGCAGCCCATCTCTGGGTGCAGGGATGGTGCAAGCCCCATTTGGGGCAGGTGGCTTGTGGTCGATGCAGGCCACCATTGAGAATTGCATGGAGGCAGCCCTGAATGCAAGGTGCACCTTGCACCATATCTGTTTGGTGCAAGCACCTTGCATCAGATGCAGGGCTTTGAGAATCAGGCCCATGATGTTTTGGGATTCTGTAAACCCAAGTGCATAACCTTGCATTTATTATTATTTAGCTTCATTCCCCATCTTTCAACCCATGCAGTGATTATGTCCAAGTCACGCTGAATAATGTTAATATCATCATTGTTAGCACTTCCCCTGATTTTAATATCATCTGCATATTTAATAGATGTAGAAAGACAACTCATTGTGAGATCGGGAATGAAGGCTTGGAACAGACATGGTCCGACTACTGAGCCCTGAGGTACCCCACTGGTAACAAGGCCCATATCAGATAATTGCCCATTAATTATGACTCTTTGTGTTCGATCTTCAAGCCAATTACAGATCCAGACAACAATACATTTATTGATATTTAGGTTCAGTAGTTTGATTTTTAGGGCCCAGTGAGGCATGACATTGAAGGCTTTGCTAAAGTCTATAAAAACAACATCATATAGTGTTCTACTATCCAGTAGTTGACTAATCTTTTCATAAAAACACATCAGATTTGTCAAACAGCCTCTGCCTTTTGTGAAGACATGTTGTTCAGTATCAAAATTATTACAGATAGGTAATAAAATGTCCTTAACCAAGCTTTCACATATAGGTGAGGTGAGGCTGATAGGTCAATAATTCGACCAGTCAGATTTCAGACCCTTTTTGTGAAAAGGTATGACATTAGTGAATTTCCATTCTTGTGGGACAAAATTCTTTATAAGACGTCTCGAATAATAGCTTCAAAGGAACAACCAGATAATTTGCAAGTACAATAGATGACCTGTGATATTATCAGGCCCCATACAGGTTTTGCCTTTTTGCAACGTTAGTTTTTCCATATATTGCGTCTATCTCAAATGTAATAGGGGTATCACACATGTAAGAAGAACAAGACCCTGTTGAATTGATACCTATGTATACGTTACAAAATTTCTCATTAAAGATATTCACCATGTCTCTGGGATCATGAATTAATTCTTTGTTAAATTGCAATGGCCCAACTTTACATTGTGTTTTTTTAAGGAGTTAATATAACAGAAGAAGTGCTTACTATTGAATTTATTTACCTTTCTGGCTAAATTAATTTCCCAATTTCTTTTTGCTTTTTTGATCCTAAATTTGCATTGTTTCTGAATTGTAAGATAAACTGACCAATTTTGCCCTGTTCTAGATTTTAGGTATCTAGCATATTTTTTATTCTTTAGTTTGATTAACCTTCTAATAGACTTATTAAGTCATTTAGGATTATGTTTCTATTTTTTATGCTTTTCTCTGGTGGGTATAAACCTATCCTTCACTTGTATTAGTGTATTATAAAATAGTTCCCAATATTCATTAATGGGTAATTCATCATGTGCTTTTTCCCAACCAGTTTGTCTAATAACTTTTTTCATCTCCTCAGTATTGGCTTTTCATACATATATATATAATTGCTGACCCAATATCAACTGGGCAATCAGTCATCAAGGTGAAAACAATAGTATTATGGTCACTGTTGCCAAGTGGGGCTTCTATCTGGACGTTCTTAATATTAAGGATGTCATTGTGTAATACTTAGTCCAATATATTACTGCCTCTAGTGGAGAAATGGACACTCTGTTTTAAATTAAGCTGTGCACATATAGACAGAAATGTTTTACTATTGCTTGAAGTGGCCAAATTAGTACTCCAGTTGATGTCAGTAACATTGAAATCCCCCATGGCTAAGTATTGCCAAGTTCACGTGCTGTCTCTAATTCATAAGTTATTGCTTCTGTGTATTCTGTAGAAGAATTTGGGGGATGGTAGCAAGTGCCCACAATAAGAGGCAAAGAGTTGACTAGAATAATGTTTACCCATATAGATTCAGTAACCGATGAGTGTCTTTTTATTCTGTCTCCAATGTCTGTAGAGTCAAGCCAATCACTTATGAATAGGGCTACACCACCAGCTTTTTTACCTTCCTAATTATGTAGAAAAATATTATATCCTTGAACATGGGGGGTCCAGGAGGACTTAGAGTCCCTCCAGCTTTCAGTAATAGAAGCTATATTTGTACTGGACAGAACCATTCTGGATTTTAGTTTGTCCATCTTATTGTTTAAACATCTAGCATTTAGAGAAAGACAATTAAGATGAAATGTGACAGGGGGCAGTTTTATCCCAGATCTTACATTACGAGTGGCGGCAACGACCAGCTTCTCCCCCATATGTCCTAATTTAAATAATGGTTTATTACCTCTGAAATTTGTTTGCTCAGAATGGAACTACACTTCTGCTCAAATGGAAACCGTCTACACTGAATAATTTGAACTTTTCATAAAACTTGCCCCAATGTGTAACACAGTAACTATCTTGGCGTATGCACCATTTGTGTAACCACTCATTAATATGCTTAATTTTATTATTGATATGCGCTGGTGCACCTGGGAGAGGTAAAATTTCTGAAAGATAAATGTTACACCCTAATGATACCAGAATATTTGTAAGTGCTACATAGTCTTCCTGAATGGAACGGACTGAGTCACAATGAATATTGTTGGTACCAGCATGTATGATAACAATTGGATTATCTCCTGAGTTGTGCAAAATACATTTAACCATATGGGTGATGTCAGCTATTTTAGCCCCCTATATGAGGAGCATATTTGATTAAACTTATCCTGGTTACAGACTGCCCTGCCTAAACGCCTAATAATAGAATCCCCTAAGACAAATGACTAACGAGTATTATCTGGGGTGCTCAAATCCATATCAGAAACATCTTGTGTATCACTATGATGGACCACCAGTTCCCCAGATGTCTGTAGTTGAAACAGCATCCTGATTTAAAATAGATGGAATGTTATTGACCTGGATATCTGGACAAATCACTGAATCTTGTACCTCAACAGTATTAACTGTATTAGATTGGACAGCAACAGAGGGGGAGGTGGAAGTCTCTGAGCATGGTGTACTAGTCTCAGAAATGTCACCTAGAAGATCGAAGCTATTATGTAGAGGAAGAGAGAACAAATTGGCCTTGCAACCCTTTTTTGGGGCCCTAGTGTTTTGCACTGTATACCATGGTTCATCAGGATTGTTTAACTGTGCTTCATCCCTACTTCTTTTTTTGTTGAGGCCTCCAGCTACTGGAGTCAAGCTTGAGACTGAGGAATTGCTCATAAGAGCAATGGGAACTGTACTCCATAGATTTGGATAGTTAATTGGTGTCACAACTGGTGATGTAATAATAGTTTGTGGGGTCACAGACATAAAAGATGTTACAGGAGCACCTATTAACTCTTGCTGTTGAAGATGTGCCATCATATCTTTTTGGCCCTGTTCTAAGTTTGCCATTCTAATATTAAAGTGTGCTATTTCCTTGTGCAAGTCAATGATCTCATTACATTTAACACATGTAAAAGGTGGTTTTGGAAAAGGTGTGAACACAATAGAGTACATCTTACATACAGAGCATTTTATCCATACATCCCCCTCCATAGTCATAATGGTATCAGCCATTGTCTACAGTTGTAAATGTTTACTACACAGATAATGTTTAATAAAATACAAGTGAGTAGGAAGTATAATGTACATTCATTGAACTGCGTAATCAGACACAACCAACTTTAAGTCAAGTGGGAGCACGACTATCCTAGTGGATCTTACCGATATATGTGCATGGCAGTATTGCAGTCCTACATCTGCCAGTCCCGCCAGACACGCCCGACACATGCTAAGACATGTGTGTCTCTGCGTGTCTCCATGCGTGATGCTGCACGCTTGCCCAT
Organism: Neoceratodus forsteri; assembly: GCA_016271365.2. Lineage (NCBI taxonomy): Eukaryota > Metazoa > Chordata > Ceratodontiformes > Ceratodontidae > Neoceratodus > Neoceratodus forsteri. The sequence goes on from CM057456.1 coordinate 1,263,420,173, forward strand.
TTCTGCTTGCCTGCTCGCAGAGGGGCGAGTGTAAAATACTCTGTGACCCAGAAGTGAAAACCATGGGTCATGCTCCTCAACACCCAGAACAAATGAGTCTACACTTAATAAAAATAATGTAGAGACAAGCTAAATGCCTAAAAACAGTTTAGAAACCCAGAAATAAGCAGGCACCATAAACTCTGCATGAGAGCAAACAAGTAGTTTCCCTGAATGGTAACAGAAACTACAGCTCCTGAAACTGCTTCCTGGGGTCAGAGCTCCAGCTGGAGACCTGTTAGTGCTCAATAAAGATTGCATTCAAAGTAAAAACAGCGTACCGATACCTCACTCCTGTACTGCCTCACAGATTCATGCATCTGTCTCATAGTATAGGGTATAGTATAGTGCTAGCCCAGTAGTCATGTCAACTCATTGACTAAGGTGATCAACCAACGACTAGTTCTTTGGTATCATCTCCATCCCCTCCTATCTTTCACCTTTTGTCAAAAAATTGCTGTGTCCACACTCCTCCCTCTCCTGTCCTATGGTGCCCCGCTGCTCCTCCCAGCCCGGGCCACCATCCTCTCTTGCTTCAATCAACTTTATCTTAGGGTAGGATATTTTGCACTAGGTGTTGAACTCTGGCATCACCACTGCAATGTCCTCTCATCTCTGGGCTGGCACCCCTGGAGTCTAAATTCCAATATAACACCATGTGCCTCACATTAAGCTTGTCCACCTTTATACCCCCCCTGGCCTGGGTGACCTTATCAAACTTAGACAGTACCAGCGTACTCTATAATCTGCCTCACTCCCCCTACTGGTAACTCCCAACCCTTGGTTGGCAGTTGGCAGGAGATCCTTTGCCTTTTCTGCCACATCCTCCTGGAATTCCCTCCTGCATGTGATTCTCTCCAGCACTTCTGTACCACAATTTAGGCACTATATCTCATGTCACCTCCTTGCCCCCTCTCCTTGTACCTGTTTTCGCTGACTGCATTCTTGCCCATGTGGAAAAACTCCCATTGATTGTTTTAACCTCAGTTCCTCTATGTATGACTGTTAGTTAGTCAGAACTGCTATACTAATTGTGATGCACATTAATGGAACTCATGTGACTTAAACTGTTTTAGTTTTGTATTTATCCTGTTGTACAACCACTGTTGATTATACCTGTGTTAGCACTTCCTTGTTAGCCTTGTACTTCTGCTCCTCTGTATCATTTATGTATCTGCTGTCTTATCCAGGGTCGCCCCTGAAAAAGGAACTGTATTGTCTCAGTGGGCCTACCCCATTACCAAAATTTCAATAAATAAATAAATATCTATGTCCCTCTCTATATATGTTTCTTCTTTAGAAATTATATTATCAGCATGGTTCCTCTTAGATGCAGCATCTAGTTTAAAAGAGGGGTCTGTAGGAATTAAACACAGCAACAGTACAGTATATGGTTACAAAGATATAAGGTAATTACATTATAAGTTAATGGGGCCTTCTGGCATGTCTGTTATGGTATGAGACACCAAGCATGAGGATTGGATGAGAGGACCATGAAGCTGAGTGGTTCTGTCTTCCCAAACCTCATGAAAGGTGTCTCTTATACCATAAGAGACACCCCTCAGAGGCTCTATTAACAGGATCTGTATAAAAATCCTGATTGACTAAATCCCGACAACAACATGCCTGACACTAAAATGCCGACTGGGTTGTAAGACCGACTTTACAAGTACCGACAGCTGAAATCACGACACTGATCATCCCGATGAGTAGAAATCCCAACTGCTTCAGAAAGCCGACTTTTGGACAGTGTGTCAGGATTATAGATCAGCAGTTTTGGACACTTAAAAACACAAAAAAGCAAGGGCTATTTTGAGGGATAGTGTTTCTCCACTTCATCTTTATTTTGGGTTTGTGAGAGGATTGGGAAAGAAGTATGTGGGGTTTAAGCACACAAACAAACTAAGGCAAAGCTTTCTCATGCAGTACTTACGGCACATATCACAACTCAGCAGTCAGTCTTACATCGGGTACAGTTTCACATACAGTGCTCCCCCGTTATAATCAATCTCATTATAACAAACCCCTCTTGTAACAAAAGCCCTTCCTGGATACCTTCAAAATATCCTTATGGGCTAACATTTCGTGCCCCCGACTGCAATTTCTTGCGTTGCTTATGTGAAACTAGTGACTTGACCACTTGAACGGTACAGTATCTACAGAAATTCCAACTTATACACACGACTCTCCAAGTCTATCACCGCATGCCACAACAACCGTTGCTTTCAACCGTAAGTGGACAGCACGTCGCTTCTTTCAACAATAATAAAACTTAGCTTGTCAACAGTTTTCACATATTTGTAACATTACTGCTATATTTATTTCTTCTCGACTCCTTATCCCACATCAAGCAGGGGCAGGGTTAGTATTTAGTATCTGTCGGCTTTATGAATGTTGGGATTACGGTGTCAGGCTGCCGTTTGACAGGATTCTATGTGTCGGGCAATTGTACCTCACCCCTATTAACTTATTATTATAACTGGTAAGCAATTTTTTCAGTGGGATCATCCGGTTATTATTTCCTGTAATAACCCTCTGGTTATTACTGCAAACATGTACTCAAACTGACAGTCTCAGTGCAAACCCTGTTCTCACAGTTGCACAGCTGCTGACAAATCATTCATACTGCCACTGTGTGAACCTTCATACTGAGTGAATGAACACAAAACCGAAACCTGTTTGAAAATAAGTACCTTTTTTAAATAGAACCTTCTAAATAGAAGTTACATTTGACTTGCTTTAGTTTTACAAATTTTCAAGTCTGTTCACTTTTACAGTTCTGCTCCAGCATCTGTCAAGAAAAAAAAAATGACAGCTCAGTTTATACAGAGAGCTCTACAGGAGAACTCAATGCCATGAACCCATTCTGTTTGCTATGCTCTGTAGTCTGGTGGGAAAAAAACTGCTGCACCAGAAATGATAAAAATAATAATGAGCTGGAGTATAACTGGAATATAATACACACTCTCAGTGTCTGGCACTGACATAAACTCCTCGAGTTTCACTCTTGGGGTTTATGTAACATCACACACCTTGGGTGTGTATTAAATTCTTGTAGTACCTTCCACCCCATGCATTATGTAAGGAATAAGACAAGATGAGGTGTGGTTTATGGGCTGATAAGAGCATGTTCCAGGTGCATAATGAGGCATGAGGTGCTTGTGCTGAGCGCCTTTAGCACCTGGGAAGTTATCAGCCCATAAACCATACCTCGGAGTGTCTTATTCTGCTTATAAAATGGGTCCCCTAAGTAACCATTTAAAAAAAAAAAAAAGAAGTGTATGAGAGCTCGTGACTGAGCTTGGAAGGGACAGAAAGTCTCTAAATTGCAAGCTCATGACCGAGATTGGAAGGCACACAAAGTCTCAAAATCGCAAGCCAACTGTGACAAATACCGAGCCCTAAGAAACTCCTGCTCGAAAGCAACCCACCTAGTGAAGTTCAAATACTTTAGGTCCACCTTTGAAGATAACTTAAGTAACCCCTCTAAATTTTGGAAAGTTGTACACTCCCTCTTCTCCACCCCCATCTAAACCACAAACTCCCCTCATCTATGTCAACAATGTTCTTACATAAGACCACCTCTCCATTACTACTGAATTCAACTCATACTTTACCTCCTGTGCTTCTGCCCTCCTCGCTTCTCTCCACCATACCCCCAGACCTGAACACAAAAACTCCTTCACTAACACACAATCATGCAACAGTTTCTCCTTTACCCCAGTCACCCCATCCGATACACTAAATGCACTCCTCACTCTCAATCTGTCTAAAGGTTCCTCAACTGACAGACTTGACCCAGAACTCCAGTTCCACTCCGCTCATGCTATCTCTTCGCCACTGTCTGCCTTATTGAACCTTTCATTCTTGTCTGCCTCAGCTCCTGATTCCTGGAAGCATGCCATAGTTTTCCCCCTACCCATGGGAATTGACCCCATCATGCCTGGGAAATATCAGCCAATATCTGTCCTCCCTATACTTGCGAAGCTCCCAGAGCACCTGGTCCTCTCACAACTATCTACCTTTATCTCTGATTCAACCTTTTTCACTCCCTGACAATCTGGCTTTAGGAAAGATCACTCTACTACCACTTTCTTCCTTACTTCGTCTCACTGAGTCCATACTCTCAGGTATGGACAGTGGTCTGATTACCTCAGCCATCTTTATTAGCCTCACTAAGGCTTTCAATACGGTCTCCCACCCCCTCCTCTTGGATAATCTACATTCTGCTGGTCTGTCTACATCAGTCACAAACTGGTTTAGCTCCTACCTAATGGGCAGGACACAGCCAGTCAAAATTGCAGATTCCACATCCCCCTGCTCTAGGTAAACACTGGAGTGCTGCAAGGCTCCGTTCTTGGTCCTCTGCTATTTTCCATATTCCTAAACAATCTCCCATCAGTGTGCGTCACCTCCTCTATCCGTATGTATGCTGACGACAGTCTTTTTCTTTTCTGGCCAATCACCAATTGATGTTGCTTCCAACTTCCAGCATGACATTGAGAAAGTTCAGCTCTGTTTAAGCTCTCATCAACTTTTCCTCAACACCAAGAAAACAGTCTCCATGACCTTTTACACTAAGCAGAGACTCTCTAGGCTATCAAATATGCCCTCCGTCAACACCCTTGATGGTACTACTCTTGAGAACACTTCCTCCTTTAGGTATCTTGGGGTCTGGCTAGACCAGCACCTCAACTTTGCTAGGCACATAGACTCAATCCTGAAAAAACTGTGCCCTAAATTAGAAGTCCTTTACAGGAGCTGAAGCTGCATACCTCTACCAGCTAGGTGGGAGCTTGTCTAGAAAATGATGCTAGCCATTTTTGACTACTATGACATAGTCTACAGTGCTGCACCAAAGTCTTCCTTAACTAGATTGGACACCATCTTCAATGCTTTCTGTCGATTCACATTGGATACCTCTTCCCTCATTCACTACTGTGATCTCTATCGCTCATTAGCTCTTTCTTCACTAGAAGATTGCATTCTAGCCCACTGCACAAAATCTGTCTCTAAATTCTGGTTCGTTTCTCTACCTTTTCACATATCCTACTCACTGTTCTCCTGCCCATCTGCCCCTCACTCCCTCAGATCCAGCGACTCCCACACTCTAGCTATCCCACGATGTTCCACCTCAGTAGGTCAATCGGTCTTCTCCCATAGAGTCCCGAAACTCTGGAATTTAATGCCTTATCAAATTAGGCACTCCTCCTCTTCCCCCTGGTCCATCTCATCCTCCCTTCACAACTTCCTCTCTCCATCCTGCAACTGTTCCTAGTTCCCTTGTTCCTTCTCCCCTTCCCCCAACCTGCATAGTGCTTAATAAGTGCTAACTTTAATGTGATTTTTTTTGCACATGCACTTCTGTACAGTAATTATAACTTATCTATTTATTATTTAGAATTTAGAGACACTCTTGCTCTCCTGTACAGCCCAAACTGTATGTATGTCTACTATACATTGTCCTGCTGCTTTCAAATGATGTACTGTATATCTGCTTTGTCTTGATGCTTTCTAATGATGTACTGTATATTCCTTGGTCCTGTTGTTTTTCCAAGTTCAATAATACTTCATGTAAATGTTATATGATCATGTAGTCAGTCTGACTTTTGATTTGTCTGAAGCTGAGAGCCTTGCAACACTGCAAAGAACAAACTGTAACTTCATTTAGGAGCTGGAAACTTGGTAAGGCATAATATTGTAAAACAGGGGAGCTACGCTTTCTACAAAGAGTTTCATTTTTTTTCTCCTTATTGACATTAAGCAGAGAATTACAGGATTCCATTAAAAGTGTAGTAATTTTATAACCAGAGGGAGTGAGATACAACTGAATTTGCTTGATGGTTGGGGTTGAGACTTAGGATTTAGAGGGATATTTTTGCAACATTTTAAAAGTGTCCTGCTGGCTGAGTAGTTAAGTTTATATCCCTGGTTTCACTGAAAGATTTTGTGTATTGGAATCAGACAGCAGCCTGCCTACAGTGAAAGGCCTGCTTACATCACAGGTGTCAATAGTCAATCAGTTAGCTTAATACTTAAGATTTTCAGTGCAGGAAGAGTGTAAAGCACAGCTGACTTATTTTGGGGCTGACTGCTTTTAGAGCACAAACCACCAGGCTGTTTTGGGGCTAGGGAGGGTTACCTGTGTCTGAGTTGGATGTCTGGATTTTTCTCTGTTTGATTAGCAGGTTATTTTCTCTGTCAAATTGTTGTGTAGGGCATCTTGCTGACAGGAAGGCACTCATCGCAGTGCTGGGTCAGAGCTTTTAGCTGATTGTTTTGCGAGGGCACAGTTTAGGCCCAACCCCTTCCCACCCTCACCCCACCCACCCCTGGAAATAGTTCCTTTATACCTGGGGTTCTGACATCATTTCCTCAAGAGTGCAAGGTGCATATCACTGTCATATCCTCTCTAGCACACTGCACTGACAATATAAGCATACACATTGTATAATATATATATTTCTATATAACAAACCAATCACACACACACACACACAGAAAAAGGTAGATAAATATGTGGGGAGTAGTACAATGTAATGGCTGTGGGGCAGCAGTCTTCCGGGAGTCTTTCTGGAGGCTGAGATGCTGCCCTATTTGCAGACAACTCTTTGCCCTGAGGGAGGAAGTTGCCCATCTTCAGGCCATGCTGGACAGTAGTAAGGGAACCTTCCCCCAGGCCACACTGGATGGTAGGAAGGGAACCTCCCCCATCCAGGGAGCACCAGAGCCACCACCACTATCTCAGAGGTTGCGAAGAAAACACAGCAGTTGGACCACAGTGGGTTCAGGAAGGGTGAGGATGGTGGAACAGAGGCACACCCAGTCAGTTGTTCCACTCCACAATCCATACACCATTCTGGGGGAGCATAGCTCCCCTATAGATGCACCCACAAAGGAGACTAAGAAGGCTGAGGACAGCTGTTACAAGGGAGGCCCACAGGAAGGAGACAGAGGACACTACAAGGAAAGGAAGCAGCTCCTGGTGGGGGACTCAATTATTAGGTGGATAGAACTGGGGGGAGCAGGGAAAACTGAAGTAAGGTGCCTGCCTGGTGCCATGGCTTGGAGGGACAGAAAGCGCATCCTCAGGATCATGGGAACAGCTGCACGGGAGTCTGAGTTGGACGTCATTGTCCACCTAGGGACAAATGACTTGGCTCATCATGAGATCAGAGCAGTGCAGAAGGACTTTGTAGAATTGGGGAGGGCGAAGACAAGTAGCACACACAGTATCCTTCTCAGAGGTGCTGCCTGTCAATGGCATGAGTGAGGCAAGGGTACTTTGCACCATGCAGTTTAATGAATGGTTGAAAAATGGTGTGGAGCACAGGGGTTTGGCTTCATTGGGGACTGGGGTTCCACCTGGAGGGACACCAGCCTATACTAGCAGGATGGTCTGCATCTGTCCAGGAAGGGAACAAGTCTTTTGAGCAATCAGTTTAAATGCTTCATTGGCAAGCTTTTAAACTAGTCAAGGGGAGGCACTGATAAGCAGCAGGAAAATCCCAGCCTCCCCCTACAAAACAGGGTACTAAATGAGAAAAAGACCAAGGTAGAAAGGTCAGTGGGGGATGCTGCAACAGAAGGTAAAGCCATCCAAAAATGGAGAGCAATGAGTACCAATGCCTGTAGTCTGAGCAACAAGCTTTCTGAATTAGTGGCCTTGATGGAGGAGGAACATCTGGATATCATGGCAGTCACAGAAACATGGTACACACAAAACCATGACTGAGATGTAAACATACCAGGATACACTATCTACAGGAGGGACAGGGAGGGTAAAAGAGGAGGAGGAGTAGCTCTTTACATAAGGGAAGGAATCAAAGCAACAGAACAAAAGGGTAAACAGGGAGGAGAAGAAGCACTGTGGGTAAATTTGGAGACCGGCAATGGCACCACAATATGCACAGGAGTTGTATACAGACCCCCATCTCAGGGGGAGAAAATGGACAAGGAAATGATAGAAGGTATACTTAGAATGGCAGAAAAAGGGGAGATATTGCTGATGGGTGATCTGAATATGCCAGATGTTAACTGGAGTGCAGTTGCAGCAGCCACTTCTAAGAGTGGGGTTATTCTAGATGCCCTACAGGGGGCATGCCTTAGACAACTAGTATTGGAACCCACTCGAGAGGGAGCAATCTTAGACCTTGTTCTCTCAAATGGAGATGAAGAGAGGATCACAGATGTGGAAGTGGGTAGCCAACTGGGAACTAGCGACCATCGAACAGTATGGTTCACAATAAACACAGCAATAGAGTCAAGCCATACAAAGACAAGGGTATTGGATTTAGGAGGCTGACTTTGTCAAAAATGGGTGAGTGCCTAAGGAATGCACTAGCAAATGGGCAGGAAGTAGGGTGAAGAACAATGGGGAATAATAAAAACTGCCATCACAGAGGTATCAAGCCTTTGTGTAAAGCAAATAAACAAAAACGAAATGAGGTAAGAAACCACTATGGTTCTCAAAGGAAGTGGCAGTGAAGGTTCAAGAGAAAAGAAAGCATTCAGGAAGTACAAGGAATCACAGAAGGAACAGGACAGAGAACTATATCAGTTAAAGCAAAAGGAAGCTGGAAGGCAGTCAGATCAGCAAAGGCCCAAACTGAGGAAAAGATAGCCAACTCAGTTAAGAAGGGATAAAACCTTTTTATAGGTACATCAGGGGTGAAGGAAGACCAGGGAGGGATAGTGAGGCTTAATAAAGGGAGGGAGGGTGGGCAGAGGGTGACTGTGAAAGGCAGAGATACTAAACAAATATTTTTGCTCAGTATTTACAAAGGAAGAGGGAGGTACCTAAAACAAACAGTAGAAACACTCTGGATACAGAAGTTGATACCAACCTATTTACAGAAGAAAGGGTTCTGAAAGAACTCTTAAAACTGAAGGTGGACAAGCAATGGGGCCTGATGGGATTCATCCCAGAATTCTAAAAGAACTAAGGGTAGAACTAGTGACACCACTGACTACCCTCTTTAACAAATCATGGGAGGATGGGGTGGTACCCGAGGACTGGAGGAGGGCAGATGTGATTCCCCTTCACAAAAGTGGGAGCAAGACAGAAGCAGGAAACTACAGACCTGTTAGTTTAACCTCAGTGGTAGGGAAAATGATGGAATCACTTCTGAAGGAAAGAATTGTTAAATATCTAGAGGCCAGAGGGGCACAGGACCCAAGGCAGCATGGATTCACAGCGGGAAGGTCATGCCAGACAAATCTGATAGATTTCTTTGACTGGGTGACCAAAGTAGTTGATCACGGAGGGGCTGTGGACATGGCCTACCTAGACTTTAGCAAGGCATTTGACACAGTCCCACACAAAAGATTAATATACAAGTTAGCCAGCCTGGGAGTGGGTCCCAAGATGACAGCCTGGGTAAAGAATTGGCTGGAGAATAGGACACAGACAGTAATAGTAAATGGAGTCCACTCTGAAAAAAGGGGGGTTAGTAGTGGGGGACCAGTCCTCTTCAATGTCTTTATAAGTGACATTGCAGAGGGACTGGAAGGAAAAGTATGTCTCTTTGCAGATGACACAAAGATCTGCAACAGAGTTGATGCACAGGGTGGAGTGGAAAGGATGAGAAGGGACTTGGCAATGTTAGAGGAATGGTCAAATGTATGGCAGCTTAGATTCAATGCTAAGAAGTGCAAGGTAATGCACCTGGGAAACAAAAACCCAGGAGAAGAGTACACAATGGGGGGTGAGATACTAACAACAACAAAAATGGAAAGGGACCTTGGGGTAGTCATATCAGATGACCTAAAGGTGGGCAAGCAATGTGAGAGGGCAGCAAGGAGGGCTGGGGGGATACTGGGATGCATAGGGAGAGGCATCACCAGTAGAAAACAGGAAGTTATTATCCATCTGTACAGACAGCTAGTGAGACCCCATCTGGAGTACTGCGTGCAGTTCTGGAGACCCAATCTCCGCAAAGACATAGACAGGATGGAAGCTGTCCAGAGGAGGGCAACTAAAATGGTGCAGGGTCTGCACCGGAAGACATATGAAGAGAGACTTAAGGAGCTTAATATGTAAGCCTCGAGGAAAGGAGGGAGAGGGGGGACATGATAGAAACTTTCAAGTACCTCAAGGGAATCAACAAAGTCCAAGAGGGTAGCATCTTTCAAAAAAAGAGGTGTGCAAGAACAAGGGGGCACAATTTGAAGATAGAAGAGGGGCGGCTCAGAGGTAATTTAAGGAAGTATTTTTTCACAGAGAGGGTTGTGGATGTATGGAACGGCCTTCCAGAGGAGGTTGTGGAGTCATAAACAGTGGTGGAATTCAAGCATGCATGGGACAGTCATAAGGCAATTCTAGGAGGTGGGGGTAGGAAGAAGTAGGCTGCTGGTTAACTAGGATCTGCAGTTTATCCATCAGGTAGGGAAATGGGCAGACTGGGTGGGCCAAGCGGTCCTTATCTGCCATCAAATTCTATGTTTCTGTGTAATCCAATGTTCCCCTTCCCCCAGGATGCACTGTGAGATGAGCTTTTAAATTGCTCAGTGTGCCTTTTCTGGTGAAACATTTCAATAAATGAATACATAAATAAATAATTAAAAAGAATAAAAAACATGCCAAAAAAAATTAACACACTGAAGTTTAATACCTGAAACAGTAAAAATTGTTCCCCTATTGGTAATTTCTGATGGCCAGTACATAGCACCCCCCTCCCCCAGACACACACAGACAGATAATGGTCAGGTTGTCCTCCCTCTCCCCACACACTGTATCCCGCACTGACACACACCAATTTTCATAAAGCTTGTCTCTGCTTCTGAGGAATGTGCAGGGAGGCCATTTTTTTTTGTGAGAGAGCATCCCATTTCATTAAAAGTGAGTGTGTCTCTTGCCAGCTGCCGTAGTTACCGCTTCTATCATGGTTTGTAACATTGGGCTGCTCACTCTGCAATAACAGGGAAAACCGGAAAGTTTTAAATAAATCTTTTAGTTTTAAAAACTGACATATAAAACATCCATCGGAGGAGCATATCTGGACTTTTATTTAGAAGACATCTCCTAGCAGCATGTGCATCACTCAGCTTTGTTGCGGTCATCTTTCTTTATTGCAGCAGCACAGGTTAGGGTTTTATTTTGGAACATTTTCCCTTGAAGTGGTTTTGCATCACCTAATGCTGCGCAGTTTCTTGTGTGTGTATCTGTTGGGGGTGTTGGGGGGTGGGGGGTGACTGTTCTCCAGCTTGGCCAGAAAGGTTCAGCTACTTTTAAAATATGGATGTTGGCACACTGAGACACAGTGACTTCTGTTGTAAAGCATCCTTCCTGGCTGAAGCGGTGACGGCTGGCTGGCACAATATGCCCTAATAAGAACACAGCCAGAGGTACCTGCTCAGCTAAACAGGATGCAGAAAACTCCGGACCCATTTTATAATCTCTGTATAAATTACCTTGTTTTAGCTCAAGTGATTTATAATAGGTTTAGAGCTTTTTTTAATTTACTTATGCCATCCTTCTCCTGGTGCTGAAGTAATGTGCTCTCCCCTACCCCTTCCATATGAGAGCACACTGTACACAGGATAAGATGCACAGTGGCTCTGCGCACTGATCTAACTGAAATCACGTTGGTGATTTATAATCAGTAATACAATGTATAGTTTAGCACAAAGTTAGAAGAACATTGTAAGGTAAACAAAAATTGAGACTGAGTGTGTATTCAACGAAAGAAGATAATATACTGTACACAGGTTATAGACAAGAATGCCAGTGCAAAAGAAGGGGAATAGGAAGCACAGTGGGGAAAATATTCTCGCTTGCATGCAAACCAATATGAGGAGTGCACTTAGCAAAATGGGTCAACTTGAGGGTCTGGTGCATTTCAAGGGCAAAGACTTAGTAGTATTCACATAGACCTTGTAGGGGAAGAAAATGACTGGGACATTAAGATACGTTATAGATCATGACAGCATTCTAGGCCAATCAGGATTGTTCATTTCCAAACATTCCAGGTACTCTTATAACAATAAGCGGGTGCATCATGCACATAGTTCCCAAATTCCAAAGTTCTAAGTTCAGTTGGCATAGCCCATTTCCACTCACAGGGGTTTCTGTTTAACTTTCCACAAAGTAAAACATTTTGATTTTAAGTTCCATTTTAAAAAAAAAAATCAGCATGATTTATAATATGTTTATTTGTAAAATTCCTGTGTCTCTTATGGTTGTGGGTTTGTTCTCAAGTCCTTTGTGTGCCAGAACTGCTTGGCTTCACTTTGCCGTTCTCTCACACAAAGAACTTGAGAATGCACTCTTATAACCATAGGAGACACAGTAACTGTATTTATAAAATGGGTAAAATCCTGCATCCTGATTGGTGGATCTAGACCTGTGACTAGACCCGTTACTTAAACTCTGTGATATAGGTGTTTGATAAGGGGAGGAGCTGAAAGAAGGCCTGAGGAACTGTGGATTCAAAACAGGAGTTGTTTGTGGACTCTGTCTGCTGTAGCTGAGACAGAGAGCAGCCATCAGCTTCGTTATACCAAGGAGGTGATTTAATAGGGTACACTGAATTGAATTCTTAATTTTGGGGCCTGTGTAAGTAAGTAGAAGTCAGTGTTTTGGTTCTCTGTTTTGGGGGTTGACTTTTCTTAGTGTAACTTTTATTTGCCAGGGAGGACATCTAGCTGGGAGAATATCTGCAGTCATTTGTGACCAGACCTGTTACTTAAACTCTGTGAAATAAGTGTCTGATTGAAGCGAGCCGAGAATATAATAAGAGAGATATGATGAAGATAATAAGTTAAGAGTGCAAGTGCATCGATTGTCTAAATACTAGAACTCCAACTTTCACAGCACATCCACTAGGTGGTAAGGCAGTTCTTTTCCCCATTTGGCTACCTGCTGTTACTTTCACCAAAATGGAGAGGCAGGAGGCATGATTTGAGAAAGGTACCAGTTTATTAAGCAACGGACCACAGGGTAGAGAACAGGAGGAAAGGGGTACATCAGCATTAAATACTACTTCTGATATCTTACTAGTGCCCTGAGGCCTTATACTAAGACTCTAACCTCCTGTTTGAGGAGAACTGTAAAAAGGAATTGGCTGTAACAGCTACACTGTAAGAGCGTCCTATTTCTACTCCCTGTAAGAGGGTGGTTCTATAACAAGTTTTAGCAAAATGATCAACTGACTATAACAGCTACACTGTAAGAGAGTCCTATTTCTAGTCCCCTTTCAGACTTTCTAAGTAAACCCTGAGGTGCACCTCTAACTGTTACCTGGGGTACTCCACACTATCAATCACTCTACATATTATAGTAAGAGTCTATGTGTATGGCAGATGGAAGTTGGTGAATGACTGGATTTTCTCTGTCGTCGAGAAGAAAATGTAATCAAGGAATTGTTGTGACAAGAAGCAACCCAACTGGCTATCAAGTGCAACTCTGAGAACCCTTTTGGAAACTGGGGGAATACAGAGAGGATTTTAACAGACCATGAGTTCTCGGCCATACCCATCCTCTCTAGGGTCACCAGAATATAAGCACGGGATTAAGATTTCTTCAGCTAAGAACCCACTGAGGGCTGCTGTAATGGAAACACACAAAATCCACTGTAGTCCACTTCTGGACTGCCCGGAAAGGGTAAATGATGCAAACCTCCCAGCCACAATCCACTTCTGGACTGCCAGGTGAAGAAGATCACCCTGCCACAGCCTGCTTCTGGACTGCTGGATGAGGAAGACGAACAGACTCCACTGGATACAAAAGTCCAGATAAGGAAGTCTCTGGACATTGGAGTACGATGATCTTCTGGGCTCCAAGGCCGGATGAGCCAAGAGCACACATAAAAAACAAACTGTGCGTTGGAATGCAACAATGTTCGGAGCTCCAAGGCTGGACGAGCTAAGGGCACACTTAAAACAACAAACAGAGCATCACTCAGAGAACTGGAACTAACGATTCGGATGGTACTCTGATACGGACATCAAAATAAGAAAACAGATGACAGTTTCTGCACTGGGTCAAGCCATACTTAGGGAACTGTCAGAGGAAAACAATAAACAGGGCACTGCAACTTGAGACGACTGCGGCACAGTTCTTCATGGAGTTACTGTTGGCTGTTTCTGGAATACACTGGAAGATGATTCCTGAAGAACTGATGAAGACTGATAGTGAAGCACATGGGTGAAGTGACTCTGGAGATTGCTGAAGACTGATTTGGGTACGTTCCCAACACCAAAAGGCTGGCACAAAGCAATGCAAAGACAGTTCTGGCACTTAATACTGTTCATAGGATGAATAGCAATGCAATAAATGTCACAGTTCCTACTGTAGTGGTCAACTGCACAGTCTCAATGTGCAGACCCCAGTAAACAAACAGGCACTTTACTATTCTGGGTGAACCCTAGCATTCAGTGGACCTAACTACCAAGGGGTCCTTCTTAGCTAAATCGGGTTCTCCTGTTACTGTGGATATACTGCAGTTGGGAATAGGCTTGCTGGAAAGGCTATAGACTTGAATGTCTGACCAGGCCCGTTTATCACTTGTGGACCTGAATAGCTAGCTAGGCTCCTATGACACCTGGGTCTGTTGTGCTGCTGGGGCCCATAACACCTGTGGGCTTAAATGGCGGCTACGGGTCCTGGACCTTGTGTTACCTCTTTAAGTTCTGGGCCTAGTCATCCCTTTCAACAGCAGTGGTTCACCTAAATGGCAGGGCCCCTTTAACAACTGTGGGTCTATATGGCAGGGCCCCTTTTACAACTGTGTCCTTGACTAGGCCCCTTTAAATCTAGGGGGTCTGTTAGCCCTTTAAATGCTGGGCCTTTACTAGGCATGAGAAACCTGTGGGCCTAGTTGCCCTCTTAAGCAATCTGGGCCATTCTGTGGCTGACTCCCTTTAAATCTTAGGCGTGACTGGGCCCTTGCTGTCACTCTTCCCCTTCTGCACCACCTTGTTCTGCCCCTCTAATGAATATTCATGCCCCTTCTATGGTCCTTACTATACTAGCCCCTCCCTGTGGGCATTGCCGTACCCAGAATATTTAATAATGTAAATGTGGGCCTCTCTAGCCCACCCCTCCTCTCGACCATTGGCCGATTCACTTTACTCCTAGTGCACAATTTAAGATAAATAAAGAAGCACTTTCTGTTTGTTTCTGGTGGTTAGCACTATGCTGGTGTGCTGCCGCCAACTCACTGCCCAGACTGAGGTGCAGGGAAGCAGGATTGGGAGATGGGAGGATTCACTAGCAGTGGGAGGGCATCTCAGGAACAGGCAACATGGCGGACGGCAGGGGGCCTTTCGGGTTTCCCAATGCCGACTCTCTCTCTCTCTCTCTCTCTCTCTCTCTGTTGCTCGGGACAATGCAGCTCTCCTACCGCCACCTCCAGGGGACTGAAACTTTACTTTTTAAATAAGAATAGTAACACGGGGCACCAAGCCCTTTCACCAATAGGAACTGGATGGCTTTTTCTTCTTGTGGTGCTCCGATGGCACCACTGACCATGTCACACAAAAGGAAGGCAGTCTTCAGTAGTTGGAGGCAGAGGAGGCACGCAGACAAGCCCTCAGGGACAGCTTCGTCCCACCAGGTAAGCCTTTCCTTGTCCCTCCATGCTTTCTGCATCCTCCCTCCTCAGCAGCCACCACAAATCTCCTTTTAAAAGATACATTTTTCAAACAGTAACACTCTGGGCTCTAATTCTGTTTTTAGAATGCTGTGCATATGCAGCTCAAGACAGCATTCTATCCAGAGCACATTGTTTACTTTTGCCACGTGCTGGCATAGCAACCTAGCTGCATTATTTTCAGTCTGTGATTTGGGTACCTTTACTGGGGTACACTGGGAAGACTGGGGACTACAGGGAACTGCTGGGGAACCCCAAATTTGGGGTATTACATATTCGGCCTCACTAAAAGAAACATGTCCCAATGTATCCTCCTAAATTTCTTGAGAAGACACAATACTTTAAAACTTTAAACATTTTTAACATCTACCATTTACCATTTCTACGGTTTAACACCTCTAATAGAGAACATTTCTAACTGTTAGAGAATCTATATTCTAACTTGGTACTGTATTTTTACTTTATTTACAGGTGACCTTTATTGAATTAATGGATTTCTTCTATCCAACGTTTTGCAGGAATACCCTTTGTTGTACGTGCAGAGCTATGTAGAGAACCTTCAGTAGATCTGGCAGAAACGGGATTGAACATGTTAATACCTAGTAACCAAGGTCATTCTACTGGGTCTCCAGGGGTAGCCTTATCTAGCCTTGTGTGCTACTGCCTCTCCCATCTGTTTTCTTTGTCATCCTGACCGTTGTCTAGAGCAGAGGGTTGTAACGTATAAGGCTTCAGAATATTTCGGTGCACTATCTTCAGGGCCCCGATTTTTCTGCGGCACATCGGAGCAAAGTTCTGCGGCAGGGTTCTCATTTGCCGCAGAACTTCTGCAGCACTCAACACCAATTTCTGCTGCAATTCTGCGGCACATTTTTACCCTTAATTTTTTTCCTTTTTTTGTTTTTTTTGCCATATCTGACCCAATGCACGCTCGTAACACAGTAATTTTATGGGCGTTTGTCACCAAATTTTCAACATAGCAAGTTTAAGACCTCTGCTAATGAACAGTATCACTGTGATTTTCTTAATCTGTCCCGAACATTGATTTCTCACACCAACCGCGCCATTGTGCGCTACATGTGCAAAAACACATTTTGGGTGAGATGAGAAAAATTACAGTAGTACTGTTCATAAGGAGGCATGGAAAAATGGCAATACTGAAAATCTGGAGTGAAAATATTAAAAATGCTCGAAGTTATGAGCGTGTGTAGAAACTGCACAGCGCACGCTCGTAAAACAGTCATTTTGTGGAATACTTTCACCAAATTTTCAACATAGCCAGTTTAAGACCACTGCTCATGAACAGTGTCACTGTGATTTTATTTATCTGTCCCGAACATTGATTTCACACACCGACCGCCATTGTACGCTACATGTGTGAAAACACATTTCGGGTGAGATGTGAAAAATGACAGTTGTACTGTTCATAAGGAGGTGTGGTAAAATGGCAATACTGAAAATCTGGAATGAAAATATTAAAATGCTCGAAGTTACGGCGTGCGTAGAACTGCTAATGCACGCTCATAAAACAGTCATTTGGGGAATATTCACCAAATTTTCTAGCATAGGGTTTTGGGGCTTACCTCCGAATTGTGATTATTCGTCATTTCATTAATCATTCTGGAAAGGTGGTTCTGTGCACTGACTGCAGAACCACCTTTTGGGACTGATTAATGAAATAACAGTGTCACAGTTCATGAGGTGGGGCCCCAAAAACCCCATGTTGAAAATTTGGTGAAAAAATTCCTAGAAATGGCTGAGATATGCACTAAAGTTGAAAAAAAATCCATTTATGCCATTATACAGCTTACCAGCATTTCTTCAGTTTGTGGTCAGCTTTGAAGAGTGCTGACGTGTTCCCTGTCCAACGAAGATCGTCTCGCTGGGCTCCGGAGGTAAGTATGGGTTGAGGTGGGGGTGTGGGGAGGTGGGTAAGCAGAAAGTGGGTGCGGGTTGGGGAAGGGGGCAAAAGAATCAACGAGGGAAGGTTTTTTTGTTTCAGGTTTTTTTTTTTTACAACACAATGAGGGACTTTTGCCATGCTGGGGTGGGCTCCCAGTATGGCACCAGGCAGCTTGGGGGGGAACAGTGAAGCCGATGGGGGATTGGGCACCTCCATCAGCAAAGGAAGCTTTTGCCATGCCGGGGTGGGCTCCCAGCGTGGCATACAAACATTTGGGGGGGCAGTGAAGCCGACAAGGGATTGGGCACCACATTGGCAAAGGAAGCTTTTGCCACGCTGGGGTGGGCTCCCAGCGTGGCATACAAACATTTGGGGGGGCAGTGAAATCGACAGGGGACTGGGCACCCCCATTGTCAGATTACCCTTTTGCCATGCTGGGGTGGGCTCCCAGCGTGGCATACAGACATTTGAGGGGGGGTAGTGAAGCTGATGGGAGATTGGACACCCCTGTCGGCAAAGGACGTTTGTTCCGTGGGCGGCTGCAAATTCTGCAGGTGATGGCAAATTCTACGGATATTTCTGCGGTTTGCCGCACACGTGGAATTATGGAAAACTCGGGGCCCTGACTATCTTACTCGAGTGTCCTCCCATTTCTGATTTGATTCTATATACTGGAAGTTCTGGATATGGAATTTCAGTTATCACAAACGGTGTAGGTTCCCACCTGGATGCAAGCTTTCATCCTCTGGCATGAGTGTTTTTCAGTAAAACCCTATTCCTTATGGACAAAGGTACAGCATGTGCTTTATGGTCATACCGTTCTTTTTGTTTGTGTTATGCATATCCCATCTGAGCTGACACGATATCAGCTGCTTCCTTGAGTCATCACTGGTGTTCTTCCTCCCATACTGTGGTTGGCTCCTCTGTCTTTCTGTATGTTGGCTGTACATCCAGAACCATGTTCATTGGGAGTCTTCCATATCTGCAAAACATTAGTAGGGAGTGTGTGTCCTGTGGAACAGTGAACAGTATTGTCATAAAGGTAACAAAATTCAGGAAGCAGTTCCGGCCACTTTGCTTTCTGATGCTCTGGCATTTCTCTCAACATCTCCAGTAGGGTGCGATCTGCTCTTTCACATAACCCATTTGTTTGTGGGTGATGGGGGCTGTTCTCAGTTTCTTGCTGCTGTACATAGGACACAGTTCTTTGAATGATATTGATTCGAACGCACCACCTTGGTCAGTCAGTATTGGAGAGGGGTACTCAAGTGGATGGATGAAATGCTTCCAAAGTGCTTCAGCCATAAGCTGAGCTGACAAGTCTTTTACTGGTATCACTACCATGAACTTTGTGTAGTGGTCAATGATCATAAGCACATACTGGAATCCACTTCTACTAGGTTCAATCTTTAAATCATCTAGAGCAACAATCTCCAATGCTTCTTTGGTTACAATTGGGTGCAAGGGTGCTTTTTGTTTACTACCTCTATCTCTCTTTAGGTTGCAGGCCATGCGGTTCTCACACCATTTTTTTTTTCTTTTTAGTCTTTGGTAACCGGGTAAGACCCACTAGGCACAAATGCCTGTTTTCAGAGGCGATCTGGGAGCACTGGGCGGTTAAGTGACTTGTTCAGAATCATACAGTATGCAAGTGGAGGTTCTGAGAACCAAACCCAGGTTTGATCTGTTGGATGTACCAAGCTCGTTCACAGCTCGTTACCCTAACCTCTAGGCTATACTGCCAGCCCATTATTTAATATCCTCTCTCATGCCGATCCAATAAAATCTCTCTCTCATTGTCTTCTCAGCCTTTTGGTGTCCAGAATGACCTGACCTATTGTGGTAGGCCTCTAGCACGGTTTCTGCTTCCGCCTTTGGAATGAGGATAAGAACAATCCCTCCTCGTGTTCTCGGATCTCAAGTCTTCTGTACAATCTTTCCTTGCTCTAAGGTGAGGTACTCTCATTGTCTCAACAGCTTGGTCAGTTCTGGGGCAGAGTCTTTCTTTCCTGTGCTCTTATTGTTCTTTTGGTTCTGAATATTTCTTTGAGCTCCTGGATCAGAGGATCTGATTCTGTAACTGTGTCCGTAAATCTGTTTTCTCACCTGCTGGCAATGTAGGCATTGTGCCTTGGCTGTGACTGACACTCTGTGAGTACTGACAACACAATTGGACTTTCTTTGCTGGAATCCTGATGAATGGTGGCATCTCCAAATCTTCCTGCTCGGTTTCAACTACTTCCTCTTCATCACGATCAGGCAATCTGGAGAAAGCGTCCTTGTTACCATTAAACTTCCCTGAACAGTGCTTTATTGTGAAATTGAAGTTGGCCAGCCTGGAGCCCCATCGCTGCTCCAATGCCTCGAGCTTTGCTGTGTCAAGGGATTGTTATCTTTATATACAGTGAATGAAGTAGCCATTGGGTAGTGTTGAAATTTCTCCATTACAGCCCAAATGAGTGCTAAAAATTCTAGCTTGAAGGAACTGAATCATTCCTCATTCCTTTCTGAACTCCTCAATCCCCTACTTGCATAGGCTATCACTCACTCTCTTCCCTCCTGTACTTGGACAAGTACAGCTCCTAGGCCTTTGTTGCTAGGTCTGGGTAGAGGTGAAAAGGTTTCTGATAATCCAGGCATGATTTAAGAGAATCCACAACTGGTCATCGACAAAAATTTTGTTGAACGACCAGACAGCGAAACTGGCAGGTCAACCGCAGTTTGCAGTCAGCTGTCGGTTTCTTAGAAAAACAAGTGTTTTCTTTGATGGCATTGCCCCCTGCACCCCCCCCATTTAGGATCCTCAACTCCAGGTTTGAGCTGATTCGGGGGGTGCAGGACCCTTGACAAACAGTTCCGGGTTCCAGCGGGTTCCCTACAGCGACATGACACTGTTGTTGCTGTAGGGGACCCTGCTGTTGAAATGTCACTGTCGGGTGTGCATACTGATTTGAGAAAGGAACCAGTTTATTAAGCAATGGACCACAGGGTAGGAACAGGAGGAAAGGGTACAACAGCATTAAATACTACTTCAGATATTTTACTAGTGCCCTGAGGCCTTATACTAAGACTCTAATCTCCTGTATGAGGAGAAATGTAAAAAGGAATTGGCTGTAACAGCTACACTGTAAGAGCGTCCTATTTCTACTCCCTGTAAGAGGGTGGTTCTATAACAAGTTTTAGCAAAATGATCAACTGGCTGTAACAGCTACACTGTAAGAGCATCCTATTTCTAATCCCAATTCAGACTTTCTAAGTAAACCCTGAGGTGCACCTCTAATTGTTACCTGGAGTACTTCACATTATCAGTCACTCTACATATTACAGTAAGAGTCTATACGAATGGCAGATGGCAGTTTGTGCATGACCGGATTTTCTCTGTCGTCGAGAAGAAAATGTAATCAAGGAATTCTTTTGACAAGAAGCAACTCAACTGGCTGTCCAGTGCAACTCTGAGAACCCTTTTGGAAACTAGGGGAATGCAGAGAGGATTGTAACAGACCATGAGTTCTCGGCCACACCCCATCTCTCTAGGGCTGCCGGAATGCAAGCACGGGATCAAGATTTCTTTGGCTAAGAACCCACTGAGGGCTGCTGTAATGGAAACACACAAAATCCAGCTGCAGTCCGATTCTGGACAGCCAAACGATGCAAACCACCTGGCCACAGTCTACTTCTGGACTGCCAGGTGAAGGAATACGAAGAAGATCACCCTGCCAAAGCCCGCTTCTTTTCTGACGGATGAGGAAGATGAAGAAGATCACCCTACCACAGCCTAAATCTGAATTTCCAGATGAGGAAGACGATCAGACTCCACTGGATACAGAAGTCCAGATAAGGAAGTATCTGGATGTCGGAGTACAATGGTCTTCTGGACTCCAAGGCCAGGTGAGCCAAGGACACACGTAAAGCAACAAACTGTACATTGAAATGCGACAACGTCCGGGGCTCCAAGGCTGGACAAGCTAAGGGCACACTTAAAACAACAAACAGAGGGTCACTCAGAGAACTGGAACTAACAATTCAGATGGTACTCTGATACGGATGTCAAAATAAGAAAATGGATGGCAAATTCTGCACTGGGCCAAGCCATACTTGGGGAACTGTCAGAGAAAAACAAGAAACAGGGCATTGCAACTTGAGACGACTGTGGCACGGTTCTTCATGGAGTTGCTGTTGGCTGCTTCCGGGATACACTGGAAGATGATTCCTGAAGAATTGATAAAGACTGATAGGGATGCATACGGGTGAAGTAATTCTGGAGATTGCTGAAGACTGATTTGGGTACTTTCCCAACACCAAAATGCTGGCACAAAGCAATGCAAAGAGAGTTCTGGCACTTGTACTGTTCGTAGAATGAATAGCAATGCAATAAATTTCACAGTTCCTACTGTAGTGGTCAACTGCACAGTCTCAATGTGCAGACCCCAGTAAATAAACAGGCACTTTACTATTCTGAGAGAAACCTAGCATTCAGTGGCCCTAACTACCAAGGGGTCCCTCTTAGCTAAATCGGGTTCTCCTGTTGCTGTGGATATACTGCAGTTGGGAATAGGCTTGCTGGAAAGGCTATAGACTTAAATGTCTGACCAGGCCTGTTTATCACTTGTGGACCTGAATAGCTAGCTAGGCTCCTATGACACCTGGGTCTATTGTGCTGCTGGACCCCCTATAACACCTGTTGTCCTAAATGGCAGGTACGGGTCCTGGACCTTGTGTTACCCCCTTTAAGTTCTGGGCCTAGTCACCCCTTTTAACAGCAGTGGTGGGCCTAAATGGCAGGGCCCCTTTAACAATTGTGGGCCTGTATAGTTGGGCCCCTTTAACAGCTGTACCCTTGACTAGGCCCCCTTGAATCTAGGGGACCTGTTACCTCTTTAAATGCTGGGCCTTTACTAGGTCTGAGAAACCTGTGGGCCTAGTTGCCCTCTTAAGCAACCTGGGTCATTCTGTGGCTGGGCCCCTATAAATCATTGGCCTGACTGGGGCCTTGCTGTCACACTTTCCCTTCTGCTGCACCCTGTTCTGCCCCTCTAATGAATATTCATGGACCTTCTATGAATCTTACTGTACTAGTCCCCTCCCCGTGGGCATTGCCGTGCCCTAAATATTTAATTATGTAAATGTGGGCCTCTCAAGCCCGCCCCTCTCTCTGCCATCCGCCAATTCTCTTTGCGCTTAGCGCACAATTTAAAATAAATAAATAAGCACTTTCTGCTTGATTCTGGTGGTCAGCACTTTGCTGGTATACTGCCACCAACTCACTGCCCAGACAAAGGTGCAGAGAAGCAGGATCGGGAGGTGGGAGGATTCACTGGCAGTGGGAGGGCATCTCAGAAACAGGCAGCATGGTGGATGGTAGGGGGCCTTTTGGGTTTTCCCAACTCAGACTCTCTCCCTCTCCCTTTCTTGCGTGGGACTATGCGGCTCTGCTACCGCCTCCTCCGGGGGACCAAAACTTTACTTTTTAAATAAAAATAATAACATGGGGCACCAAACCCTTTCTCCATCGGGGACCGGATGGCTTTTTCTTCTTGTGGTGCTCTGGTGGCACCACTGACCATGCCACACAACAGGAAGGCAGTTTTCAGTAGCTGGAGGCAGAGGAGGCACACAGATAAGCCCTCAGTTACAGCTTCAGCCCATCAGGTAAGCCTTTCCTTGTCCCTCCATGCTTTCTGCATCCTCTCTCCTCAACAGCCACCACAAATCTCCTTGTAACAGATACTTTTTTTCAAACAGTAACACTCTGGGTTCTAATCTGTTTTTAGAATGCTGTGCATGTGCAGCTCAGTACAGCATTCTATCCAGAGCACACTGTTTACTTTTGCTGCATGCTGGCATAGCAACCTAGCTGCATTATGTTCAGTCTATGATTTAGGTACCTTTACTGGGATACACTGGGAAGACTGAGGACTACAGGGAACTGCTGGGGAGCCCCAACTTTGGGGTATTACATGATAAGGGGAGGCGCTGAAAGGGGGCTGAGGAACTGTGGATTCAAAACAGGAGTTGTTTGTGGACTCTGTCTGCTGTAGCTGAGACAGAGAGCAGCCACCAACTTCCTTATAGCAAGGAGGTGATTTAATAGAGTACACTGAATTGAATTCTTAATTTTGGGGCCTTTGTAAGTAAGTAGAAGTCAGTGTTTTGGTTCTCTGGCCCAGATATTCAAAAGGGTTGCGCATGGCGCAACAGTGTTGCATCATGCGCAACCCATTGATGCGCCCCGGTGCTATATTCAAAAAGGAAAAGTGCGCAGCACAAATCCCAATATACCAGAGCGCATCAGTAATGTATGCAGGCACAGGTGGGGGGGTGTACCCATGCATAACCTGCACAGCCCGATATTCAGCCTGGGATGTGCAGAGTCATGCATCCGCAACCCCTACCTACGCCAGCACAAAGTTACGCCAAAAAAAAGGAACAACTGATGGCCACCCACAGGTGAGCTGCCACATTGCTGGGCACAACACGGCAGCTGCCACCTGTGGGTGGCCAGCCTCTGGCTGCACCTGGCGCCCCAAAAGCCAGTCATGGGCATCTGTAAAAAGAACCCGTCCTATACCCTGATGGTCAGTGGACCACTATGTTGAATCGCAGGCATCTGTAAAGAGAGAACCCGACCTATATCCCTGGTAGTCAGTGGACTGCTATCTGCTTTCGATCGGGGCATTTGTAAATAAAAAACTAATTCTAATATCCCTGGTGGTCTAGTGGTGCCCCACCACCCACTGAGCCCACCGCCTCCCCCAGTCAGCTGGCGGCGGCAGCACCCCACGCCTGCCACCCGCCGCCCCCGACGACACCTCGGTAGGGCTGCACACCTATTGGTTCACAGTGTGAGCCAATGGGCATCCAGTCCCTACCATACTACATTCCAGTTATGTGAATGAATCATCACATAATTGGAATGTGAATCTGACGGGGCTGCACGCCCATTGGCTCACACTGTGAACCACGGGCATGCAGCCTACCAGGTGTCAGTCGTCGTGGGCAGCGGGCGTAGGCAGGTGGGGTGCTGCCACCTGCCAGCTGACTTGGGGGTGGGGCAGTGGGGCTCAGTGGGCGGGTGGGGGGACCACTAGACCACCAGGATATTGGAATTAGTTTTATTACAAATGCCCACGATTACAGATAGTGGTCCACTGGACCACCAGGGATATAGGATGGGGTTCTCTTTACAGATGCCCGCGATCGGCATGTATCGGTCCACTGGACCACCAGGGATATAGGACAGAGTTTTCTTTTTGTACAAATGCCCATGATCGGGCTGCAGGGGGTGTTGGTCCCCGACAGCTGCTGCCTGGCAGGGCACCAGGTGCAAGTCATCGGGGATCGGCGCACCTGCATGCAAATGGGGTCATAATGACATGCAAATGGCCCCATGTGTGCCTTGCATATATTATGGCCCCATTTGCATGTCAACTTTTGAATATCGCTGGTGCTGTGCATGGTGCAATGGAACTTGCGCTAGTGCATCTCCATGCTCCATGCTCCACTCTGGCCACGTGCGCTGGCACAGTGCCACTGTGTCATGCACACTGGGGGTGGCCAGAGTGCGATATTCAAAGCTGCTGAGCCATGGCGCAGCTCCGTTGAATATTGCCCAGTCCACACTCCTGCGCAGCTAAGTTGAGCTGTGCCCAAGATTGCGCCACAGCCTGGTGCAGTTTGAAAATCCTGGCCTCTGTTTTTGGGGTTAACTTTTCTTAGTGTAACTTTTATTTGCCAGGGAGAAAATGTAGCTGGGAGAATATTTGCAGTCATTTGTGACTAGACCTATTACTCAAACTCTGTGGAATAGATGTCTGAAAGGAAGGAAGGCACACACTGGGACAATGGGTCAGAGTTGTAGTTGATTGTTTCTGGAGGGCATGGGCTTAGTCTCACCCACCCCACCCTTCAACCCACCCACCCCAAGTGCATCATTTCCTTTATATCGGGTTCTAAGGTCACTTCCTCAAAAGTGCAAAGGACATACACCTGTTCATATCCTTAAAGGCACAGCACATTGAATAGGGGGTAAACACACTCACACGCTTGCACACACTAAAAAAAAAAGAAAACATCTTAAACAGGAATGGAGACAGAAATGTGGGGAGTGGTGCAATGCACTGGCTGTGGAGTGGCAGTCTTCTGGGAGACATCCTGGAGGCTGTGTTGCTGCCCTATTTGCAGGCACCTCTCTGGTCAGAGGGAGGAGGTTTCCCATTTCCATGCTGACCTGGCGAGCATTCAGGAAACCTCCTCCCCCACCCAGGGACCACCCAGGCCACCACCACTGCCTCAGAGGTTGCCAAGGAAGAGGAGCAGTTGGACCACGGTGGGCTAAGAGACAGTGAAGCTGGTGATAGAACAGAGGTGCATCCTTCCAGTTGTGCCTCTTCACAATTCATTTGCCATTCTGGTGGTGAGTGGTTCCTCTATGGAGGCACCCACAGTGGAGACCAAGGAGGATGCTGGGAACCTGCACAAAAGAGACCCACAGGAGGGTGGCACAGGACCCCACAGGGGAAGGAAACAACTCCTGGTGGGGGACTCAGTTGTTAGGGGGTAGAATTGGGGGTGGGAAGGGAGAAGGGGATAAGGGGCCAGACCAGTACCATGGCTTGGAGGGACAGGAAGCAAATCCTTAGGATCATGGGAGCAGCTGCATGGGGGAGGGAACTGCATATCATTGTCCACCTAGGGACAAATGACCTGGCTGGGAATGGGATCAGAACAGTGCAGCAGGAGTTTGTGGAGTTGGGGAGGAACCTTAGACAAGTGGCACGCATGGTAACTTTCTCAGAAGTGCTACCTGTCTATGGCATGGGTGAGGCTAGGGTACTCTGCACTATGAGATTTAATGACTGGTTGAAAAAACGGTGTGGAGCTCAGGGATTTGGCTTCATTGGGGACTGGGGGTCTACCTGGAAGGATACAGGCCTATGCTGGTGTGATGGTCTCCATCTGTCCAGGAGAAGAACCAGGATCCTAGGTGATAGGTTTAAATGCTTCATTGGCAAGCATTTAAACTAGCCAAGGGGGGAGGCATGGAAGAGAAGCAGGGAAATTCCAGCCCCACCCCCCACAAAACAGGGTAGTTAGCAAAGTAGACATAAAGGTAGAGAAGTCGATAGGGAGCAGGACAGGACAGAGGTAAATCCAGAAAAAGGGAGGACAGGGATGGGCCTAAAAGGGGTAAGGCCATTAAAAAAATGGATGGCAATGAGTACCAACACCCATAGTCTGGATAACAAGCTCCCTGAATTATTGGCCTTGATGGAAGAGGGATGCCTGGATATCATGGCAATCAAAAAAATATGGTACACAGAGAACCATTCCTAGGATGTCAACATACCAGGGTACACAATCTACAGGAGGGACAGGGAGGGTAAAAGAGGAGGAGGAGTAGCTCTTCACATAAGGGAAGGAATCAAAGCAACAGAACTAAAGGGTAAACAGGAAGGGGAGGAGGCACTGTAGGTCACCCTGGAGACAGGAAGTGGCACCACAGTCTGCACGGGGGTTGTTTACAGACCCCCACCTTGGGGGAGACAGTGGACAAGGAAATGATAGAAGGAATCCTTAGAATGGTAGAAAAAGGAGAGAGATTGCTGATGGGGGACCTGAATATGCCAGATGTTAACTGGAGCACCTTTACTGCAGCCACATCTAAGAGCAGGGTCATTCTCGATGCCCTACAGGGGTCATGCCTCAGACAACTAGTGTTGGATCCCACACGGAAGGGAGAAATCTTAGACCTGGTACTCTCAAATGGGGATGGAGAGAGGATCTCAGATTTAGAAGTAGGTAGCCATCCGGGAACAACGGACGACCAAACAGTGTGGTTCACAATAAACACGACTGTAAAGTCAAGCCATAAAAAAGCAAGGGTGTTGGACTTTAGGAGGGCTGACTTTGGCAAAATGGGAGAGTGCCTCAGAAAAGCACTAGCAGAGAGGCAAGAAGGAGGGGTGAAAGAACAATGGGGAAACATCAAAACCACCATCACAAAGGCAACAAGCCTTTGTGTAAAGCAAACCAACAAAACAAAGGAAAAAGCCACTATGGTTCTCAAAAGAGGTGGCAGGGAAGGATAAGGAGAAAAGGATAGCATTCAGGAAATATAAGAAAACACAGAAGGAGCAAGACGGAGAACTATATCAGTTAAAGCAGAAGAAGGCAGGGAGGACAGTCATAATAGCAAAGGCCCAAACTGAAGAAAAGATAGCCAACTCTGTTCAGAAGGGGGATAAAACCTTTTATAGGTAAATTAGCAAGCAACGACAGATCAAGGGAGGGATACTGAGGCTTAATAAAGGGGAGGAAATGTGGACAGAGGGTGACAGTGAAAAAGCAGGGATACTGAATGAATACTTCTGCTCAGTATTCACAAAAGAAGAGGATGGGAAGGTACCTAAACCAAACAATAGAAACATTCTAAATAGGGGGTCAATACCAGTCCCTTCACAGAAGAAAGGCTTCTGAAAGAACTCTTAAAACTGAAGGTGGACTGAGCAATGGGGCCTGATGGGATTCACCCAAGAATTCTAAAGGAAATAAGGGTAGAACTAGTGACACCACTGACTACCATCTTTAACAAATCATGGGAGGATGGGGTGGTACCTGAGGACTGGAGGAGGGTGGATATAATTCCACTTCACAAAAGTGGGAGCAAGGCAGAGGCCGGAAACTACAGACCTGTTAGTTTGACCCCAGTGGTAGGGAAAATTATTGAATCACTTCTGAAGGAAAGAATTGTTGAATACCTAGAGGCCAGCAGAGCACAGGACCCAAGGCAGCATGGATTCACAGCTGGAAGGTCGTGTCAGATGAATCTAAAAAAAATTATTTGAATGGGTGACCAGGGAGGGGCTGTGGACATGTCCTACCTAGACTTTAGCAAGGAATTTGACACAGTCCCACATAAAAGATTAATATACATGTTAGCCAGTCCTGGAGTGGGTCCCAAGGTGGTAGCCTGGGTAAAATGTTGGCTGGACAACAGGACACAGAGGGTAATAGTAAATGGAGTCCACTATGAAGAAATGGAGGTTACTAGCAGAGTGCCGCAGGGTTCAGTACTAGGACTGGTCCTCTTTAATGTCTTTATAAGTGAAATTGCAGAGGGACTGGAAGGAAAAGTATGACTCTTTGCAGCTGACATGAAGATCTGCAACAGTGTTGATACACAAGGTGGGGTGGAAAGGATAAGAAGGGACTTGGCAAGGTTGAAGGAATGGTCAAATGTATGGCAGCTTAGATTCAACACAAAGAAGTGCACAGTAATGCACCTGGGAAACAAAAATCCAGGGAAGGAGTACACAATGGGGGATGAGATACTAACAAAAACAAAAATGGAAAGAGACCTGGGGGTAATCATATCAGATGACCTAAAGGTCGGCAAGTAATGTGAGAAGGCAGTAAGGAGGGCTGGGGGATACTGGGATGCATAGGGGAGGCTTCATCAGTAAAAAACAGGAAGTTGTTATCCCTGTGTACAGACAGTTTGTGAGACCCCATCTGGAGTACTGCATGCAGTTCTGGAGACCCAGTCTCCACAAGGACATAGACAGGATGGAGGCTGTCCAGACGTGGGCAACTAAAATGGTGCAGGGTCTGTACCAGAAGTCATACGAAGAGAGACTAAAGGAACTTAATATGTATACCCTCGAGGTAAGGGGGGGGGGCATGATAGAAAAGTTTAAGTGCCTCAAGGGAATCAACAAAGTCCAAGAGGGTAGCATCTATCAGAAAAAGAGATGTGCAAGAACAAGGGGTCACAATTTGAAGATAGTGGGGGGAAGGCACAGAGGTAATGTGAGGAAGTATTTCTTCACAGAGAGAGTTGTGGATACATGGAATGGCCTTCCTGAGGAGGTCATGGAGTCAAAAACATGGGGGAATTCAAGAATGCATGGGACAGACAAGGCAATTCTCTTTAACCTTTTCACCTCAGATTCAGTCAATAAAAAAATAGGGGTGTTATACAAATTTAAGTCATTCTTCTCACAAACAACTAGATTAGCAACTGCTATTGGTTCTCTTCTTCCATATTTTGATTACAGTTCTTGTTTATATTAGCACATAGGTACAAAAGAAATGCAAGCACTAACAGTGGCCTAAAATAATATTTGTAGATTTATTTTAGGAGCCCCCAATAGGACACATCGGTGTAATCTTTATTCTTGGTTGGGGTGGTTTTCCCCTAGTTGCAGAAGAGAATATTTTGTTGGCTGTCTGATATACAAATGTTTACTTTGGCACCTTTTTTCCTCTTTCTGATCTTGTTGTAATGAGAGAATTGCTTCCCAGACTGAGGTCGGCTGACAGCCCCCTATATTTTGTCCCCAGGTCTCGGCTTAGATTAAGCTCTAGAGCTTTTTCAATAGCAGCGCTATTGTATTGGAATTCACTCCCACTTGATGTTAGGATTGCTCCTTCTGTTTTAACTTTTAAACAAAGGTTAAAAAGTTATTCGTTACATAAATCTGTTTGTAACTGCAATTTGTAATTTGTATTTTTTGGTTTTGTATTGCTGTTGATTGTATTTGTGTATTTTTGTATGTTTTTTTGTCTGGGTAGGGCCTGAAAAGGGACCTTTGGTCCAGTGCCTTTACCTGGTTACCAAAGAATAGATGAAAAATGAAAAACTAGTGTGGGGTAGGAGGAAGTAGGCTGTTGGTCTGAAGCTTATCCATTAGGTAGGGAAATAGGCATACTAGGAGGGCCAAGCGGTCCTTATCTGCCGTCAAATTCCGTGTTGCTGTGTTTCTATGGATCCCTGTGCATTAGAAATGTCCAATGCTTGGGTGAAAGCAAGTCCTGCCAAGCGGAACCCAGCACCCAAACAAATCTTTGTGCCACCCTTTGGAACATTTCCAAGTGGCAGACGTTTTTTATATATCCTGACACTGTACAAACAAAAATGATGTATAACATAGGACCCAATTCTCCAACCCAGACTTAGAGCGATGCAAGCTGCAGCAAACAGCAGCTTGCATCTGGTGCCAGTGCACCATGGACCCTGCACCCAATTCTAGACCAGCTGGGGTTCCATCACCACACCCCTGCAGTTTGCTACAACCGCTCCCATGTGTCAAACAAAAGGCGCATGGGAGGGAAATGCCGCAAACTGTGGGAGGGTTGTGCAGAACACATTTTGGACATTTAAGTCTGACTGCATCAAAGGGCCTGAAATCCTATGTATGAAACTGGTGTGGACCAACAAATGTGTATGTCATATACACCATCTGTACTCGACACAATGCAACTTGTAAGAATGGTAACCGCAATGACAGTGAGAATGCTTGCATGGAGGAGGACAAATGCTGAAATGCCCTAAGCACATGCAACCAATTCATGTGAAGACTTGGGGCTCTCTGTGGGCAGACTAAATATAGCAGGCAGGGCAATTATTAGCACCACTTCAAGGTTGTTACAAGAAGATACAGATTTATTATTTATTACTAAAAAGACGAGAATGCCAATACAGCAACTGCTGACAGGCTGACCTCTACCAGTTTCCCATGTACTGGTGCATTGTCAGGAGGTCCCTCTGATGACGCACCAGTACACGTGAAACCAGTTGAGGTTAGCCAGTCAGCAGTAGCTGTTTTGGTGTTCTTGGCTTTTTAGTAATAAATAGTAAATCTGTATCTTCTTGTAACAACCTTGGAGTGGTGCTGATAATTGCCCTGCCTGTGGTTCATTTTGTTTTTCATGCACATTCCCTGTGGCTTAAGCTGTTCTTGTGTTGCAGACTAAATATAGCAGTTTGCTGGTATAGTTGTGTTCTATGACTCACAGCTGATACCATCAGGTGGACACTCCTAGTAGCAGATGGAGACTACATGGTACCTCCACTACAAGTGATTGATGATCTCTGTAATATTGTAACTTATGAGCAAGGGTATACAAGCCCATTCCAGGCATTTGGTTCTATGTATGTTGGTAGGTGAGTGGTGTAGGTGCCACTTGTTAAGTATGTACTGCCCCCAAACTACAGTGTAGTATGTCAGGTTCTTTTCTGCATAATGGGAAACATGGCCCAGTATCCATTATGCCAGGCTGCCAGCTGCCAGCTGCACTTGGTAGCTTATTGAAATTGCTGTCTGCTGCATCATACCTTCTCAATGTCAGGCCACGTATGTTCAGGTTGGTTATAGTCCATATCCCAGTTGCTTCCCTGCTCTCTGTACTATGGGTCATACTGTACTTCTGGTATGGTAACTGATGTCTTCGGTGCTATGACTGGACAATGAAGCACCTCACACCAGGCACTGGCTCCAGGGGTGGCGCACAGGCTGTTAGACCAGCTGTGGGCTGGTCTAAGCCCTGGTGAGTCTTGCACCTGTTGCAGCACTTTGGGAATCCCAAATAAGGGGATATAGCAGCACCACCATGGCGCAAGCCCCCATCCGCCAGGGTGCAGCTGTGCATCTGCCACTAGAGTGGCACAAGCCCTGCTGGCACAGGCAGCCTCCATGTGGCGCAGACCATCCCCCCATGTAGTGCAGGTCATGTCGGAGAATCAGGAATGGCACACAATGTGGCACAAGTTGCCCCATGCGCCATGACTGGTTGGCGCATGCACTGTGCGCCATTCCTGACCATTTGAGAATCAGGTCCATAGTATATGTAAATTAATTTTGGAAAAAACACACAGCTGTACTACCTCTACAGTTTGTAACTTTGTTTATTGTTTTTTTTTAGCAGCTGAACTCCTTCCAAATAATACATCCAGCCATTGATATGGCAATCTCATCCACCCACTTCAGTCTCACTCCAGTGTCACACAGATCTCCTTTGCTCCTCACTTGCCAACATACACTTTCTTCCTGCTTGGTCCTAACCACACCTAATTTTCCATGATATGAAAATCCTACTTACAACTATAGCTTGATCCTTTACTCACAAGTAACTGAACAGACATTGATACTGTGATCGCACCTGCCTGCTCTCACGTTGAACTACGCTGATCTAGTCCTGCTCACACATTTGATCATATCAACAGTTACTTTCACCATGTACCCTTTCCAGTTTGCTCTCTCTAATCATTTTATTTAAAACAGTACAATTCCCCTCATGCTAGACCTCCAATCCCTGCTTCCTGTTCTCACTTGTTGTGCTCCAAACCCATTACAGTCGGGGACTATTCCGTGAGAAGTTCATTTAAACATAGTTTTTCAAAAGACAGAAAAGCACTTGTCAACACTTTCTCATATATCAGTGCTTCTCAGGCTTCAGTTTGTGTCTACCTGTCTGGGCTGGCCCTGCAGTGTGACAGCTTACAGGTCATATCACACATTCAGCTCAATGGCTTTCATCCATCTTGCTCACTCATTCACTCAGTCAGCTGCTGGCTCTATCCACATCCATCAGTTTTGTTTAGAAATCATGCTAGCACTATTTAAAAGTAAAGTACTGTAGCTCTTTTTTAATTTGTATAACTGTTTGTGTGTTAGGGAGCTGGCAGGGTAGCCATGGCAATCATAACAAACCATAACTAGGGTGATCACAACAGGTCAAAAAGCCTTCGTTTTAAAAATGATTGTGCCAGCGGATACAGGAGGAAGAACTATTTTAAATCACTATAAAAAAATGGTAATTTTTTACCATTTCAGCCTATAAGTTAAAAAAATTAAAAACCTTTACACTACAGATTCCCATTTTATAAGCAAAATAAGACACTCTGGGCATATGCATTAGACACTCCTCAGTCACAGCCAGGGGCTGAACGGCATGTGGCTTTGTGCCTTACTACAGTATATCCCTGGCCGTGCCTTAGACGTGTCTAATACACACCCCATCGTGTCTTATTGCTTACTTATCAACATATAATAGAGGGCTACAGGTTGTTCCGAATGGATCAGAATGACAGAAAAGTGGGTGGAGTGGCCCTCTTCATAAGGGAGTCACTGGGAAGGATGTGGAGGGCAGTGACATAGAGTCCATCTGGATCAAGTTAGGGGAAATGGATGGCAAAAGAGTCCCCTTGGGGGTGTGCTACAGGCCCCCAAATAGTTTAGAAACATAGAAATATAGACAGTGATGGCTGAAAAAGACCCATGGACCATCCAGTCTGCCCAAGTTCCTTATTTAGCTGAAGGACCTACTGCCCCTCTGGGGTCCTAGCCCTCTCCAGTCTTACCCCATTCTCCTCCCAGTTTCTGTCACTTCAAGCAAGTACTATAGCCTTCATTCTGTCCCAACCATGCTTAACCGCCAACAGTTTTTGCACCTACCAATTCAGTTGGTAGGCTGTTCCATGGCTCCACCACCCTTTCTGTAAAATAATACTTCCTCATGTCCCTCCTGAACCTCCCTCCTGTTAGTTTCCACTCATGTTCACATGACCACGAGCTAGTATTCAAGCTAAATAGTTCCCTGCAGTTCTCTTTGTTAATTCATTTTAGGAACTTGAAAGTTTTTATAATTTCTCCCCTCACCCTTCTGGTCTCCAGTGAGTACATGCACAGAGCCTTAAGGCGCTCTTCACAGGACCTGCCCTGTTGGTCCTGAATCATTTTCATCATCCTACACTGCACGGTCTTCAGCCTATCTCTATCTTTCCTGAGGTGAGGATTCCAGAGCTGGGTGCAGTAGTCCAGGTGTGGCCTCACTAAAGATCTATGTAAGGGAAGTATTACCGCTTTCCTGCCACTATCAATACCTGTCCTGATACAACCCAGAATCCTACTCGCTTTGCTATATGCCTTGTTGCACTAACATAATTGTTTGAGGGAGCCACTAATGATAAGTCCAAGGTCCCATCCTCAGTCTTAATGCTAAGTCTTATCCCACCCATCCAGTACTCTGTCCGGGGATTCTTGTTCCCTAGGTGCATTACCTTGCACTTCTTGGTGTTGAATTTCAACTGCCAAACCCTAGCCCACCCTCTACCTTTTTGTAAGCCCCTATGCATTTCCCTGATTTCCTCATCAATATCCACCCTTCTACAGAGCTTAGTGTCATCTGTGAAGAAACACAATCTACCCTGGAATCCCTCACCAGTGTTGCCGATGAACATGTTGAAGAGGACTGCAGCCAGGATGGAGTCCTATGGTACCCCGTCGTGACCTCTCTCTCTTCTGATTTGACCCTGTTGGCCACAATCCTCTGCTGCCTCCCCTTTAGCCATTTGCCTACCCAGTTTACTGTGATCTTTGCTGCACCCTGATCCTCCATCTTCAACAAGTGTCTGTGAGGCACCGAGTTGAAAGCCTTGCTGAAGTGGAAGTAGAGGAAATCCACAGTGTGGCCCCTATCGAATTCCCTCATCTCCCAGTCAAAGAACACTATCAGGTTAGTCTGACAAGACCTCCTTGCCAAAAATATGTGCTGTTTACTATCCTGGAGCCCACTGCTCACCAAGTAATCCACTAGGTACTTTTTGATCAGTGATTCCATCAGCTTTCCTGCAATATAGGTGAGACTGACAGGTCTGTACTTCCCTGCTTGTTCCTTGTCCCCCTCTCTTTATGGAGTGGAACCACGTCCACCACCCTCCAATACTCTGGAACTACCCCCATCCCCAGTGAGTTGTTGAATAGACCTACCAGTGGTTCAGCCAGTTCTGCTGCCAGTTCCATGAGTGTCCTTGAATCCAACCCATCTGGTCTGGGGACCTTATCTATCTTTAGGGCTACCAGCCCTTTCTGGATCCTTTGGCTTGTAAATGTTGGTGCCTCATCTCCTGGCACCAACCTTAGTAGCTGCGTTGATGCCACTGTCTGTCAAGGGCCCACTATCTTCCCTAGTGAACACTGAGTAAAGTAATCATTGAGGACAGTGGCCTTTTGCCCATCCTCTTCCTCTATCAACCTACCCCATCAGCTAACCTTACGATTCCCCCTCTTTATTTTCTCCCTAATATATCTGAAGAACTGTTTCTCTCTGCTCTTGACCCCTCCACAATATGCAGCTCTGTGTCTGATTTTGCTTCCCTAATCGCCTTCTTTGCCTCCCTACTTTCCAATAAATATTCTCCCCATTCTTTCTCCCCCTGCTTTTCTTTATACTTGTAGAAGGCATTTTTGTTGGCCCAATGCGACTTTCCTGAACCGTAACAGTCTCTTAAACTTGTCCTTTTTGGTTACCATTCTCATACATACGTTGGATGCCTCGAGAATAGCTCCCCTTAATTGCCCCCATCTCTCTTCCACCCTACCTATGCTGTCCACCTCGACTAATTTTTTACTGACCAGCTCCCTCAGATTATTGAAGTCTGTCCTAAAATCAAGAAGTTCCACTCTCAGTTGGGGTTTTCCAGACCCAAGGACCAGTTTGGACCAAATGGAGTTATGGTTGCTGTTCTCCAGTAGATCCCATATTCTCATTACTCCTACCACCTCTGAGGTGAGCACTGCAACGAGAACTGCATCTGCCTGGTGGGTTCCTTAACTAGCTGTAACAGTAGACATCCCTGGAAGGCATCCAGCAAGACCTAACTTCTGGTACTCCTGGCCACTGGAACATCCCAGTCAATGTCCAGTAGGTTCAGATCACCCACCACCACCACCACTACTTCCTCCTTTGACATCCCTCTTTCAGGTTCTTTCCTGAGCTCTCTCTCTCTCCTCCCCTTGTCCCAGAGGTCTATAGATAACCTCCAAGTGCCTGAAGTTGCTGTGAGTTGCACCCACAGTGACTCTGTCTTCCCCCTTACTGTCCCTGATGCACCCATCTTCCACCACCTCGATGCTATCCTTGGCAAAAATGGCTACACCTTCCCTCTACCAGTTTCTCTATTCCTCCTGTAGCCCCTCTCTGGTGCCATCCAAGAGAGGGCCACTACCCCTGCTTGCTACCTAGGATACAGGTTAAGGGCCTGGGTTCCTATAGCTGTTACATGGGGCTCCTTTCCCAAGATACAAATAAAATGGTGGTGCCTCCACCCAGAGTACATACTTAGTGGGTCAGATGACTTGCAGTGCAACCCTCTGGGATGTCGTACCAACCCACCTCCCCAAAACAGTTACCCCAGACATAGACTTATCAGGATTCGAACATCCCCACCTTCAGTTAGACAATTTGCATTTCACATTTCAGATAATAACATGCTCACTAAAATTAGGCTCTGGAGTCAGTTATTCTGCAAAACAGTAACATCACAATTTATTTACAAGGGGAGGGTTAGGATGGATAAAATGGAGCAGAGGTTAAACAAACATTTAGTGATTTACATTTTAAAGATTTGCATTTCTTCCTCATTCATTTCCCTTTATTTTCAAAATCCCACATTTTAATCAATGCAGCCCACAGATCTATCTAGCTAGCTAACTGCTGCAGTGTTACAATACCCAGAACCCCCAACTGGTACCAGTCCAGAATGGTGCCCCTAATTCAGTCCTTGGGTACCCAGATCCCATAGTTGCATGCCTGAGGTGCAGCTGGTTGTCCGGTGTTGGCGCACTTTGCTTAGTTAAATAACTTTTTACATTTCTTTCTCTAGATTACTTTAAACCTTGACTCTACCTCCAGCCCGGGTGGGCCTACTTAAAACTACATACAGTCCCCAGGTTTTGCAGGGCAATTCCTTCTGTTTACTTACGATTCTGCAGAATCATTCCTCAGGTGGCACAGTTCACTGAAGTGCTGGGGTTGATGGAAACAACTTGCAGAACCAGGCTTGATGTTTGAAACAGGGGGGCACAGAGGCTGCAGATTGGGTCTTCGGCTTGCTTGCAGTTCTTGCAGTGTGTCCCCTTCAGCCTATTATGGGCCTGTTGCAAGGCCAGGGCACATGCGCAAAGCCTGCCACCTGCAAGGGACCGAGACCTCCATGTATCTGAGCACGGGTGCACTAAGTGACAAGCCCCATGATCCCCTGCAGGCAACAGACCCCACTTGATGGGGGGTAGCGAGTTACCCACCTGCTCCGGTGTCAGCCTGAACATTCAAAACATTTTTCTTCTTCTTTTCTTTTTCTTCCAATTACCAGCTACGGTGTGTAGCAAAAGCAGTTCCTTTCATTCCCTGTCTGCCAGACCCCAGGGTGCAAAGTCTGGAGTACAGGTTCCTCACAAAAGTCTCTCTTTCCTGCTGTATCTCAGGAGCAGACAGCAGGTGCCCATCCCATAAGGCACCTGTCCATCTTTCTGCTTTCACAGTCTCTCAACTTTAACACAGCTGCTTTCTCACTCTGGCAGTCACACACAATTCCAGAACTCGGTCTCAGTAAGCATTTCTAAAAGTCTCTTTTCTCACCATGCAGGTGCGTAGCAATTCTTCAATCTGAAGAGGGTCTCTCTTCAATTTCTCAGAAATCCGGTATCCAGTTTCCTTTCCCGTTCCTGTCCCACTGAAGAGGTGCAGACGAGAATATCCATCTTTTCTCAGGCTCAGATGTAACCTTTGTCCTTTTACCAGGCTCAGGACGCAACCTTTGTCTTTTTCCAGGCTCAAGACACAACCTCTGTCCTTTTCCTAGGCTCAGGACACAACCTTTTCCTTCATCATATCACCGCTATGTTGCATCTTCAGGACAACTCAGATTCCAGTAACCTGCAGCTTCACTCTCAGCAAAGCTGCCTCAAGTTTTCTCCTTCCTGCTTCTCCTTGTACTTCTCCAATGGGGGAAGGCGCTCCCTGTCCTGGGGGACAGATGGCTAGCAGCCCTCAGAAAGGCCCTTTTCAACCTTGCAGCCCCATCCTCTCACAGGGGCAAGAACCCCCATCCCGTGGAGATGCTCGCCCCAGACTGACTCAAAGCCCAAGAGTTCTTGGATTTTGGGAGCTTTTTAGAGGATCACCATTGGCTGGAGCCACTGTCCTCAAGAAAAATTAGTATGTATGAGGCTGTCTCGATGCTGCATTGGTGCAGAAAATTGGCACCTAGATTTTCCCCGGTATTTTCCCCCAACAGTCCTTTCACACAGTCCCAGAGTTGGTTGTCCAGTATCACATGACAGCAGAACATGGTGGCTGACAAAACAGTGTCCACACAGATCACACAGTGTCCCATCTTTAGTGTCCCTATGTAACCAAACTATTTACTTTTATGGTCCCCTTTCCCCAGTATTCGATAGCCACCCCTGTGCTCTGCCAAGCGATTGCATTATCTAACATTTTCAGCCAGCCCTCATTCAGTCACTGCTGCTGTTTTGGAGGGTCTCCAGTCAGGCACATAGCCCCAGTACAAACTATATATGCCTCAACTTTCTCACTCTGTTGCAGTCACAGAAACATTGTTTATTTACTTAATTTTCCTTAGAGCTGTAGCTCTATATCTTCCCTTTCAGTCTTTCTTTTACATTTATTTAACTTTCAGCCTGTCACTAGCGCCATTTCTAAACTCCCCAAGCACTGCACAGGGCATGGCTCATTAATATTCATAAATCACCTAATTAATATTCATGAGGTGACTCTCATAAGTGTGACTGGCACTCACCAAAATCTCTTTCTCTCCCTCCCTGCTGCCTCCCCGGACTAGCTAATGGTCCAGGTCCCTCTTTTACTTAACCATGGTACTGGGACCACTGGGGAGACAGCCAGAATGGCTGCCAAAATGGCCAAATGAATTTGTGCTTTTCGCGCATGTGGGTGTAACCCCCCTACAAATGGGGGTTCCCAAAAGTCTTCCTTGAGCTTGCCTAAATGCTCACTGCCAGGCTGGTGTCCTGCATTTTAGCAGTTTAAATGTGATTGCCAGAGAGTGCCTGTATAGCCTCTATGTACTGTCTCTTTAAGAGCTGCCTGGATTGCAGTCATAATTAATCTGAGAGGGAGCTCTGTTAGAAGATGTACTTGTTTGCTGATCATTTGTTAGAGTAGTAATAATATTGTAGTTTATCCTAACCTGCCTTCTTTGCAGCATGGACAGTTCTGTTTGTTTCCATCATCTTGGTCATGGACTGCAGAATGGGACAATCAGTACATTTAGGACTCTAAAATGGAGCCTGCCTACAGGGGTTTGGGCCAAAACTTGTAGGAATTGTAATTTTGGGCTTTTGGCACCTAAAATAACCTGGAGGGGGACCCCATGTTGTGACTGACAGACAGATCAGTCAACTGAACCTTTTGGATCTTGGGGAAAGTCCCAAGCTGCTTGCAGTTTCAGTTAGCTCTGAGTTGGGAAGTGAAGAAGTAACAGCTCGAGATACTTTGAGCAGCAATCCTTAGTGGATTTGCATGGGAGAACTGTGGAAAGGCCTGAGTTTTGCCTGCATACCTGCCTGCTGTTCCTGAGAGGGAACATGTGCTTTTTTTGGACTGAATCTGAACTTGAAGAGTGAATTAAGCCACTGAATTGTGACCAGGCTTTAACCTGAAGAAGACCAAAAATTTGCTGAATGCGATTGGCCTGTCAGGACTTCCAGCTACCTCTGAACTCCCAGATTGTGCAGAGGCTCTGTAATTGCAACCAGAGAGCCATTTGTCTGGTACAGTGGAATTTCCTTACATGTGAATGTGCTGTGTGCTTATAGTGGGTCGTGATTTGGTTCCCCACTGTGTGTGTCTGAACTGTTTTTGCTTGGTGGAGGCTGTATCCAGCTCCATGGACTGAATCTGTATCCATTTCTGTTTGCCTGGCCCTACTACACTGGTGCACCCTCAGGCATCCTATACTAAGGGTGGCTTCTCAGCTGAGCTCAAGGAATTGACTGCCACCCTAACGGAACTTTTGAGACATGGTACACTGCCAGCAGAAGTCAGATCACAATATTCCGTGGATGCTTCAACATCCCTTGCTATGTTCTCCCCAAGTATGCCCCAAGAGCCTGTCATTTGTCACAATTGTGGCAAGGATGGCCATATGAAGAGGGAATGCCGGTCTCAGAAGGACTTAGAGAAAGTGATTAACTGGCTTCAAGGAGAGCTTTGGAAAATGAGTCAGTGGTCAATGGGTGCACGAAATGACCGCAGTGAAGGCTTCAGCCATCCTAACTCAAACCCCTTTGTGGCTAAATCATCTGTCCAGGCCCCTGCTGTTGTCCCTCCAGACTGGTCCAAAATAGTGGGCCCTTCAATGAAAACTACTGCGGCTGTGAATGGTATTCCTACTCGGGCTGTGCTTGACAGTGGGTCGCAAGTGACCATTGTATTTCAGGACTGGTATGACAAACACTCTTCTGATGTGCCATTACAATTCCTTGAAGGCCTACATGTGTAGGGACTGAGCAACAAGTCGTATCCCTACCTAGGATATGTCCGCCTCTGGTTGTCTTTTCCTGCAACTATAACTGGTGTAGAGGAGCAAGCAGAGACACTGGCCCTAGTGTATCCCCCAACCGGAATGTATGATGGGGTTCCACTGTTAATTGGAACAAACGCCCACATGTTTGGGAGACTAGCACAACTCTGCCATGAGAAACAAGGGCAACTGACTGGATGGGCCCTAAGAATTCCAGTCTTAGTAAAAAAGGCATATGACTTACAATGGAAACCTAATGAAGAGGACCCAGATGAGCCAGTGGGGATAGTGTGGAAAAAGGAACCTGCCTCCTTGGTATTGGCCTCCAATGCCCAGTGCACAATCCATGGAAAAGTCTGCCTAAAGAGAAGTGTAAAGAACAAAATATTAATGTTGGATGCACCAGGTGATGGAAAGTTGCCAGAAGGATTATTGGTTTAACCCAGCATCTTGCCTCTCCGTGCCCATGCATATGCATGATGAGTGACAGTCCAGATTCGAAATGTGTCAGATCGGGAGGTCCGGGTGAACAGAGGGTGCACTCTAGCTACAGTACACTGCACAGACACTGCAGTATTACTCAATAATAAGTACTCTGGCCAAAAGGAGAGAGTGACCCCGGACTTATTTGACTTTGGTGATTCCCCGCTGCCAGCTGAATGGAAGGCTAGGATTAGCAAGAAACTCGTCCAGAGAGACCAAGTGTTTTCATTAAAAGAATGGGACATGGGGTGTGTCCATGGTGTGGAGCATCATATACGCCTGCATGATGACCAGCCATTTCGAGAGAGGTCCCTACGTCTCGCCCCAGCAGACATAGATGATGTGAGGAGACACCTGCAGAAAATGCTTGCTGCTGGCGTGATACAGGAATCAAGGAGCCCATATGCCTCTCCCATTGTGGTTGTGCATAAGAAGAATGGGTCAATGAGGATGTGTGTTGATTATCGAACCCTGAACCGGTGGACTGTCCCAGATCAATACACCATGCCCTGTATACAAGATGCCCTGGATTGCTGGAATGGGAGCAAATGGTTCTCAGTATTGGATCTTCGCAGCAGATATTACCAGATTCCGATGGCCACGAAGGACTGTGAGAAAACTGCCTTCATCTGTCCTTTGGGGTTCTACGAATTCCTGAGAATGCCATAGGGGGTTTCGGATGCCACGGCCAGCTTCCAGTGACTGATGGAACGTGTAGTGGGAGATATGAACTTGCTGTAATGCCTAGTGTATCTAGATGATCATTGTGTTCAGACG
The DNA here is from genome assembly GCA_016271365.2 of Neoceratodus forsteri. Taxonomy (NCBI): domain Eukaryota; kingdom Metazoa; phylum Chordata; order Ceratodontiformes; family Ceratodontidae; genus Neoceratodus; species Neoceratodus forsteri. Next base: position 1,263,462,093 of record CM057456.1, read on the forward strand.
CACATTACAGGAGCATGAGACCCGACTGTTTAAAGTCCTAGACTGATTGGAAGACTTAGGCCTCAAGTTGTCCATTGACAAGTAGCAGTTTTTTCAAACCTCTGTGAAGTATGTGGGGCACATAGTATCTGCAGAAGAGATAGATACTGATCCCAGTAAGGTTGAGTCACTGACTACTTGGCCCCAGCCCCATAACTGGAAAGAACTACAATGTTTCCTGGGGTTCTGTGGCTACTACCGCAGGTTCATAAAAGACTATTTCAAGGTGATTCACCTGCTCCTGAATCTCACCCTGGGTTACCCCCCTACCAACTGTAAATACAAGAAAGAGTCTGTCAAAGAACCAGAGGAACATTTAACCAAACAAAATCAATGCAGGGAGCTTAACCATTCATTTCAATAAAGGTCCACTTGACAACATGTAGTTTTCTCACTTCTTTTATTAATTTACAGTCCCCTACCTTTCGCTCCTCTGAGCTCGTTCAAGGGGAATTTAATATCTGGTTAAACAGAAAGAAGTTTTTTTTTCATTTAGACACTTATTCTTTTAAATCCATTTTTCAAAAATCATAATACCATATATTTTATCAGGAACTAATGTGCGGCATTTACCATTAAAATTTCTGTTGCTGCTTTTTCCAACTGTGCAATAATGTTACCAGTCTCAGACAAGCTCTCTATACAGATAAATAAACAAAATAGTTTTTTAAGCACAGAATAAATGCAGGCCATGGACTTCATGCTTTTTCTTTTAACTTCAGTAGATACTTGAAAACCACATAACCGCTCAAATATCTCAAGAGCCACAATAATCTTTATCAAATTTGCTTTTTGTATTTCTGTAAAAAGTGCAATGGCATTTCTTTTTAAATTCCAACCCAATGATGCTGCCCCTGCAATGGAAAGGGCCTTTTTTAGAAAGTTGTGATTCAATTATAATTTCTTTACGTTTTGTGACTTCAGTATAAACTTAAGACCACATCATCACTCACATACCTCGAGTGCCATGATATTTTTATACGGGGGGAGGGGGAATTCACTCTTCAATTTCCATTAAAAGTCTACCGGCATTTTTCTTTGGTTTTAACTCAACGATGCTGCCCCTATACTATAAAAGGGACCGTTTTTGAGAATTACGCTTTAATTTTTCCTTCTTTTTACTTTTACTACTGAAATATGTCTGATTGCCTTCATTTGTCAGGACTCGCTGGTATCTCTGCCAAAGCTTTAGCGATTCAAATGATTCCTTGCATGAAACCGTAATGGTGTTTCTAGAACACTAAAAAGCTCTCGAGGAGAGTCTACCTCTTGAGCCTGCTTGGAATTGCAGCCAGAGTAACGCATCACTCCCTGTACCTCTCGCGTTGTGATAGTGTTGCTTAGCGACTGTACACTCTTCCCCCCCCCATCACCAGGAGGAAAAAACAACTTTTCCTAGCAGGCTCTTAGCACCAATTACCATGGCCTGTGTATAACAAATGAGTTTGTTTTTCTCAAATTCATAGAAACAGGATTTTGTATCAGCCATGTCTGGGCTGCAGTAGATTCCCAACCCACACATGAGTTTATAAATTAACTGTTACTATCAATTTTAATAAACTTTTTAAAAGTTAAATTACATTTACATTTTACTCAAGATTTCGACAAAATGACCTGTCACAAAGTTTTTATTGAACTGCAGGTTTCAGAGTACTAGCAGAAGTTAGAATCCCAAGAATCCTAGAGACTTTCACTGTCATATTGTTTTACTACTTCTTAAATGTTCATAGGAACGTGCTTGCCCCTACACTTTTTATATCCAACAATACTGGCCAATTCTTATAATGGAATATATTGTGAATAACTTCCCTATGAACCTATACTTTTTTTAACCAAACCACTGAAAGGTTCTTTTAAATATATGTAACAAAATTAACCGGATGCAAACACTAGAGCCACTGTTTTTTTTAACCTTCCTTTAACTATTTTTCAATTCCTCTACAGCACTCCAGTCCTATCCAAGAATTGCTGCCCCCCTCCGTCATTTAAATACATGCTTGCCAGTTACTTTCTATGTTCATTCCAATGGCTGGATTCAGTGTTTTCAGATGAAAAATCCATTTCATCTCAATTTGTTCTAACATTTTGGTATAATTTCCACCCCTCAATGGTGGCTTAACTACCTCAAACCCCCCAAACCTTGAAGATGCTCCTGTATGTCCTGCTTGATTAAAATGTAAAGCTTCTGGTGACTGCTCATCCTTATTTCTTATGTGACCCTTGTGTTCTAGTATTCTCTTTTTAAGAGCTCTCTTAGTTTGGCCCACATATAGTAGATCACATGGGCACTATGTGACGTACACTACTCCTTCTGGTTTACAGTCTATGTGTTCCCTAATTTTGAACTTTGCATTAATATGTGGGTGTTTAAATGTACTTTTCTTACTAGTATTGTTACAGACTGTGCATCTCCCACAACTTGTCATACCTGGCTGTAAGGCATCCAGTAGTAACTGAATTCCTTTTATGTCTGGTTTTCTGAACTGAGAGTGAATGAATTTGTCTTTAAGGTTACTAACCTTTTTTTGCCAATACTATTGGTTTCTGCTGTAATGCCTTATTACGTGGATTATCAAATGCCACCATATGCCAATGTTTGTTTACAATTTTTCTTATATCAGACATCCTATGATTGTATTTTGTGGCCCAAACTGTTCTATTTGTTTCCTCCTTTGTTTCTTTGCTTCCTAGCAACTGTTCTCTTGCTTTATTTTCAATCTTCAAACTTGCCTGTTTTAAAATAGTTGGTTTATAACCCCTAGCCCTAAATCTGCCAATCATCTCCTGTTTATGCTTTTGCTAATCTTCTAATTCTTTACAGTTTCTTTTCACTCTCACCATTTGTGCATACGGTGTGCTATTCTTTAATTTAGATTCATGATGACTTGTGCTGTGTAGCAAGGTATTTCTATCTGTTTCTTTCCTAAAAATAGATGTACTCAAACACCCTTCTTCCTTTTTTATGAGTAGGTCCAAAAAGGGAATACTAGATACATTATAGTTTACTGTACATTTTAAATTCCTGTCCCACATATTTAAATTTAAATTGAATTCTTGTAGTTCTTGTTCTGTTCCACCCCATATACAAAATACATCATCAATAAGCCTTTTCCATAGGATTATTTTGTCCAAAAATACATTTTCTTGGTTGTTAAATACCATCTCAACTTCAAAGTTTATCACATAGGCATTTGCATAAGCATGGGCCATAGTGCTGCCCATGGCCGTCCCTCTGTCTTGCTGATAGAATAGACCGTCAAATTCAAAATAATTGTTTTACAAAACAAACAAGGCTAGATCTTGTAACATTTCAGTTCTTGGTGCCGTACTATTCTGCTGCTTGTCCAATATTTTTCCTATATTGATAACATCTTCTCTGTGTGGAACAGAAGTATACAAATCCACTACGTCACATGTAACTAAAATAGTATCTGTTAAATCTCTACTTTCTGATATTAGTTCCAATTGTTTCATAACATCAGATGAGTTTTGTATATAAGTATTGCTTTGTTCAGTTAATGGTTGTACCTAGTAGTTTATGTATTTGGAGATGGGGGTCAAACAGAGAATCTGTTCCTGATACTATTGGTCTCCCAGGAGTGTCTAACAAATTCTTGCGAATTTTTTGAATGCTGTAAAAGGTTGGAACTCTTGGATATTCCTTAATAAGTAATCTCATTTCCCACTCCTGCATCCAGTTCATATTGACAAATTCAGATAACATTTCTCTTAATTTACCTTGTAGTGGTGTAGTCAGATCATCTGATAACAAAGAATAGTTATGCCTATTTTTTTAGTAACTTTATACACATTATTTTATATTTTTCTCTGTCTTGAATTATTAGTCCTCCTCCTCCTTTATCTGCTTGTTTTATCATAATCTCACTATTATCGCTCAAATTTTTTATGGCTTGTCTCTGTGCCATTGTCAGATTCTGATGTTTAGGCCACAACTGGTTCTTATCCTTGTAAAGTCCCATAATCTCTCTTCCTACTGTACTACAAAATGTCTTGATCCCATGATTCCAATCCTGGGGGGGGATCTTGATTTTGTGTTTAGTGCTCTTTTTATCTGCCTTTGTTCTTCATCTACAGTTTCTAGTTCAAATAAGTTTTATAATCTTAAGGTTCTAAAAAACTTTTGTAAGTCCACTTCAAGTTCGAATAAGTTTGCTGGTTGTGTGGGAGCAAATGATAAACCTAGGCCCAAAACTTGTTTCTCAATTTTAGTTAAATTTCTTTTACTCAAATTAAATATTGGTATTATTTCTGAACTTGTTTGGACATTCCACTTTCCATATAAAGTGTTCTTGTTGTTCTTCCACCTGTCCCTCCTTGCCCCCTCAAAAACCCACTTGTGGTCTTGAATAATTCCTGTTTAAACTGGAATTTCTGAGATCATATCTTGATTCTCCTGTATCACCTGTTGATATACTAGGCTGTTGTGACTCTCCTGTATGTTGGTATTCTTCTTCTACCTGTATATGAGACTCTCTTGTGTAGCTATTATCCCTATCTGTTCCACTCTCCATTAGAGATGCAGTGAATTTAAAATTCACTGGCGAAGTGCACGCGAAGTGGGCACTTCGCGTTGCACGGGCAATGCAAAGTGCTCACTTCACCTTGTCATTACCACTGCGCGTTGGCATAATGAGAACACGAAGCAAGGCAAAGTCATTGTTTTTAATGGACTTTGTGTTCCTCATTATGATTCTAAGTGATTCACTTGGTGTTTCAGACTTGGCAGCCCCTCCACAGATCACATGGCTTACAGTACTGTATATCACATGCTGTCTAGCCAGGCAGGAAGAAAGTGAGTCACACAGACAGTTTCAGTTTCTTCTGTGCAGACTGAGAGAGAGGAGTGTGTGTACTAGAGAGAGGAGTGTTTTTTGATTGCAGAGAGAGTTACAATTTAATACTTAAACCAACAGCTTTTTTAAAAGCTACATTTTTTTTGTCTTTTCTGTACTGTTTTTTACTTAATTTGTTCTTTCTGTAAATTTTATTTTTCTTACCTACTTAGTTGTTTGTCTGTGTGTGTGTGTGACTGTGTGTGTGTTGTGCTTGTGTCATGAGATGGAGCAGGGTGAGGGAATGTCTGGGGTGGGGGCAGCTCTGCGAGAGCGTGGTAGTATGCGTCGTTGTACCGTGCGCATGTGTGTGGGGGGCATGGGCACCCATTTGTGTTGGACCGCTCTAAACTTCTGAGTGTCCAGCCCCCGGAAGCAGGACCAGCACCGCTTCCTGACCCTGAGGCAGTTCAACCACCACCACCACCAAGTCCAGCACAAGGCCCTTTGGAGCAGGATGTGCCTGTTCTTCCAGGCCCAGGTGTGGATCCCACCATCAGAACTGTTGAGCAGTGTGAGCAGCCTACTGCCAGTTCATCTGGCCTTCCCCTGCCTGTACCTGGTCCTCCCCGCACCTCCATTGTCTTCAGTTTTTTGACGTGTCAGGGGGGACAGCAGTGTGGTTAAGTGTTGCCTATGTGCAGTGGAGGTGCACCGTGGCCCTCGGGGAAGTCACCTGGGGACTGGTGGCCAGCACACCCATATGCTTAATCACCACCAGTTGGAGTGGCAGGCTGTCACAGAACGGACCATGTCTGCACCTGCTGGCAGTTCTGTGGCAGAGGGTACAGCTGTGCATAGCGGGTGCAGCATCCCTAAGAAGAGGAGGGCCACAGCAGCACCTGTTGCTCCAACAGCACCCCCACCACCACCACCACCACCACCACCACCACCAGCAGGTCAGCCTGTCAAGGGTGGATGCCAGAGAAGTGCGTGTAACACTGTCTGACTAGGCAGTTCTCTGGAGTGCTGTTGAGGAGAACAGCGAGAGGATGAGTGCTGTGGAGCAGCGGCTGGATGACATAGAGGGACATCAGCTTCAAATTATGTCCATGCTGGAACTGCTGCTGGATCACCATAGGATCCCACATTAGTTTTGTTTCCTCACCCATGTATCCCCCACCTTCCTTGCTGTGCCATAAAATGTATTCCTCCACCATCCTGACTCTTGTATGTAATTATGCCCTTTTTGTTGTCTTCAGTATGCATTACACTTTGTATTCTGGGGCCCTTCCTTCTGTTAAGTGTCTGTGTGTTTTGTGTATATGCGCTGTTTTGGTGCCTCATTTTTCTGCATCCATAAAAGGCATCTGTCTTGTGTCCAGAAAATTGAAAAGTGGTAACACAGTGAAATGAGACTGTTTCAGCACATACAAAGTCCCCCAGAATTTATGGCGCAGTCAGCCATGCACACAACAGTGGCACAGAGTCCCCAGATTTTTTCTGCAGTCCCAGAATGCATCCTCCATGTGTCCAGAAAATTGACAAGTGGTAACACAGTGAAATGAGACTATTTCGGCACATACAAAGTCCCCCAGAATTTATGGCGCAGTCAGGCATGCGCACAACAGTGGCACAGAATCTCCAGATTTTTTCTGCAGTCCCAGAATGCATCCTCCTTGTGTGCAGAGAAGTGAAAAGTGATCATCTCAACTGGATTGAAGGGTGTCCTTTGGATGTACAGTAATAGTAGCCCTGGTGAGTAGATATATATACAGTATATATATATATATATATATATATATATATATATATGTATTGATATATAGATATATGGTTGTGTATTTTGTAGGTGATGATGAGTGGGGTTGAACTTGACATGGACATGTATTCATGCTATTGTCCTGCATCACACACAGGTGACTCCATCTCCGAACTGTTGCTGTGCACCGTCCAGTGCTCAATGAGAATTTTTTGCACTTAAATGGAACTGGATAACTCTCAAACACATGAAGGTAAGTATTTCTATTTTTTTGGGGGGGATCATATTTTTAGTTTTGTCTGTAATGGTTTGTTATTTTTTTATTTCTTCACAGATTTCATCAGCATTCTTCTGGTGTCCGGTTCTTAACTCATTCACACCACAAGAGCTCTTTGAGACTTCCACCATTTGTGCCCTATGTACTCTTAGCACTGCATCCTGGGCCTTTCTAAGCAAAATCAAGCCATAATCAGCATGCCACAAACAAATGTGAACACCCCTTGAACCGTAAATACTACATACAAAGTATGAGTGGCAGAGTTGTTCAGCACAACATTACCTTTCCAATGGTGCTATGCAATCAGTTGTAATCAATTTAGTTTTTATTTTATACTAGCTGAAATATCAAACAACTGATTTTTTTCTGATTTTTTTCCCAAGGTGCTTAGGTGAGGCATGAGAGACAAATGTCAGCCATGCACACCATACCTTAAACAAATGCAAATAACTCCTAAAGTATATGTGGTAGACACAAAGTATCAGTGGCAAAACTGTTCAGCAGAAAATTACGTTTCTAATGGTCTATGGAATCAATTGTAATCGATTCAGTTTTTATTTTATAGTAGCTGAAATACCAAACAACTTTGTTTTTTTTTTCAGATTTATTCAAGGTGTTTAGGAAAGGCTTGAGAGACAAACGTCAGCCATGCACATGATACCTTAAACAAATATGAATAACTCCTAAAGTATACGATAGACACAAAGTATCAGCAGCAAAATTGTTCAGCACAAAATTACCTTTCTAACAGTGCTATGCAAGCAATTCTAAGCAATTCGGCTTGTTTAATATTTAGGTAAAAACTGATGACTTCCTCAGACGTTTCTAGGCCTGAGTGAAAGTCAGCTGAGTATGTCTACAGGCGTTATTGTCCTGAGTGGCTATGCTTTCAGGTACCACCTACAGGCGTATCTAGGCCTGAATGAGTTAATGATGGTCATGGTCATGGAATGAAACAACTTCTGTGTGTTGCATGTGTGCCCAAGCTCAGGTCAGGGAGGGGTGTGCCTGATCATGTTGACGAACATTTTTGGATCAGTCCCGGTGGTGGTGGTCCAGAGTGGGCATACAGACTCATGGTGGCAGCAGACTTGGATAACATCTGTCCCGGTGGTGGTGGTGGTGGTCCATGGGGGGCAGACAGACTCATGGTGGCAGCAGACTTGGATAACATCAGTCCCGGTGGTGGTGGGCTGGTGTGGGGGAGGCACACTGCCTTTTAAATACTGCATTTAAAACCTGCCAACATTAACCACATCATCATCCTCATAAAGAAAACTGCCCTCACAATCATTGATGTCTGAAGTCTGACCACTGGGAAATTCTTTCTCCATTGTGTCATCATCTACGTCAGTGGTGGGCCGTTTCAGGCAGCCACTGCCAGTGCAACCAGGATGCTCCATTTCTACATCAGCAAGACCACCATGACTAGGCCGGGGTGCGAATACTGAGGTTGCAGTCTGTGCTGGTATGTGCCTCTCATTCATTTTAATGAATGTTAGCAAACTAACATTTGTAGGAGACAGGTTTGTCCAATGATCCCTGACTATTACACCTGCTGAGCTGAATACCCTCTCAACACTTACACTGGAGGGTGGGCATGTGAGGTACTTCAGTGCCACTGCAGTCAGATCTGGCCATTCACTGACCTTTCCACTCCAGTACAAAAGAGGATCTTCACTTATTGTCAGATGCCTGTTTTCAGACAAATATGACTCAACCATTCTCTGTGCTGCACTAAGTCCGATTGTTGATGCATCAGCCTGTTCCCCGGAATCATTGATGTCACAAATACCCACTTGGGACAAAGCCTCCCAAAGTGGGTTGATGCCAGCCACTTTGGATGATAGACCACCAGGAACTACAGTCCTCTTACCCTTGCATGATATGCTTGCTGGTCCTCCAGCTACACCTTCAGCTGGATTATGCTGCTGAGGTTTGCAGACCTTGGCACATGACTTCTGTGCCACATGAACCAAGCAAACCAGTTGACCACTGATATTTTTTACCTGTTCAGGCCCTCCTTCCAGTACTGATGCAATTCCATGTTTGTATCGTGGGTCCAGCATTGTTGCCATGGCAAAGTTGTCACTACGCTGAATGCTCACAATGTGATGATTCTGGTTGAATACTGTCAGCATGTTTTGCAGCAACATACTGCTACCACTGTCTCTGGCAACATCAAGGCTATGCTGTACATTCACCAATGTCTGCCTCAGCATCCGCAGCAGTGGAATTGATTGGCTAATGGAGGCAGACTCACCACACACTGCCTGTGTGGCATGTTCAAAAGGCCGCAAAATTGTTATTACAGAGTCCATGAGGTGCCACTGTTCAGTTGTCATAGACATGGAGGCCCCAGAACTGTCACGGCTAGTGTGCATAACAAGATATTCTGTGATGGCTCTGTATTGTTCATACAACCTCTCTGCCATGTATAACATGGAGTTCCATCGAGTGACAACTTTCAGCTTCAAGCGGTGCTGAGGCAGGCTGTTTTGTATCTGCAACTGCCGCAGTTGATCACGGGCCTTTCCAGATCTTGAAAAGTGAGAGCAGATACGTTATGCAATGGTCAGCATTTCCTTTATGTCAGGGTGCTGCAGAAACTCTTGAACCACAAGATTTAAACAGTGGGCCATGCATGGAACACGAAAAAAAAAACACCATTCGTGATGCATTTCACCACATTTGATCCATTGTCACTTGCTATGAACCCAGCTCTCAGGGGCAGAGGGTTTAGCCATCTGTCAATTTCAGTCAGTACCATGTCCAACATGTTCTCACCAGTGTGTGAACAGGTCACACTGCGCATGGCAATTGTTGCATGCTGGCGAATTCCAGGAAGATTGCTACCGTGACAATCCACCTTTCTGCACTGATTATTCACACTACCAGCATCACAAACAACCCCCGGCACCTACGCCCAGTGTGCAGTTATACACAGATATGAATTCCCCACTGTTTTGCCACTTGTCCACACATCCATACTTAAATGGATGAATGGAGAGGAGGAATGTTGAAGGGCATGTCTTACTGAGTCTGAGACAGTGCGGAACAACTCGGGGACAGCACGGGTAGAAAAGTATGTCCTGGATGGGACTTTCCATTTTGGACATGCACAGGCAGCAAACCACGGAACAGAATTCTCCACAAAGGAAAAGGGCAAAGATCGATTGCCAGCATTTCCGCTACAGCAGCATTAAGTTCACGTGACACTGTATGATTAGAGCGTGGTCGAAACTATCGCAAAAACACTCTGTAATGTGGGCTGACTAAACGTTTACAGGGTGTGTGTTGGTCACAAATGGTTGTGCTCTGAGATGAATGGCATTGGCAGGGGTGGAGTGTGGAATTGATGAAGACGGTTACTCAGGTGATGATGACAAACCCAGAATTATGTTATTTTCGGATTTGCCAACCGGTTGATGTACCACTTGCACTAGACATACTGCATTCACCACCACCACCACCACAAAACTGCTACTCTCACCAGCACTGGACAACATTTCAAAGTCATTATGGTCCTCCACCTCATCATCATCATCATCATGCCTGTAGTAATCCTCTGCTCTTATTGCCGCACTACTGCACACGTTTAATTTCCTACTGTGCTTAATAGTCATGGAAGGGGATAACATGCTGGCTATGGTTGCCGCCGGTGATACGGGTGAACACCCAAGTCTGGTATTAGCTGCCAGCTTGTGCTGGGTCCACAGAGCCAAGTGCCTGTCCTTAAGATGCCTATGCTGTCCTCCTGTCCCAAGATGGCTCCCCTTTTTACCTCGACTCACACGCACATGGCAAACCTGGCAGATTGCAACTGAATCATCATTTGCATCTTGAACAAAAAAATCCCAAACAAGGGACTGTGATGCTCTGCTTTTAACATGTCCATGATGATGTGGCTTATTTAAGTCTGTTATTTTAAGCACTGAAGTGGGGGGGAACGTGATGTTTCTGACACTGCACACCTAGACTGCAACTGACCACCACGACTACCTATCATATTGAGTACTGGGTCGTCATCATCATCATCATCTACTAAAACTGGTACATCACAAGTTTTTATAGGGGGGGATTCCTGCAAACAGATTCAGAAATTTCAGACACAGCCACTTTTAATTTCTTTTTCTCCGGTTCCCAACTGGGGTCAATTTAATCATCATCATATTCATCAACGTCACTGTCACACACATCCACATCTTCTGCTTGGATGCTAACAGGTGGACTGCATATTGCAACAACAGCAACATCATCATCATCATCATCAGCATCATCACATTCATCATCAGCATCTACACCACCATCACCTGATATTTTTTCACCACACTGTGAATCACTGCTGCACGGAAAATGAGTGACATTAAGTGATACAATGGATGGAATATAACATTGTATGCTATCGTTGACATGATCTTCAGAATCAGGTTCAGTTAATGGGATATTACTGGGAAGTATGACATCATCTACGCTGTCACTCACTTGCACTGCTTCACACTCAATATGTTTGGATATGGTACACTGGTCGGAATTAGAACTTGACGCAACAATGCTAATACTACCTCCACCACCACTAACACCAGTAACACTAACACCACTGGCTGGGAAAACATCATCTTCTCCAACTATCAGTGAAGCTACTGATTGGACTGTAAAAAACATTGCAGGAGAAATACCTTTCCTCACATCACTAATGCACTTCTCCGTCCATGTACTACTACCATGCCCACAGACCCTCTCACTGCCAACATTGCCATGGCCAGAAACAGCTTTACTTGCACGTCTCTTTGCAGGCATTTTGGGGGATCAACCACAATATTATTACCAAATTCAGATTTTGATACATTCACTTTCTGACTGGAGGGTCACTACTCGCTACTATCGCTAGCTGGATGTGAAGCAAAATAAAGAACTGTGGCTTCAGCAACAGATAAGGGGACTACTGTGTTGTGACACTGTCATGGAATTAAAACAACTTCAGTAACCAGTGGTGCTGATGGGGTCACAAAAACAATCCAGTCTGGTAAAAAATATCTTTTCAACGTGGGGGAGCACTGAATACAGACAGTGCTGATTTTTACGGCACTACAAGCAGCAACACTAAGAACAGAGAACACGATAGCAGTACAAAATCAGGCAGCTGTAGTGGATAGCAGGTCCACACTGCTGCATTTAGTTGCACTTACACAGATCTGTGTCACAAATTTTAAAAGGTGTATTATATTTGATGCACGCAACACTGCACACACAATACAGAACGCTTTGTGTACAATGCTGAACGAGGAATGCGATGCAAATGCAAAAGTTCAGTGTACTCAGTGCCACGTAATGTAAATTTGTAATTTAAACAACCTGACCTTATGAAATGTTGCACCACATTCACACAACAAGCAGCAAGAAAATTTGTACTATCACTGACAATTTTACTATGTGTACAGTAACACAGTCTGTTACATGACAAAAATATTGCCAAAACACAAAGAAATCACTAGTTCTCCAACTTAAATCTACCTACACACACAGATACGCCCCTCCCCCACACAGCACACTTCACTGTCTTTCACCACACACACTCAATGTTGTGAATTTACATTCAAAATCCACACACAAACAAAAACGCTCGATGATGTGAGCATAGGAGGGTTTCCTACAATCGATGAACTACAGTTGGATCCCCCCAAAAAAACAAAAATGATTTTTGAACAGCTTTTAAAAAGATTCCTACAGACAGCTATCAGAGCACACTGTCTCCTACTCCTTCCTACTCATCTACCTCGAACTGAGGCTGTGCAGATCAATATAGAGCCCATGTGACCTGAACTCCCATGAATCACTGCAAAATCCTCCTTTGGAGCTCAAAAACAAGGCGAAGTGAGGCGAAATGGACTGCCACCAATGTACTTTGCCTTAAAAATTGAAAGAGAAGTGACCAGTGAAAGCGGAGTAATGCGAAGTAGCTGTTTTCATTGCACTTTGCGTTCCTCATTATAACGTGAAGTACTCCGCTTCGCATTGCGGAGCACTCTGCGAATCCTCCTTTGCTCTGCGAATCACTTCGCGGAGCGGATTGAGCCCACTTTGCCCACCACTACTCTCCATATTGTATGTAATTTGTCTTCTCCTGTTATATTGTTTATATGTGTAAACCCTGTTTTCTTTATAATCATTTGTGTCCCTAATACATTTTCAAATTTTGTTGTTGTTTCAATTTATCCTCATATTCTGCTAATTTTTTTTATATCTTCTAGATTACATGTGAATTCATCTGCTTCCAATTGTAATTTAAATGCATCTTGTGTTCTCTGTATATCTTCTACCAAAGTTTTCCTTTCATCAGTTATCACTTCAATAAGTGCATACATGAAGTCGCAGCTGGCTCTATTGTGAATCCCATCCCGTTTAGTAAATAACTTTAGTGTATTAATTCCCATATTGGGTTCAACAGCTATTCTAAGACCTCTAGGCATACCTCTCAACTGTCCCTGATTTTGCCTCAAAATTTTCCTCTGTACCTCGTAAAATGTGAGTTTTTGTGACAGAACAGTGGGGATTAAAAGCACAAAATAATGTCAAACATTAAAGTTACAGACGTGCTCTTCTTCAAAAAATGTATCTTAATACAAATCCCTTTATTCTGTCAGCTTTCTGAGTGAATAGTACCAGTTTTTAAGATGTGTCCCTGATTTGGGGTCTTTGTCCCTGATTTTTTTAAGCCGTGTCCCTGATTCATGAGGCAAGAGGTTGAGAGGTATGCCTCTAGGTATTCTGTTGTGCTCTAAATATTGTGTTAAAAGTTAGTCCATGCCACTCCAATCTAGTATCCCTAAATTTAAGATTCTCAATTTATTGTGCCATATTTTTGGGGGTTCCCCCATTTGTGTGGAAAGATCTCTGCTGCCTCTCATGGCTTGAAACAATAATTTTCTTTCATCTTCTGAATAAGTAGTAAAATGTAAAGTGTTATGAACACTATTAGCTATGTCTTGAAGTGCAGCTATACCTTCATCTATTTTATAATTAATATGGTGAACACTGAACAACTGTTCCAGTCTTTATTTTATTCTAGTAAATATGAATTGAACTAGTTCTAATCTAATGAATTACCCCTTTTCTTACAATTTAAACACCAACATCCAAACAACCATTACTTCGAGCAGCAATCCATAGTGGATTTGCGCGGGAGAGCTATGGAAAGGCCCGAGTTTGGCCTGCATGCCTGTTCCTGAGAAGGGACTTGTGCTTTTTTTGGACTGAATCTGAACTTTGAGAGCTAATTTAGCCACTGAACTGTGACCAGGCTTTAACCTGAAGAAGACCGAAGATTTGCTGAATGCGATCGGCCTGTCAGGACTTCAAGCTACCTCTGAACTCCCGGATTGTGCAGAGATTCTGTAATTGCGACTGGAGAGCCATTTGCCTGGTACAGTGGAATTTCCTTACATGTGAATGTGCTGTGTGCTTTTAGTGGGTCGTGATTTGGTTCCCCACTGGGTGTCTGAACTGTGTCTTGCTTGATGGAGGCTGTATCCAGCTCCACGGACTGAATCCCGTATCCATTTCCACTTGTCTGGGCCCTGTTACACTGGCCCAGCCAGAATACCTGCTGCGCAGAGAAAGTCATCGACGAGAGACCGGCCTGGGGATCAGCCCCCTGCTCAACACCTTGAACAGGAATGATGCCTCGGTGATTCTTGTAGGCCCTGCTTCTCCGGGCACTCCCGGCTCAACAGCCTGCAGTCTTGATTTCATCCTGCCTGTGTCCAGTATTGGGTATCATGAGTAAACATCAGGGTAGCTCCCTGCAACAACAGCTAAATCTAAAAGTGTTGTCATCTGATTGTCTTGTTGCCTTTTCTTTCATGAACTGAGCCCTCCAGCTCCAGATTACAAATAGTGTGTGTTGTGCATGTTGCTTTCTTCCATCACAGGGCCCCAACCAGCTGCAACGTTTGTGGCTAGCCCACTGTTTTCCTACCTGGGTACCCAGAGTGTGTGACTGTGTAGGGACTCTGAACTGCATGTATAACTGTCTGATTGATATAGCTTTTAAGCAAATCAACCTGATTACGCCCCTCCCTTGTTCAAGTCCCCTGAATGAATCAGATTTAACTTTGTTTGCATTTAACCTGACTGTGGTTCCAGTTTATGCCAAGAGTATTGTACTCTTGTTATTTGCTGTGCTTAACCTTGTTTTACAGGGGGTCCCCAGGGTCAAGCTAGAGGAACCAGCCCTGGTGGTAAGTGCAAACAGTGTGGGTAATTGCCTGGTGAATAAGGGTCATTGTGAAAGTAAATATTGTATATTGTTCTGGCCACTAGAAGGGAAAGAGGGGGGCTTACAGTGTCCCGGAGGGCTGTGCCTAGGTAACCTTGACCACTAACAACCCTGACCTCCGGGTGGAGGCACTCATTTCATTATCCAGGCCCCTTAACTTACTTCTAGCCAAGCAGGCAGGGTTAGTAGTCCTTGGGATAGTGCCACCTAGGGGTTACATGTAGAGCTTGCCCCGGCACCAGAGTGCCATAACCAAACTGGAAGCTCTGCACTCTAGTTCCCTCGGTCCTGCTCTCCAGAAAAACCACATGGGGGCCAGGGGAGATCCAGGACACCACCAGAGCTTCAAGGGGGAAAAAAGAAATGGGGGTGGATCAAAATCCCAGGGAACAGGAGCCCCAAAGGGGGCAATAAGGTAAGCCCTGGGGACGGGGGGGTTACACTCCTGAACAATGAGTACTCAGGGATTTTCAGTTCCCAGTTGTTATTTTCTGAAGCCCATGTTTCCATGATGACCCTGAGATTTACCTCAGTGTCCACCATCAGTGTCTGGAACTTGCTGATTTTGTTACCAGGGCTCCTGGCGTTAAAGCATACCCCCTTCCATCTGACCCCAATCCTACTTTGCTAATACCCTTGTGTTTTCCTTGCTCTTTTTCCTCATGTTTTTCCTGGTGAATGCACCCTTTGTATTCTCCCTCTCTGATGTCCTCTCATCTAGTTCAGTTCAGGCCACAGGTCTCCTTGTACCCACTGTGCTGCTACATGCCCCCACATATGGGAGAGTTCTAGCTAGGATTGCCCTTCCTTTCACCAGACACTGTGGTTCCCCAAGATCTGGTGCCCTACAGCAGGATGTGTAGACATGGCCTCAACCTCAGAGATGGTAAATTAGGGGTAACGTAAGGAGGCATTTTCTTCTCCTAGAGGGTAGTGAACCTATGGAAAAACCTATCAGCTGAGACAATGAACATGAAGACTAGATGCATTTAAGGAAATCCAGGACAAATGTCTGCTTATCGTAGATATTACATGGTACCCTAGGTAGTACAGTAGGTAAAGAATCCCTATGAATTGATATGTGTTTCAACTTCATACTTATTTCATCCCTGCTAAGAACCTGGGCCAAACACAATGGACCTAGAGTCCCTCCTGACCTTAAATTACTATGTTACCCCTTAAACCATTTACATTACACGCCATTGGTTGATCTGAGCTTTTGTTCCGGTGATGATGACAATGTAATTAATTTACAACTTGGTGTTGTTATTATTGCATGTTAAGTGCAAGTTTAGGGTTGGAAAGGAACTGGATCAAGTTTTATATAGTGCCTTTAATACACACTCTATCTCAAAGTGTTTTACAAGCCCTGAACGGTTGTCAGCGGCCATTAAGCAAGCACAGGGAGGTTAAGTGAAATTAAAGGAAGTTAAAGAAAGTTCAGAGACAGGGAGGAGGAGAGAGAGAGAGAGATGAGGTTAAGCATAGGTAGGTTGTGACTTGTTCAAGGTACACAATGAGTAAGTTGCTGTGGTGGTATTCAAATTTTGTATCTCCAGATTTACAGCTTTGCAGTCTAACCATTAGGTTACACTTTTGAGATTACAAAACTGTGTAAAAGAATGGTATTATTGTTGTTTCATCATGTGAGTTATCCTCTTTCTTAAAGGAAAACTGTCCTTTGCAGGGGCTCCCATCCCTGCAAAGCTTACCATCCAGTTTAGCATTTATGAGAAAAGCAGCTTTTTTCTTGTGCCACAAAGTAGTTTAATTTAATTATGAAATGTCCACTACCCAGAAGTATGGTGGATGCTGGGGTGGCTTCATTAACTGTTAAGGCGCGGTGCTGCACCGTGCACTTCAGTGCATTTGTATTGAAGCGCACGGTGTGGTGCTGCACCTTTACAGTTAATGGAGCCGCCCCAGCATCCATCACACTTCTGGGTAGCGGGCTTTTCATAATTAAATTCAACTACTTTGTGGCATGAGAAAAATGGTGCTTTTCTCTGTGGGGTGTCTCTTATGGTACAAGGGAGATTCCTGTCAAGAGGCTTGAGCAGCCAGAACCTCCCGGCTTCACTTTGCGGTCCTCTGACCCACACTGTTTGTTTGTAGTCTCTTATACCATATGTGACACCCTATAGAGACCCTATTAACATATAGAAAACACTGTGACAAGGTATTTCCATTGAGCTGGTGGCGGGGGAACCCAATGGACTAATTGTCATCTTTTCTTCCTAAAGCTGAATGTAAACTGTGTATTAGGTAGAGCTGACCACCAGTGGATCCAGTTATGTAGTGAAGTGGCACCCACTGGCCCCCAAGGCCTGAAAACAGTAGCTGTTTTAGCCTAATCTGAACTTTAAAGGCTACTATTTTATATGTTTCAGGGAAAGAGTTACCCCCTTGACAGAACTGCTACCACCTTGAAAAAATTCTAGATATGTCTCTGTTGCTGACTACAGAAAAGTGAGTGTGTGTATATGTGTGTGTGTGTTAAGAAGGAAAATACTTGGAGTCTGTTACCAGATTATTGAAATGCACTCTGTTTGAATACAAGGAAAGAAATCCAGTGCAGGGCTTGTGTAAGGATACAAACTGGATAAACACTGTGACTTCCTGTGGAGGTGGGGATGGCAAGCAACTAAAGGTCAGTTAAAATGTTGGCAGAAGGACATAGGATACCCAGTGAGGATTCTGAGCGCACCATCTGTTAAGCTCGAGGACTGCCCTGATTTTACAGACATGCCCTGAGATGTAGAGTTTAAGTGGTGGCAATCACCTCCAAAAGGAGCAAGCACAACAAACACATGGTTTATCAATGCCAAGATAATAATAACAACAACTTGCAATGGAATTTGTAAAAAAAAAAAAAAAAATGTTTTCTCTTTTTGACATGAAGCCATTTTACAGAGAGGCTTTATCATAGAAACTTGGCAGCAGAAAAGGACCCACCGGCCCATCTAGTCTGCCCCCCCCATTACTCATCCCTCCGCCCTCTGAACCCCCGCTATAAAGCCCCATATGACTGTCCCATGCTCTCTTGAATTCCTCCACTGTTACAGCCCTCCACCTCCTCTGGAAGCCTGTTCCATGCTTATACCGCCCTCTCTGTGAAGAATCATTGCCTCACACTGCCTCTGTATCTTCCTCCCTGAAGTCTTAGGCTATGCCCTCTAGTTACAGCCCCCTCCTTCCTTTTAAGTAAACACCCTTCTTTTACCTTGTTGATCCCCTTGACGTATTTAAAAGTTTCAATCATGTCCCATCTCTCCCTTCTAGTCTCCAAAGTGTACAGATCCAATTCCTTACATCTTTGCTCGTATGTCTTCCTTGCATACCCAGCACCATCCTGGTTGCCCTTCTCTGAACTCTCTCAATCCCTTCTATGTCTCTTCTCAGATGTGGTCTCCAGAATTGGACTCCGTACTACAGGTGCGGCCTCACCATGGCTTTGTAAAAGGGCATCAGTACCCCCCCCTTCTACTAGTGGTGCCCCTGCCAATGCATGCTTACATACCGTTGGCCTTGCCCACCGCCCTGCTGCATTAGTTACCCACCTTGAGCTTACATGAAACTATAATCCCCAGATCCTTCCCCTGCTCCATATCTTTGATGTCCTTCCCACCAAGGGTGTATCTTGCTTTTGGGTTTCTGCACCCCAGGTGCATCATAGCACACTTTTTGGCGTTGAATTTCGGCTTCCAAGTCTCTGCCCATCCTTCCAGGGTCTTCGGGTCCTGCCTCATGTCCTCCACCCCCCTGCATTGTCCACCCTATTGCCAATTTTCATGTCATCAGCAAACAGGCACACCTTTCCCCTCAGCCACTCTGCTATATCGCTGATGTAGATATTAACAAGCATGTGTCAATGCCAAATGTTTGCTTGCTGGTATTAGCATCAGAAATGTAGGAGTTAGAGAGATGCAGAATAGTAATGGCAGTGAAGTATTGAACTTCACGCCAACCCCACCTTCACCCTGCAGAGATGGACAGGCATTGGGGTATGCATTTGGGTCGTCCTCCATAACGTTCATGCCATTTCACTTCACCCTATCCTGCAGACACTGACATATGTTGAGGTGTCCCTTGGGGTGTTCGGCTTTACAGTCACCTCATTCCATAAGGACATATGCTGAAATGGGTGCAGTATATCAAATCAAATCAGATTTTATTTATAATGCGCTTTTCAAAATTATCAAAGTGCAAATACAACACAAAAAACAGCCAACACAATAAATATGAATATAAAAACAATTAAAAGATAATAGGGTGGCCTATTCAAAGGCATGCTCGAATAAGTAACTCTTTAAAGATGCCTTGAATAGTTCTGTGGACTGGCACTCTCGAATCTGACAAGATAGAGAATTCCACAGGGTTGGGGCCACAAAAGAAAAAGCTCTGGCCCCTGATGATTGAAGACGAACCCTGGGAACCTCTAGCAATCCCTCGTCGGTGGAGCAGAGTGAGCGAAGAGGGTGGTAAGGTCACAGAAGATCTTGCAAGTAGTCCAGTCCCTGACCGTGTAGGGTCTTATAGGTCAGCAACATGACCTTGAAGGTGATTCTCCATCGCATTGGCAGCCAGTGCAATTTGTGCAGCACAGGTGTGATATGGCAAGTTCTTGGCAGTCCTGTCAACAACCTGGCCGCAGCGTTCTGCACCAGCTGCAAGCGATGGAGATCCACCCCCCAGCAACCCTAGATATAGAGCATTGCAGTAGTCAAGATGCGAGGAAACAAAAGCGTGAACTAATACAGGAAGGTCATTGTGTGGAACAAGGTGTTTTATCCGGGCAATATTCCTCAGATGATAAAAGGAAGACTTGGCAAAAGGCAAGGCAAGGCAAAATTTATTTAAAAGACGCCCAATCCCAGAGGCTCTGGGCGCCATACAAAATTTTAAAAGAAACATGTAAACATAATAAATATACAGTTTATACATAATAAAAATGCAGAATCTAATAAATCAAAAACATTACCATAAATATCAATCTAAACATCAAATGCTTTAGAAAAAAGAAAAGTCTTCAACTGGGCCTTAAAGATGTCTACTGTGGGGGCTTCCCTGACCGTGATTGGCAAAGAATTCCACAGAACAGGAGCCGCGGCGCGAAACGCTCTATCGCCAGCGGATATCAACCTAGTTCTGGGAATGGCCAGGAAGCCATCACTAGAGGAACGAAGAGGGCGTGAGGAGAGGGCAGGTAACAGAAGGTCTGACAGGTAACCAGGGCCCAGCCCATGTAGGGCCTTATAGATGAGAAGACCCACCTTAAAGAGGACTCTCCACCTGACTGGCAGCCAGTGCAATTCTCATAAGACTGGTGTGATATGACAAGACTTCTGCTGTCCAGTCAACAACCGGGCAGCTGCGTTTTGCACCAGCTGCAGTCTGCGGAGAGATCCTCCTGTGACCCCGAGATAGAGCAAGTTACAGTAATCAAGCCTTGATGTGACTAAGGCATGTATCAAGGTAGGGAGGTCCAGAGGTAGAACAAGGGGCTTAATCCTGGCAATGTTTCTGAGATGATAAAAACAGGTACGGACCGTGGAGGATATTTGAGCCTCCATGGTTACCGAGGGCCTGAAACCTCACATCTACCACCGCCATGCTCATTTGAATGCAAACTGCGGATCTCTGACCTGATCGATGACACCTTATCATCAAAGAACCGAGCAAACTCATCACACTTTATTTGTGAAAAAGCTCGCTGACCCTGCAGACAGGCTGGATTGCACAATCTGTCCACAGTCCAGAAGAGCTGAGCTGGTCGATTTCTTGATGCAGCTATCTCCCTGGACAGGACTCTGCCTTCTTACGGCAGATTTCTGATTGATAGTCCATATAATGGGCCATTAATCTAAGTCTGTCATCTTCCAGACCAAATTTCCGCCAGCAGTGTTCCAACCTTCACCCCACTTTCCTCAATTCCCTCAACGTCCCATCAAACTAAGGGGACTGGGGGTGGAGGGAGAGGGGCCGAACACGGACAGGAGCTATGGAATCCAGAGCCTTCAGCACCATATTATTATAGTGCACTACTAAGACATCTGGTTCCATGCACTCCACAGGCCAACTCGATAGGTCCAGCACTGTCATCAGACCCACAGGGGTAACTCCCCTCAAAGGGCGGTACGGGGGCCGCAAAATTGAACCTTATGGAGTGATGGTCAGACCACCCAACTGGTTCCACCACCAGTTCAGAGATCTCCATCCCCAGGGTGAACACCAGATCCAAGGAGTGACCCTGAATATGGGTAGCAGCAGTAACAACCTGTGTGAAGTCCAACAAAATCATCAGTTGGAGGAAGTTTTGGCCAAAAAGCAAGAGTTCATCATTGACCCAGGCATTGAAGTCCCCCAAGACCAACCACCTAGAGGGCTCCAACACCAGGTCAACAATGAAATCTGCAACTTCCTGCATAAAAACTTTCTCATCATGGGGTGGACGGTAGACGAGGAGAATTCTGCTGCCCACACCTGCTCCCATGATACACTCGAAGGATCTGGGGGTCACCACTGGAACCTCCACAAGGCACAATTTTGATTTAAAACAAATAGCGACCCCCCCCCCCTTTGATCCAATCTCGGGCGATGTATCACCAAGTACCCAGCCGGAATAGCTGACTCCAATATGGGACCAGCATTTTTGTCCAGCCAGGTCTCAGTGATGCAAACCAGGTCAGATGACTCATCAAGATCAGCAATAATTGCTGTCTTGTTCTTTATAGACCTGGCATTGCACAACACCACCCGAGTTGGATGAGAGGCCATGGAGGAGCGGGCCACCTGCCCACTATCAGTGGAACCCTTGGGTATGGGAACCAGGCATCACAAACCCCTTTCCTGGACCCATTTCACCCCAGGGTGTCTCACAGTTCTCACCACCCTTATTAGTCCACTCCGCTCCTCCCCCAGGCGAGGAACCCCCCTCCATCCCCTCCTCCCCTGTGCAATCCCCAAGCCACAGCAATGAGTATATACCTTGGGTTGCAATCAGGGATTGACAAATCTCATAGCCTGACGTCCCGGGCTATAACTTTCAGCCACCAGACAAGCAGTTTCACAGCACTCAGTTGTCCCAAGGACAACCACATCATTGCTTTTTTTTTTATCTGTTCTTCATTGTTTCCATCGCTAGATGTCCCTCGCTCAGCTTTTGGGGGGGCAGCACTGTGTAGTGCTGGTCACATGACTGCAAGTCTGACCCGCTTACTCACTCACATGTATTTGCTGTGCTCTGAGGTGTACAAGCATGCCTGCATCAATGGGGACTTCCTCGCAACCCGCCCACCCAGCCATCGGAATATCTGCACCCACTGCCAGTGCGTGATACACAGGATGGACAGGTAATTCTATAAATGGGTTTGTTTAAGTTTAAGTGTGCATCAGGTCAGTCCTGGATTAATGGAGTAGGGTGGGTTTGTGCAGGCCGAGGAGGGCGTTACGAGGAAGCACCATGAGTTGCAAGCTTGAGAGCGAAACAGATTGTCTAAGTCGGAATCAGGTGTGGGATGTCTTCAGTGTAGTTACCTTCAACCATACTTCTCCTGTGCTGTGTGGTGTTTTTTTGGGGGGTGGGGGTGCAGCTCAAGAATGAATTTCTGTGAAAAATAAAATTGGTTACTAAAACTGAGAAGGGAAGAGATGGGGGAGGCTTAGGCCAGTCGGTGACCAGACGACTGTCTCTGTAGTGAGTCGACTGAGCTCACGCGATCAACGAATCGGGACACTAACAACATTTTCTTTTTGGCATATAAATAAAAAAGGGGTGAGAAGAAAAAAAAAAAACAGTCACTGACTAAGGACCTCGAGTCAAGAACCATGTAGGCAGCCAAAAAGATTCAGAAGTGGTTGCTTGTAATTTCTTAAAAAAAGGAATACGACGGTTCAGCAGGAAATGGGACTGGGTTTTGTAGTGTGAGGGGATTCGAGTTGGGCAGTTTGGTATGACACAGGAGTGCTGCACCTAATTTTAGTAGAGGATAGAAGCAACAGCACAGTAACCAACTGGACTTGTGTGTGGGTCTAGTGTGGTGTAGTATGGGATTCTTCTTGTCTTGGGCAATTCGGGAGAGGAGTGAGGAGTGTTGTGTTACCTTAAGTCAGAGAAAAAGAAGATAGGGGAGAAAAAATAAAATAAAATCCTTGTTATGCATACTTAAGCTAAAGTGTATGTAACATAATAAAAAGTTACTCTTAAAAAAGCACTCTACCCTAGCTGACCGACACCCAGAGGGGAGGGGCCAGGTGACCACTTGTACACACTGTTATGCTGTGGGCTGTTTTTTGTACTTTTGTACACATGATTTTAAATTTTTCTGAGTTGTCCTAATTATTCTCTGCTTTGTTCTGGGTCTTGCAGTTCACTTAGACTTTAACTCTCCCAACCTATACTAATTTGACAGTAACATTTACAAATACATCATTTGTATTGTTTTCAATAGTTTGCATCTATGTAGTATTAATAATACAATGCCCAACATCATTTACTTTGTTGCTATGTAATTTTAAAAAATGTTCCTTAAAATATAGCCTTCCAACCATGGACTACCACTTGCAACACTAGGACTACCATTTTTGGCTAGGCCAGTTGTCCTGGACTAGCACATACATTTGAAATTTGTCAATCCCTGGTTGCAATGGGGGGCAGTCAAAGGGGCACAGGTCCCTCAGCCTAGAGGGGAAGTAGCGCCTGTCCACAGAAACTCGGTCCCAGCACATGCAGCCCAATATTTAAAAAACAGCAGTACTATTTTTAAATTGAATTAAACCAAAAAGCCCCCCTCCCACCTCTCACATGACGGGGAGAGCACTTAACAACTCATAAACATAAAATTGTAAAGAAATACTAAAGTAATAAATGTTCAGGCTCAAAGTACTAGACACACTCTCACTGTGCCCGGACCTAGACAGGCACTCTCACTGCCTTACAGGTTTTAAATATAACAAAAAATCCAAATAAGAAGTCCACCTCGATAAAAGAAATAATGTATGTCCAAATTTAAGGTACTAGGCGCACTCTCACTGTGCCCAGCCTAACAAGGCACTCTCAGTGCTACAGTTTTAAGTAAAATGTAAAAAGCATCTGACCATGGTTTGTGAAGAAAAATCCAAATAAAGGGAATCCACCTCGATGATCCGGTAGCTCTCCAGGCCAGGAGAAAGCCTCGATAAATCCCTCTAGGCAGACAGATTCGGATCCATGGCTATTCCTAACGGTTCTCCCCTTGGGAACACTCTCCAGTGATCCCCAAGGAGAAATCCTAAGGGACACTGGGCTACACCACCAACTTCTTGGCAGAATAAGACCAGGACCCCCACACAGCCGCACACCACAAACAGTCTGCCCCCGGGATCAAGGCCTACCCTCCAATCCCAAATAAAGAGCTATGTCTCAAAGTTGCTGCAGTTTTGCATTTGAACACAAATTCGAACCATTACCCAGGAGACTCATGGAGTTAAATCCACCATCCAGTGATAAAATCCAGTTGAACATAAGAATCTGTCACAATATCCACATCAGCATCCCTGCAACAACTCTTGAAGAACCAGCCGACACCCCAAGCAGTCCAGTCAGTCTCAAACAGGCAACAGCTTCACAAAAGTTTCTTCAAGAGAAGGCAAGGACCAGATTCAACCATCCGTCAAAAAGCAGCAATGGGTCAGCATGACACAAGCCAACCCCAGCAAGGCTAAAAGATGGAATGAAACGGACACCGCAGCTCCATGACTCCGCTCAAGCATGCAATACCCGACTGCTTCAGCTTTGCTCCCAATCCCCCGATCTCGATCTCCCGATCTCCAACAAGCAAATGGATCTCCAGCAAGTAAACAGAGAGACAGGCAGGCAGGAAACTCTCCACCAAGATGTACAGAGGTAGACGAAAACTAAAATAAATTTAAACTAAGAACTATATAAACACATAAAATAAATCAAAATTAGATAAAAAATGCTCAGGCTATACTAACAACTCACCCAGCGTGGTGGCCATATAGGAGAATGGGGTGAACTCTGGGGTTGAAGAGTCCAAGGCTCACCTCGATGCCTGTCACTGGCTGCAGGGTGGTGGGGTGGGGGTGGAATGGCATGAGCATTACAGTCGCCAATCCAAAGGCACACCCCTGATGTCTGTCAGTCTGTACAGGGTGAGAAGTTTTGGTTAGAAACCCTAATGCCCTGGGTGTGTGTTGGTATTTGCACTACAAATTTTCAACATGGCCTTTTTGTGACTCCCACCTCATGAAAGCATTTGGGACCTCTTCTCATGAACAGTGGCACTGTGATTTTGTTAATGTGTCCCGGACTTTGAGTTCCCACAGCAACCGTGCCATTCTGCGCCAGATGTACGAAAACACAGATCGGGCAGGATGTGAAGAATGACAACTATACCATTCATAGGGAGGTGCGAAGAGATGGCAATGTTGAAAATCTGTAGTGAAAATATTAAAAATACTCTAACTTCCGGGCTTATGTGGAAACTGCACAATGCATGTGTGTAACACAGTCATTTAGTGGAATTTTTTCACCAACTTTTCAACATCGGCATTTTATGACCTCTGCTCATGAACAGTGTCACTATGATCAATCGAGCAATCAATTAAAGTCTTTATTTAACCAGGCGATCACCGTTGAGCAAGCTCATTTTCGAGGTGGACCTGGGTTTGTTATCAAGGAATAAGGGACAATATACATGGGATACAACACACAAGAAAATAGTAATAATACAAATAAAGTGACATACAATAATACAGTATATATAAAGTATCAGCAGGTAGCATTGGCAGTAGTATATGTTTGGAACAGAAGATACTGCTAGTTTTGGGTAGGACACAATTTTTCATAAAAGTAAAGAAATATACATATCAGGTGCACCGAACACAAATAAAACCTAATATAAAAAGATATATAGTGATACGGTATGGAGAATTTAGAGCTGGAACCAGGGTCAAAGGAATGTGGAAGGACAGATATGGGGGTAGAAAAAGGGGAGAGGGAAGAGTCGATTATAGATGGGATCAGTCTTTTAACAGCAGTAATTAGAGTGTGCTTGGACCTATAGGAGTCACTATTTAGGGTATACAGGTACAGAACTCCTTATTATGATGTGGATATAGAGATTTAAAAGCTGCTAGGCTGATGGGGTGAGTTAATTTCAAGGTTTTTTGCAGCTTGTTCCACAGTTGAGGGAGCACAAAGCTGACGGCTGCTCTGCCAATGCGAGATATTGCTTTGTAAACATAAAGGTAGATATATGAGGTGCTTCTCAGGGCATACTTCCCCAGAGTGCACAAAGGTAAACAGACAGAGATATACTGGGGCAGTTTATTTGAGATAGCTTTGTATGTCCAAATTGCAGCATTATTTTGCCGTCTGTAAGCAAGGGATGACCATCCCACTGCCGTGTACAATGCACAGTGGTGGGTTGAGTATGGAAGACCCATGAAAAATCTTATTGCTCTGTGATAAAGCATATCAGGTTTGGCTAGGGTACCTGCAGTTCCCTGACTATATAGAAAGTCTGCGTAATGCAATTGGGAAAGAAAGGTAGTTTGAACCAGTTTCAGTTTAGCGTCTCTTGTGAGGAGATTATTAACTCTAAAGAACAGACCAAGTCTTTGTCCAAGTTTCTTTGCCAGTTTTTCTAAGTGATCTGTGAAAGTAAGTCTATGGTCTAACCAGACCCCCAGGTATTTGAACTTTGGTACGTAGTCCAACCGCTCACCTTGAATGGTAGTGATCTGCAGGAGTGTCCCAGCAATTGCAGGACTTATTACATTTTGAAGGTTCGAGAGGAACATTGCTTTGGTTTTTTTTTTGCATTTAAGTGCAGTTTCTGGTTTATAAGCTGATGTAGCAGCAGATTAAATTCATTTTGAAGGGCTTTACAGGCCACTTCAGCTGTGGGGCTACTAGCATAGAGTACCGTATCATCCACAAATAAGTGTATTTGTGCTTCTTTGATGGGACATCTACGTTGTTAATATAAATGGTGAAGAGCAAGAAAACAAGAATGGAACCTTGCGGTACACCCCTCAATAGGAGTTTTGGTGGAGAAACTCCCCCTTCTGCCTTTACTTGTTGAAATCATCCTGAGAGGTACTTGGAGAACCATTTAAGGGGTAGGGAATCCAAACCAATGTTCCGGAGGGACAACAGAAGCAGTCTGTGATCAACGGTATCGAACGCCTTGCTTAGGTCCAAGAAAACTGCACAAAGTTTTTTTGTCTAATTCAAGCTGCCAGTCATTTGTCACCTTGGCTAGAGCAGCGATTGTACTGTGCTGTGCTCTAAAACCGGATTGTAATGGGTTGAGCAATTTTTCTGATTCCAGGTACTTCCGAAGCTGGGAGTTCACTATTTTATCCAGCATCTTTATTTATTATTTATTTAGTAAACTTTGATAACCGGGTAAGCCTGCTGGGCCCCGAAGGTCCCTTTTTCAGGGATGACCCGGGGAGTTACATGGAATAATACATGGGGTAGCATACAGCACAGGTACATTACACTAGACAGTGAGGAACATAATACATAGTAGTTTTTCAGCAGTTACATTTAAGAGGTAAGACATAGTAGCTTTTTAGCAGTTAACATTTTCTGGGTAAGCTCTACAGATGGGGTGCAGTGATAGTCACTATTTCCATATGAGGGAGAGGGGTGGGCTTCCACTTAGGAACCTCTCATTTTAGCAGTTGCATATGGAGGTGACCATCATACGAGCCTTCAGCCTTGTGCAGAAGGTGTGGGTAGAGGTAGCATCCTGAACACCAGGGGGCAGGGAGTTCCATAGGGTGGGTGCTGTGATGGCGAATGACTTACCTCCCACCTTGGTTCTAACCCTTGGCACTGCGAGGAGGGTTCTGTCCGTTGTTCTGAGGAGCCATGGGTTTCTCTTTTGGGTAATGAGTCCAGTGAGGCTGGGAGGAGGGGATGGGCTGAGTAGTTTATGAGTGTGGCAGAGTAGGGGTATTGGAGTCGGGCCTCCCAGGAGGGCCAGTTTATTTGGGACAGAGTGTCACAGTGGTGAGCCCGGGAGCCGGATAGGGTGGTGAAGCGAGCCACCTTGTGATAGAGAACTTGTAATCTGTTCATCTCTTGTTTGGCAGCTCCCTGTATCACCGGGGCCGCATAGGAGAGGGTAGGGAGGAGGACTCTTGTGGCGATGGAGGCCCTGGCAGCGGGTATCAACTGGTCTTTCAGCCTATGCAAGGTCCCGAGTTTGGCGTGAATATTTTTGGTTACCTGGTCGACATGATCCTTGAGGGAGAAGCACTGATCCAAGGTGAGGCCAAGGTATTTTATCGATTCAACCACCTCAAGTCTTTTTCCTGATTTGGTCATCAGCCTGAGATGTGGGCTTCTGTCCCTGCCGAGGGTTCTTGGGCCAAATAGCATGGCCTTGGTCTTGTTAGGGTTAATGATCATTCTGTTGGTGACAAGCCATTGCTCAAGGGAACCCAGGTCTTCCTGTAGCCTGGAGCAGAGATCTCCCAGATTAGAGGAAGGGCTGTATATGACCGTGTCATCCGCATACTGTACCACTGAGCTACCCCCACAGTGTTTACTGAGATCGTTTGTGAAAAGAGAGAAGAGAAGAGAAGGGGGCCAAGGATAGATCCTTGGGGCACCCCATCCATTAGGGGGAGAGGCTCCAACAGGGAGTCTTTCCATTTTACCCTCTGTGTTCCCCCTGTGAGGTAGCTGTTGAACCATGATAGGGAGTGGCTGTCTAACCCGACCTGGCTCAGTTTTGTAAGGAGCAGGCTGTGTTTTACAAGGTCAAAAGCCTTGGAAAGATCAATGAAGAGTGACCCGGTGGGGGATCCCTTGTCCAGTTCTCTGAGAACATCAGTGAAGAACTTGATACGCGTGGTGTCAGCCCCATGCTTGGTTCTGAAACCATGCTGGGAGGGGGCAAGTAAATAGTGGAGCTCTAGGTAGTCCCGGAGTTGTCCGTAAATTAGTCTCTCTTGAATCTTACGAAGGCTAGATAGCAGGGAGATGGGCCTGTAATTGTTGGTAGTCTCCCTTGAACCACCCTTGTGGATGGGGACTACATGGGCCAGTTTCCATTGTTCTGGGATGGCACCAACGATAAGGGATCGATTGAGGAGTCAGGTGAGGGGCCTGGCGAGTGCAGCAGCCCCTTCTCTTAGTATGCCGGGGGGGATGCCATCGGGTCCCATAGCTCCCGACATTTTGAGGGACTTGACAGGATTGGAAGTAGGGAGATTGGCCTGTAGTTATTGAGGTCGCTAGGATCTCCTGACTTAAACAAAGAGACCACAAGTGCATTTTTCCAAATGGGCGGTAGGTCACCCTGGAACAAGGATAAGTCGAAGAGATGAGTAATTGGGACTGCGAGGACACGGTAGCTGACCTTTAAGAAGTACGGGTCAATGAGGTCGGCCCCAGCACTTTTCCTCATGTCCAGCTGAAGGAGAAGATCTTCGACTTTTTTCAGGGAGGTAGGTTGCAGAGAGAAGGAAGGACTGGGGATGGGTTTTTCTTGTGTATCCAGTCTAAGTTGTTGGTGGAGGATATTCGCAGGAGAGGAGTCAAAGGCTAGCCCTGTAGTGGCAAAATGATTACTGAGAGCATCGAGGATAGACGGTCTGTCGGAGATGACAGTATTGTCGATCAATAATTTAGTAGGTAGGGAATTTACAGTGGTGTGACCTTCAATATCTTTGATAGTCCTCCAGAATTTGGAGACATTTCTTGAGGAGCTCTCCAGCTGAGAGCAGTAGAAATTAGCTTTGGCTTCTCTGACCATTTTGGTGCAGAGGTTCCTCACCCTCCAGAAAAAATTCCAGTCATTTATTAAGTTAGTTTTCCTAGCAGTTCTCCAGAGTACATCCCTACTCCACAAAGCATCTTTCAGGTCTTCTGTAAACCACTGACAGGATTTGTTTCTGGCATGAACTTTAACTATGGGAGCATACTTGTTGAGAGGCCCTAGCACAATTTCTGAGAAAATATCATAAGCCGTAGTCAGGGACTTGGCTAGATAGAAGTCCTGCCATCGCATGGAGTCTCTTAGGTCTGATATATACCCAAGGAGATAAATGTTGTGTATGCACCTTTTAAAGGAGAATTTTGGTGCAGTTGTGGATTTAAGAGTGGATCTTAGACACGCGATGAAGCTATGGTCGCTAATATCAGCGAAAAAGACGCCAGCATGGGAGAATAAATGGGGTTTGTTAACTAAAATGATATCCAAGAGAGTACTGTCATTAGGGTAGAGCTTGTTAGGATGAGTAGATTCATTTATTAGTTGTGACAACCCAAGGGAATCACAGAACATTTTAAGTGGGGTGGATGCACTGGAGAGCCAGTCTAAGTTGAAGTCCCCTAGTATGATACACTCTGAAGATGCCGAACCCAGGATGTTTCCGAGATGTTTTAACAACTGTAGTCCAGCTGATGGGGGTCTGTAGCATCCTATTATACATAATGAGACACCGGTGGCAATTTCAATCTTTAATGACAAGCTTTCGAATTCTTTTGGGACAGAGGTTGAGTCAATTATGGAGGCAGGGAATTTATCCTTGATGTAAATAGCTACCCCACCACCTCTGGTTTGCCTGTTGGCTCTGAACAAAGAGTAGGAGGGGATGTTAACTTCATTGTTACTGGTCGCCAGTTGGAGCCAGGACTCCGTAATCACCAGAACATCTGGAGCAGTATGACATACCCAGGCCTGAACAGAAGTGATTTTTTTTAATAGGCTACATACATTAACATGCAAGAATGTAAGCCCGTTGAGGCTTTGTAGCTCTGCTGGGGATTCCATGGGTGCCAGAGGGCCTGGATTAAGCTCAACATTTCCTGAGCACAGTAAAAGCAGGAGCAAGTGTTTCCTGCAGAGTTCTAGGAGAAGTGTGGGTGGCTGAGTCTTCTTTCAGTTACGTGATTTGTCTGCGGCAGTATAGGGAGTTCTGAGGCTAGTTCCCAGTTTTCCTGATGCTGCATACAATAATACCCTGACCGAGAGAGTCAATGGGAGTAGGAGAGAGTATGCAGAAGGTGGTGTAACCCTGTGGGCAGGCTCTAGGAGAGTTCCTGTATGCCGGTGCAGGTGAAGGACCAGCAGCGGGCTAGGGGAAGTTAGAGCACATACAAGTTCTTCTTCTTGATAGGAAAAGTCCCGATCGAACAATGTAAAAAGAGAGCCATTCTCCACTCTAGGAGTTATTTTTTGATTCACGTTCGGGTCCAGTACATGTAAGATGAGCAGAGACAAGCATAGAAGCAGGTAATATGCCCTCATTATGAGACTATCACCCAATGGGCACTACAAGTGCAGGCCAGAGAAGGGATTCTCAATGGAGTAGAATTTCTTAATCCCTGCAGAATACTACTATAGGCAGTGGAGCCTGAAGCAGTAATCCTTAAGTACAGCTCCTCGTCAGGCTAATAAGAAAAGAGTTCACCTGACTATAGAGTAGTACTAGGGGCAGAGAGGCTTTGAAGCAAATTTCTTAGCTACTGCTATGGAGCAGACTAACTACTAGAGAGATCACCTGATCTAAATCAACTGCCTTAGCAAGACAGGTTATGCTAGTGAGCAAAAGCAAACCTAAAGTACCCGAATGGTATGCCTCAGCAAGACATAATGAAATAAAGCTGCTAGAAGGCTTAGTTGCAAAAAGGGGGATGGAAGGAATTGCAGTTGTTGACAGTAAGAACCAATAAATTGAAA
This sequence comes from Neoceratodus forsteri, assembly GCA_016271365.2. Classification (NCBI taxonomy): domain Eukaryota; kingdom Metazoa; phylum Chordata; order Ceratodontiformes; family Ceratodontidae; genus Neoceratodus; species Neoceratodus forsteri. Next base: position 1,263,493,951 of record CM057456.1, read on the forward strand.
CATCAGGTAGGAGTGGTGGAGACTGTGTGCATTTAAAGGAGGCCTGGGAGGGGGAGGGGGGTGGGACAAAAAATCAAGGGGAAGTTTGCAGAGCTAGCACTGAATCAGTGCATATACAGCTGGAGAGGAACTGCAGCAGGGGGAGAATGGTAAGTTACTTTACACAGGCCGAGCAGAACAGGCTAAATTAAAATATATAAATTAGGAGCCAAGTACAGGGATGCAGACTTACATTAAGCCACATGTCTCGGTTGCTCCTGTCTCAGGATTTTCATAATCTGTCCCGAACATTGATTTCCTACAGTGACCGTGGTATTCTGCGCCAGATATGTAAATGCATATTTCGGGCAGGATATGAAAAATGACAGCTGTACTGTTCATAGGGAGGTGTGAAAAAAATGGCAATGTTGAAAATCTGGAGTGAAAATATTACAAATGCGCAAAATCACGAGGGTGCGTGAAAACTGGGCAACATATGCACGTAACACAGTCATTTCATGGACTTTTGTCACAGTCATTTCAACATAGGCATTTTAGCACCTTTTCTCATGAACAGTGTTACTGTGATTTTCTTAATGTGTCCCAAACACTGATTTCCCACAGCGACCGTGCTATTCTGCGTCGGAATTGTGAAAACATATTTCGGTCAGGATGTGAAAAATGAAAGCTATACTGTTCATAAGGAGGTGTGGAAAAATTCTAGTGTTGAAAATCTAGAGTGAAAATATTACAAATTAGCAAGAAATTCTGACGTCGTCATTTACTAACACACGCTTGTAAAACAGTCATTTTTTGGATTATTTTCACCAAATTTGAAACATAGACTTTTTGAGAGCCCACCTCATGAACACTGGCACTGTCATTTCATTAATCAGTCCTGAAAGGTGATTCCGCGCAGTGACAGCGAAATCACCTTTCGGGACCGAATAACGCCATGACAGTGGCTGAATTCATGAGCAGGGGGCCCAATAACCCTATATTGAAAATTTAATGCCAAAATTCCCCAAAATGCCTGAGATAGGCACCAAAGTTGAAAAAAACCCTGTTTATGCCATTATACAGCTTACTGGCATTTCTTCAGTTCGCGGTTGGCTTTGAAGAGTGCAGACATGTTCCCGGTCCACCAAACGTCATTGTGCCAGGCTCTGGAGGTAAGTATGGGGGTGAGGGGGAGTGTGGGGAGGTAGGATGCACAGTGGGTGGGTGCTGGCGGGTTGGAGGAGGGGACGGCGACCAGCGTGGGACGGTTTCCTTTCTTTCAGGGAGAAAAAACAAACAAACGAAAAGACGTCGCAAGAAGTTTTTTTTTTAGGTTTGGTTTCAGCACACTGGGGTGGGCTCCCAGTGTGCCACCTGCCTTTTTTGGGGGTGGGAGGACTTAAGATGATGGAGATTGGGCCCCCCATTGGCAAAGAATGACTGTTTGGGGGGCATGATTCTGAGAGAGATTGGGAACCCCTTCGGCACGCAAAGAATGGAGGAGGGGGTTACATTATGCCAAAAGGAAGTGGGCTCCCCCGTTGGCAAATGAACTGGGTCAGAGACATGCCGATAGGGGGACTGGCCACCTCTGTTGGCTTTCATGGGGCTGTGAGGCAGCAGCAAGCTGCTGCCATGTTTACAAAAAATGTTACACCAGGCAAGGTACCGCCCTGCAATGATGGGTCGCTCACTCATTGCAGTGGAATGGTTGACGCTGCAATGATAAGGTGGCACCTCACTGCAGAAGCAAAATTGTTTCAATTTGGTGGCACTTTTGGAAACCAATGTCATCAGCACAGTGTGGCTGCATTGCTCCACCACTGCCAAGCCCCCAAATGCAGTGGCGGCATTGGCTGCTACAGTGCTGCACCTCCACAACCCGCTTCTCTCCTAAGCTGCTGCATAATGTTTCTTGTGCATGCATGCAAACAAACATAAAAAGGAGGGGTCCCAGCACTGACCCCTGGGGCACCCAACTCATCACCCCCCATTTCAGAGTACTCCCCATTTACCACAACTCTCTGCCTTCTGCCTGCCAACCAGTTCTCCACCCACCTGGTTATTTTCACACCTACTCCTACACTTTCCAGCTTGCTCACCAACCTTATGTGGGCAACAGTGTTGAAGACCTTACTGAAGTCCAGATAGGCTGTGTCCATGCCCCCCCAAGTCGACCACCTGCATCACCCAATCAAAGAACTCAATCAAATTCATCTGGCATGACTTCACTTTCATGAAGCCATGCTGTCTGTCATCATGTAGGCCACTGTCTTCCAGGTAGTCCACCATCCTCTCTTTTATGAGAGCATCCATGACCTTCCCCATCACTGAGGTGAGGCTGACCAGGTGATAGTTCTCTGTCACCTCCCTATTACCCCCTTTGTACAGCGGCACAACGTGTGCCCTATTCCAGTCCTCCGGCACCTTCCCTGAATCCAGAGACAAGTTGAATAGCCTTACCAGTGGGGTGACAAATTCCTCCCCCAGTTCCTGGATCACCCTTGGGTGCAGCCCGTTTGGCCCTATTACCTTACCCACTTTCAACCTGCCTAGTTCCTCCCTAACTCTTTCTACATTGAATGGGCTTGAATCTTCCCTTTTGTCCTCTCTCCCCCTTCCCCTAAGCTTGGGCACCATGCCCTCCTCCTTCTCCTCTGTAAATACTGAACAAAAGTTCTTGTTCAGTTCTTCTGCTTTTTCATAGTACCCTACCAGTTGTATCCCTCCTTCCCTCCCCCCTCTGACTTGTGATCCCCTGCCTTGCCTTCCTAGTTTCCCCTACATATTTAAAAAAAGTTTTGTCCTCCCCGCTTAGCTATTTTCTCCTCGGTGTCCGCCTTTGCCTTCCTTATCTTCTGCCTTGCTAGTCTCCTCTTCTCCCTATGAGCCTCCCTGTCCTCCTCTCTTTGTGTTCTCCTATATTTTCTGAAAGTCCTCCTCCTGTCCATGACCACTCTTGCTACCTCCCTTGTAAACCAAAGTGGTCTCCTCCTTTTTCTGCTCTTCCTTACCTTCTTTATGCACTTTTGCGTGGCTTTCAGCACCCCACTTTTAATAGCTTTCCATAACTCCTCCACATCCCTTATATTCTCCATTCCTGCCATCACTTCCCTCATAGGTGGCTATGAACCTTGATGTCTTTACTGTCCTCAGCTGTCTTATGGTTACCCTAATTGCTTTATTTTACATCCTTATTATGATCTATGCCTACACTGTACCCTTATGTAACTATTACTGTGCTACCCAATGTATATCTTGTTTTGCTCCTGTACACCTGTATTATGTCTGTGCATTTCTGCATATTGTAACCAATGTCCTGTGCTCTCCCGGGTCGTGCCTGAAAATAGGCAGGTCTGTTGCCTAGCGCACTTACCCGGTTACCAAAAGCTAATAAATAAATAAATAAATAAGTAAATTATCCTTCTCATCCTGTGGAAGTCTGTGCTCCTGAAGTCCATAACAGTTGTGCTGGTTCAGTTTGTCTCCCTCCCTGTCCTTACCCTGAACCTTATCGTCCTGTGGTCACTGGTGCCCAGTACGTCTCCTACTTCCACCTCCTCCTCCTCCACACACTCCCCATTTGTCAGGACCATGTCCAGCAGGTTGTTGCCCCTTGTTGTCTCCCTGACCAGCTGCTGCAAGAATATTCCCTGCAGCACCTCTAGTATTTCCTTGCTTCTAGCCAATACTACATCCAGGATGCTCCAGTCCATGTCTGGGAGGTTTAGATCCCCCACCAGTAATAATTCCCCTTTGAGAGCCATCTGCTTGACTGCCAGCATCAGCTGTCTATTCCCTTTCTCCCCCTGAATAGGTGGTCTGTGTACCAGCCCCAGTCGCAACAATTCCCCTGTCCTTTTGTCCAGTGTTACCCACAGGAACTCTGCCTCCCCATCTTCCTCCTGCCCCTCTGGTACCATTTATGTTTACCTTTTAAGTATACCAGCTGCACAGTAGGATCTGGAATACACATTGTGCTCTAGGTTTCTGTAGCAGTCCCTGACAGTTTTATTTTATTTATTTTTTTGAAAATTGGTGACCAGAAAAAGCACACTGATCTGAGGCTCGTTCCCAGGTGTGACATGGGGAAATGGAAACAGGAGCAGCAGCATAATGTAATACAGTGTATTACATGCTACAGCAATAAAGTACAGGCACATTTACAGTATATAAATACTTCACAGGTTCTGCCTGGAGCAAATTAAAATGCAACTCTACAGACAAATGTTGCCCAAAATTCTAGTGCACGATATGCCATTAAATATGGTCACCAAAGAGAATGCAGTGCACTAGGGACAAGTATGGTCAGGGAGTCATTTTTACATTTAAAACTATGAACTGTCTCCATCCTCTCCATGGCCACAGTATATCTTAAAGTTGCCTGTAAGACCATAATTGGAATCCTAAAAAGAACCAAATATTCAGAAAATAAAATAGATTACTGGTAAAGTAATAGGATGCAGGCGGTATACGTTCAGATGACCTCTACAATTAAAATCTTGTCTTGGCTATAGGGCCTAGTCGAGATTGGAGAATGGCTGAGAGCCAGACAGCCCCCCCACATCAGCTGCAGTTTGATCTCTCTCTGACATCTCAGTGTTAGTTTTAGTAAATGAGCCATGGTCCCACCCAACGCCTTTCATTCTTGTTCCTTTGTCATTGACAGCCCTTCATGTACCACCTGCATCGGGCTCATCATCAGTACAATACATGGGCTCTGTGAGTGGGATACAGTCAATCATTTCACAAGGTTTCCAGTGCTGAGATGCCCTGTATTACTAGAGAGATAATTGTTCTGCTGTAATTCCAAAACAGGGCAAAGGGTCTTATATTTTGAAAAGGTCAGGTGATTAATGTCTTCTGATCCAAATTTAAAATGAACCTTAGTAGAATTGATAAGTTCTGGTGATGGTGAGGGAAGAAATACCTGCATCAAATTGATCCATGCTACTTTCAAATCATTAAATTTACAAAACAGGCATATATGAACCGGTTCCATGTCAAATCAACGAAACAGTTTGGGCAAGTGCAATATGGGTGACTCAATAACAGCTACCATCATTACAGTGAGTCCACACAACAGCATGGCACATAAGAGCTACATTTCAGTATTCAGCTGCAATGGCTCATCAGGCACACCCCGTTCAGTACCTCCTGCACCCGTAGCGTGGGTACTGCTTGTTGTTCATGTGGTCAGCTCTGCCCCTACCCCCACATTTCTTTTTTTTTTTTGACTCCTCCCGCACCTGGCCAGTCTCTCTTTCAAGCCCCCACATGAACTGCCCCACCGTGGTTTCTCTCGACCCTTACCGACCCACATCACAGCCAGCCCCAAGTAACCCCGGTGTATCCCTTCATCGGGATGGTCTCTTACCTCAGCAGGAGAATGGCCTGGTGGCCAAGCAATGATCCTGGGGTGCTGCTGGGATGGAATATTGAGGTCCGGAAGCCCGGTGGTGAGGGTTCTGGAGGGCCGTCACAAGATTGGCCCAGCGCCGTTTTTACGCTTTGCTCCCTGAGAGTGACGTACCACTGACGTCAAGGCATATGTCGACGTCCGTCACTCTCTAGTGTATTGGGGCCGATGTCCCGCTGTGCTCCCAGCCTCCTCCAGGAGTCAGCAGGTACCGAGATGCATATCCACCCTCCCCCCTGAGAAGGCGAGCCGTCGTCGGATGCTCATTTACTTCTTCCTCGGCCAGCCCTCCAGCAGCCCGAGTCCGTTCCCGAACCTGGGTTGCTAGCATCGCAGACAGAAATCCAACCTCTGCACCAGTGGGCTGTCCCCCATTTCTAATATTCCCATGCCACAGCACACATTGATAGTGGAGTATCCTAGCATACCCGAAGTCGCCCATGTCTTCCGATCACCGTTAATTGCCGGTCGCTGTAATTGCCGTCGCTCATATTGAGTTGCTCATTTGTGTCTGCTGTTTTGTACTCGCCGTTATTACATGATACCATATTACCCTACTTTGAGAATATAGATTAATCAGTAGCCACATATCTCATTCAGTGGCAGGTACCTTTTTTGCAGAATATACAATTTAACTGCAGTTGGGTTAAGTGTTGTTCTGCTCTACTAAAGTATTTTGTTTTCTGTGCAGAAAAGTTCTTGATAATAGTTTTGACTAAAAGAGAGAGAATATACATAATGTAACACATTAAAAAGTTTTAAAACACTTGTTTCCTTCTTCCAGTGCTGTATTTGGTAACTAAGGAAACAACTCAAGTGATTTTGAAATCTTGTGTAATAGTTATCTGATTGTCAAATAAAATGTATAACCACCAAGTTTGTTGCATCAGCTCCACCCTCTGACTAGCACAGCATCACATTCCAAAACAGCACCATGGGTGATATGTTTTTTGTCTGTTACTGTAGCTGAATGCCAGTGGACTCTCACCCAAGTAGCTGTCAAGAGGTCTCAGTGGCCCTGTTGCAAGACACATGCTCTGGGTTTGGTGAGGAATGCAGTGTGGATCAAAACCGGACTTGTGGAAATTCTGCCTATGCCTGAAGACTAGTAAATAGAAGAATAAATCATTGGTGACAAAAGAAGTCTCCTCTTCCTTGGATAGGCAGATGCATTCCTGTTTTGGATGACTGCTGTTTGTGGCCTAGGATCATCAGAACTCTTTTGTCCTTACGTGACTGTATTTGCATTTTTTTGAAGGGGATGAACTGAAAGTGTCATCTGAGTCCCTCCATGTAGAAAACCACATTCTTTGTGTAACCCTTAGGTGGCGCTATCCCAAGGACTACTACCCCTGCCTGCTTGGCTAGTAGCAGGTTAAGGGGCCCGAGTCCTGAAACGGGTGCCTCCACCCAGAGGTCAGAGTTGGTAGTGGTCAAGCTAACCTGGGCACAGCCCTCCGGGAAACTGTAACCCCCCCTTTCCCCTCTAGTGGCCTGAACACTGTACAATAATCACTTTCACAATACTCCTGGTACACCACACAAGTACCCACATTGTTTGCGCTTACCATCAGGGCTGGTTCCTCTGGCTCGACCCTGGGAACTCCCTGTAAAACAAGGTTATGTACAGCAAATAGCAACAGTACAGTACTTTGAGCACACATTGGAACCACAGTCAGATTAGATACATAAAAAGTTAGATCTGATTTATTCAGGGGACTTGAACAAGGAAGGGGCAAAATCAGATTAATTACCTTACAGGTTATATAAATCAAGCAGTTATGCATGCGCTTTGAGTCCCCCCACACAGTCACACCTCTGGGTACCCAGGTGGAGAAGAGATGGGCTAGCCAGGACTGTTGCCCGGGATTGCAACTGGTTGGGGCCCTGTGATGGAAAATACAACATGCACAGTACACAATATTTGTAATCTGGAGCCAGAGGTCTCAGTTCGTAAAGGAAATGAAACAACAAGACAACCAGATGACATACTCAGATTAAGTTGTTGTTGTTGCAGGGAGCTACCCTGATATTTACTCATGATACCCAAGACTGGACATGGGCTGGATGAAAATTGAGACTGCAGGTGGTTGATCTGGAATGCCAGGAGAAGCAGGGCCCACATGAGTCACAGAGGTGTCGTTCCTGTTCAAGCGTGGAGCAGGGAGCTGATCCCCAGGCAGGTCTCTCGTCGATGGCTTCTCTGTGCTGTGGGTAGTCTGGCTGGGCCAATCTGGCAAGACCTAGACTACATGGAGACAAATTCGGATACAGTCCATTTTGGGCTGGATACAGCTTCCAGCAAGCAGAATACAGTTCACACAGTGGGGAACTAACTCAAAACCCACTAGCAGCTCATAGCAAATTTACATGTATGGGAATTCTACCGTACCAGGCAAAGCGTTCCCCGGTCACAATCGCAAAGTCTCTGCACACACCGGGAGCTTAGGGGTAGCTGGAACTCCTGACAGGCCGATCACATTCAGCAAAATTTTCATTCTTCTTCAGGTTGAGCCTGGCCCACTTCAGTAGCTTACTTTAGTCACACAAACTTGGATTTAGTCCAAAATAATTCTCTTCTCTCCCTCTCAGTAGCAGCTGGCAGACATGCAAGCCAAACACTCAGCCCTTTCGCAGTTTTCCCATGCGAATCCATTCAGGATTGCTGCCCAAAATACACTTGAGCTCTTCTCATTTCACTTCCCAGCTTAGAACTAACTGAAAACTGCAAGCAGCCCGGGACTTCCCCAAGATCCAAAAGATTCGGTTGGCTGATTTGGCTGTCAGTCAAAGCAAGAGCTCCCCCTTCAGTTGCAAAAAAGGCGCAAAAAGTTAAAAACTACAATTCCTACAGATTTTACTTGAGACAGCTCCTGTAGTCTGGCTACATTTTAGGTCCCACCAGAACTGATTGGTCCAATTCGCAGTCCAGGACCAAGATAGTGGAGACAAACAAAACAGTCCTTGCTATAAGGAAGGCAGGTTAGACAAACTACATTATCATTATCACTCTAAATGATTTTCAGCAAATAGTTACATCTTTCAACAGAGCTCCGTCTCAGATTACTTAGGCTACAATCAGGCAGCTCTTAAAGAGACAGTACACAGAGGCTATACAGGCTCTGGTAATTACATTTAAACTGCTAAATCGCAGGACACCAGACTGGCAGTGAGCATTTAGGCAGGCTCAAGGAAGACTTTTTGGGAACCCCCATTTGTGGGGGGAGGTTACATTGCAAACTTATCAGAACACTTAAGCTGGATTTTTGGAGTCCTTAAAGTCTCTTTAATTCCAGCATGTGGGTGAGGTGATTTGTGCGCATTTTTTGATCACGCTTTTTTAATCTTGCATGCAAATTATTTAGATAGAATCATCTAAACCATAACAATTCAAACTATCTGAGCCTGACTGCTAATATTTGCCTCAAAAATGACTGGAAGGTGGCATAGATGGAAGACAACAAAAAAGTCACCTGGCAGCCAGTGTTTTTCAAAGTTCCAACATCAAAAAGGCATAACATAACATTCAGAAAAAAGTAGCTGCAGTTACATCATAGTCAGAAATGGCCATTTGAAATGCTGGGTGCTGAGCATGAAGCAGTGCACTTAATCTTTGAGTCACTAAAGAGATACACTGCATGCTCTTTTTCAAATACAGCTTTTTCCCTGCCCTCCAGGTGCCTGATTACATCTTTCTTCTCTCAACCTCTCCTGTGATCCCCCCCTCATCTTAAGGCAACTTTTTATCCCAACACTGATTGTCAGTCTGGAACCTGAGAATACCTTCCTCAACGTAGCTGCATAGTTTTTTTTTCTCTGTATCTTCTCTCACATGTTAGTCATCTGTCACTGGCACCACATGAATGCCAACGTAACCTCACCAGCCACAGCTTCCCCATGTAAAAGACAATTTCTGCAGCCTACCACAGGCATTGCTGCAGGCACGGCATCAAGCCCTTCCTGGTCAGAGGTCAGAGAAATGCTGCCACTGGCAGCACTGTTTGGCCTTGGACACCTGATTGTGTGTTCACTGTGCTCACCTCAGAAGTCATCAGTGTAACTGACCCCAGTGTGTGTGGGAGCACAGTTGGCTCTCTGGAGTACCAATCTGATGCTGCATTGCTCTCAGGTCTCCAGGACTGTAGCTAGAGAGTGGTATAGAGAAGAGGAAAGCCACTGTCTTCGGTGCTCATTGCACCATTCATCAGTGTAGCTCTCATCACATATCAAAGGTAGATCCACTGCTGACCAGGTGCATTGGCAGTCCCACTGAGTCTGAAACATATCTGCTAGCTGCTCTGATCAAAATGGGCACCTGAAAACCTGTGCACAACACCACAGCTGGGCCACAGATAATGGTTTAAGGCCAGGAGCACTTAAAAATAGGGATTTTGGGGTGGTGCCACAGGACTACAAATTTGACAGCCATTCTGTTCATTATGTGAATCCTTACTGCATGGCAATAGAGTCAGAGGGTTGCAGCACAGCCAATCAGGTTCCAGAGCCTGCCAGAGGGAAGGTTCAATTGATACTGGAGGGCTTTATTTGCCTAGGAGAGAGGTGACCAATCAAACCTTGAGTGACAGCCAGACAGACCCTCCCCAGTGACTGACAGAGGGTCTCAACCAATAGGAATGCTGGATACTTGAGTGAACAGCAGTAGCTGTTCCAGAATATTTCAGTTTTTGCTTGAGTTCTTTGGCTGAGATAGCTTGGACGTGGCGGTGCTGCTTGAGCTTGCTGGTGCGTAAAACCTGCGCATGGTTTCTACAGCTACGAACCAGGAGACACCCCCTTGTGCTTCAACAGCCACACATCAGAAGACAGCCACATGCAGAGAGTGACAAAAAAGCTGCACAGAGACTTTGGAGGGAGAGGTGTGTTTATACACATCAGGGAGGAGACTGCATGTCACAGCATTGAAGGAGACACTGAAGTCTGTAGCTGAAGGTATCTGCCTATGAGGATAAGCCACCCTGCAGATGTGCCTTAGCATGCAGCTAGGGAGACTGTTCCAGAGACAAGGTCTGTCTGTGGAGACAGAACCAACTGAAGCACCATGTTGATTAGCCAAGCCATCTGAGTTGCAGAAGTCTGGGATCCTCATGGTATCCTGCACGAACAGAACTGATAGAGTGGGAGCCCAGCTGATATGCAATGATGTCAGAGAGAACAACCAGCAGAGAGGAGATGAGGGGTTTCCATACATATTTGTTGTTTGTCTAACTGCACCAACACTGGCTAACCACATGCAATGGTCTGCACCAGTCCAATGACGATGTACTCAGTGAAGCACTGGGAGCTTGTGGGGGTGGGGTGGGATTAATACTGGTACCAGTAGGGTGTGGGTAGTGCACTGCACAACAATACAGTCTGGCAGAGGCACCATGTTGGTGGTAGGGGCAGGCTAAACTATACTTTGGGCTGTGCCTAGAAGGGCGTCCGAAGATCAGTTATATAACCATTGTCGGTATATTTTTAATTTGCTTAACCTTATGTTTCCACAGAACTTTTAATCCTGCATACCTATAATAAACCCTTTGTTAGTTGACTGCACATCTGTCTCATTATCATATTATCAGTGGACTATTAATAGTTATATGTTGAGTAAACTGTGACAGCACTCTATGGGAGCTGGGTGGGGTGTGCCAGTGGGGGCCTTAGAGGGTTGTTATTGTTTTCAGGGGCAGTACTACTTTCCCTAGGTGGGGCACCATGCAATTTACATCTGAACTTTAACTCAGCATCTTTAGATAATGAATCCTCAAAGGAGTCTTTGACCATGAACACTCAACCTTATTTGAGGTCAGAAGGCAGAGGCAGTGTATTGACATTTATGGTAACGCGGTACATCTGCATGTTAGTGTGATGCATTACCACAGAGCCATTGGGTGGCACTGTATACTGTATGATCTTATCGGTGTCAATGTTCACCTTTCATCACTGGTGGGTTATGGCTGGAGGACCAGGACTCCGCAGGAGCAATTATTTTTTTTCTAGAGGGAAGAGTCGGCACCGTGACGGTGCCGCCCTTGAAGCAGACGCACAGTGTGGTGCTCGAGGGTTGGCCAGTAATTGACACTGACTCCTCCCTCACCTCAGTTCTGCTTCTCACTGTTGAGTGAACAGCAACCTTGTGGGCAAGCAAGAAAATCAGCTGCGACACCATGGCCTAGTACCTTTCAGTCGATGCCGAAGCCTTAATTCTGCCATGCCGTTGAAATGATTACTCGATGCCATTCGATTCTGGATCCTTCAGAAGCTAGTAAGACCAATCCTTTTTTCTCAGCACAGAGTCTGTTCTTTAATTTTAAGTTCATTTCTGCGTTTGGTCATGTCTGGTCCTAGGGACAAGAAAAATCTTCTAAAGCGGGCTGGCCCCCTATGCGTTGGTGTCCCTGTGGCCAGCAATATTTCTGTAACAGACCAACATGACCTTATTTGACCTGTCTAAGTCCAGACCATGACATGGACTGATGCAGTGCCTGTTTCTCCATAGACTGCAGAGTACTTGAAAGCCACGTGCTAAAGATTGGCTGTACGCCGCTGACTTTCAGAAGGCAGCCTCATACATGGGAAGCCAGACGCAGGTCCCTCAACCCTTCCTCCGGGTCCCCTCCTGGTTCTATACGGACTGTGGAAGAGGAGGCCTCCACCTCTTTAATCCTCACCAGGGTGGAGATTCCTTCTACAGTGCTGAAGGCATGGTCCGACCCCCAAGGGGGCCATGCTGGGAGCACCATATTGGAAGTCACCTCCTTGGAGGTGAAGACTCCCCCAGTGTCATGGCCTGCATTCACCAGGTCTGGCCCGGTGGTCTCCTCAGCACCGCCATTGGAGCCACTCTGGATCCTGGAGCCGTTCACAGCTCCAGTGCTCAGGGTGATGCTGTGGGTGATTCTGGGCTGGCCCGCAATGCTGTTCATGGTGACCAGGGTAGGAGGGCCTAGAGGGTGGCCACTTTGGAGGTCCTCTGGATCATCCTCCTCTTCAGAGGAGGATGATCCAGAGGTGGATCCAAAGTGACTGCCTGACTCCTTGGAGCCCCGGGGCTCTCCTCTGTCCAGTGCCACTGCACCCTCCCAACCACTTCTCCCTTCAGAACTGGTTGTCTTAACTGGCGCTGGCCCTGGCACCGTTTGTGGTGCTGGGGGTCTTGCCAGTGCCAATGGCAGTGCTGGAGGGAGTACTGGCATTGCTGTGAACTCCTGTCCTAGGGAGATTGAGTCTCCAGGCCCCGTTGACCAGGCTGGCACTGTTTACGGCCCTGTTCAGTTGTTACAGGCTGGGAAGAGGGTTTCCACACTGGCTGCCTCCATGGGGCTGGCAGGTAAAGTAGAACCTTTGTGGTTGGGACTGAAGAAGAGGTCTCTCTCAGAATCCATAGGGGTGAGAGGGTGGGGAGATGAGCAGCCATCTTCCCTAGCAGCTCTCTGGAGCTCAGGAAGGAGCCATAGCACCAAGCCCTCCTTCTCTCCTTCCTCGGCCCCAGGTGAGACCTTGTTTCGTGGGGCTAGGGGCCACCTTTTTGGTCCTATGCAGCCCAGTCACCTCACGAGGGAATCCCCTTCAGGGCTCAGTTCTGACCTCTTCAAGCTGGTTGAGTGGCCAGTTACTGCTCAGACCAGTGGATCCTTCCAGGGTGCTGGATCACCTACATGGTCTCCTAGCCCTGGCAGAGGGCACTCTCTTTTGCAGAAGTGCTTTCCCCCTTTACCTCTGCCTTCTCCTCCCCACTTGCTGGGCCACTTGGGTCCCATGGGGCTTCTGACCTAGGAACAGTTCAGGGTCTCGGCTGCTGATTTTCCTTGTTACATCAAAGTCATGGACGAGCAGATTTTTCACCTGTCACCCCACTCTGACTCTTCAGACTCATCAGCCCCCTCGTCTTCCTTCCCAGAGGAAAAGGGTTCTTCCATCTACCTGTTCTCAGACGCTTATCAGACCTACTATCAGCATTTCCTCTTGAGGCTGGTTGATGAGCTCCACATCTCCAGGGTGGTAAGACGCAATCCTGAATGGGCGACATGTGCTTTCTTAAGTGAATTCAGTGCGGATCACTTGGTGGTGCCTGCCTGGCCTACCCCCTTCTGTGAAGTGTCGTACTGTACCTGGCAGCATTGATCAGTCCCTTCCCCAGCCCCACTGGACTGCCAGTGCAGGCATTGAGCACCCTAGGGGTCCCCAGGAGGTCTGCCCCACCCCACTTTGGGAGTGAGTCTCATGGATACTCCTATTGGGCATAGAAGCCCAAGGCACAACTGACCTCCGGAGGTGGACTCTGTGGAGTTTGACTGATGGGGAGGAGAGTCTTCTCCTCGGCACACCATTTACTTTCCATTGCATTGCATCAGGCCCATCACGCTGCCTACAACAGGTACCTATGGTCAATGCTAGGACAAGTTCTTGCATCAATGCCTGATACAGAGGCAACCAGGCAAGCCATTGCCCCCTCTGCATGTGGCCTGGAGCTTGCGAGGCACCAGGCAAGGGCATCGTATGATGCTAATGAGGTGGCATCCAGGTTAGGGGGACAGCGATCTGCATTAGGTGGATGGTGTGGCTTCACCTCTCCCGGTTGACACCCATGACCTGGCATAGGGTGCTTGTCTCCTCTTTCTGGGGGACCCACCTCTTCTCCCGCAGGGTGAGACAGGAACTTCAGGGGCATCTTTCATCTGCCAGGCATAGGGAAACCCCGCCACACCCTGACCAGTCACAGGCCTAACATGGCCTGCGAGGGTCTCCTCCTCCTGTGTTATCCACAGAGGAGGCTGAGGGAAGTTTCTCCCTCAGGGAAGTACCAGGTCCCCTTTGTGGGGCTTGACAATCATCTACCAGTAATGAATGGTGAAGATTGACACAGATAAGATATGAAAATGACGTACCTACCGTAATTGTTGATCTTTCTGTGTATCTTCACCATTCATCACTGCTTCCCACCCACCTTCCCCTTTTGGGCCTCAGACTCCGCGTGATGCTACCTCCTTGCTTTTGTCTTCCCCCAATTGAGGCCTATTGTGGGCTGAGTCCTAATGGTACCTCCATGCTCTCTGCTCCCCTGGGAGGCAGAGGTCCATCTTTGGGGGAGGGCAAGCAGGGGCGCTTGTCCTCTTAATAAGGGGGTTCCTTGGGGTCCTCTCCTCTGGACTCTGGTGAGGGGCTGCTCCTCAAGGAGACCTGGGTCTTCTTAGAACCCATATATCCTCTGCCTCCTGGGTGGGGGACCCTCTTCTGGGTCTTGAGGAAATCTGAGGACTCTGGGGACCTCCACTCCCTTTCTTTTTCACCTTCAGGAGCTGTGTCTCCTTACCTGCAATCTAACCAGCAGGGGTTTATTTTTGGGCAGAGCCTCTCTTCCCCCTCCAGGTCCCCCTTCCTGCCTATATGGGAAGGAGTAGGGTTTATTCTTTGGCCTCTTGAGGAGCAGTATCTCCAGGATAGGAGGAGGGACTCTTCCGCAGGGTGGGTTCTGTCCCCATCCTAGCAGTATTTTTAAAGGCAGGCATGGGAGACCTATAGCACCCCTCCATCTTGTACCAAGGGGGGAGCTTGAGTCGGATCCCTGCCTCATCTGTCCCTTTGAACCAACACTCAGTTGACTCTTTGTTCTCTCCATAAGTTGTTGAGCTCCACTTCCTCTGTGGGTGCCCCCCCCAAAAAAGGAGGGGGACAGATCCTTCTACGGATCTCACTTAGACGAGGTTCCCCTCCCTTTGGCCTCTCAGTGAGTCCTTTGTTGGGGAGTTGTGAGGTCTCCCAACTCCTTTTTTTTTTCTTTCTCTCTCTTTCTCCTCTGTCTTTCCTCTCCTGTCCCTCTCTTACTTACCCAGAGGATGGGGCCCCCTGTTCCAAACCCTTAGGTTACTCACCTGTCCTCTCTCTTGGCATTATCTCTTTTTTCTGTTTATATCCTTTCCTTTTGTTTGTCTCTCATGCTCCCTTGCCCTGCCCTCTTACTTTCTCTATCTCTAATTTCTTCACTGTCTGGCATATGCAGGACTGAGGTGAGGGAGGAGTGGGTGCCGATTACTATCCAGCCCTCGAGCATCACTCTGTGCATCTGCCTTGAGAGTGGCACTGTCACAGCGCCAACTCCTCCTCCTTGAAAAAAATTGCTCCCATGGGGTCCTGGTCCTCTGGCCATAACCCACCAGTCATGAATGGTGAAGATACACAGAAAGATCAACAGTTACGGAAGATACGTAATTTTCATTTTCAATCACTCAGACAAGTGAAAAGTTCAGTAATGAAATTTACTGTATGTGCTGGTAAAATAATGCAGCAACTTGGGAACTACTGTACTTGCCACACTGGCATTTCAGGTTTGCGCTCCAAGCTTAGAACGTCACAGTTGGTTAGCAGGAGCAGTAAGAGTGAACATCTCAGGGGATGCTCTCCTCAGGTTGGGGTGGGTGAGAGCTTCCACTGTGGCCCTACCACCAGGATGTACAGTGAAGGCAGTGGCTGTAGTTATGGCATCTGGAGTCTGTGTAGATTGGCGGGAAAATGGTAGGGGAGTGACTCAGTGGAACCTGTTCGGTCCATTCTTTCACCCCTAAGGGGTGCTTCTCCTTTTCCCTCATTAGATCTTGAGTCTCATTTTTGCTGATTCCCTGCAGAGGCTTAGAGGAGCATCCCAGTGGCTCTCAGAATGGAGTTTTACCCTGGATGGGAGGAGTGTGCTCAAGGACAGTTAGCACAAACAGGTTTTTTAAAAAGAAAAAGATCTAAAAAATTCCTAGAGTTGCTCAAATGTTCTAAAAGAGTTATGCTATGCACATGTCTGGGCATTAACTCAGGATGATTGGATAAATTATGGTATGTTTGAAATACCCAGTATACAGGCAATTGTAGGTCAGAATAGTTCATCAGGAGAAGATAATGAGAAGTCAGATCATTACCCAGAAGAAGTGACAAATTATCCAGCTTATCCTGGACTATCTGGACAAAATGATCCATTATCCTGGTCTATCTGTGAGGATGAGGATAGCGATTTAGGACAAATGATGCACTGCCTGAGCATGTTAAACAAATGAGGAACAGTAGCAAGGTACGTCACTAAGGTAAGCAGCTACTTCTGCAATGTCCTATGACAATGATATTTCCCTCCCTCTCTCTCTTTCTCTCTCTCTCTCTCTCTGTCTGTCTCTCTCTCTCTCTCTCTCTCTCTCTCTCTATATATATATATATATATATATATATATAAATTATTTGCAAAAAAACTTTGTCAATGCACCAGTTAGTGTAACTTAATGCCACAAAGGTAGGGAAATGTGGCATTAGGGTTTCCAGCCCTCACTCCCCACCCCCAAGTAGCAAAACAAAAAAAAAATAGGGTTTGGGGTCTCCAGAGTCTTGGAAAATTAGTGGTGGGGTCTTCCTTGAAGTTGTGAACCCTAATGCTCACCCCACTTCTGTGAGAAAACAACATCACACATGATCTCCTGCAGGCCTTGCATGAAGAAAGCTACAACAAATTGTGTTGGCAATATGTGCAGAGACATACTTCTCTACCTTTGAAGATTGTATCACTATGAGGTAGTGGCTTAGAGCTGCACATTGTTCTTTGGATTGGAAGCTATGGGCTGGGGGAGAGGGGTGAGCATTAAGGTTATCAATCCCAATGTAGACCATACCACGATTTGCCAAAATGTCAGAGATCTAAAACCCTAATGTTTTTTTCCTTTTGCCGCTTGGGGGTTAGGGGTGGGGAGTTAGAGCTAGAAACCCTAATGCCACATTTCCCTACTTTCTTGGCATTCTTTTGCAAATAACTTTTTCCTTTTTGAGACAGTGAAATCTTATCCTTATTCAAGCAGGTCCTGGTGCACACAGTCATCTTGGACGTGCGCCAAGGGATGACTCCGTCCACCTATGGAAGTGTAAGGCCCTGCTCACTCTGCCCTTCTATTCAGTATCAGTTGTCAAAAATTACCAAAGTTATGAACGTGTGTAGGAAAATGTCAGCATGCCTTCATAACTGTGCTGTTTTTTTAATATTCTGACACCCAGTTTTCAACATAGCTTTTAAATGAACCCACCTAAAAAACCCAGAAGATGAAAATTTTCAAATCTTGGCTGAAATGTCATTCCATGGCACAGCTGCAAAAATACATTTTGGCCAGGTTTTGAAAAACGATAATTGCCATGTTCATGAAGTGATGTGAAAAAATGTCTGTGTTGAAAATTTGAGATCAAAATATTTAAAATTACCAAAGTTTTGAGCAGCGAACATTGCAAAATTTCAATGTACACTCACAACTTTGTTATTTTGTAATATTTTTACCCCAAAATTTCAACATAGCCTTCTTATGACCCCACTTCATGAACAGAGTGGAGAACAATTTCAAAACCCACCAGAAAGGTGATTTCATGCAGCAACATCATTCCGTGCCACAGGTGTGGAAACCCATTTTGGCCAGGATTTGAAAAATGACTGCTGTCACATTCATGAGCTGATGTGAAAAAATGACTATGGTGAAAATGTAGGGTCAAAATATTACAAATTAACAAAATTATGAGTGCACGTTGCAAAATTTCAACATACATTCATAACTTTGCCATTTTTAAATATTTTGACCCAAAATTTTCAACATAGCCTTCATATGACCCCACCTCATGAACAAGGTCTGTGTAAATGTTCAAATCCTGCCCAAAAGATGATTTCACCAAGCAATTGTGAAAACACTTTTCAGGCCTGATTTGCCTAATTCCACCACCATTGGTCATGAAGCGGGGTTCCAAAAAGGCCATGTTGAAAATTTGGGCTCAAAATATGCAACAATGGCAAAGTTATGCATTAAAGTTGAAAACCTCATTGAAATACGTTGACCCGTACTTACCTTACTTTCTCATATTGCAGTTGGTGGTTCCAGCAGCAAGATGTGTCTTTGATCAGAAAGTGGATCTTCGCTCTGAGAATTTTTAGGTGAGTGAGGGTGTGGGGTGGTGACTGCTGAGTGGGAGGTCAGAGTGGTGGGGTCTGAATGATGAGGGACTGGTTTCTTTTTTTGCAGGGTAAAAACCAATACAGAGGGATGGTTTTCTTTATTTCAGCTTAGTTAAGCTCTGACACTGGAATTGGGCAACCCAGTGTCAGAGCACTGGACAGATACTGGTTTGGGCAACCTGGACTAGGTGGGAGAAGGGTCCAGGGAAGTGGTTCTGGGGGTGGGCACCCTGGTCCACTTACATGTATTTCTTAAAAACAAAACAAAAACATAAACATTAAGATTGGGAAAGGTGGGCGAGACACCAGGTTGGGGGGGGCAAGAAGCAGTATCAGGGGTGGGCACCCATGTCCACATAATAAAATGAATAGATAGATAGATAGATAGACAGACAGACAGACAGGCAGGCAGGCAGATGGAGACAGACAGAACTGGGGATCAGCAGCTCACTCCGCTCACTGTAGCTCACAGCAGGACTCCAGTTGCAGCTGCAGAACTCAATAAAAACCTATTATTCTTATAAAGAGAATGTGGGCAAACAGCTCCTCTTGCTGAGTTAGGCACCCTGGATTTTGGTATGGCTAATAAAGATATTTCTAGCAATTTAAAAAAAAAAACAAAACAAATACCAGTATCTAGCAAAACAGGTCATGTTCAGCTAGCTAGGTGTTTGTTTTTTAAAATTACACCATATTATATATTGTCCGTGTTTTTTATTTGAAGGGGAAGGAAGCAAGAGGGCGGCTCTCAAGGCACAAAAAATGTTTCATGCTGTGAGAAGCAAGTGGTGAGAAACCAAAACAGGTCCCGCTACTGGGAATGTTTGGTGCCATATCAGAATGTTATCCCAAGAACCCTACTGAGCATGCTCAGAACAGAAAAATACAACATTTTAAAGCCTGATAACTCTGAAACTATTTAATATTTTTTCACAAAACCTTTTAAAGGCACTACCTTAGGACATCATGCCTGTACCCAGAAAGTTTTTGGGAAAAATTCCATTCCATGTAGGCTGTAGGTGAGGAGCAAAAAAAAAAATCCCATGTTAATTACAGGAAAAAAATGTAGACATCTACAGAAAAATGACATATGCAGATCTCAGAAACTACACAAGCTGCCATCACAAAACATTCAACAGATTTAAATCATACCTTCTAGATAACACTTGCAAAATTTAAGCTGATTTCATCAAACACTGCCGAAGCTATTAAGGTGCAAAGTTAGGGGTTTAACATTGAACACTCTACTCAGCCCTAACTATAGGGGTACTACCGCGTCACTATAATCTTGCACACTTTAATGAAGATACAGTAGTAGGAAACTTCGCAAAATTTCTACTTTCAAATTACGTAGGAATTCTGTCTGTTAGAGTTGCAGTTGAATCATAGAAACAAAGAAACGGACTACGATGATGGCAGAAAAAAGATCCATCGGTCCAGTCAGTCTGCCCACCCTTGCCAAATATGAATGTAATGGCCCTATTGACCATCCATACTCTTGTTACTCTCCCCTGCTCTAGCAGCCCCTGATCTTAATCAGGCCTCTGTGTCTGTCCCACTCCTGTCTGAATCCAACCCCCCGCACTGTTTTAGCACATACCACCTCACTCTGCAGTGTGTTACATCTGTCCACCACCCTTTCCATTAAGATGTGCTTTCGTACATCCCACCTGAACTTTCCCAGCCTGCTTCAGTGGATTACTCCTTGTGCTTGTGTTTGCACTCAGGGTGAGCAACACATTTCAGTTAATCATTGACCCCATGGAGATATTTATACGTTTCTTTCATGTCCCCCCCTCCTTCCTTGTCTCCTGGAACACATGTTGAGGTCTCTCAAATTTACTCATATGCTTTCTCTCACAGACCCTGAATTTTGGTCATCCTCCTATGCATTGCCTCCACCCTATCATAGTCCTTCCAAAGATGCAGACACCAGAACCTTACACAGTACTCAAGGTGGGGGCAAACCAGAAACCTATACAGAGGAAGACTTACCTCCCTGCTACTACTGCTACTCTCTCTTTCTATACACCCCCGCATACTGTTAGCCCTACTCACTGCTCTGTTGTGCTGGGCCAATGCTTTCAGGCTGTCCAAGATTTCTTTCCTCAGTTGTTCTCTCTTTTGCAACCCCTCCCATTAGGTATTGCAATTTGGTTTTTTTGCTCTAGATGTGTATTACTTTGGATTTTTGAGGCACTGAATTTCAGCTGCCTAATCCTGGACCATTATTCAAGCTTTTCCTAATCCTCCTTCATTAATCTGACCCCCACCTTGCTGTCCATTCTTCTGCAGATCTTAGTGTTGCCTGCAAAGAGGTAGATCTTCCCCCAGACTCCTATCCCTATCTTTCAAATGAAAATAGGTCAGTGAGGCTCCATCCAAACTTGTGGACCATTATTTGAAATAGATGGTTACTAAAGTGTCCAGTTACATCTGGGACAACATGGATATCATAAATAAGTTACAAGACCAGGAAGGGTCAAGAAATAGATTATGGTTAACAGTTGACATCTGCTCTCTTCATACCTGCATATGCCATAAAACTGACATTAGGGATGTAAAAGATTTAATTGCAAGTGATCCTAATCTTAAGAACACTCCACAGAAATTTATTTTTGATTTTTTTTATTTGTTTATGTGCCTCCCTCTGCTACCTCAGTCGGTCTCTCCTTCAGACCACCAAGGTTTTAACCCCCACTCGGCTACCTCCTCTCACCCTTCTGCCAGCTAATATCACCACCCCCCAAGGTAACCTGATGTATCCTGTCATCGGAAGGGTCCTTTCCCTGTGGAAAGAAAGGACCTTTATGGCCTACCTTATTTGCCCAGAGTGTGGCTGGGCTGGTCCCAGCTGATTGGGGGCTCCATGGTGAGGGGTCCGGGGCGGTCATCATCTGATCAACTGAGGAGCTCTTTTCCATTTTCTTCCACCTCTCCCCGCTACATTATCGGCCCTGTAGCAGGAGACGTCCTTGAGCGGGGGAGTGCTGGGGGTTTGCCGAGGCTTACATCCCTCATGCACTCCATCAATCTCGTCTGAAGGTGTCAAGGCAAACCTACCCCCCCGGGAGGAAGTGTCCAATGGATGCTTGTGTGTTCCCTCTCCCTGCTGGCCTCTGCTCCTGGCACCTGTGCTTGGATTGCAAACCTGGGTCACCAGCATGCCGAATGAACACCTTCACTCGGTGTCATGAAGCTGGCCCCTATTTTGGATTTTTAATGATTTGTATTGTGGCATAACTATTTTCTGTTTAATAACAAGGTGTATTTTCAAACTGAGGGAACATTATCAGTCAGCCATTATCCCCATCTTACGCAGGGATTTAGTTTGGCATGGTAGGAGTACCAGATCATCTTTGCAGAGATGAGCTTCCACCTCAGACACATTCATCATTAGTAATGGGTTATTGATGATATAATATGTGTCTGTGGTGGGGGTTCTGAGTCTGTAGATAAATATATTGACTGGCTTAATACTAACAGCTTAAACATAAAATGTACTGCCAAATGGGACCCTCATTATATTCAGTTCTTGGATGAGAAATTTATCATTGGGGAAAACAAAACAGTAATACCTGTATACTTGTTTCTGAAGTATTCACAAAATAATAAAAATCCCAAATCAGTTGCCTGTTTTACCTGCACATAAGACACCATACCACTGTGTAAGAACGGCTTCTGGTATCTAGTGATAGTGTGAGAGATACAGACAGTTATTTTTTTGTGGTTATTAAGCCAGTTTCTAAGAGGTTACAGTGGTTGCTAACGTTGCCTGGATACCACACGTCACGTAATGACCACCCCAAAAACAGCAGGACAGCTTCTCATTAGTTACCGTACTACTGAATACTTGTAGTTATTCCTTGCCATTTGCCATGGTATGTTTAAACCTGCACCCTGCTACACCTGCAGTATGAGTGGAGTACAAATGAGACAAAAAACATATTCAAGTAAATACGACTGAGACAAAATTCAAAATGCAATAAAGTAATAAAAAAATAAAAAAGTGAGTCAGGTAGTCTCTGTGCATATGATAAACTTTCATAAAGTTTCCTAATCTTTACCAGTACCAGTGCAACACAAATGTTTCCATTTCATAGTTCAGTGTTCTGAAGCTGCATATCAATTGTAGTCTAACTCAGACTGTAACCGTGGCTATAAAATGGGGCAGCTTAACATCACTTGTTTTGAGCTGTGCTAAAATTCAAGTGCAGCTACTATTTGGGGGAAGCTTCAAAATATTGGAATACAGTATGTCAACCTTACAAAAATCCTTTGAGTGGAAATAGGTTATTACGGACAGTCAGTGCCCACCCTCGGACCCTGCTTGACAGCATCCCATTGAACAGTTCCTTCGAATTAGGAGGAATTGTACCCTGGAACAAACTTTTCAGAAGGAAGCAGGGAGGCTGTCAACCAGGTTCCATCAAAAGGCTATTCAACATATACAGTACAAAGGGCAATGTAAAAGGCAGAAGTGACAGCAAGAGAGACTTTATTGACTCCAAAGGAGTGATGTGATGGTGACTTGAGTAAAATGACCATTGTTATGGATTTTCATAAAAGATCTTATGCAATCATAAAAATAATAAAACAAAGTTGGTCACTTTTGACAGACTGTGAAGAATTGGAACAACTGGTGGGCCATAGTCCTAGGGTAACTTTCCGTAGGGTTACCAATTTATCAGATCATTAAATGCAAACTCATTTTGTGAATAAAAATAAAAAAAACAGTACATTAACAGAAAAGGATTTTATATGTGCCATGGAAATAATATCTGTAAGTTTGGAAGTGAAAGTACAACATTTATGCACCATTTAACTGGACACAGTTACTTTTGTGGTACATGTGTGATGGTGCAGTTTTGGAAAACTGTATGTAGGATGAACAAGATATCCATGAAAAGAAAGGGTCCAAGAGCATGTCTGGGCAATTAGTAAGGGCAATGGGTACAGTGTTATTAGTGATCATTTCAATGATTTCTATAGCTGCACCACCTCGACATGTAAGTTAGGGCAGTGGATCACGTGCCATAACATCCCGTGGGGGTGGGGGGTGGGGATAGGCTGCAGAAATTATTTCACAGAGAAACTGCATGGATTTATAAACTAATAGTACGTATTCAAATGGACTAAATTCATAATCTGATTATAAGCCATTTTTGTAGAAAAACGAATATCCCTGTTTGAATATGGAGATACAGTCGAATATATATTTTTTAAAATGATTGTTAATGAAGGGTATTTATTCTGTACTTTTAACTAAATCTTCTCAAGCCTCAGTTCAGCAGCAAGTTTTTTGTGCCCATGGTACCTGTTTTTTTATTTGGTGATTAGAATAGCATACGATTTTTAAATATTTACCAAGTTTAGATGTCTAGTAACACTTGGTCTGGAGTAGAATTTAAAGGTTCAGGCTGGGCTTTTTAATCAATATTATTTGATACAAAAACTGTTGTGAAATGAATGTAGAATGAAACTGTCCTTTAAATAATTGAGCCCCTTTTTATGTTTGCTTGCACGCATGTGCAAGAAACATAGTGCCATCATCTGAGTTTTCCAGAGGTGTGTCAGCCTCTTCCAATTCAGTCAGTGTGTTTGCAGGAGTGGTCGCAGTGCGCCAATCACTGCTCCAGCTGTCTATGATAGCTGAAAATGCAGTGGCATACAGTTGAAAGGGAGAGCTCCACTTCAGTGAGCAGAGCTCCCCTCCACACACACACACGCTGCACGCCTGCGCCGCATGCACTGCGTGTATACGCGCCTCCCACACTGTACGGCCCACGGGAGTGCCCAATCCCCGGCCGGGCTCCACACACCTCCAAAGCATCCAGGTGCCACTCTGGGAGCCCACCCCAGCATGGCAAAATGTTTATGGCCGACGGGGGTGCCCAATTCCCCATCGGCTGCACGCCACCCCCAAGCATCCAGGTGTCATGCTGGGAGTACACCCCAGTGTGGCAAAATGATGTTATGGCCGATGGGGGTGCCCAATCCCCTGTAAGCTCCTGCCCCCACCAACATCCTTCCAGCTGCCATGCTGGGAGCCCACCCCAGCGTGGCAAACGTCCCTCGTCGTCTTAGGAAATAAAAAAAACCTGTAAATACGAAAACTGTCCCTCGGCACTTCTCCCTGCCCCTCCCACAACCCGCACCCACCCACTGCACACCCTGCCTCCCCACACCCCCCTCTCACCCCATACTTACCTCTGGAGTTCGGCACGATGATCTTCGGCAGACCGGAAACATGTCTGCACTCTTCAAAGCCGACCGCGAACTGAGGAAATGCCAGTAAGCTGTATAATGGGATAGATAGGGTTTTTTCAACTTTATTGCATACCTCAGGCATTTTTTGGAATTTTTGCACCAAATTTTCAACATGGGGTTTTTGGGACTCCTTCTCATGAATGCTGTCACTGTCATGGCGTTACTCGGGCCTGAAGGGTGATTTCGCAGCCACTGCACGAAATCACCTTTCCAGAATGATTAATGAAATGACACTGCCAGTGTTCATAAGGTGAGCTCTCAAAAGCCTATTTTGAAAATTTGGTCAAAAATCCTAAAACTACTGTTTTCTGAGATGCGTTGCGCAGTTCCCTATGCAGCTCGTAAGTTCGTAATTTTCAATATTTTCACTCCAGATTTTCAACATTGCCATTTTACCACACCTCCTTATGAGCAGTACAGTTGTCATTTTTCACATCTCGCTCACAATGTGTTTCTGCCCATGTAGCGCACAATGGCGCAGTCGGTGTGCGAAATCAATGTATGGGACACGTTAAGAAAATCACAGTGACACTGGTCATTAGCAGAGGTGTTAAAATGGCTATGTTGAAAATCTGGTGAAAAAATTCCTAAAAATGACTGTTTTAGGAGCTCACATTGCACAGTTCCTACGCATGCTGGCAAGTTTGCGAATTTGTAATATTTGCACACCAGATTTTCAACAGTGCCATTTTACCATACTTCCTTATGAGCAGTACAGCTACCATTTTCACATCTCGCCCAAAATGTGTTTCTGCACATGTAGCGCACAATGGTACAGTCGGTGTGCGAAAACAATGTTTGGGACAGATTAAGAAAATCACAGTGACACTGGTCATGAGCAGAGGTCTTAAAATGGCTATGTTGAAAATTTGGTGACAAAACTCCATAAAATGACTGTGTTACGAGTGAGCTTTGCGCAGTTTCCACGCACCCTCGTAAGTTCATGAATTTGTAATATTTTCAGTCCAGATTTTCACCAGTGGCATTTTTCCACACCTCCTTAGGAACAGTACAGCTGTCATTTTCCACAACATGGCCGAAATGTGTTTTCACACTTTCGGCACAGAAATGCGTGGTCGCTATGGGAAATCATTGTTCGGGACAGATAAAGAAAATCACAGCGACAGTGTTCATGATCGGAGGTCCCAAAATGCCTGTGTTAACAATCTGCTGTAAAAAAAATCCCCAAACTAGTTACATTATGGGTGTGCGTTGCGCAGTTTCTACGCACTCTCGTGACTTCACCAGTTTTTTAAGATTTATAGCAGATTTTCAACATTGCCATTTTTTACACCTCCCCATGAACAGTACCGCTGTCATTTTTCACATCCTGTTCGGAATGTGTTTTTGCACCTGTGGTGCCAAATGCCATAGTCGCTGTGCAAAAGCAGTTTTCAGCTAACAAACTGATATTGCCACTATTCATGAGGTGGGGATCACAAAAAAAAACCATGTTGAAAATTTGGAGTGAAAATACCAACGAATGCCTGAGGCATTAGGGTTTCCAACCATAACGCCCCACCCTGTAGAGAATGACAGGCATCAGGGGTGTGACTTGGGATTCTTGCCTGTCATGCTCATACCATTCCACCCCCACCCACACCCCGCAGCCAGTGAGAGGCATCAAGGTGTGCCTCAGACTCTTCGGGCCCAAACTTCACCCCATTCTCCTATACCGCACCCATCTCACCATATTTCCTAATGGAATGGGGTGAGCATAAGGGCCAAAGACCCCAAGGCACACCGTGACACTTGTCAGTGTCTGCAGGGTAGGGTGTGTGGTGAAATGGCATGGTCGTTATGCCTGATGACCCAAAGGCACACCCCAGTGCCTGTCACTCTCTGCAGGGTGGTGGTGGGGTTGGCTTCAGTTCAATACTTCGCTGCCATTCCTATTATGCAGCTCTGTAACTTCTACACTACCAATGCCAATGCCAGCAAGCAAACATTCGGCATTGACAAATGCTTGTTTCCTTTGGATTTCCCTTCCTTTCCCCTATGTACCTTCACAGCCGTCCCTCACCCTTCCTTTTCCTTGTCTCTTGTTCTTCTCTTTTTCTCCCTCCTCTAACCTGCCCACCATCACTTTGTTTGATATCCAAACCATACAGATAAAGCTGTATGTACTGCTGGTTATGGTCCAATCAAATTTAACCAAATTCCCCAGTGTAAACTTATTTTTTAGAATGGATTTTTTGTAACATTGTAGTATGGCACTTGTACACTTTAATGTGGTATTCTTTCACTGTGTAATGCTTTAAGAAAAATAATGAACATGAATGCGTACTGTTTGACTTGGGGTTATTTAAGCACGTTATGCATTTTAAACTGCCCACTCCTGAGGAAGCCTAGTGAGTAGGTGCTATGTAGGGGTGATTTGCTGGTGTGTGAATCTTCAAATAAAATAATATGACTTAGCAAGCAGAGTGTGTGCTTTTCTTTTTTCTTCTTAATAGTACCAGTAAGTTGAAAGTGACACCTTTAGAAGTGGTCAGTGTGTGCAGTCTGTTGTGAATGCCTAGGACTGAACCCTGCTGCATGCCATGTGTCACTTCCCTGACCCATCGAGAATTCTCTGTTTATGACCATCTTCTGCATTTGTCTCTTAGTCCAGCTTTCTACCCACCCTGTTACCTGTAAGCACAATTACTATTCATCAATTTATCTCTGCGGCTGTTTTTAAGTGAAAGGTATTTAGTAAATTGTGCCCACTTGTTTGTGTGGTAATTTCCTGAGACAACAGATTTCACTTGGACACGAAGCACCATTAAAAGCTATTTATTTCAACATACACTGTTAACATTTAACATATTTCTAACACAAGTAATATAAAACATTTGTTAGGAAATCCTATCCAGACCTTTGTCTGTTTTGTGTACTTTAAATCATTTCAGAATTTGTTTACTATGTAGGTATAAGGCCTAGTGCTCCTTCTCTGGAGACACTTTTAAGTCAATATACTTTCCTAGAATATTCTTTACTAACCAGTACACAGTTCCTTGGTACTAATAAGCTTTGCTAGCATCTAAAACAATATTTCACTGCAGTGTCTTATGCATCTATTTTTGGAACCAGGGTTCTCAAAAGGCACAGTATTTCAGTAAACACGTTTAAGCTGTTAAAGGTTTATCTATAAATATATACTTCACCAACTTTTTCAAAAGAGTCTCTTGTCTCCCTTTTGTCTTTGGAGATTTTGGAGTATCTTAGATGGCTGTGTAAAGAAGATTTCTTCCTGGTTCTCTGAGTTCTTTTCTCCTCGAGGCTTTGCAAAAATAGAAAATGACAGTCAATACAACTTTCAATGTCTCTTATGTTATGGCAGCCGCCAAGGTCTTTGTAGCTTCAGTAGAGTAATAGTTTTTTCAGAGTCAGTAGCAATAGCATAGATGTGAGAGCTCTTCCAGCGATGAAATGTAGATTTGGAAGACAGCGAGTGGATGATCACAAAGTATTGGTCCTTTGAGCTGTCCTTTATAGGCAGAATACTTCCGCAGAAGTATCCTGAGGTTTTGTTCTACCTCAGGAGTAGCACAAGGCTTTGGGATGGTATAGCCATATTTGGGCAAAAGCTTGCCTTGGGTCGGAAGTCTTATAGCATGCATGCGGAGATGTTCTGACTCATTATGACTCTGTCATTGACCTGCCTACTTGTCTTTTTGAATTTTATCCATAAGGTGACAGCCAATGGACTTATAACCACAAGACCTTCCACTGTGCATGTTCAGGATGAGGTGATGGAAGGTGATCTCATTGTAGTCTTATGTATCTAGGGTAGTTGGTATCAGGTAGTTCCCAGTTTCAAGGATCCAGTTCCTTGGTTATATGGTTTCAGAGGTGAGGACCCCTTCTTATGGTATGACTCAATGACCTTAAGAAATGCAGATTCCTGATTTCAAAGTACTTTTTGAAGCTGTTAGACAATGTCTGAATCTAATGAATTTATTTGGCTGGCATTTGAGTGTTCTTGAAACCATCAAGCTTGCAATCATATTGTCCAATGTATACTGTGCCATGCTTTCTGGGTTTTGAGATAAATTTCATATACCAGGATTAAGCATTTGCAGGTCTGCTTGATTTAAAAGAAAATGTTTTTGTGACCAGTTCTTTTAAGGTGCATTAAGGCAGCTGAGATTCAAGGCGAATCATTCTTTTTACACTTTGGCAGGGTCTGGTGGCTTATGGCCACTATTGTGCCTACAACCCCTCCCCTTTTGTGAGGCAGTGCTGCCATAGCATTGGTGCGTCGCAAAAGGAAGTGTCATGCAAGGACCTGTCAAAGTGCAACAATGTGAACCTATGAGAATCATGGTTCCACAGTTTTTTTACTCTATAAAGCTATTATTCTCTAAACTGACATCTTAAAATGAAATCTAAAGGTATCTATCCTAAGCAACTATTTCAGATAGACTAAACATATTTTCTAAGCAAATATTTGGAAATACCGACATACATCTCTATTAAGCTATACTTAATCAGCCCTATCCTTTCAGTATACAGGAAGACTGCCATTGATTATACCTATTACTAATACAAGTAAATGTCACAACTCCTATGCCATAACACAGCCTATAGGGGTGCATGCAAGCATTGCCCGTCATGTTTACTTTAACTAAACATTCTAAAATGAGCTTTTTAAAATGTAAGCATTGCTTTTGTTGTTTCTTAAGCTATGCTGTAGCAATTCCTTTCAGGGAGCATTTCACTCCTTTCCTATTTTTCTAAAGGTGGGTCAACCGGATTATAGGGTTACGGTACTTCTCTAAGGGGTTCCATATCGGCATATTCTTCTTCTTCCTCTATTAGGACTAAGACTGGAGAATTGAGTTGGTTGTTAATAGGTCTAGGTGGGAGGCAAGGTCTCATTTCGATTCCCAAGGCATGGTTATACAAACCTTGTATTCTCACATGATTAGCATGAAGTTGCTTGTGGCTGGAATATAATATCCACAGGAAAGCAAGAACCATGGTAATATTTAAGACACAAAGGAATGCGATAATGAGAGCCCACTGTACTGGTATGTCAATTTGTTCCTTATCACTGGGACTGAGCTGTTTATCAGCGATAACCAGGTCGGTCTCAGAGACAGTGATCTCAATTTCATGAAGGTCCTTGGCATCTAAAAGGTGCTCAAGGTCATCGGTTAAAGAAAGCTCATGACCTCGGAATGCAGAAATGGGGGTAATTTCCATCTCATGGGATACTGAATCAAGGGTATACAGGATGACATGTCCAAACCGGATATGTGCACCTCCGGGAATAGAAATAAGTACTACCTTGCTGGGTAAAGTAAGCTGAGTAGTAGTACCATGTCTGTTATAAGTAACAGTAACCTCCGTGAAATTGGTGCTAACTAACCATTGAGTTCCTATGATTTCAGTGTGGGTTTTCTTTGATTCAGTTGCACGGATCAAGGTGACCTTACATCTTTCTGGGGCACTGGTATTGCTAAGGCCACAAAGGACCTCGGTGATATCCTTTAAAAAAGGCTTACTGGGACACAGCCAATGCTGTTCTTTAGTAGTTTGATGCATCTGTAAGTTTGGACTAAGTACACATCTGGATTAAGTTCATGGTATACCACTGTGAGTGGAGTGTTAATTTTTGCATAAGTATCTCCTTGCCAGGTACCTGCATTAAGAATGGTCCTTATTCTGTAAACATTTTGTTGTTCTACTAGGGGAACATTTAATATGAAGCAATGGTCATCTCTTCTAAATCGACGTGGACAGGAATAGTGCTTCCAAGACTGTGTGCGATACTCACATGTAGTGGCTCTATCTTCTCTGAGGTGGCTACACTCAAAACTTCAGTCATTAATTCTGGGGGAACCAAGTAACGTGGAATTCTTCCTGCCATCAAATCTCCTATGCCACTATTTACTTCTCTCAACAATTCTTGTGCAATTGATCTAATCTGCTGAATAGTGGTGAGGTCTTCACCCACAATTTGAACTAGGTTATGGAGTTTTTGCATGGTATTATTGAGAAGGGTTGTATGAAGGTTAACCATAACTATGGTATCTCCCACAGTTCTTCCTATGTCTGATGGAAGCTTTTGTTGTGTAGTGAGTTGTACCTTAATGTTACCCATATCTTTGTGCAGTTCTTTAACTGTATCCTTTATTTGGGAAATTTTAACTCAATTCATGGTGTTCATGCCCAGTCCAAAAGCAGGTCCTAGTGCTCTTAAATCAGAGAAAAATAGGTAGGCGGCTCTCTCTATTCTAGTAGATAGTCAGGGGCTTCAGGAAATACAATGACAGTTTTTAACTGGAGTGAAATATTTTTCATGTCTCTTTCAACGTAAAGCATATACTCTTGAAACTATCTTTGAGCCTTTTCAGTTAACCATGTTCTCTTTACATGCTTTAACATAATGTATCACGGGTGGAGGCAAGTATAGATTTTCTTGGTTACTACTCTACATTCAGTAACCAGGAGTTCTGTTTCATCCCAAAGCATAATGCCGGACGGTGGTCCAGGAATGACTATTACTGCATGTAGAACCCACTTGAGTCCTAACAGCAAGATGATGACTCTGGCTGTTACTTGAAGTCTCATGTGTAAGAGATGGAGTGAGGACATTTTTAGTCATATGTGTGCTAACTATGTACTATAAGCGCATCTAATGTATCTTAACTGTTCTTACATTTTTGCTGTCAGCTATTTACATTATAATTCAGTATTTGTCTAAGGAACGTACAGGGTTTATGAGGGTGTGACTAAGGATTGGTCTCCCCCCGGAGTGTCTGCAGTTTCCTGATGAAGGTGATATATTCTCAGCTGATTGATGTGAACCCACATGTAGATCAATTTTCCATACCCTGTACGAATTCTGAGTTGATAAGCGACTGGTGAGAGTTTCTCTGTGACTTCATAAGGACCTGTCCAGTTGAGGACAAACTTTTTGGTTGGCGATTTCCTTTTAGCATAATTAAAATAGAAAACCCTATCTCCTATCTGATATTCTTGTGGGGTAGTTTTCTGGTCATAGTATGCTTTCCCTACCTTCAACACTTTTCTCTAGGTTTTCCTGAGCAAAAGCGAAGGTGGCCTGTAAGTGTTGCCTCAAATTGGCCAAATACTCATGTGTGGTCATGGCACTAACCAAGTTGACATCACCAACCTATAGTAGGTGTAAGGGCAGGACCATTTTTCTACCTGTCATCATTTTGAATGGGGTGACACCTGTGGAATGGTATGGTGTGGCCTGGATGGCCATCAGCACAATGGGATGTTTAATGTCCCATTCTCTCCTTGTAGTAGAAATGTATTCTCGAAGAATGTTTATAATGGTCCGAATGGCTCTTTCTACTTGTCCTGAGGATTGGGGGTGATTGGAAATGTGGAGTTTCCTTTGGACTCCCAAAGTCTCCCATACTTTGGTCATTACTTCTGCAGTGAAATGTGTTCCTCTGTCAGATTCCATGGTCATAGGCAGGCCCCATGTAGTGAAAATCCTATTAATCAAAAGGAAGGTGGTGGTTTCTGCATTGTCATTTGGTGTGCAGGGAGGCATTTGACCCATTTGGTAAACAAACATGTGACCGTTAGGAGGTACTTTTTACCTCAGGAGGATTTTATGATGGGTCCTCTCCAATCTTTCTGTAGGTCTGACCAGGGCAAGGTCAGACCTCTGGTTCAGAGAGGTGCTCAGTGTCTGGGTTCAGAGGGCTGAAACTCACAGCATTTCAAGTATCTTCTAGTGCAGCTTTCAATGTCTTGGCACATATTGGGCCAATAAGCTATTTCCTTGAGGGTGTCATAAGTAGGTCTGCTGCCACAGTATGCACTAGAGGGTGCATTGTGGGCATCTTGCATGGACACACTTCGATGGCTTTTAGGGACTACCCAGTGAGGGATGGGAGTTCTTTCATGAAGATAAATCAAAAGGTTTTTGTGTAGTTTAAACCTTTGATTTTGCTCATACATGATCTTGAGTTCTGTGTCAGTTTGCAAATCCTCTGGGGTGATAGGGTTAGCCTTCAGATTTAGTACATATTGATAAAGCTTATTTACAGTTGGATCTGTGGTCTATGCTTGCACTAAATCCAAATGAGGGTCTTGACCTCCTAACACTAAAGTTTGATTGGGAGAATTTGGGCCTTCAGACTGTGGAGCGGTCTTTTGGGCCTGACCTCTAGTGATTACTGATATAACAAGTGTACAGTCAAGAGCAGCATGGAGAAGCTCAAACTCTCAGTGAACATCACCAGTGATGCCCTCCTTGGCTAGTTTGTCTACCAAGTCATTGCCATTTTTGTTTGGGACACTCACTTTTGAGTGTCCTTTGACCTTTTTCCAATGAATGATCATTCCATGTTCTTCTACCTAAAGATCAATGGCTTTAATTAATTCTACATGTTTAATGTCTTTACCTTTTGTGTTTTTCATGCCCTATTTTTTCCAGCAGGGAAGATGTGTAAGAAAGGTTTGCCTCACATAGTTAGAATCAGTACAGATAATAATATCCAGAAGTTGATATTTGAGTGGTCTCTCTGGAGCCAGGAAAATACATGCCATTTTGGCATACTGATTGGTTTTTGGGCCTAAGGCATATCCTGTAGGCAGTTCGAGGTACCCTCCTTCCCACACAAGAGCGACGCCTGCATGCAGAATGTCATCCTGGTGATACGCACAGCTATCCACATAGACCTTAGAAAGGCCTCTGCAGAGGTCTGTGTCATAGTATCAGTGTCTGAAGGGCATTTCAGAAGGGGGCTCTGCTTCCCAGATATAACTGGGGTCCTCAGGATCTTCAGCGGTACAGTCGTGACCCTCAACAAGGCCCTAGGCCAGAGAGTTGTTTTAATTTTTAGCATATCGGACTTCCAAAGAGAGTCCTTGGAGGACCAAAGTCCTAGAGGCAATCCTGCTTCTGGAAACATTTCCTTCCTTTATCTTCTGGCTCCCCAGAAAGGTAAGAGGTTGGTGACATGTTTCCAGGACCATCCTTTCTCCCCCTATGTAATGTCTAAAGTGTTGGATGGCCCAAACCACTGCAAAGATTGATTTCTTACAATCAGAAAACTTCTTTTCTGTGTCAGTCAGAGTTTTACTAGCGTAGGCAATGATTCATCTGTCGGTGTCATGCATTTGGGAAAGGGAAGTACTTAGGGCACTATGTGTGTGAGCAGTGTCTAAAAGAAACTCCTTGCCCCTTTTGGGGTCGGCCAAGCAAGGTGCTCTGCTTAGCCTGTCTTTTAACTCCTGGACAGCTTTTTCTTGTCTAGATTCCCACACCCAGGGGACGTTCTTCTTTAACAGTTCAAACAAGGGCTGTGCAATTTCTGCATAGTCTTCGATGAACTGTTGGGAGTAGTTGCAAACTCCTAGGAAACTTTGTAGTTCCTTTAAGTTAGTAGGTGTTTGAAGGTGCAGAGGGCTTGTACCCGATCCTTTTGTGGACGGATGCCTTGGGGTCCTACTGTGTATCCTATGCAATCTACCTGAGAGTGGCAGCACTGTCCTTTGGTCAAGGACAGCATGGCTCTGGTCTCTTTGAGTTGTTCTAGAACATGCCTAAGTTCTGCCAAGTGCTCAGGCCACGTGTCTGATTTTATGAGTACGTCATCAACATGAATCAGGGTTCCACGTGCTGCTGCATCCAGCAGGGCTTTGTGCAAGAAGATATTGAACTCTGCGGGCGAATTGCAATAACCTAAGGTTAATCAATTCCAGGTGAACTGAGAGTTGCTGAAAGTAAATGCTAACTTACACTGGTCATCAGAGTGTACCTTTAAGGTCTAGAATCCATTGGCTATATTGAGGGAGGTAAAATATTTAGCTCCCTCAAATTTGGCCAGGCTCTGGTCCAGGTAAGTCATGGGCCATCGGGAGAGGGGTACTTGCTCATTGAGCTTCCTGTAGTCTACAGTAAGTCTCCACTTACCAATTGGCTTAAGGACAGGTCAGATTGCACTGTTGTGGTTTAAGTTGGTCTTTCTGATAATTTCACACTTCAGAAGGGTATCCAGTGTTTCCTGGATAGACTCATAGGCTGCTATGGTAATTCAGTACTGTCGGATATACACAGGTTTTGAGCTGGCAACCATGGTGATTCTTACCAGGTGGAGATCAGTGCTGCCACAGGATAAGGAATCCATTGCAAACATGTCATGGTGCTCATGGAAAATCTACCTTAATTGGTCTTTAGCCATCTTATCTGGTACGGCAGATAACTCAATTTGGACTTCTACGAACTCAGTAAATCTAGGCAATTCTTGGGCTAGGCCAACCTCTACTTCTTCCTCTATAGATTCACTAGCATCTTTTATGATGGCATGCACTACAAGGGTGTGGCCTGGCTAGTGGTAGGAGCATCTCTGGGGAAGGAAAGTACTAAATCAGTACCTTCCCATTGGGAGTGGGTCATGACACTGCCATCTTTGTTAAGAAGTGACTGTATTGCAATTATTCCTAGGGGGCATGTGTAACATGGTGCCTCAGTCCCCCCATTAAGTCTGGAGGTAGTGGTCCGATGACCGGCACCAGAGGTTCAAAGCCATAAAAAGAGTCTCCCACGAGGAACCCCGGTTGTGTGCGGGTGGAGATAATAATATCTATAGAGTTAGGGTTGGTTACCAGATATGGGTGCCTCGATCTACAATTTCCAGGTAAGACTCACCCTGGATGATGAGGACTAAGACATGGAACAGGGCAGCAGGCTGAAAAAAGGCTCTGCTATCAGGCATTAGTTGGCCTGGTTGAATTTTTAGTCTTAAGGGAAAAGCAAATTCTGCAGCTGGGGAAGCACCAAGTTTGGTCGACAGTAAACCTGTCAACCACCCACACAGTGATGGCACAATACTGATGCAGGTACTGTGCTGCCCAAGCCCCTAGTGTTTTCTGTGGGGGGCTGTGTCCCCAACACCCCCCATGCAAGGGGCTCTGTCCCCGCACCCCCTGGACTTTAAGATTCTCAACTCCAGGTCAGAGTTGGTCTGGGAAGGAGGCAGAACACTGAGGGACTGTGAAACACAGAAATGTATCATTACAGCAACTGTCGCTGTAGTGGTAATTTTCCGTGTTTTGCCACCAGGGTGTTGGGAAAAAGGGGGCCACCCGCGGCCGGTATAACCACAGACATTGCTGCCACAGCTTGACAAATTTAGGGCATGGTCTGTCCAGACCTTATGTTCTCGGGGTGACCCATGAGAGGAAAGGAGACCCTGATATTCTGGTCCACAGGATGGCATGAATAAAATCTACGGTTATACCAAGGCACACAAGGAAGTCGGCACCAAGGTAAACTGAAGGCTCCAGGTCTTTTACCACATACACATAATGAGAGACTTCCTTTTTCCCTATTGTGATGGGAAGGTGAGTGATTCCTATACTTTTTGCAGTGCCCCCTTTAGAGGCAAACCTGTGTACCTAGTGTTCTTCTCTACCAAGAGGAGGGGTTCAGTTTGTCTAAGGTCATGGAATAAAATCTCATTAATTAGGGTACTTTCTTGATTAAGGGGAGTATAGCATCAGAGATGAGGTGTTTGGCTGCCACAACAGTCCACCAGTTCTTGTCATGATAGCAGATATGTTCTAGGCAGGCAGGGTAATGTATCACTCTATTAGGGGGCATGGTAGAGCTGGTGCATGCATTTTCCTATTCGCTGGGGTTTACAGATTCTAGGGTGTTGGGTGTGCCTGCATTTGATGTGTTAGCTTCTTGATTAACTGAGGAGCTAGAGCAAATAATTGAGTCATTTAGTTCTAGTATAGTTTGTAAAGGATCAACCTCCTCATTATGGACTGGTGTGTCAGCTGCATCTAGATCTAGGATGGGATTTGTCAAATCAGATCTACAACCCAAAACCAGTGCATATGTCTGTGTTATGTTTGGGTAGGCAAATTTAAGTCCTGTACCATTGGAAACAAAAGAGCAAGCAGTGGCTTGTAACTGGTTGTTATCCACATAAGAGACAGGAAGGGGTTTAGAGAGCTGTGCATACAGTCTTCGTGCACAAAAATCCAGCAGCTGGGCAAAATGCAACACAGATCAGATCCCACCAATAAGTTTTCAGAGGGGAGAGTGGTTACACACACAGGATGGTGCAGGCTTAGGGTTCCATAATTTACTTTTAAATAGATAACGGCCAGGACCTTAGCAGTGTCTCATGTAAAGCTGGTAAAGCTTGCAGTGCTATCTAACAAGGTTAAAGAGTTTCCCTTTTGAGCAGAGCGGTCCTGTAGTTCAGTAAAGATCATTTGAGTCATGATAGTGATTTCAAAACCAAGATCCAAAAGGACATTACAATTGAGAAGGTCATTAATGGTGACTTCGAAATATGGTCTTCCAATACCACCCTGAGTTATTAATGGACCTAGGTATGATTTGCCTTTTAGTGCAAACACCTCCTTTGCAGGTGGTGGTTGTTGTGAGTTGGGAGTCTTTCCTTCATGTACTCTGGAGGCTTGGGTGACATATATCACATTGATGGATTTAACATTCTTGTCCCCCCATGTTGGGATGGAGATTAAGAGGGGACTGGTTCTGGCCTAGTCAGCTAGGACCCTGGGGAGTGTCTTCTCATGCTGGTGGATAGCTGCTAGAATGGGCATTCCTAGGAGTAAAAGGAGTGGCATTGGGGGTTGGGGCAGGGAGCTGGTATGGGGCCCTAGGAGTGTATCTACAAAATTCCTCTCTCAACTGTCTGATCTGCTTTCTTAACTGGTTGATAGCATAACTGTTAGTGTCTCTGCCTCAGTTAGGCCAGGGTTGATCATTCCAGGCATCTAGGTGCTGTCTGTAAGACTCTGACCCCCTTTTGTTTTGGTTATGGGGGCTGCGTGATCTAGGGTTCCAGCTCTTACTCCTCTGATTTGGGAATGTTTTATTATCCCTAGGAAGGCTGGGAGGGATCTCCTGTTTGTTTTGGGGCAATTCTTTTCCTTCCATTTGGAGGGAGATTTGATCACTCATAATGGTAAAATGCTTGATTTGAGAATTTGTGGTAGGTTTCTTACCTGCATCTGGGTTAACAGTTATAAACATTCTTTGGGCCCACTCTATGATATAATTCATGGGAATGTCTGGTTCTACCCATGGCTGAACTGCAGTCCTAACAGAGAAGTGAAGGCCCTTTATAAAGGCTTCTTTCAGGTGAGGAAATGGGTCTGGGTCTTTTTCCTCCCCTTCTGAGAAAAACATTCTACTCAGTACTTTGTAAAAATCCCTTGGGGCTTGGTTCTTTTGGCACGTCTCTTTAAAAGCTGCTATAGGACTACGATAGATGGTATACTCTTTAAATAGGGTTGGGCACATTTTATCAAAATCAGTTTTGATTTCAGGTTTTTGCCTAGTCATCCAGGCTCGAACTTCTGATGCAACAGAAATCCTTCAGACCCATAACCGATCTTCAGTGTTATTGATCCCAAATTATTCCAATTGCGATTTCAAATCAGAGAGATAATCTTCTACCTCCAGAGCAGAGGCTTTAGGATCAAAGCTTGTCCCTATGGCCTTTATAACCCTGATTAGTTGTTTTGTGTCTGGTCAGTACAGAGTTGAGGGGCTAGGTGTAGTGGGGCCAGATATAGTGGAACCAGGCAGGGGTTGGCTTGTCCCTGCAGGGGTACTATTTTGGCTATCAGGGGCCAGAGGGCCATTTAAGAGTTGTGCTCCCTCCCCAATTTTAGGTCTTGAATTTCTTTAACTAAATCCTGGACCTTGACTGCAAGGTCATCTGCTGCTGGCTTTAGGAGGTTTTCTGGAACAGGAAGTGGCAAGGGCTCAGTTGGTTGTAGGGACTCCAGCTGTTGAACAATAGCATCAAGGGACTCAGTGAATGCTTCATGCAGCCACTCTGTCTCCTGATGGGCTGCCTCTACCTGTTCTTTTGTTTTTCGGGTGGTGTCTTGAACTGTTTTCATTTGAATCACAGCCTCTGCTAATTTCTCCTGACACTCAGATTTTTCTGTTCTTAATCCAATGTTTTCAGGGTTTAAAGCCTTAATTTGCTGTTGCAGGTCCCTGACTTCACTAGGTCCAGGGATAATTTGTTGTTTCAAATCCCCAACTTCTTCTGTCAACCTCTGGTTAATGGCTTTTAAATTATCTCTGTCCGCATCATTGACTTCAAGAATGCCCAAATATTTAGCCTTCTCTGACTGTAATTCCAATTCCAAGGCTTGAATTTTGGTAGTCTGATCCTTCCTGCACTGATCAAGTCTAAACTTAAGCTCACCTAGCATACATAGCCTGCTTTGGGCATCCTCATGACAAGTGTTTCTGGCAGAAGAGAACTGGTTGCAGAGCAAGAAACAGAAGTCCAGAACTACAGATTTTTTACTAATTAATCACTTCTGTCTCAGCAGGAGTAGTACCTGTTTGGATTAAGCAAACAGATACTTTATTAGAAGAAGGGGGTCTCATTTAAGTAAAAAAAGTGTTTTCTGAGGAAGGGAGCAGTATCATCTTAATTTTCTGAGAGCAGAGAGTGAATCTAATTGGGGGGTGGCTTAGCAGCTTAGGGGTACAAAAGCAGCTGTCTCCAATTACAGCTTCTGGCTGTTTCTGGCAGAAGAGAACTGGTTGCAGAGCAAGAAACAGAAGTCCAGAACTACAGATTTTTTACTAATTAATCATTTCTGTCTCAGCAGGAGTAGTACCTGTTTGGATTAAGCAAACAGATACTTTATTAGAAGAAGGGGTCTCATTTAAGTAAAAAAAAAGTGTTTTTTCTGAGGAGGGGGCAGTATCAGCTTAATTTTCTGAGATCAGGGTTTTGGCTTCATTGTGGACTGGGGAGCCACCTGGAGGGATGCAGGCTTATACTAGTGTGATGGTCTGCATCTGTCCAGGGAGGATCCAGGATCCTAGGTGACAGGTTTAAATGCTTCATTGGCAAGCATTTAAACTAGCCAAGGGGGGAGGCACTGAAAAGGAGCAGGGAAATCCCAGCCTCCCCCCACAAAGCACAGTAGTTAGAGAGGTAAACACCAAGGCAGAGAAGTCAGTAGGAGCAGGACAGGGATAAATGCAGAAAAAGGTGTTAAGGACAGGGATGGGGCTAAAAGGGGTAAGGCCATAAAAAATAAATGGAAGGTGATGAGTACCAATGCCCATAGTCTGTGCAACAAGCTCCCTGAACTAGTGGCCTTAATGGAAGAGGGATGCCTGGATATTGTGGCAGTCACTGAAACATGGTACACAGAGAACCATGAGTGGGAAGTCAACATACCAGGATACACAGTCTACAGGAGGGACAGGGTGTGTAAAAGAGGAGGAGGAGTAGCTCTCAATATAAGGGAAGGGATTAAAGCAACAGAACTGAAAAGTAAACAGGAAGTTGATGAGTCACTATGGGTCACCCTGGAGACAGGAAATGGCACCACAATCCGCATGGGGGTTGTGTACAGACCCCCATCTCAGGGGGAGGAAATGGACAAGGAAATTATAGAAGGCATCCTTAAAATGGCAGAAAAAGGGGAGATATTGTTGATGGGGGACCTGAATATACCAGATGTTAACTGGAGCACCTTTGCTGCAGGCACATCCAAGAGCAGGGTCATTCCTGATGCCCTACAGGGAGCATGCCTCAGACAGCTAGTGTTGGAACCCACTCAGGAGGGAGCAATCTTAGACCTGGTACTCTAAAATGGGGAAGGAGAAAGGATCTCAGATTTAGAAGTGGGTAGCCATCTGGGAACAAGTGACCACCAAACAGTGTGGTTCACAATAAACACAGCTATAGAGTCAAGTCATACAAAAACAAGAGCATTGGACTTCAGGAAGGCTGACTTTGGGAAAATGAGAGAGTGCCTTAGAAATGCACTAGCAAATGGGCAAGAAGGAGGGGTGGAGGAACAATGGGGAATAATCAAAACAGCCATCGCAGAGGCAACAAGCCTTTGTGTGAAGCAAATCAATAAAACAAAATGAAGGAAAAAACCACTATGGTTCTCAAAAGAGGTGGCAGGGACAGTTAAGGAGAAAAGGATAGCATTCAGGAAATATAAGGAAACACAGAAGGAGCAGGACAAAGAACTTTATCAGTTAAAGCAGAAGGAAGCAGGGGAAGGCAGTCAGAATAGCAAAGGCACAAACTGAGGAAAAGATAGCCAACTCTGTTAAGAAGGGGGATAAAACATTTTATAGGTACATTAGGGAGCAAAGAAAGACCAAGGGAGGGATACAGAGACTTTATAAAGGGGAGGGAATGTGGGCAGAGGGTGACAGTGAAAAAGCAGGGATACTGAATGAATATTTCTGCTCAGTATTCATGACAGATGAGGAGGGGGAGGTGCCTAAACCAAACAAGGGAGAAACTCTGAATAGAGGGGTCGATACCAGTCCATTCACAGAAGAAAGGGTTTTTGAAAGAACTCTTGAAACTGAGGGTGGACAAAGCAATGGGGCCTGATGGGATTCACCCAAGAATACTAAAAGAACTAAGGGTAGAACTAGTAACACCACTGACTAATCTCTTTAACAAATCATGGGAGGATGGAGTGGTACCTGAGGACTGGAGGAGGGCAAATGTGATTCCACTTCACAAAAGTGGGAGCAGGGCAGAGGCAGGAAACTACAGACCAGTTAGTTTGACTTCAGTGGTAGGGAAAATGATGGAATCACTTCTGAGCGAAAGAATTGTTGAGTACCTAGAGGCCAGTGGGGCACAGGACCCAAGGCAGCATGGTTTCACAGCAGGAAGGTCATGTCAGACGAACCTAATAGGTTTCTTTGTCTGGGTGACCAAAGTAGTAGACCAGGGAGGGGCTGTGGATATGGCCTACTAGATTTTAGCAAGGCATGACACAGTCTCACACAAAGATTAATATACAAGTTAGCCAGCCTTGGAGTGGGTCCCAAGGTGGTAGCCTGATAAAAACTGGCTGGACAACAGGACGCAAAAGGTAATAGTAAACGGAGTCCACAGTGAAGAAAGGAGGGTAACTAGCGGGGCACCGCAGGGTTCGGTACTGGGACCGGTCCTCTTTAATATCTTTATAAGTGACATTGGAGAGTACCTAGAAGGAAAGGTATGCCTCTTTGCAGATGACACAAAGATCTGCAACAGGGTTGATACACAAGGTGGGGTGGAAAGAATGAAAAGGGATTTGGCAAGGTTGGAGGAATGGTCAAATACGTGGCAGCTCAGATTCAATGCAAAGATGTGCAAGGTAATGCATCTGGGAAACAAAAACCAAGGGGAAGAGTACACAATGGGGGGTGAGTTAATAACAACAATAAAAATCGAAAGAGACCTAGGAGTAATTATATCAGATGACCTAAAGGTGGGCAAGCAATGTGAGAAGGCAGTAAGGAGGGCTGGGGGGATACTGGGATGCATAGGGAGAGGCATCAACAGTAGAAAACAGGAAGTTGTTATCCCTCTGTACAGACAGTTAGTGAGACCCCATCTGGAGTACTGCGTGCAATTCTGGAGACCCCATCTCCGCAAAGACATAGACAGAGTGGAGGCTGTTCAGAGGAGGGCAACCAAAATGGTGCAAGGTCTGCACCAGAAGACATATGAGGAGAGACTAAAGCAGCTTAATATGTATACCCTTGGGAAAGGAGGAGAGGAGACATGATAGAAACTTTCAAGTATCTCAAGGAATTAACAAGGTACAAGAGGGTAGTATCTTTCAGAAGAAGAGATGTGCAAGAACAAGGGGGCATAATTTGAAGATAGAGGGGAGACGGCTCAGAGGTAATGTTAGAAAGTATTTTTTCACAGAGAGAGTTGTGGATGCATGGAACAGCCTTCCTGAGGAGGTTGTGGAGTCAGGAACAGTGGGAGAATTCAAGAATGCATGGGAGAGGCATAAGGCAATTCTAGTGGGGATCAGGACGAAGTAAGCTGTTGATTAACTAGAATCTGCAGCTTATCCATCAGGTAGGGAAATGGGCAGACTGGGTGGGCCAAGCAGTCCTTATCTGCTGTCAAATTCTATGTTTCTATGTGTTATGTTAGAGATATAAGGTATATCTTAATAGTATGGGATTTGGTTGGTTTTTCTTGGACCTAGTCTTAGTTTCAGCCAACAGAGAGCTCAGGTGAGCATCCAGCTCTGTGCATTGTAACTGTTTTGTAGGAATGCTCTCCAGGGGAATTTTCTGTTCAAAGATTGCC
This sequence comes from Neoceratodus forsteri, assembly GCA_016271365.2. Classification (NCBI taxonomy): domain Eukaryota; kingdom Metazoa; phylum Chordata; order Ceratodontiformes; family Ceratodontidae; genus Neoceratodus; species Neoceratodus forsteri. The sequence goes on from CM057456.1 coordinate 1,263,536,654, forward strand.
TCGTGAAAAAAGGCACCTATTTCTCTTTGAACCTCAGAAAGGGTTTCCTCTGGATAGTCAAAGGAAATCTTTAGTTCTGAGAGGTTATCTTTGACCTCCTCCCTCTGAGGGCTACACATGGGAGTAAGTATCGAAGGGGAGTCCTCTTGATCCCCTGGGAAAAGCCCTGATGAAAGCATCCCCTTTTTTTATACATAAAGCAGAGCACTATAAATGTACTAAACCTTTTAGAACCTGTTGTTTTCTGATAATAGTCTGCGGTCACAAAATTACTTCCCTTTTTCTTTAAAAACGCCTTTCAGCTCTGTGTAAAACAAGGAAATGTTTCCTCTGCCTTGACTAGCAGACTTTTAAAAGCAGAGAAATTATTTTTCTCTTTTTTTTGTTCAGGTAAATAAAAACATTTATCTTTTCAGTACAATCTTAATAATATTTTAATTGTATTTCATTCCAACGTAGTCTGCCATAGCCAGCAGCATAAACCTCAGGCCCACATCATAGGGATGCCATTTTGTAAGCACAATTACTATTCATTAATTTACCTCTGCAGCTGTTTTTAAGTGAAAGGTATTTAGTAAATTGTGCCCACTTGTTTTTGTGGTAATTTCCTGAGACGACAGATTTCACTTGGACATGAAGTACATTAAAAGCTGTTTATTTCAACACACACTGTTAACATTTACAGTAACATATTTCTAACACTTAAACAATATAAAACATTTGTTAGGAAATCCTATCCAGACCTTTGTCTGCTTTGTGTACTTCAAATCATTTCACAATTTATTTACTACGTAAGTATAAGGCCTAGTGTTCCTTCTCTAGATAGATAATCATGATATATTGTTTGATAGAATGGTGGCGATGAGGATAGATGAGGAAGCTCTTCCATGGTTTCAGCCTTATCCTAGCGGAAGAGTACATCAAATCCAACTATCATAAGAGGAGTCCCACAAGACACAAAATTAGGTCCATTACTGTTTACAATGTATATAAATGATTTGCCCAAAATAGTAGAACACATGGCACTGAGAATATATGCAGGTGATACAGTTATTATAGCCTTTGGGAAAACAAATCGGGAAATGGAGATTTATTTGCAAAAAGATTTTAGTAAGATAGAGAAATGGTTCTATCAATCAAAACTTGTATTAAATAGTTAAAAAACAAAATCCATGTCCTTCTTTAGTAATCAGAAAAACTTCAGCTCCCAAAATAGAATCTACATAAAAACTGTAAATAATGAAACATTAAATCAGTTGGCAACTTATAAATACCTGGGAGTAAGTATAGACGAAAACCTAAAGTTTGATATTCATATAAAAGACCTAGTAAATAAAACAAACAACAAATTAGGTGCTTACCGGAGATCTAGATGCTGTATAAACCAAAACATGAGATTGGATATTGTAAACCAATTGATAATACCGTGTATAGATTATGGAAGCCACATCTATAGTATAGCCAGTAAAACAAATATAAAGTCAATTCAAGTTCTATATAACAACTTGTCCAGATTTATCCTAAAATGTGAATATAGCACCCACCATTGCGATATGCAAACAATGTTACAATGGCCATCCTTAGAACAAAGAAGAGAACAAAAATGACTAAAGCAAATACACGGGGTGGTACATAATCATAAACCTAGTTATCTTGTGGCAAAAATGATAGCAGCGGAACATATACATGAATACAATCTCAGGGATAATGGGGGTAATAAGTTTGTAGCACCTAAAGTAAACAACAGATTTGGAGAAATGACCTTTGGTGCAAAAATAGCCCAACTATGGGGGACCACTAGACTATAAGATAAAACAAATTCAACAGCCCAACCTTTTTATGAAGGCCATCAGATATGATTTAAAAATGAAATGTACATGCAATAATTGAGATGTTTTGTGTCTTCTTGACTGCTTAAAGGATATGTGATCTGGTATATTTGTAAAAGAAAAAAGTTTACATGTCAGGTGTACGTATAAAGATTGAGTGAGTGTAAATTGTAAAGTATGAATGTTACTAAAGTTGGAATGAGTATTGTTTGTATAATTTGTAGGATATTTGAATGGAACTAAAACAATAGTTTATATGTTTTTAAACATGGTCTATGACAGGTTCATCTTGAAAATGGGTCTTTGACCCAACAATGATTTGTAGTATCTACCTGTTTAAAAATAACAGTTTTTACTACTACTACTTCTCTGGAGACACTTTTAAGGCAATATACTTTACTAACCAGTACACAGTTCCTTGGTACTAATAAGCTTCGCTAGCATTTAAAACAATATTTCACTGCAGTATCTTGTGCATCTATTTTTGGAACCAGGGTTCTCAAAAGGCACAGTATTTCAGTAAACACCTTTAAGCCAGTAAAGTTATATCTATAAATATATATTTCACCAACTTTTTCAAAAGAGTCTCTTGTCTCCCTTTCTTCTTTGGAGATTTTGGAGTATCTTAGATGGCTGTGTGAAGAAGATTTCTTCTTGGTTTTCTGAGTTCTTTTCTCTTTGAGGCTTTGCAAAAATAGAAAATGACAGTCAATACAACTTTCAGTGTCTCTTACGTTATGGCAGACGCCAAGGTCTTTGTAGCTTCAGTGGAGCAATAGTTCTTTCAGAGTCAGTAGCGGTAGCAGAGATGTGAGAGCTCTTCCTGCGATGAAATGTAGATTTAGAAGACAGCGAGTAGATGATCACAAAGTATTGGTCCTTGGAGCTGTCCTTTATAGGCAGAATACTTCCGCAGAAGTATTCCTAGGTTTCGCTCTACCTCAGTAGTAGCATGAGGCTTTCGGATGGTATAGCCACATTTGGCCAAAAGCTTGTCTTGGGTTGGAAGTCTTATAGCATACGTGCAGAGATGTTCTGATTCATTATGACTCTGTCATTGACCTGCCTATTTGTCTTTTTGAATTATGTCCATAAGGTGACAGCCAATGGACTTATAACCTCAAGATCTTCCACTGTACATGTCCAGGATGAGGTGATGGAAGGTGATCTCATTGCAGTCTTATATATCTAAGGTAGTTGGTAGCAGGTAGTTCCTTGTTTTAAGGATCCAGTTCCTCGGATATATGGTTTCAGAGGTGAGATCCCCTTCTTATGGTATGACTCAGTGACCTTAAGAAATGCTGGGTCCTGATTTCAAAGTACTTTCTGAAGCTGTTAGACAATGTCTGAATCTAATGAATTTATTTGGCTGGCATTTAAGTGTTCTTGAAACCATCAAGCTCACAATCGTATTATTCAATGTAGACTGTGCCGTGCTTCCTGGGTTTTGAGATAAATTTCATATACCAGGCTTAAGCATTTGCAGGTCTGCCTGATTTAAAAGAAAATGTTTTTGTGACCAGTTCTTTTAAGGTGCATTAAGGCAGCTAAGATTCAAGGTGAATCATTCTTTTTACACTTTGACAGTCTGGTGGCTTATGGCCACTATTATGCCTGCATACATTTTTGTCCACCCTGAAGTCTCATAGCCTCTTGACCAGCCTCATGTGGAGCACTAGGTCAAAGACCTTACTAAAATCTGAATATCAACCACCTGTCCCGTATCAGCCAACCTCATTCCCCAATCAAAACATTCATCAGTTTTGTCTGGCATGACCTCGCACTCATGAACCCACATTGCCTGTTATCCTGGAGACTGTTTGCCTCCAGGAATTCTACCAACCTTTCCTTTAGGATAGAGTCAAGCCATTTCCCCATTATAGATGCTAAACTGACTGGGCTATAGTTTTCTGGATTGCTCCAACTACCCCTTTTGTGCAGGGGCAGTACATCCTCAAGGTCTGTTCACAGTTTTATCTGTTATTGATATGAGTTTGTTCTGTATCAGTTTTATTGGAGGAACACAATACTGAGAGCTGTAAAGGAGAAAGGAATCTGGGAAAACAGCAGGGGAAGAAACACAGAATATACATTCATGGAAGAGGCTGAGCAGGATGCCGGACACTTGATTTGATGTAATTGATCTTAAGAGTATTCTGGCCCTAGTGAAGTCACCATATTCATGTGTCCCTATGAGTAGGTACAGAGGATCTTCCTGCAATATTCTTATGTTTGGTGTAGCCCATGTTCCATTTTCTTTTTATTGCTCTATTTTCCACCTAACACCACTGCATCTTCTTCTGTCCACCTTCAGTCCTGGGCTTTCCACTGAGGTGCCTCCCTTGCACACTAACTTGTCTCCTGGAGCCTTCATCTCCAGATCCTCATGGATCTCTACAGGACCCTATGGCTTGCTCCTGTGTTGGGGCATGACTGGTATACACACATTCTATTATGAGCTACTGAGATATATATCTAACCTAGTGGAGCCAATGAGGAAGAGTTCTGGAGTGGTTTGGCAGCCCTGAGATAGGTGAGATTGGCCAGGAATCACTCACTACAGGGTGGAGTTTTTTCCCTATTAAGGCCCCTCCCTCCTCACTTAACTTGGCTATCACTGTGACACTGTCTTATAAGGAGGTAGCGACTGATACTGTGTGATCACCCATGAATCTGAGGCTGGCTATCTGCTTACAGGTATTGAGTATTAGAAGCCAGTATCATTAATTTGGACTGGGCACATGAATGTCTCATTTAGTGGAATTATCAAGGCAGGTGACTGTAGCACCATGTGACATATATTCATAAAAATGCTTTATCAACACATTACACAATATGTGCAAGCGTATCATTTTTGTCTTATTAACGTGTTCTGCTAACATGGAGGTCAAACCAGGCACACCCTCCCTAGTGCTTTCACCTTCAGAATGTGCCTCACTTAAAGGACTAAAAGTTATGTCCTTAAATGTACGTAATTTGCCAAAAACAAACAAACAAAAAAGCTAGCTAATGTAGTAGCCTCAGTAGATCACCCCAAGCCTGATATTTTCCTGCTTACTGAAATCTGGCTAGACAGATCTGTACTCACACATGAGACAGTCATTACCTCCTTTAATTTATATCAATTGGATACACCCTCCCGGGTGGCCTATCCCTATATATCCATGATAGGTTTAATTTGGATATTATTAGCTCTCCCTCTGTACCAAAATGAATTTGAATGCCTGTCTGTCAAAATGCCCCTGTTCAGAAATAAGTCCATAAATGTAATTGGATGTTATAGGCCACCCAAAAATAATGGGGAGCTCCTGTGATACAACAGCACTGTACGCTCCTGCCCAAATGAAAGTCTAATAATAGGAGACCTAAATATAGATTGACTCTCACAAATCTACTGATCTGAAAAAAACTGTGTGATGAACTTGGATTAGTCCAATTTATAACTGAACAAACAAGGCCTAATCCAATAACCATGCAAATGCCTCTTTACTAGATATAATCCTAACTAGCAGGCCCCATAAGTTTACCCATTCAGCAATCTTTCACAATGACATCAGTGACCACAATGTGATCGCTTGTTCTAGGGGTTCTAAAATTCAGGTGCCCAAAGCAAAATTAGACTCTTCTCCAGTTTTTGCATTGTGAATTATTTACTTGATTTATCCATGACAAACTGGCAGAAATGTTATCTTGCCCTTACAATCCATGAGGTGCTAGCAGTTTTTAATAGTTTGCTGTTGAGGGTCATCAGTAAGATTGCACCCATGGTAATACACGGGTTAAAAAAAGTATCTTGCACCTGGTTCACTGTAGAGTTTAAAGAGGCTTTAAGGAAAAGGGACTTGTTCTGAGCTGCCCCCAGGCACTTAAAATCTGACTTGGATTGGGCTGCTTTTAGATGGGTGTGGAACTCTTGTACTGATCTTGTTAGGACCACCAAGACAAATGTCTACTTAAATTCACTGGACAAAGCCAGGAAAATTACATGTCCAAATTTTGGAAAACTGTCAAATAAATTGAAGGTAGCCCTTTCACCCCCGTGCCTTACCACACAAAATATTACTAAGTGGTAAATCAATTACTGATATGCAAGTCATTTTGGAAGAAACTAATTTCCATTTTGTATCAGCCAGTCTAGCCTTTGATAAGTCTTCAGCTGCTACCAACCCCATCCCTCCCTGAGACACTGGAAACCAGCAAGGCCACTCGGCAAATTACATACAAACATACAAAATGCCAGCAGAAACAGGCCTCATGGTCTATTGAGTCTGCCCAATTGTGCAGCTAGCCCCTCAAATTGCAGCTGCCCTACTCTCCCCTCCTCATAACTACCCCCCTCATGCTGTACCACCCTCTTCTAAAACCTCCCACTGTTCTACATGATACCATCTCCTCGGGCAGTGTGTTCCACTTATCTAGCACTCTTTCTGTGAAAAAGCGTCTCCTGATTTCCCTCCTGAATCCCCCTCCAATCTCAGCTGATGCCCTCTTGTGTCCCTCCCCCATCTGATCCGAAGAATCTCTCCTGTATTAATCCTGTTAATACCCTTTAGGTACTTAGATATTTTGATCATATCCCCCATCCCTCCTCTTTTCTAGAGAATACATTTGCAGCTCTCCCAGCCTCTCCTTATAGGATTTACCCTCAAGTCCATGTATCATCTTGGTTGCCCTACACTGCACCCCCTCCAGCAATCTGATGTCTGTCTTCAGGAATGGACACCAGTACTGCATGCAACATTTCAGGTGTGGCCTGACCAGTGACCTGTACAGGGGTAGGATCACTTCTCTGTGCCTGGAAGAGATTCCCCTCACTATGCACCGCAGCATCTTGTTTACCATTACAGTCACCTTCCTGCACTGAGCTGAGTGGTTCGCACTCCCCATTATTAGTACCCCTAGATCCTTTTCCTTCACTGTGCTTACTAACTGTACCTCTCCAAACTGATATTTCTTCCCCCAGTTCTTTGCTCTGAAGTACAGCACCTTGCACTTCTTGGTGTTGAACCCCAACTACCATGTTTCTGACCATTCCTGTAGTTTGGTCAGGTCTTCCTACAGCCCCTTCCACCCCTCTATGTCATCTACCACTGCACTGATCTTAGTATCATCTGCAAACAGACTGATCCTACCCTGGATTGTGACAGGGTGGAATAGGACCCTGCCCCAGTTGTTACAGAAAGAGTTTGAATGCAGGAATCTGTTCTGTTCTATTCCTTTCCTGTCTATTTGTCTGGTTGCACAACCACATTTTCCTGTGAGACCTAGGACTTGATCACCCTAACAGTCTCGCAACTCTTTGCCTCTCACTGTCTCAGCCTTCCCTTGCTGTCTGTCTTTTTTCCTCCCTTGCATATCTGCTGATATAAAAATATCTGCAAATCATTATATGGAAATGTAACTGCTACTGGGGTTCCTTTATTTAGAAATTATATAGTGTTAATTTTTGAAATGTATATAATTATAGTTTGAGATGACTGCAAAAAGCTATTGGAAACTTAGGAGGCTATCTGAGTGCAAATTTTTAAGCCTTTTGTAGAAGAGCTGTGGAAAAGGGACCTCAGCTCAGGCACACTGTGTTTCTTTCTTGCACCTGCCTGAAACATACAAGAACAGGATGCTTGTTAAGAATGGGGGTTGGAAGGACTTATAAATGAGCTGAGCTGCAACTGCTTGAGAGAGAAGAATAGACACAGAGATTAAAGAAAAACTCAGATGGACTTTTTCTGTTTATTTGGCCTTTGTAAATAGTTAAACTGAACAAGTTTATTTATTTTTTTGTTACTGCTAGTGTAAATAAATCTTTTTGGTGAATTCTGCAACTGCTCCTGGTTTTCCTATGCTTCCTGACCTGTGCCTCGACAACACGGATCCCGATTTAGATATCGGATATGAATATCCTGAACAGCACCGGTCCCAGTACTGAACCCTGTGGCACCCTACTCGTAACATCCTTTGGTGGTGAGAGTTCCCCCCCACCATCACCCTTTGCTGCCTACCCCTCAGCCAGTTGGTGATCCAGTTGATCATTTTTGTCCCCACCCCAGTGTATTTCAGTTTTTCCCCCAGCCTCCCATGCAGCACTGAGTCAAAGGCCTTGCTGAAGTCCAAATATAGGATATCCACTGCATGGCTTCTGTCCAGTTCAATGGTAACCCAGTTGTAGTACTCGATTAGGATTATCTGGCAGGATCTGCCTAATACAAAACCATGTTGATGGCTGTCTTGGAGCCCATTGTCCTCCAGAAAGGTCACCAGTCTCTTCTTTATGATTGGCTCCATGGGTTTCCCCACTATTGAAGTGAGACTTACCAGTCTGTAGTTGCCTGGATCATCATTTGGGCTGCTTTTATGAATGGGCCATCCTCCAGTCCTGTGGCACACATCCTGTGTCCAGTGATGTACTGAACAGGTCTGCCAGTGGTCCTGCCAGGATCTCCGCTAGCTCCCTAAGTACCCTAGGGTGAATGCCATCCAGCCCTGGAGCCTTGTCCACCCTCAGTGCCCTAGTCCCTCCAGTACCTTGTCCTCCATAATTCTGATATCAGTTTCCCCCACCTCTCCTCTGCCCACTCCCCCTTTCCCATGGGGTATCTGCTCCCCTCTTTCCTTTGTGAACACAGAGCAGAAGTACTCATTCAGTGCCTCTGCCTGGTCCTCCCCCTTCTCCACCCATCCCCCATCTTTCTTAATCCTCACAATCACAATTCATTTCCTTTTTAGCCTATCTCCTTAAAGGAGGTACAGCAACTCCTTACAGGATTAGATACATAACAAAAAGCAAACAAACAAACAAAACAATCACTGGTGCTGATGGTCTGGAACCTGTTTTTCCTTAAGATTTGTTTTAGACAGCTTACAGCTCCCATTACCCCTCTCATCAACTTATCACTATCTGCTAGTGACAGTTCCTTCTCTGCAAAACAGCACATATTATTCCTCTATGCAAATCTGGAGATGCTTGAAGTCTTAACAGTTATAGGCCAATTTCCATCATCCCTGTTTTGGCTAAACTCCTAGAAAAATTGGCAAGTGCCCAACTCAGAGTCTTCCTGGATAACTCAAACATTAACACACCCATCAATCTGACTTTAGACAAAAACACAGTACTATGTCTGCTCTGGCTAAAGTGACATAACTGGCTAAGGGCCATTGATAATAAACAAGTCACAGGAACTATTTTCCTCAATCTGAGTAAGACCTTTGATACTGTTGATCATAGTATCCTTATGCAAAAGCTGAACAAAATTGGAAATTATGCAATTCCCCTGTGCTGGTTCTCTACTTACCTGGGAGGTTACAACAAATCAAAGCAGAAGATCAGTACTCTGCTTGTACTCACCTATTTAGGGGAGTCCCTCAAGAGCTTGTTCTTGGTCCATTGCTTTTTATGCTGTGCACCAACAATTTGGGAGAAAACATTAATGAAGCCAGTTTGCATTTTTATGCAGACCACAAGGCTCTGTACATATCAAAGCCTAACATCAATGTTGTCTGTTCTGACCTTTAACTTGCCTTCAATATGTTACAAATCAACCTTTTTCATCTAAATTTCTTCTAAATGCTAATTAGACTAAAGTTATGTTCTTCACCTCATGCAATGCTCCCTCACCCAGTACCTAAGCTCCAGTCATCACTACACTACTGGGAGATACCCTTGAGGTAGTAGACAGATACAAATATCCCAGTGTCTGGCTCGATAACAGATTGTCCTTCAGTGCATGCATTGAGACCCTATGCAAAAAATTGTGGGCCAAACTTGACTTCTACTTCAGGAACAAGCACTGCTTTTCACCTGTCATCCAGAAACACTTGATCCAAGTCACTTTCCTACCTATGCTGGATTATGCAGACTCAATTTACAGTCATTGTTCTACTATGTGTTTATCAAAACTGTATGTGTTTTACCATAGAGCACTTAGATTCATTAGTGATTCAGTGCCCAGGACCCATCACTGTACATTGTATGTGTCAGTTGGCTGGTACTCTCTGACTGTGAGGAGATCAATGAACCTGTAAATATGGACTTATCAGGTGCTATTAAACTCCCATGCTACATCACTGAACTGTTCCATACTACCCACAGCAGCTACTCACTAGGGAAAAAACAACTATATTCTCCTGGACACCCCAAGATATGCCATGCAGTGTGGAAAATCAGCAATCAACTGTGCTATTCATACAGTGTTGAATTTGTGGCAGTCCTCCATGAAACTTAACTCCCTGGTCAGTCTTAGAACTTTTAAGGTTTAATGGCAAGAAGTGCACTGTGATACTCCAAGGGAGGAAAAACATGAAAGTGGGGTACATGCTGTGGGGAAGGGGAAGAAATCAAAGAATCAGAACAGGAAAAGGATCTGGGGATCATAGTCTCCTCAAACCTTAAAGTAGGTTTCCAATGTAGTAGGATGGCGGGAATGGCCAATGGAATGCTGGCATGCATAGGCAGAGGTATTACTAGCAGAAGGAGGGAGGTTACAATGCCCCTTTACAAAGCCATGGTGAGGCCACAGTTAGAGAATGGGGTTCAGTTCTGGAGACCACACCTCTGCAAGGATATAGATACATTGGAGAAGGTTCAGAGAAGGGCAACAAAGATAGTGCAGGGTATGCAGGGGAAGACATACAAGCAAAGGTGTAAGGAGCTGAATCTGTACATGACTGAAACCCTTAAATATGTAAAGGGGCTCAATAAAGTAGGTGAAGGGGGTTGGCTGAGGAGGAAGGAGGGAGCCAGAACTAGAGGGCACATCCTCAGATTGCAAGGAAATAGGTTCTGGGGCAATGTGAGAGGGTGCTTCTTCACAGAGAGGGTAGCTGAGCCCTGGAACAGACTGCTGGACAGAGTGGTGGGGGCTGAGACAGTGGAGAAATTTAAGAGAGCATGGAACAGGTATTGGGGAGAGGGTGGGGAAAGGAAGTGTAGGGAGTGAAAGGACTCCAGTATCCGGTTCTTGTTAGAGATAAACAAGTGGAAGGAATGACAGACAGTGGCAAATCATGTAATAAACAAGTTTATTACAAGAACACAGTCTTACAACCTGCAGTGCAAAGCACAGGAAGAAATAACAAGATTCCCTATGTCTAGACGCAGCAATTCTCAGCAAACCTTTCTAGAACCATGCTTCTTATAATGAGATAAGGAAAAAGGTGCAACAATTCTCATTGGCTGAAGCAAGTGGTACCATCACATTGCTGGATAGAAAATGTAGAGTCGGCAGGAAGAAAAGCATTACGTTATACAGAAGACGTAACATTAGTTAGAACAAAGACAGCACAGAGGTTGTAGCAGGTGCAAGGTCATTATGGTGCAAAGCAGTGTCAGCAGAAATACGTGTACACGAATGCTTTGGTAGAAAGATAATGTTAGGCCCAAAGCATGTATGCCTCATGTAAGCAAATAAACATTACATATAACAGAAAACTAAGAAATAATACCATAAAATAAATGTATACTGTATAGTGTATACACTTAGCAAGCATGATCCCTAGTACCCATGCTTGTACAGTGGATTTCCATTACTACATATTAGTGCAATACAGCAATAGTACCATAATAATAAAACATCTGTCACTGGCGTGTGCATGAGGGTGCAAGGGGTGTGGGACCCATTGGCAATATTTCCCTCCTTGTTGCCTTAAAAGGGGCAACACAACTATAGGAAAGCAGTTGGAATTGTTTACAAGCCCAAAGCACGAACCTTGTAAAAGAATGTTAATCATAATATTGTATGATAGTATGCCGCAGACAGTAAAGCATTAGTATTAATAATATATGATAAAAATAAAACAGGGTTACTTGTGAGATGGATAATCATATATTGAAACCTAAATGGAGACAAAAATGTATGTAGTTTGTGAAAAGCAGACACATAGTCAGGGTTACTGTCTAAAATGGGCCTGTTCAGGAGTTGGTACAGGGGTGGTCACAGATGGAGCACAAAAGGTCTGTTTGTGAAACATAGTGTAGAACTCAGGGATGTCAACAGCACAATTGAAATATGTAAAAAGATGCTAACATGTGATACCACATAGAACACAATATGACTTAACAATGTCTGTTGATGAAGAAGAGTTCATGGAATCCACTTTGAGAGTGGATAAGGTAGATACTACCTGGTGTTGAGGTGTGGCACACCCTTGGAGCTTGATTGAAGAATCTGTTGATAATGTCTCTTGACAGATAGGTCCTTATAAAACATATATGACCAGTTTAGAAAGTTCATATGATTAACAGTCCATATGACCAGTTTAGAAAGTTCATATGAATAACAGTCCATAAAGTTTCTTATTTGCAGAAAGGTGGTATCACCACAAGACACATGGGCTATGCAAATGGTAATTGAAAGATGAAACACCATCACCAGCATAATAAGAAAGTCAGTGTTCATGTTGCTGGCTGCCATATGGCTGGATTGGCAGAGGCCTTGGCAGGGGGTGCATTAGATTGTGCACTGAGTCCTTTAATGAAGTATCCACACACACTGGCATAGCATTTGTGTTGTGGTAGTTGATCACACCCTGGCACAAAGATTAACAGTTCATAAGTGACAGTCCATAAAAAACAATGAGTTTGTATTAGGTGCCAGCCAGGCTTAGAAAGAGCAGTAGTGAAGAAAATGGATGTCTTGCTTGAAGATCAATTCAAGAAGAATCTTCTTGCTGAAGTTAGGGGATTGCCCCTACCCCAGGCTTAGCTTAATAGTAAGCAGAAACTATAGGCTTGATTGTACAGTCTGAATTGGTTGGATCTTGTCAGTTGATTTAAAGTTCTACAAATAGCTGTAATTTTGCTGAAAACATTACACTTGCAGAGGTAATACTATCCTGTTTCATGTAGTAGTCCTTACATGGAGCCAGTCAGGCACAAAGATGGTGATGACATTGAAGCTGTGGGAGTTGTTTTCTTTTAAGGAAAAAGATGAAGGTTTTTGTAGCTTAGATGAAAGTGTTACTGCTGTTGTACATGGAGATGTTATGTGTGCCACACCGTGGAAACCTACAAACTTATAAAGTGTGTTAGAAACTCAGTCAAGAACACATAAATAATAATGTTTATACCAATGACCTTTTTGTTTTGTAATGAGTGGTGTGACAGAGCCTAAATGTCTGACAATTATGGAAAGAGAAAAATAAAAAATGGGACATCGACCACACACCTCGGGGTGCCGGCTGAGGTCCAATAATACCATTTGACCATCTGCGGATCCATGACAATGTCATGTTTACACCCTGCTTTCAGATCACAGAAGAGGCTATGACAGTCATGAACATGATTTCCCTGTCTATGTGTCGCTGGCAGGCCTAACTGAGGCCTGTGTTATAAAATCTTGTAATGTTATAATAACTCACTTCAAACATATAGCTTATGGCAATATGCCTGTTACACTGTGCAATAGTGGGACAAATATATATATATTGTTGGCCTATGCCAACTAATAATAGTGCCTATTACACTTGTGACAAGTGAAAGGGTCTACCTTCTTTACACTGTATAGTGAAATACTCCAAAGGTCTGAGTGAGGTAGGGCCTAATATGGAACCTCGAAGCATAGGTTCTGGAGCAGAATCTAAATTCTGTCATATTATAATTGTTAAGATTTACAATTATAAAACCTGCTTAGAGTGCACTTTATTGTCCAGGGGTGCCTGGGAGTGATGAGACAAACAGAGCATTCATTTGTCTGGGGTTTTATTTGGAACATATTGTAGAAGTGGGTCAGCAATGCTGGCCCCTGTATCTAGGTTTGGTTATGGGCATAAAAAACATTTATAAATGTGGAGCAGTTTTCTGAATACACACTTGATAAAGTGTAGCAAGATGTATATCAAATCATAATAGCATAAGCATAAAACATAAACTTTTTTGCAATAGAACACTTTCAGTTGTGAGCATAATGCATAAAATGCATTTCAAACAACAGAACAAATGTAGACTGCAAGTTTAGTTCAGAGTCCAGGAATCTTAGAGCATTGTGAATCCACTTGTGTTGAACACAAACATGGAATACATTGCAGAGGGTGGGGCACAGTTTAAGTTTGTGAGTTGCAGTCCTTGGTAAAAATTACTCACTGTAGTTTTGGTTGAAAGAATTATTTGAGCAATCCACCACTCTGTTTTATGTTAACTTGTAAGGCTTTTTCAGGGTATGCAATGCTTTAGAACTTTGAAATTACAGAAACGTGTTTATGCTTATAGAAGGCAGATAATTGCATCCATTGTTGCAAGGCTATGGAAAGTTGTTTTGTATTTGTCTGAACAGGATAAGAAAGCTGAAAAGACAATCAAAAGATATGAATATGTGGAAATACATACACAATCCTTCCACCAGAAGCTCTTGTACCAATGATACATTTTGTGTAATTGTGCTGTTTGCACTAGAAAAAGCAGAAGGACTGAGCTGGGTTATACTGTGAGAATACATTGTGTCTTTTCAAAACCTGTAAATGACAAATAGTTATTAGCAAATACACATTTTCTTTTATTTACCCCTATGGAGAGACAGTGATGTACCTTGCAACCTCTGTGGGTGTTGCACTGGAAGGAAGGGTATGCCCCCTCCTCTCGAGCTCCTACTGTGATAAAAGAGGCAGCTTGAGCACTGTAAAAAGCTGTACACTGGATAGATGGTAATGGGGTGGCCCCATTGCTGTCCCCAATAAACATACTTTTGAAATTATAACAAAATTATATTGCAATTATTTTAGGAAAGGTGGCTTTATACATTACCAAAAGATGGGAACTTTCTTTTTCCCAGGAGAAAGAAAGAAGGACCAAAACAACATACACAATCCAGAAAATAAAACAAGATTATTTTGATAGGATAAAAGAAGCCAAGCATCCCTGGGTTCCCTTATCCTAAGCATGACAAAAATATCAGCTGAGTTCATAAAAGATCCAGATTGATGGCAATACTGTACGTATGTATATCTTAGAATGCATTTTCAAAAGAAAAAATGATCACACCGTGGTCACACATAAAAGCAAAAGCATTGTTTTTAACTGTAGATGGTAAACTCTCAAAAACAGCTGTAATATTATATATGTATATATATATATATATATATATATATATACACATATAAAAAAATGCTGGGGGTGGTGAGTACCCCCTTCCCCCAAGTGCCTTGCATAGTATGGGAATCATGTGATATTGTTCAGGAAGAAAGGAGCTGTGCTACAACCAAACCATCATGAAGGAAGGCCTTGGGCATTGGCTGTGTTGGCTGCAAGCCCAGAAGAAAATGTCTGTCCTTTTTGCTCGGACAGAGTGCAAGTACTATATAAAAAAGGTAAAATTGTAGGGTTCATCTTTGGTGTGTTTTCATGAAAACATTACATTTTATGTGGAAATGGGTGCTCTAGGTAGGGGCACCCATCAAGTTTGAACTGGTAGTGACAGAGAATTTTGAAACACAAGAAGGTCAAGTTACTTGCTAAAGGTTACATAGTATGAAAATGATGGCTGCTGGGAATGAAACACAGCCATTTAGGTTTGAAACAATAGTGCAGTCAAGTACTGAGTTGCACTAAGGTACAGTACATACTTTTTGTGAGAGAACAAGAATGAATACATAGGATGTGAATTAACACAGTTATAGTACTGCATCATGGAACCTAGTGGCCATTAAAATTCAGTGCATTATAAAATGGCTCAATATGGAAATGGGTGATACAATTACCTGTTCCATGAAATACAGTGCAATGGTGCATCGCAGTGACACCAGGAGCAAAGAAAAATGGATATACATGTGTTTATGCCTCACAAACTGAGACTGTAGAAGTTTGAATCCAGTCAGGAATAGGGTTAAGTAATTTGGCTGTCAGCCCAGAGGAACTGGCGTGAATGGTTAGACACATGTGGGTGTGTGGGGATAAGTTGCTCTTCTCAAGGAAAACTTAAATGAGACATTAGTTAAAATGAAATGTTAAATTAACCATTGTCCGCTGATTCCAAACTAACATTGACCAGTATAATAAACACACTTTCAGGACACAGTACAGTACACATTCTAGTAAACAATTAAATATTTGTAAACAAAAAATTATCCAGCATGTCTTTCTCAAACACCATCCATCTTCAACTACACAAACAATCAACACTTTCATTGCCATCTTGAACAATTTCTGCCTAGGAAATCAGCTGAAACAACAGGATTTCAGCCATAATGAAAATCTTGTACAACAAACTCCTATATCACATATAACAAAAACAACTCACTAGCAGTGACCCTGAAACATGGATAACCACACCAATAATTAGGCATGGAGCACATATTAACCATAGTATATACCATTGAGTCTGAATGTATCCTAAAGTGACTAGCAATAACAATTGAATAAACACATATATGTCACACCCCAACTGTTGCAGATTACATTAGAACAGCTTTAAACATTTACCCAAGGTAAGAAATGGTTCTTGAACCATAAAAAAAAAGGTCAGAAAAAAATAGGGAGTGAACTGTAAGAACACTTACAAGATATTAATTTGAGAAGAAACAGCTGCTTGTCCTCCAGGATCAAACGGGACAGCTTTCCATTCCAAAATCTCTGATTGTTTGGCCACAAATTGAACAACAGGCAATACATGTGATGGCAATGTGCTGGGTGTTTGAATAGTCAGCATAACAAATATGCAGCTTGTCCCCTGAACCCCTCCCAGGAATGATGGAAGCTACACTTATTTCATTGTTGGTTGCTCATTGGTAATATTTATTTTTGTACAAAGAATATTTACATCCACAAATGTTACTGCTTCAAATTCCACACAATAATAATTCATTCAAATTTCTTGGTTCCGGCCTATTTCTTCTTCTGGTTGTTCATCCATCTTGACTTTCCAGGGTTTGAATATTGTGAATCTGGCCCCCTCCTCCACACCAGAACCAGGCTGGTTCCACCTACCCAGGCTTTTGCCCTCCAGTCCCGGACACTTCTGAATCTGGTACCTGGACTTATCCCCCTTCCCCACTTTAATGCCACACCTGGGTTCCTTGACCCCAGCCTGTGTATCCTTCCCCACCACTCCTCCTTTTCTTCTTCCACTTTGCCATCTTTGGGCCTTGCTACCCTCTCCCTCCAGGGGGCTATGACCCAGCCCCTGGGCCTGCAGCTGCCCCCCACAGCCAAACACACCAGCCCCATGCCCAGGGCCCCAGGGCACACAATCTGCCCACCACCTATCTCTGTGCCAACCATGCCCCTCTAACGCCTTCCTTAATAAAGGTGGGTGGGTGGGAAAATCCCAGCAAAAGAGGTAGTCCTTACTGTGTCCTGGCCTGATATACCCCACGGACCCCTGTTCAGGACCCCCTGAGGCTCCACCCTCAGTCAATCCTTGGGGCTCCAACATGACCTGTCATGTTACTCATACCCTGGCTTAGTGATATCACTGGCCCCTCCCCTCTACCTGCTCCTTCCCTCCCCCTCTCCCCCACCCCTCTCCCTTTTGCTCCTTCCTGACAGGGGTCATCAGACAACCTGGCCTGCCTTTTATTGGCAAGCCTAATTGTCCCCTGAACCCCTCCCAGGAATAATGGATGCTACACTTATTTCACTGTTGGTTGCTCTTTGGCAATATTTATTTTGGCACAAAGAATATTTACATCCACATATGTTACTACTTCAAATTCCACACAATAAAAATTCATTCAAATTTCTTGGTTCTGGCCTCTTTCTTCTTCTGGTTGTTCATCCATCATGACTTTCCAGGGTCCAGACACTGTGAATCTGGCCCCTTCCTCCACACCTGAACCAGGTCGGTTCCACCTACCCGGGCTTTTGTCCTCCTGGCCCGGACACTTCTGAATCTGGTGCCTGAACCTATCCCCCTTCCCCGCTTTAACGCCACGCCTGGGTTCCTTGATCCCAGCCCTTGCATCCTCCCCCCTCCCCCCTTTTCCTTTCCTCCCGCTCCCCATTTCCTTCTTCCACTGCCCCTCCTCCAGCCTGTGATGGATGGAGGGGCTCCCCACTCGCGGGCTAGTATCTCAAACCTTTTTTGGCTATTTCCACCACTAGCTCCCCAATTGGCCTCACGAATAGGCACATGCCGAATTCTGACAAATGTACCCCGTCTGATCTGCACACCACAGCCTGGTTGAAGGAAATGTCCTTGTGCTGCAGGTGTACTCCCCCCATTTCAATTACCGCCCTTGCTACCCTCATATTCAGGTGCTTACTGACTTTCTTGATCAGCCGTATGTCTTTGACTCCCCCCCTCCAGACCCACCAGGAGGTGATGTTGGACCAGCTGATTGTCACCCTCGGCCACCACCTTTTAATCCTTTCTAAATCCACCAGGATGTTCTGTCTGAGTTCCCCCCATGGCAGGCTCTCCAAGTCATTGCCCCCCAAGTGTATAACAATGCAATCTGGTGTGCCCCATTGCAATCTCAGCTTCTGCACCAGAGGAAGGAGCTGTGCCCACCTCATGCCTCTAATGCCCTTCCACAGCACCCTGGTGTGCTCGGTATTGTATCTCAGTTCTGTTCCTCTGGACGTGGTGACCTCAAAACTTTCTGCCCAATAGATGAAGGAATGCCCCACTATCCAAATTTTCCTCTTAGAACCTGCCATGGAAAACAAGATAAACAGTGTGAGTCAATGTTATCAACACCTGACATACCTCATATAACAGCTGGACTTCCAGCGACCAACCATTTTTACCTCCTCCACTGCAGACCCTTTTTCTGCTGCTCTGTGGCTGCCCTGATCTGAAAGGAATGTAGGGCAAATTCACCTGAATCCTCCCCAATGAAGGCTCGGGCCCTCCAAAGTACCATCCCCACCAGAAAACCTGTGACCAGGGAACCGTCCCCATTTTTGAACATGTGCCACCCAGCCCTCCCTCGGGTGCTCCCATAGGCCTCCAGTGTGTTCACTGCACAGCTGGCAGACTGTGGTTGCCTCACCAATGACACCTTGGTCCCCCTGCCCCTCAGGTCTGTCTTAGACCTGGCCAGGTTAATGTCCACCCCCTCCTGTCCCCACATGACATCCCTATGTTGCAGTGCCACCATTTCCCCCACCCAGAATGCCCTGGCCACCATGACAGCAAACACAGCCCATAATAGGAACACCTCTTGGGCTGAGGAGCACACCTGCTGAGTTGCCCCTAATACTTTCTTTAGCAACCTCCCTCTTATAGGCCACCTCTCATCTGTCCTGGCCACTTGCCCCCCCTCTACCAGCCGGCAAACATTCTTTTTATTGTCCTGCTGGTCGCTACATCAGGCCAGCCCCTGTCCTGGCATACCCAGCTGATGCCCGCCAAGTGGACCACTATTGTGGCATGGGCCAGTCCTTCTTCCCATTTCTCTACTACAAACCTCTTACCTGCTCATCCTGGACTGGTTCATCCCTGCTCCACCCGAGCTTCCATCTGAAGTCTGAAATCTCACCCACCCTGATTTGTAGGCCCTCAACATGTTCACTGACCAGAAGCCTCGGTACAGCACCCTGGCTGTGTCCCTCCAACTTCCCATAACTGGTCTGGGATCCTGGTCCTGTGTGTCGCTGCCTGTGGCCTCAGCTCCCGAAACCTTTCGAGCTGCAAATGGGAAAGACTGTCAGCCACCTCGTTCAGCAGCCCTTCAATATGCTGTGCTTTAAAAGACATGTTTAGTTGCAACCCCAACAAAACCATGTGCCTGAGCAGCCTGCCTACCATCTCTGTCCTCCCCCCTTGCCTATTAATAACCTTCACTACCCCTTTGTTGTCACATCAAAACAGGATGCGCTTCCCCTTCATACTAGCGCCCCACATTTCCATGGCCACCCATATCGAGAATATCTCCAAGAATGTGATGTCCTTCAATATCCCCCACTCCTTCCACTGCTCAGGCCATGCTTCTGACATCCATTCCCCTTGGAAGTATGCCCCCATCCCCAGGACACCCGAGGTGTCCGTGAATAACTCCAAGTCCGTATTCCATTCCCACTTGTCCTACCAAAATGTCACCCCATTATAGCTGTCAAGGAACTCCGCCCATACTTGGAAATCCTCCCGCACCCCTTTTAACACATCTACCCAGTGATGCAGCTGCTTAGCCTTCCCCCATGGATCTTTCCAGCCTCCTCATGAATGCCCTGCCTGGGCTGATGGCCCTGCAGGTCAAATTAAGGTGCCCCAGCAGTTGCTGCATCTGTACCAGCGGCACCCTCCTCCTCCCTGTCACCTGGGCCAGCAGGCCCTTAAGGCGCACCACCTTCTTCTCAGCCAACCTGAAACAGCCCCCCTCTGTGTCCACCTCTATGCCCAAAAATTCAAATTTCCAGGCGGGGCCCTCTGTTTTGCCCTGTGCCAGTGGTATCCCTATCCACTGGCACATCCCTTCAAAATCCCGTAACATCCTCTGTGCTTCCTCTCTCAACTCCCAGATGAGGAGGAAATCATCCAGGTAATGCACTATCTTCTGGTGCCCATACTTAACCCCAAATATCCACTGCACCCAGGTGCTCAATGCTTCAAAGGTGGAGCAGGCCACCAAGCACCCCATTGGCATGGCTTTGTCAAAATTTATGTTCCCTTAGAATTGGAAACCCAACAGGTCCCAATCTGCCAGCCTGACAGGCAAGAGTCAAAAGGCCGACTCAGTGTCCGTCTTCACTAACCATGCCCCTTTGATCACCCTGATGAGCATTATTGCCTGCTCTAACATGGCATATGACACTGCCCTCAGGTGGTCTGGTATGCCCTCGTTCACTGACAAACCCTCAGGGTAGGATAGGTGGTGGATCAGGTGGAATTCCCCTTCCACCTTCTTGGGCACAATGCCCAATGGGGAAACTCAGAAATGAGTGCATGGGGGGCCTCCAGTGGCCCCTCTACCTGGCCCGCCTTGATCTCCTTGTCAATCTTAGCCCCTACCATCCCCTCCTTCCCCCTCACTGACCCAAGATTCTTAGCCCACATCTTTTTCCTTCACCCATGAAAACCTAGTGGGAAACCCACCCAGAAACCCTTCTTGAGCAGCTCTGCTGCCCCATTGTTCGGGTAGCCCATGGTCCACTCCTCCACCACTGTGAGGGAGACCCCCACCGTCCTCTCCTTGGTTCTTCACTGATTCCAGCCATTGGAGGCATAGTGCTGCCCTCTGTAGCTGTCCCCTTGCTCCCTGCCTTGCCCCCCTGGTGCACCGAAAGGGCTGCCCATAGAAATTACCCCCGCTCGGTCCTCCTCTCTCCCTGCCTTGTTGGCAGCTGGAGACCGGGTGGGACCCTCAGCACTTCGAACAGGCATGCCTAAACTTACTGTACATCCATTCCAAGCACACAGCCTGAGGGTTCTTCCTCATGTACTCACCCCCCGGTCTTGGTCCCGCTCCCCTCCCCTGAAAGGGTCCTCACCCACAACTCCGAGTGGGTACAATCCCATCTCAGATCACCTTTTGCCACCATTTTCTTCTGAAAGACCTCATCATATTTGAGCCACCCGTACCCTACTTTTGCCTTGTACGCATCTTGGATGATGGAAATGTATGTCAGCAAGAGAATGGCTAGCTCTGGCTGTTTCTCCAGGACCAACATGCTGTAGATGATGAAACCCCCTTGCCAATTCTCGATGGTCTTTCACCTGTATTTTGCCTCCTCGGCCTTGTAGCTTACCACCACCAGAGCCACTGCCATCTCCGACTTCCCCACTGACGCCTTCTGTTCATATTTCTTGGCTGCATCCTCATCCACAAGCCTGAATATGTCAACATACTCCCCTTTCCAAATTTTTTCTTTGATCGAGGCTGGGACGTGGTCCCCAACCGAGCAGCCTGGAGAGGCCTTAGGTACAGTACCCGGCGGCTTGGCCCCCTTTTGTTCCTGCCCCAGCCCTTTATTCTTTAAGGCCTGCATGGCCCTCTCCATCATTTTGATCCCGGCATCCCCCATGCAGCCCAACAGCCCTTCCAAATACTCTCTCAACCTGTTCTCATCAGTGAGATCCACATCATTCTTACCACCATCCTCTTCCAGTTCTGGTGCGGGCACAGGTGCTGGGCTGGGTGCATGGATGGTACCGCCTGTGTCTCTTACCCCTCTTCCCATACCTGGCTGTTCCTCTCACTCCTTCCGCTTTCCTCTGTGTCTCCTCTTCTGCCTCTGCCTTTCTGCTTTGCCACTACCACCAGCTCCGTCATCTGCCCCATTAATTTTGCCACCTCCTGCATTATTCTTTCACTGGACATCAAGGTTCACTTGGATGCCATTGCTGCTAGTTCCGTCACTGCATGTAGATGAGGGAGAAACAAATGCTCAGATCTGTGTACACTCAGCCCCACACCAGCCGAGGTTGTAGGGACTTCAGCATCTGGCCCTTCTTTCTTTCTGACCCCATGTCTGGTCCCCACGGCCCACCTGGCTTCTTGGTCTCACTTGCCAGGGCCACCAGCCCATTTATGGCCCCTCACTTCCACAACCCTGTTCATCCTCCCTCACCCACATGGTGGCACAAGGAATGTTCCGTCATTGCCCCTCCCCACCAGGGGAGGGGGCACCTTGCACTTGCATCTGCCCCAAATGCCTCCTGCAAATGGCAGACACCCTCCCCTTCTCCTCACTGTCTTTATTCTATTAACCAAACCCTTGTTGTTCTTTCCCTTTTTTTTTTTTGTGTTACCCACTCTGAGCCCCCAGTATACAAATTGGAGGTCAGGAGGTCCCCTTTCTGGCTGTGGGAGGCCCAAGCTCACCCCAGCTCCCCACCACAGCCCCCTGTCCCTACCACCAGCTCTCGTCTCGTGCCCCCCTGGTTCTGGGCTATCACCCAGTAAGCCACTTGCTGCGCTATGCCTTGTGCGCAGCCTTGTCAGCATTGGAATGCAGCCTGCCTATGGCCTGCCTCGCCCCCCATCCAGCCTGCCAAAATGTCCTTCATGTTCTGCTTCCTCTTGATTGTGTGGGCCCCTCTGGCCCACAACTGCCCGCCGCCACCACTCTGCTGCTCAGCTGAAAGGCCTTTTTGTCACCTCCCCCGGATCCAGCAATTGCAGTAGCCATATGTCCCATCTGTGATGGCTGTGGATCCCAACTCCATTGCCCATCCCTAAGAAAATGTGACCGCTAGGCCCCCCTTTGCACCCGAGAGGGTAGGTCACCCACTGTGACTGCGCCAGTTTGTTTCCCTTCTACTGCTTCCTTATTAATATAATTACATTTTTTTGAACACAGACTCTGTCCACCAATATGTTTGCCCCGATCAGGGGCCCAGCCTGTAGTGCATCTGATCTGATCGCTACACCCCCCCACCCTGTTGGTCTGCTCTTGCGGACCCCAAACCACCTACTACCAGCCAGGCCTTGCAGCTCGCTCCTCACTTCTGTCCAACCATCCATGCCTCCAAATCTGGTGCCTCACAACTACCAGCAGTGTGGCTGCAGCGCTCCGCTTAACCGCAAAACAAACACACACACACACAGCAAAAGCTGCTCTCCACTTCTGCCCAGGCATTCTGTGTAATATCCCCAAGTGCCCTCTGGCTCTGCAAAAAAGCCATCTCTCCCCTTCTATTAAGTTGTGCTTTTCTTTTGAAATGCCGAAAACAGCCTCTGGAATCATCCCGACGTGCCCACCTGCATTCCCCTTGCACAAGCATTCTGATTTTAAAGCCTCCTTTTGTGGCGAGGAGCGAGTCCATCTACCACCTAGGCCACGCCCGGCCATGTGGCCTCCGAGGCCTAGCTTCACCATGCTGATCCTGCTTTTGGCAGAGCACCCTTTTTAGGACTGCCATCACATGTGCAGGGCCAAAACCTGCTCTTAGCTGTTTGTCCCACTACACCATGCAAAGAGAAATGACAATTTTACTGCCCTGCGAGCGATTGCACAAACCATTTTTAGGACTGCCACCGCATGTGCAGGGCCAAAACCTGCTCTCAGCTCTTTACCCCACTACACCATGCCAGGAGAAATGACGATTTTACAGCCCTGTGAGCGATTGCACAAACCAGCACCACATAGCGTGCTGCTTCCAAGCCAGTTTGAGCCCTTGCTCTCACTCTGACCACACCAGGAAATAAGTGCTACCTTTTTGGAGGAAACCCCCAGAGCATACTTTTTTTTTTTAAACATCAGCCTGCTTTCCCACCAAGCAAACAGCTCCAGCAGCTCTGCATTCACCAAGTTGCCATCCACCTTTACTCATCTCTCTCCTAACCAGCTGGGCATCCAGCCTGCCCCTGTCTTCTCGTGCTCGTCCCCCCAAACTTGGCCCTTTAAGCACACATCCAAACCAAACCAACCATGCTGACTCTGGGCACCTCCCCAGCCATCAGTCACATTCCTACAAAGACAACTACAGCTTGTGCACTCACACTTTCAAGTCCAAACCCTCCTCAAAGCATTTTCATAGCAAAAGCACACTGCTAACAACTAGACCGCTGGGCTCACCATTCTTGCTAACCCACAACATACATTCAAGCTACATTAATGCACTACCATACATGGTAACTAGCTTATGCTATGCTTTCTATATTTGTTTTTTTTTTTTTGTACTTGCAATGCAATGAAATGGAGAAACAAAAACTACACAGAGCACTCTGAGCCCAGCCACCTGTGCCACGTGGCCTACCAGGCCTAGCTGCTTCCATGTGTCTTACCTTGCTAACGATGTGCTGAGTTTTCAAGAAGAATCCCAGCAAAAGAGGTAGTCCTTACTGTGTCCTGGCCTGATATACCCCCTCGGACCCCTGTTCAGGACCCCCTGAGGCTCCGCCCCCAGCCAATTCCTGGGGCTTCGGCGTCACCTGTCATATTACTCATACCCTGGCTTAGTGATGTCACTAGCCCCTCCCCTCTACCTGCTCCATCCCTCCCTCCCGCCTCTCCCACCCCTCCCCTTTTGCTCCTTCCTGGGAAGGGTCATCAGACAACCTGGCCTTCCTTTTATTGGCAATTCTAATTGTGCTGCCTGAGTGGAGTTCTGTCAGCCTTTCACATTTACTGTGAGGCATGTCCGATGTCTGTAAATCCAATGTTTTTGTTAGAAAGAATTTGTGTAAGGCAAGCAAATGCTGACTTACCTCTAATGCCCGTAAAGCAGCATATGTACAGCACTTGGCAAAAATGCCGAGTACAAAATTTCCTAGTGACCTTGTATGAACCACAAGTCTGATCAAACCTCTGTAGGGAGTAGACATACTGACAAACAACATAAAAGCAAGCACATGTGTGGAACTTGAAAATTAGCCCGAAGCTGTCACCTACCGCTTTCCGTTCCCCGGTAGGCAATCAGTCATCAGGGGAGGTTCACTGTGGCTTGGTGTGGGTCTGCCACAGCTGAGAACAAAGGCAGTGTGGTTCTGCCTCTACTACCGTAAGTATGAGCAGGTCCAAGTAGGCAAAATGAAGATTACACTACACTGCTCGACCTTCAAAATGAATTGAAGGCGAATCTTCCCTTGTTTAATCTCTTCCTTTTCCCAGTCACCAATATGTAGGGAGTGAATTGACTCCAGCATCAGGTTCTTGTTAGAGATAAACAAGTGGAAGGAATGACAAACAGTGGCAAATAGTGTAATAAACAAGTTTATTACAAAAACACAGTCTTACAACCTGCAGTGCAAAGCGCAGGAAGAAATAACAAGCTTCCATGTGTCTAGCCACAGCAATTCTCAGCAAACCTTTCTAGAACCATGCTTCTTATAGTGAGATAAAGAAAAAGGTGTGACAGTTCTCATTGGCTGAAGCAAGTGGTACCATCACATTGCTGGATAGAAAATTTAGAGTCAGCAGGAAGAAAAGCATTACGTTATACAGAAGACGTAACATTAGTTAGAACAAAGATGGCACAGAGGTTGTAGCAGGTGCAAGGTCATTATGGTGCAAAGCAGTGTCAGCAGAAATACGTGTACGAGAATACTTTGGTAAAAAGATATGGTTAAGCCCAAAGCACGTATGCCTTGTATAAGCAAATGAACATTACATATAACAGAAAACTAAGAAATAATGCTGTAAAATAAATGTATACTGTATAGCGTATATACTTAGCAAGCATGATCCCTAGTACCCACGCTTGTACAGTGGATACCCATTACTACATGATAGTGCAATACGGCAATATCACAGTAATAATAAAACATCTGTCATTGGTGTGTGCATGAGGGTGCAAGGGATGTGGGACACATGGGCAACAGTGGAGAGGGGGTATGTGAAAGGGGAGGGTTGGGTAGACTAGATGGGCCGAAAGGGTCCTTTTCTGCCATTAGATTTCAATGATTTAATGATTCTAACTGGACATCTATGCACTGAAATCTGCTCTTACGGTTGAAGTGTGTTATTTTACTATTGTCCCTTGCATAAATTGGTCTCTGACATATTGTACTGCTCATACTAAGATTATTAACTAGCTGTTAATCATTTTCTTTAATTTGTATTTCACTATTTTTTCCTTTTTTGTAGTATGGACTGTATTTTCTGTATGCTAATACTCTACATGCATCTGTTGCTTTGTACTAATATCCCTGTTTCTTGATTTATGTATGCCGTTCTACCCAGGACCTCCTTGAAAATTAGCTTACTCAATAGAGCCTTTGCCTGATGAAATAAATAAATAACTACAAATACAAAAAAATACAAATAATTTGCATGTGAATGTGTAAAATGGTTAGTAAATGTTGCAGATTATAGTTTGCAGCATACTGTAACCTAAACTGTAAGACATCATGTGGCAATATACTGTAAAATATAAGTCCTTGCACTACACATCTTATTCTGCACCTTAAACAACATTTTGTGAGTGCTGGCACACATTCATATTACCAGTGCTATAAATTTGTCAGGCTAATCGAATACTCTGTAACCATTTCTGTTTCAAAGTGCTTTAACAGGAATGGTGACTACACTGATCCTGGACTTCATTTAACCCGCACTTTGTGGAGGTCCATGTATTTGATGCTACTGTGGAAAGTTTAACAATGTTTTCTTAGGCGGATCGATTATTGCTCAAGTAGACATGTCATGTGCCCACTTCAAACAGTTGTCAATGCTGCAGTTTGGATTATTTAAATCAGGACATCATTTTCTGCTAGTCAGGATTATTTCAAAACATTCCAGGTACCCATATAGCACAAGGATGTCTCATGCAACCAGTTCTGACTTTCTGAATTTCTAAGTTCAGTTGGAATATTTCATTTCCCCCAGAGGGGATTTTCTACTATTATACTAAGTAAAACATTTTCATTTAAAATTCAAATTCCATTAAAAAATGAAGATCTATGTACATTTCCTGTGTCTCTTATGATTAAAAGAGTTCCTTCTCAAGTCCTTTGTGTACCAGAACCGCTCAGCTTCACTTCACAGTTCTCCCACTCAAAGAACGCAAGACTGCAGAAACAGGAACTGTACATATAATGCAATCTAAAATAGAGACAAGAACCTCAGTACAAAAGCACTGAAACAAGAGTTGCCCAAAAAGGACAATGACAACAAAGCCAGGTTTCAAAGACATACAACATCAGTCATATCCCAGTAATGCAAAGCATCCTGGGATCCCATGATGCTTTGCATTACCATTGAAAGACCATATCTGAACTGCTGCTCTCAGCACTGGAGCCCCTACCTCAAGAAGAATGTAGACATTGTGGAAAGATGTCAGAGGAGGCTTACTAAGCTAATGCCAAGATGTAAGAATAAAACATATGATGATAGATAAGGGGACCTGGGATATGGAATCTAACATTGAGACGGAAGAGAGGTGATATGCTGCTTTTGTATAGACTACTTGAAGATCCAAATGCAATGCAGGAACTTGGTCTAGTTTATAAGGATACAAAATATGATCTAAGGGGGCTTAAGCGACAGTTGATAGAAATGGTATCACGAAGCGAACTGAGGAAGTTTGCTTATGTCTTTATTTAATATCTTTAATAATACTAATTAATAATATCTTTATTTAAATTAAGTGCCTTTTGAGGTATCAAGACACTGTACATTAAAATTGATAAAAACAATAATAAAATCAGTGAACAAACAATAAAACAGTCTGTAGGGATCCTTTCAATCAATTAAGCTTGGATAAGCGTGATGCCAGAAAAATGTTTTCAGCGCCTGTTTAAAATCCCCCACAGTCACGCACTCTCGAAGCTGATGGGTTAGAGAATTCCAGAGGCCTGGGGCGGCATACATAAATGCATGGGCCCCTGAAGATTTTAGAGATATCCTTGGAATCTTTAGCAATCCCTCGTATGTACCTACAGCAATAAGACTGTGGAACAAATTTCCATGTGATGTTATAGAAACTACCAATTTCCTGACTTTAAAGGCCCGACTAGACAATTTTGTTTAACTTCAGATATCATCACTGAGTAGTGGGGACAGCATTCATGGGCTTAGGCCTTCTGTTGTCCTACAAACAAAGTATTAGCCGAAGTATGTTCTATTTCTTCTGTACATATTAACATTTATAAACCAGTGGAGATAAAAATGACAAGATGAAAACTGTATGCTATCTTGGAAGTTGAATATTTCACAGACAAACATAGAAACAGAGAATCTGATGGCAGATAAGGACCACTTGGCCCAACTAGTCTGCCCATTTCCCTACCTAACGGATAAGCTGCAGATCCCAGTTAACCAACAGCCTACTTCCTCCTACCCCACTAGAATTACCTTATGTCTGTCCCATGCATTCTTGAATTCCCTCACTGTTTTTGACTCTACGACCTCCTCAGGAAGGCTGTTCCATGCATCTACATCCCTCTCTGTGAAGAAATACTTCCTCACATTACCTCTGAGCCGTCCCCCCATTATCTTCAAAGTGTGCCCCCTTGTTCTTGCACATCTCTTTTTCTGAAAGATGCTACACTCTTGGACTTTGCTGATTCCCTTAATGTATTTGAAAGTTTCTATCATGTCCCCCTTCTCCCTCCTTTCCTCGAGGCTATACATCTTAAGCTCCTTTAGTCTTTCTTCATATGTCTTCTTGTGCAGATCCTGCACCATTTTGGTTGCCCTCCTCTGGACAGCCTCCACCCTGTCTATGTCTTTGTGGAGATGGGGTCTCCAGAACTGTACACAGTACTCCAGATGTGGTCTTAGCAACTGTCTGTACAGAGGGACAACAACTTCCTGTTTTTTACTGTTGATACCTCTCCCTATGCATCCCAGTATCTCCCAGCCCTCTTTACTGCCTTCTCACATTGCTGGCCAACCTTTAGGTCATCTGATATGACTACCCCAAGGTCCCTTTCCATTTTTGTTGTTGTCAGTATCTCACCCCCCAATTGTGTACTCTTCCCCTAGGTTTTTGTTTCCCAGGTGCATTACTTTGCACTTCTTTGTGTTGAGTCTAAGCTGCCATACATTTGACCATTCCTCCAACCTTGTCAAGACCCTTTTCATCCTTTTCACCCCACCTTGCGTATCAACCCTGTTGCAGATCTTTGTGTCATCTGCAAAGAGACATACTTTTTCCTTCCAGTTCCTCTGCATTGTCACATATAAAGACATTAAAAAGGACCAGCCTCAGTACTGAACTCTGTGGTACCCCACTAGTAACCCCCCTTTCTTCACTGTGGACTCCATTTACTATTACCCTCTGTGTCCTGTTGTGCAGCCAGTGTTTTACCCAGGCTACCACCCTGGGACCCACTCCCAGGATGGCTAATTTGTTTATTAATCTTTTGTGCGGGACTGTGTCAAATGCCTTGCTAAAGTCTAGGTAGGCCATATCCACAGCCCCTCCTTGGTCTACTACTTTGGTCATCCAGTCAAAGAAATCAATTAGATTTGTCTGACATGACCTTCCTGCTATGAATCCATACTGCCTTGGGTCCTGTGCCCCACTGGCCTCTATGTACTCAACAATTCTTTCCTTCAAAAGTGATTCCAACATTTTCCTACAACTGAGGTCAAACTGATAGGTCTGTAGTTTTCTGCCTCTGTCTTTTTCCCACTTTTGTGAAGGGGAATCACATCTACCCTCCTCCAGTCCTCAGGTACCACACCATCCTCCTGTGATTTATTAAAAAGGGTAGTCAGTGGTGTTACTAGTGCTTCCCTTAGTTCTTTTAGAATTCTGGGGTGAATCCCATCAGGCCCCATTGCTTTACCCACCTTCAGTTTTAGGAGTTCTTTCAGAACCCTTTCTTCTGTGAAAGGACTAATATCACCCCCCCCCATCTAGAGTGCTTCTATTGACTAGATTAGGTATCACCCCCTGCTCTTCCATTGTGAATACAGAGCAGAAGTATTCGTTCAGTATCCCTGCTTTTTCACTGTTGCTCTCTGACAACCACCTTCCTCTTTATTCAGCCTCAGTATCCCTATCTTGGTCTTTATTTGCTCCCTAATGTACCTATAAAAGGTTTTATCCCCCTTCTTAACCGAGTTGGCTATCTTTTCCTTGGTTTGGGCATTTGCTATTCTGACTGCCTTCCCCGCTTCCTTCTGCTTTAACTGGTACAGTTCACTGTCCTGCTCCTTCTGTGTTTCCTTATACTTTCTGAATGCTCTTTTTCTCCCTAATCTTCCCTGCCACTTCTTTTGAGAGCCATAGTGTTTTTTTCTTTTATTTTGATTTGTTTATTTGCTTCACACAAAGGCTTGTTGCCTCTGTGATGGCGGTTTTGATGTTTCCCCATTGTTGCTCTGTCCCACCTTCTTGCCTGTTTGCTAGTGCTTTTCTGAGGCACTCTCCCATTTTGACAAAATCAGCCCTCCAGAAGTCCAGTACATTCCCTTTTGTATGGCTTGACTGTACAGCTAAGTTCATCATGAACCACATTGTTTGGAGTCGCTTGTTCCCAGATGACTACCCACTTCTAGATTGGAGATCCTCTCTCTGTCCCTGTTTGAGAGTACCAGATCTAAGATTGCTCCCTCCCAAGTGGGTTCCAAAATTAGTTGTCTGAGGCATGCCCCCCTGTAGGGCATCGAGAATAACCCTGCTCTTGGATGTGGTTGCAGCAAAGGTGTTCCAGTTAACATCTGGCATATCCGAGTCCCCCATCAGCAATATCTCCCCTTTCTCTGCCACCCTAAGGATGTCTTCTATCATTTCCTTGTCCATTTCCTCCCCCTGAGATGGGGGTTTGTATACAACCCCTGTGTGAACTGTGGTGCCATTTCCAGTCTCCAGGGTGACCCACAGTGCCTCCTCTTCCTTCTGTTTACCCTTTAGTTATGTTGCTTTAATCCCTTCCCTTACATAGAGAGCTACTCTTCCTCCTCTTCTTCACTCTCTGTCCCTCCTACAGACTGTGTACTCTGGCATGTTGCCATCCCAGTCATGGTTCTCTGTGGGCATTGGTACTCATTACCTTCCATTTTTGTATAGCCTTATTTTTTTGCTCCATCCCTGTCCTTACTGCCTTATTCTTTTTCTACATTTACCCCTGCCCTTGTCCCTATCAACTGCTCTATCTTGGTGTTTACCTCACTAACTACCCTGATTTTTTGGGGGGCTAGGATTTCCCTTCTCCTTTTCAGTGCCTCCCCCCTTGGCTAGTTTAAATACTTGCCAATGAAGCAATTACACCTATCACCTAGGATCCTGGTTCTCCTGGACAGATGCAGATCATCGCACCAGTATAGGTCTGCATCCCTCCAGGTAGAGCCCCAGTCCCCAATGAAGCCAAATCCCTGAGCTCTGCACCAGTTTTTCAACCAGTCATTGAATTCCATGGTGCAGAGTACCCTGGCCTCATCCATGCCATAGACAGGTAGCACTTCTGAGAAAGTTACTGTGTGTACTCCTTGTCTAAGGCCCCTCCCCAACTCCCCAAACTACTGTTCTACTGCTCTGATCCCATTCTCAGCCAGGTAATTTGTTCCTAGGTGGATAATGACTTCCAGCTCAATCCCCCTTCAGCTGCTCTCATGATCCTGAGGATTCATTTCCTGTCCCTCCAAGCCATGGTGCCAGGCAGGCACCTTACCTCCCTTTCCCCTCCCACCCCCAGTTCTACCTTCCTAACAGTTGAGTCCCCCACCAGGAGTTATTTCCTTCCCCTATGGGGTCCTGTGCAACCCTCCTGTGGGTCTCCATTGTGGAGGTTCCCAGCATCCTCCTTGGTCTCCATTGTGGGTGCCTCCATAGAGAAACCATGCTCTACTAGAGTGGCAAATGAACTGTGGAGAGGTACAACTGGAGGGATGCACCTCTGTTCCACCACCCTCACCCTCCCTGAGCCCACCATGGTCCAACCACTCCTCTTTCTTGGCAACCTCTGAGGTAGTGGTGGTGGCCTGGGTGGTCCCTTGGTGGGGGAGCAGGTTTCCCAAATCCTTGCCAGGTCAGCATGGAGACGAGCAACCTCCTCCCTCAGACCAAAGAGGTGCCTGCAAATAGGGCAGCAATGCAGTCTCCAGAATGTATCCCAGAAGACTGCTGCTCCACAGCCAGTGCATTGCTCCACACCCCACATGTCTGTCTCCCTTCCTGTTTCAGATGTTTTTCTTTTTTTTGTTCTTGTTTTAGTGTGTGCAAGCTTGTGAGTGTCTATACCCTATTCAGTGTGCTGTGCCTTTAAGGATATGAACAGGTGTACTGTATGTTGTTAGCAATTTTGGGGATGTGATGTCAGAACCTCTGCTATAAAGGAAGTTATGCACTTGGGGTGGGTGGGGTGAGGCAGGGTGCATGGGAGTAAACCTGTGCCCTCCAGAAGCAATCAACTACAACTCTGACCCTCCACCTCACAGAGGGCCTTCTTTCCTTTCAGACACCTATTTCACAGAGGTTAACAGGTCTTGTCACAAATAACTGCAAATATCTCCCAGCTACAGTTCTTCCCTGGCAAATAAGAGTTTAAACTAAGAAAAGTCGACCCCAAAAACAGAAAATCAAAACTAGTTACTTACACAGGCCCAAAAATTAATAATTCAAATCAGTGTTGTCTATTAAACTACTTCCTTGATTTAAGGAAGCTTTTGGCTGCTTTCTCTCTCTCTCAGCAGACAATACATTGCCTCATTGGATTCATCACAATGGAATACTGAACCAATCAGAGAGCAAGTTTCCCAATACTGATGACATCAAAATAGCAATGTTGAGCAGTGAAGCCAGCACTTGAAATCAAAGAGAAACAGTTAACTCTTCATACAGTCAGCTGATTTAAAATCTATAACTAGTAAACTGGTATTATATAAATTAGATATGCAAGGGTCTGACTCAAAATTAGTCCCCAGGTCACATCTGGAAACGAGCGGATGTACGCTCAGTATGCTTATCTGGTTAATCTCGTTAATAAATAAATAAATAAAATTAGCAGTTTATCATCACTTGTGAGGCTGAACTTTCATTACTCATGGCTCTGCCACTTGGGAGTTATGGCCCTGCTCCCTTATACATGAAGATAAATTGCATATTGTGAGTTAGCCTATTGTATATCACCTATATAGTGTGAAATAATTGTGTTTCTTGTGGTGGCAGTCAAATTGCTGTTGGTTTAGCACCCAAAGAATGCAACCCATTGCAAATGGCAGATGTTGTTACTGAAAAAAACAAACTAGCAAGTTGGTACCATTATTTTGAGTCATGTTGGAACCTTTTGTTTGGTCTACCTTTCAATTAAATGAGAGGACTTGAACATATGCATCTGAAAGTTAAACTTGCCATTTTAAGACATGGCATTGGAATAAGAGGCACAGTGACTACAGGGAGGCATTCAATGGCTGCAGTGTGGCTACTAAGTATGCAACCACAGCCACAGCAAGGTTATAATCGGAATAATTTTTTGCTTATCCTTTCTAGCTTGCTTGGTTTTTATCACTATGTTAAATGATTTGTCATAGCCTTTATAGGAAAGTGCAGTGAACCTACAGTGGATTTATTACATTATCATATAAATATAGTGACATGTCATTAAACAAAGTGATAAAATCTAGTGATTTTCTAATAACATGATTATGCCTCATTCATAGAAGCCCCACAGATGCACTTTGTACCATCCAGTTGATGGCACTGGAGAGCATCAATTTGGTCATCTTGCTCCTGCTCAGTAAAATTACATTAATTTGCAATGAAGAAATCAGGGAAGTATCAGAACAATCCAAGAAGACTCATATAAAATGTACTATTAATCTCTGGGAAGAAAATATCATGTTTTTGCATTGCTTTTTAAGATGAAATCTACAAGCACAATATCAAAACCATGCTGAATTTTGTAATAGCACAGGGTCCCCATAATGAAGCATCACCATGCACTGGAATTTCAATTACTGTGCTTAGTGCCATATTCAAAAGGCACAGGTAGCATGGCGCTAAACTGTTAGCACTTAACCACTAACAAGTACCAGGTGCACATGTAAATGAGCAGTGGTGGCATGCATGTAGCACACACTAGTATATTCAAATGGTTTTGGAAGCAGTAACTGGCTGCTTATGCAGTACTACTCAGCTCTTTCAAAACCCTGGTTTTACAAATACACACAGTGGTGCATTACCCCCAACCCAAGCACCTCTGGTGCCATATTATTAAACATAAATAAAACAGAGTAGGGTTCCCCTATTCTGCCCTATTCCAGTGCAAGTATTAAATGAGAACAATCCATGGTAGTCTAGCAGACCCACCTTTCTCACTAGATTCCAGTGGCAGTTTAATATCCACTGAAGAACCATGATAGTCTTGCAGACCCACATCCTGGTCCTGTTATCTGGTGTCCATCCCCCACTGGTACCATCTCTGGTGTCCAATACCACACTAATTGTCTCCAGCCCCCCCACCCAGCCTGGTCCAGGAGATGGCAACTGCCAAAAACTCACCACTCACCTCCTCAGCTAGCTGGCATCTGCTGTGCTCAAGTACTTGTATCACTATATAACTCTTTATAGTGACACAGTTAATGTGGGACAATTATTCAGAATAATATACTGTATGATCTGTGTCATCATGCAACTACAGTACCACTATGCAGAGTTATATAGTGATAGGAGTACCTGCAGCTGGCAGTCAGCTGCTGTCCATGGAGGAGAGTGATGGATTTGTGCCAGTTGCTGTCACAGTCACCAGTTAATGGGCTGATTGGGGGTCTGGGAACATTAGGGTGCCAAGGGACACCAGTGAGGATACAGCTGGGTGGGTGGGCACCAGATAATGAGGCTAGAAGGGGGATTCACTAGACTAGTAGGGCTCTTTGTTTGATATGAAACTGACACTGCGATCAGGTGAGAGAGTGGCTTTGTTTTTGTTTATGTTACTAATATGGCACCAGAGATGCTGTGGAATGAGGGGATGCAGTACCACACATTATGAAAGAGACATCCCTCCCCACACTCCAAGGAGCAAAAGCTAGTGCCTTACTATTTAATGAGGCAATAATGGTATACAGAGAGGTCATTTGCAATGTGACTTAGTACAAGATTCCTAACAGGTCTGGGACATCTTAACTGCTTTTGCTCCTTGACTGCCTATGTTAAGTACTATAGATCAAGGGAGCACTCCCGACCAATCAGAGTGCTCCTTTTTTCTGTGCATGAGACAGTCTTGTTCTCTGAAGAGTGTCTCATGGCTTCTGCCAGAGAACAGACAGAACACCAGGAGGAAGGAGCTACTGGTATAACTAAAACTTCTCTACTGGGACTAAGAACTAGAAATCTTGTACTGGGACCTTCAATTTAGGGTAAAAAAAAAAAGAGTTAGTGTGTTTGTCACAGGTAGTTGAAGTAAATTGTTATCTATGTACTTATCTAGGTGCTTGTCACAGGTGTCAGAAGGGAATTGTTATCTGTGAAATTAACTAAGTGTAGAAAGATTTGCAAAGTAGGGGGCATGGCTTAGCTAGAAGGAGCCAGGTTAAAACCAGATTTAAGCACTGCCTGAGATAGCTTCTGCCAGAGAACAGACAGAACACCAGGAGGAAGGAGCTACTGGTATAACTAAAACTTCTCTACTGGGACTAAGAACTAGAAATCTTGTACTGGGACCTTCAATTTAGGGTAAGAAAAAAGAGTTAATGTGTTTGTCAGAGGTAATTGAAGTAAATTGTTATCTGTTGTCTGTGTTATCTGTGTACTTATCTAGGTGCTTGTCACAGGTGTCAGAAGGGAATTGTTATCTGTGAAATTAACTAAGTGTAGAAAGATTTGCAAAGTGGGGGAGTGGCTTAGCTAGAAGGAGCCAGGTTAAAACCAGATTTAAGCACTGCCCTAGATAGCTTCTGCCAGAGAACAGAAAGAACACCAGGAGGAAGGAGCTACTGGTATAACTAAAACTTGTCTACTGGGACGATACTGCCCTCCTTCCCTCCACCCTAAACCAGTTCTACTTTTATAGCCACAGGATTTAACTGACAACAGGAACTTCCTGTTTGGGAGCAGGAAGTGAGTGATCACAGAGCCACCAAAGACTCACCATCCTAGAAGTAAAAGTAAGTAAGTAAGTAAAAATTTATTTTTTAAGCGCTTTTCAAAGCCAAAGCGCTGTACAAATAGAAACAATTAAAATACATACATATAACATAAAACAACAACAATAACAGTATAATCACAATAAAATCACTCTCCATATGCCTTTTGAAATAAATAAGTTTTTAATTCTAACTTAAAACTCTCAACGGTCAGGCAGCTTCATATCCGACGAGGTAGAGAATTCCACAGGGTAGGGGCAGCGTAAGAAAATACCCATGCTCCAGAAGTTTTTAAGCAGACCCTGGGAACCTCTAGCAATCCCTCGTCAGCGGAGCGGAGCGAGCAAGAGGGACAGTAGGGAATAAGGAGATCTTGAAGATACCGCGGTCCCTGTTCATGTAGGGCTTTATAGGTCAGTAACCCGACCTTAAAGGTGATCCGCCACTGAACCAGCAGCCAGTGCAGTTCGCGCAGCACAGGCGTAATATGACTTCTCATAGATGTCCCAGTCAAAAGCCTGGCTGCTGCATTCTGCACCAGCTGCAAGCAGTGGATATCAACCCCTGGTAGCCCTAGGTACAGGGCATTGCAGTAATCAAGGCAAGAAGTAACAAAGGCATGGACCAATGTCGGAAGGTCAGCCGGAGGAACTAGGTGTTTCACCCGAATGATATTCCTAAGATGATAGAAGGAGGATTTGACAATGGATGACACCTGAAATTTCAGGTCAAACCATCACACACTAACACTCAGGTTACGCGACCTCGTCTGAGGTTGAGAGCTGGGCACCATCGATCCATACACCCAAGGGAAGCCCAGCCCCTCACAACCCACTTCAAGGTGACCTCGGTCCACCACCAACACCTCAGTCTTATCTGGGTTTAACCTTAGCCAGCTGGCACTCATCCAATCCTTGATCTCAGATAGACAGGCTGTTAAGTGTAGAGACTGCATCTTCCTGTCCGGGACTAAAGACAAATACAGCTGGGTATCATCTGCATGCAGTGAAAACCCAAGCTGTATTGCCTAATAATGTCTTCCAATGGCAGCATATAGACAGCGAACAACATGGGTGCTAAGATGGAGCCCTGCGGAACCCCACAGGGCAGGAGGAAGGTATCAGAGGAATAAATTCCGGTGATAACCTTCTGTCTCTGCCCTGTGAGAAAAGATTGAAACCATTGCAGAACTGTACCAGATAGTCTGCAATAGAACTGCAGGCGTTCCCAAAAGCACACCATGGTCCACAGTGTCAATGCTGTAGAGAGTCAGAGCATATAGAATAGTACAAGCCTTCGATCTCCGCTATCAGGAGATCATTTAGAACCCGGACAAGGGCAGTCTCAGTACTATGTCTTTCCTAAATCCTGATTGAAGAGTATCATAGACATTGTGATTTGTAATATGGTCATCCAGTTGCAGTGCAACCACCTTTTCAATAACCTTGCCCAAAAAGGGCAGGTTAGAGACAGGTCTGTAGTTAGCTGGGCAGTTCGGGTTCAATGAAGGTTTTTTTAGGAGTGGTCAAACAACTGCCTCCTTTAGGGGATCAGGAAAGATCCCCTGCTCCAGAGATTTCCAAACAATTTCAGCAATGGTCGGACAGATAGTATCTACACAACTTAATAATAGAGGCGTAGGACCCGGATCCAAACTACAGCTGGTTGGATGTACAGTCTGGACAATCCTCACAATATCCATGAATTCCGGCTTACCAAAGTCAAACCAGGTGACACAGGTGTTTGTTTCCCTGCCGATCACTGCAAACCCTTGAAGAGTGAGCCTGGCCGATGTCCTAATGCTGGCAATCTTATCAGCGAAAAACCGGCAAGCTCATCACACTTTATTGTGAAAAATCTCTTCCAGACTGTAGACAGAGTGGATTGCACAGTCTGTCAACAGTCTGAAAGAGTTGAGCTGGTCGGTTCGGCAGCAGCAATCTCCCTGGACAGAATTCTGCCTTCTCACGGTTATTGCCGATTGATAGATAACATAATGATCCATCAATCTAAGTTTGTCAGCATCCAAGCAAGATTTCCACCAGGCCTCTCTAGCCTTCGCGGACTCTCCTCAGTTCCTTTCAAAGACTCATCAAACCATGGAGTCTTTTGGGTGCTGAGTGAGTGGCGAACACGAACAGGAGCAATTTGGTCCAAGGCCCTGCTCACTGCCTTATTATAGGCAAGAACAAGGTCCCCTGGACTCATGCTCTCACCCAAAACACCCGATAGGTCCAGTAACGCTAATAGGCCCTCTGGGTTTACTCCCCCTAAAAGGCGATACTGGACCATCTCCATAGAGGCGGGCCTATTAGGGGGTGCCCCAAAACTGAATCTTATGGTGTGATGGTCAAGAGTAACTCTCTGCCCCCCCAGCTGCTGGAGGTCTGACTCTGAGCAAGTAAGTAAGGAGACTACTGAGAAATATAGGAACTTCTTGTTTTAGAACAGGAAGATCAGGAGCTAAAAGGGCACAGAGGCAGTAAGTAAGTAGGGGAAGAAAAAAATGAAAAAAAAAGAAAATAAACAAACAGAGGAAAGAGTAAGTATTCCAAACAATGGTTAGGGAGCCAGAAAAAAGACATTATGGGAGTGGTGCAGTGCAGTGGCTGTGGAGCAGCAGTCTTCCAGGAGATGTTCTGGAGGATACAGTCTTGTCCCATGTGCAGGCACCTCTCTGGGCTGAGGGAGGAGGTTGCTTATCTCTAGGCTGAGTTGGCCAGGATTTGTGGGACCTCCTCTCCCACCCAGGGACCACCAGGGTCACTGCCGTTGCCTCAAAGATTGCCAAGAAAGAGGAGCAGTTGGACCACAGTGGGCTCAGGGAGGGTAAGGGTGGTGGAACAGAGGTGCATCCCTCCAATTGTACCTTTCCACAATTTCTATGCTGTTTTGGAAAAGTTTGGTTCCTCTATGGAGGCACCCACAGTGGAGATCAAGGAGGATGCTGGGAACCTCCACAAAGGAGACCCACAGGAGGGTGGCATAGGACCCCACAGGGGAAGGAAACAACTCCTGGTGGGGGACTTCACTGTTAGGAAGGTAGAACTGGGGGAGGAAGGGGAGAGGGAGGTAAGGTGCCTGCCTGGTGCCATGGCTTGGAGGGACAGGGAGCAAATCCTCAGGACCACAGGAGCAGCTGCACTGGGGAGGGAGCTGGAAGTCATTGTCCACCTAGGAACAAATGACCTTGCTAAGAAAGGGATCAGAGCAGTGCAAGAAGCATTTGTGGAGACGGGAAGAGGCCTTTGACAAATAGCACACATGGTAACCTTCTCAGAGGTGCTGCCTGTCTATGGCATGGATGAGGCTAGGGTGCTCCACATCATGGGATTCAATCAGTGGTTGAAAAACTGGTGCAGAGCTCAGAGATTTGGCTTCATTGGGGACTGGGGGTCCACCTGGATGGATGCAGGCCTGTACTGGTGTGATGGTCTGCATCTGTCCAGGAGGGGAACCAGGATCCTAGGTGATAGGTTTAAATACTTAATTGGCAAGCATTTAAACTAGCCAAGGAGGGGAGGCACTGGAAAGGAGCAGGGAAATTGTAGCCCCCAAAAATCAGGGTACTAAGTGAGGTAGACACCAACATAGAGATGTCAATAGGGAGAATTGCAGGGGTAAATGGAGAAAGTGACAAATGCAATAAGGACAGGAATGGGGCAAAAAGGGGTAAGGCCATCAAGAAATGGAGGGTAATGAGTACCAATGCCCGTAGTCTGGGCAACAAGCTCCCTGAACTGGTGGCCTTGATGGAAGAGGGAGGCCTGGATATCATAGCAGTCACAGAAACATGGTACACAGAGAACCATGGCTGGGATGTTAACATACTAGGGTACACAACCTACAGGAGAGACAGGGAGGGCAGAAGAGGGGGAGGAGTAGCTCTCTATGTAAGGGAAGGGATAAAAGCAACTGAACAAAAGAGTAAACAGGGAGGAGAGGAGGCATTGTGGGTCACCTTAGAGACTAGAAATGGCACCACAATCTGCACATGGGTTGTATACAGACCCCCATGTCAGGGGGAGGGAATGGACAAGGATATGATAGAAGGCATACTTAGGATGGCAGAGAAAGGAGAGATACTGTTGATGGGGGACCTTAATATGCCAGATGTTAACTGGAGCACCTTTGCTGCAGCCACATCCAAAAGCAGGGCCATTCTTGATGCCCTTCAGGTG
This sequence comes from Neoceratodus forsteri, assembly GCA_016271365.2. Lineage (NCBI taxonomy): Eukaryota > Metazoa > Chordata > Ceratodontiformes > Ceratodontidae > Neoceratodus > Neoceratodus forsteri. The sequence continues at coordinate 1,263,576,946 of CM057456.1, forward strand.
GCATGCCTCAGACAGCTAGTTTTGGAATCTACTTGTGAGGGAGCAATCTTAGACCTTGTATTCTCAAATGGGACAGTGAGAGAGGATCTCAGATCTAGAAGTGGGTAGCCATTTAGGAACAAGTGACCACCAAACAGTGTGGTTCACGATAAACTCAGCTACAGAGTCAAGCCATACAAAAGTGAGGGTTCTGGACTTCAGGAGGGCTGACTTTGGCAAGATGGGAGACTGCCTTAGAAAAGCACTAGCAAACAGGCTAGAAGGAGGGGTGGAGCAACAATGGGGAAATATCAAAACTGCCATCACAGAGGCAACAAGCCTTTGTGTGAAGCAAATAAACAAATCAAAACAAAAAAAAGTCACTATGGTTCTCAAAAGAAGTGGCAGTGAAGGTTAGGGAGAAAAAGATAGCATTTAGGAAATATAAGGAAACATAGAAGGAGCAGGACAGAGAACTGTACCAGTTAAGGCAGAAGGAAGCAGGGAGGGTAGTCAGAATAGCAAAGGCACAAACTGAGAAAAAGATAGCCAACTCAGTTAAGAAGGGGGATAAAACCTTTTATAGGTTTATCATGGAGCATAGAAAGACAAAGGGAGGGAGGGATAATGAGGCTGAATAGAATGGATGGTGGGTGGGCAGAGAGTGACAGTGAAAAAGCAGGGATACTGAATGAATACTTCTGTTCAGTATTCACAAAAGAGGAAGTGGGGGAGATGCCAAATCCAATTAACAGAAGCACTCTGGAGAGGGGGGTCGATCCCAGTCCTTTCACAGAAGAAAGGGTTCTGAAAGAACTCCTAAAACTGAAGGTGGACAAAGCAATCGGGCCAGATGGAATTCACCCTAGAATTCTAAAAGAATTAAGCAGAGAACTAGTGACACCACTGACTACCCTTTATAACAAATCATGGGAGGATGGTGTGGTACCTGAGGACTGGAAGAAGGCTAATGTGATTCCCTTCACAAAAGTGGGAGCAAGACAGAGGTAGGAAACTACAGACCTGTCAGTTTGACCTCTGTGGTAGGGAAAGTGATGGAATCACTTCTGAAGGAAAGAATTATTGAGTACCTAGAGGTCAGTGGGGCACAGGACCCAAGGCAGCATGGGTTCAGAGCGGGAAGGTCATGTCAGACGAATCTAATTGATTTCTTTGACTGGGTGACCAAAGTAGTAGACCAGGGAGGGGCTGTGGACATGGCCTACCTAGACTTTAGCAAGACATTTGACACAGTCCCACACAAAAGATTAGTAGTCAAATTAACCAGCCTGGGAGTGGGTCCCAGGGTGGTAGCCTGGGTAAAACATTGGCTGAACAACAGGACACAGAAGGTAATTGTAAATGGAGTCCACTCTGAAGAAAGAGGGGTTACTAGTGGGGTACCGCAGGGTTCAGTACTGGGTCCAGTCCTTTTTAATGTCTTTATAAGTGACATTGCAGAGGGACTGGAAGGAAAAGTATGCCTCTTTGCAGATGACACAAAGATCTGCAACAGGGTTGATACACAAGGAGGCGTGGAAAGGATGAGAAGGGACTTGGTAAGGTTGGAGGAATGGTCAGAAGTATGGCAGCTTGGATTCAATGCAAAGTGCAAAGTAATGCACCTGGGAAACAAAAACCAAGGGGAAGATTACACAATTGGGGGGTAGTAACAACAACAAAAATGGAAAGGGACCTGGGGGTAATCATATCAGATGACCTTAAGGTTGGCAAGCAATGTGAGAAGGCGGTAGGGAGGGCTGGGGGATACTGGGATGTATAGGGAGAGGCATCACCAGCAGAAAACAGGAAGTTGTTATCCCCTGTACAGACAGTTGGTGAGACCCCCATCTGGAGTACTGCATCCAGTTCTGGAGTCCCGTCTCTGCAAGGACATAGACAGGATGGAGGCAGTTCAGAGGAGGGCAACTAAAATGGTGCAGGGTCTGCAAGAGAAGCTATCTGAGGAGAGGCTAAAGGAGCTCAATATGTATACCCTAGAGGAAAGGAGGGAGAGGGGGGACATGATAGAAACATTTAAATACCTCAGTGGAATCAATAAAGTCCAAGAGGGTAGCATCTTTCAGAAAAGAGATGTGCAAGAACAAGGGGATACAATTTGAAGATAGAGGGGGGACGGCTCAGTGGCAATGTGAGGAAGTATTTTTTTCACAGAGATGGTGGTGGATGCATGGAACAGCCTTCCTGAAGAGGTTGTGGGGTCTAAAACTGTGGAAGAATTCAAGAATGCATGGGACAGACATAAGGCAATTTTTGTGGGGGGTAGGAAGAAATAGGCTTTTGGTTAAATAGGATCTGCAGCTTATCCTCTAGGTAGAGAAATGGGCAGACTAGGTGGGCCAAGCGGTCCTTATCTGCCGTCAAAGTCTATGTTTCTATGTTTCATGGGCAGATGCCCTGGAAATGGGCACAATCTGGGACAATTTAAAAAATATATATATATATCATTGATCACGCTTGCTCAATAATATATTAATACCACCATAAAGACCACTCTTAAAGTTGTAAGAGTGGTCTCACTTATGTTCTTACAGTATCAAACCACTGACCTTCAGTTCACAGTTCTCATACCCTAAGAATGCACTTGAGACCACTTTTTCAACTGTAAGAGTGGCCACCATGGCAGTATTAACATACAAAAGCACATATGTCTCTGTGGCCATTCAAGGGTTGTACTTTGTACTGAGCACACCCGTTGGTGCCAGTTAGGGCTGCACTCTTGGGGGTTCTTTTCAAACACATTTTGGGTACTCACATCGCACTCAGAACTTGTTTGAATGTAGCCCATTTGGGGCCTTGTGCTAATTAGCTTTTGGGATAAGGACTTTGTGCAGTACAAATGCAGACCTTTGAATATAGGGCTCATGGTTTTCTATAACAGAGACTGGAGGAAACAAACACTTTTTCTATAGAACAGTAGGTGTCCCCTTCCATTGGGTTCATATAGAAGCATGAATGATTAACTTTCTTGGCTGCCATTTGGTGGTTAATCAAGAATACATGGGCTCTGCCTAAGGCCATCTTCTGCTGGTTAATTTGTACATTTGTATAGTGGCATGGTATTGCCAATATATTAAGTGTTGGGTAGACACTTTAATGTTAGATCATGATTTTCAACTGCTTAAATCTAGGCTGTTTCTCAGCGGATTTCACAGCATCTTCAAAACTATGACCTATGCCCCAGAATTTCTTGATGTGGCAAGATTGGTAAAATGTGTGTGTATGTTTTTTTAGTTGGAGATGAACTAAAAACATGAAAAAGACCAACTTTTTAAAAAATTTAGGTTCACTCACATCCCACTGTCTCTGATGTGCATAGCAGTCAGAGGAACGTAAATCTAGCTTCTGGCTGAAATCCTAACATTGCCAGTACTAACAAACAAACAAAAAAAAAACCTAGGCTGTCACAGGGAGTACAGTCCCAGTACTGCTGACTGCCCCCCCCCCCCAGCTGCCCCTATTCTGACACCAGGTGCCTAACCTTGATGTAGGACTCTAAAATTAAGAAAAAAACAAATGATGTCACCTGGAGCCAAATCATGGTGCCTTGGATCATCCCACCATTCTGACACCTGGTGCCCAAGCTTGGTGTTGGACAATACACTATTTAAAAAAAGAAATTAAGCAATCTCTGGGATACCAACCCTGGTGTTGCCAACTGCCCCCCCTTCCAAAACTGGTTTCCCAACCCCAGTGTTGAACATTAAACTATTTAAAAAAAAATTAAGTGATCATCAGGGGCCCAACCATGGTGCCAGTGAAAGCCCCTCATCCCCACATTTTTACACTGGGCACCCTACCCTGGTGCCAGACAGTACAGTATCTAAAAGAAAACCCAAAAAACAACACTATTCCCATCGACTGACCCCTACATTCTGACAGCAGATGCCCAACCCCTCGCTGGAATAATTTATAAACCCTTACCCCATCCACTATGCCCAAAGTCCCCACACATTCTCCCCCCCTCCCACACAGGCCTGACAAAAAATGAAACCTACCATCCACCCTCCCTCCATCACCCATACCATCCTCACCCCCCACAGTCACCCAAGTACATACTGTCTGGGGGTTTCATAGTGGATGATTGGCACAGCCCACCCCATCTGATCACTGTCTTCTGGTGTGTTGTGTTGACTGAGAGGGGACCAGGGTCCTCTCAAAACTGCACATGTGCAGGACTTAGATCCCCCCCCCCAAAAAAGGGGCAGAATTTGGTATCCCTGAAATAGAATTCCACAATCAAATTCGGAAGTGCCAGTTGGGTGGTCATGAGTGTGGTGGTAGTGGAGATAAGCACCCTGCCCCTCACATTTGGTAGACAAACTGTTAAATAATAAAACAGTTACGGGTGATAGCGAAAAACAGCAGCTCAGTGTGCCAGTGTGACCTTGATTCTGACAGAAAAATAAGTAAGCAATAAGACACGACAGGGTGTGCGTTAGACAGTTTAACACATGGCTAGGAGGCGTAGGTGAGGCACGAGGCCACCGCCGAGTGCCTCTAGCCTCCTAGCCATGTGTTAAACTGTCTAACGACAACTTGGAGGGCTTATTGCGCTTATGAAATGGGATATATATTTAGAGACATAAATTATGACAATATAGTTGTTAAAAGTAAATATTTTTTTATTTATTAAAACAGATAACCTTCCGCTCCAAAAAATAGTTCCACTTTAATATTTTATATTTTAACAGTTTAACATTAAAATATAATTTTTATAATATTATAAATGTGTCATTTAATTGATTTCAGAAATGTTCATGAACTGAACAACTAATAGTTTACTTTTAACTGTTAATTAACTGCAACTTTACTTCAGTTTGAAATATATTTTACTTTGAAAAATAAACTGGACCATTAAAAGTCATTGTGCAGTTGTTCATTGTTACTCCTGCAAATTGAGGCTGTGTGGACTGTTGATTTACGTTTTGAATCATTTCTGTCTTGGTGGTACTGGATCTGCAGCTTTATTCTGCTTGTTTCCATCGGTGTCACTGTGGGGCTTAAAACTCTTGGGACTTAATTTCTGCTTGTTTCCATCGGGTGTCACTGTGGGGTTTGAAACTTGGTTGGGACTCGAGGTTTCTTGCTTTGTGCGAGTATTTGACACCATTTACGTCTGTCATCTGGCTTTGCACGCCAGTAGCTCTGGAGGCTGGTTTTGGTGTCCCGAATTGACATTATTTCCGGTTTTGTAAGCCAGCATCAGACAGCATTTGTACTCTGTCGCCGGAGGCAGTGGTTCGTGTAGCGAGGGAGACCAGCTTCTGTACTTAGTCTGCACATGAACGTCGAGAGGTAGTTTATACCCATGGGCTCTGAGGAATACCATATCAGGAGGAGTCAAGCTGCTGTTGTGGAAGTTTTCTGGGTGTAAGTACAGAGCTGTGGGATTTGCTGGAAGCTTGCTGAAATAAATTTCAAACTTTGAACTGGGCAAAGTGGATTGCCTGGCTGAGCATACATTAAACCACGATTAGAAGATCTTTGTGTTTCTAATGGATTATTGTGGTTTTTGTATGTTCGTTGAAATTAGGATCGCAAATTGGTACCATTTTCATCTTCTTTTATTGTAAAATGCTCTGGTTTTAGTTGGCGGACACCTTCTCGACCGCGCCTGGCCATGTGTAATTGAATGTCTAACCAGACTTTACGGACAAGGCCAGGCACAGTTCGGGGAGAGCAAATGTCCGAGTAACGAAGTTTGTGCAAGTCTGACTGTGTGAGGGCTTCGTGGCGCTTTGATTTGTCTTGCTGGGACCGTCGATAACTTTTCATTTTTGCTGTGAATACTGCATTGCTCGATCGAAATTCTGGATCTCTCATTAGATTAAAAGGCCTGCTAATGCCTGGGGAACCGAGGTGGTGTTTAGTGCAGCTCGGGAGACCCTTCAAGCTTCGAGATGGCATACTCGAGGACCCAGCGCTGTCTGTGCGAGCTTCAGCGTAAAATTCTGAACACAGTGTTCAGGTTTTCTTTTGTGATAGACTTCCAGTCTATCGATGTGTTGTTGCTGTTTCCATTCGTTAAATACTCTGAGTGCCCAGGTTGTGGATCTTATTGTGTTCTTTTCATTTTTGATTTTCAAGGCAGTCTAGTTCGGCTGAGCTGTAACTTGAGAAGCGCTTATTCAGTGAGCCAGTTTCAGTTGACGTTTGACAGTTCGGTTGTCGTTTGACAGCTGTAGTTAACGTTTCCGTTTTCTGAACTTGTACACAGTTCTTGAAATGGCTCATTGTCTGGATGCATTAATATTTCCATATCTTCTTCTGAAAGGCTGATATCAAGGTTTGGTTCAGGGAAATATGCCATTGCTGTATTCTGATTTTGTCAGTTTCACTTGGTGTTAACAAGATGGCTGATTTCAGATTTGCCAACATTCTAATTGGCATTTTACTAGGGTTAGTGCCCACAGGGCACTGCTGGTCCTTTTTCCTGTGCGTTAGACAGAATATCACACAGGTATGGACCAATCAGCAGCTTTAAATGTTTATGCCCATTTCATAAAACGCAATAACAGGGAGGAGGTTTGTTCCAGTCAAGATCTAGGACTGCACAAAAAGTGGATGGACGGTGAACTCACTCATCATATGTTAAATAGGAAATTATAAATGTTTATTTGCACTTATGGGGGGACGGAATGTACTTTTAAGTTAAAAGCCAAACATGCTGAAAATTGCCCACCAAATTTTTTTGCACTAAATAGAATTGTCTGAATACACAGTATAAGCTGGTAGATCTTTCTTAGGTATCTAAATTAGGTACATATATGAGTGTTTTTGTTTTGAATTACAACCGCATATTCTTTCAGCAACTGAATTTAAGTGCTTTAGGAGCCGTGTATGTTTTTATACGGTACCTCATGAAAGGATCAGCAGCTACTGTATTATAACCTAATAGGTATAACCCATATACTATTTTAGTCACATTTTGACTATCCTTAATATCAGCAATTCTGTTTATGTTTGGTAAAATCAAAATATGTTTCCCTTTGGGGTTTTACCTAATTTATACAGTTTTATTCTTTTTTCACCTCTGTTCAGTTTTACGGTTTTTCCTCAATTCTCTCTATATTTATACAAAACTGTGATCTCTACTGGCATTAATACCAAATAGATTATAAATAATGTAGTCATTGTCTGCCAGCACCACTTAAATATTACTGATGACATATATGATGTTTTAATGTGTATACTGATGATTCCCTGATGAAGCCTAACGGTGAAAGCTAGTACTTAAGATACTATGGGCCCCATTTTCAAAGGTAGATGCAATGCTTACATCAAGCCCTGCATCATCCTTGATGTTTGGCACAACTGTGCCCAGTTTCATACATTGGGCGCAGTTACGACCATTTCCGCACTTTACAGCAACTAGCGCCAAACATTTGGAGCAAGCCCTGAAAAAAGGGTTCCCCAAATGGTGCAAGTTAGACTTGGGGGGGAGGGGGCTGGTCTAACTTGAGGCATTTGCTGCACAGGGATGAAAATCCCAGCCGGTGCCAAGTGAATGCCACAAGCCCCCTGCGCCATATGTTTGGTGCACCAGGGGCATGCGGTAGGTGCTGGGCTTTTGAAAACTGGGCCCTATGGAGCAATTTTTCAAATAAACATTTACAGTTTACGATCTACCTTTTGTGAGTGAATTCATCATCCAGTCATATTTTGTGATAGCAAAAAATACCCAGAAAAAAAAACACTAAGTCTAAGAAAAGGAGCTATGCATATACTCAGGCTTTAGGTTTTTTTTTCTCATTTTGGGGGGATTTAGTTTAAGTCCCTAAAAAAGATGCCAGAAAAAAAAGTCCATGAAAATGTGTACTTTGCTGTTTGCCTTTTTTTTTATCATCCATAACTTTTACATTTCTTTTAGTATTTTTTAAAGATATTTGAGGGATGGGGTGTTTATCCCCCATGACTACCCAAGGAACAACTTTCTGAACTGCTCGATAGACCTGCTGTTTTGTGTGGGGCCTGCAGGATCCTGCATGAAGCAAGCTACAAGTCTCTTGCCATGCCCAGTAAGTCTGCTGCTTTGTGTGTGATCTGCAGGGCCCCAAGCGAAGCTAGCTACAGGTCTGGTGTCATGCCCAGTGAGTCTGCTGCTTTGTGTGTGGTCTGCAGGGCCCAGAGCAAAGCAAGCTACAGTTCTGGTGTCCTGCCCATTGAGTTTGCTGCTTTGTGTGTGGTCTGCAGGGCCCTGAGCAAAACAAGCTACAGCTCTGGTGTCATGCCCATTGAGTCTGCTGCTTTGTGTGTGGTCTGCAGGGCCCCAAGTGAAGCAAGCTACAGGTCTGGTGTCATGCCCATTGAGTTTGCTGCTATGTGTATGGTCTGCAGGACCCCGAGCGAAGCAAGCTACAGGGCTGGTGTCATGCCCATTAAGTCTGCTAGTTTGTGTGTGGTCTGCAGGGTCCCAAGTGAAGCAAGCTACAGGTCTGGTGTCATGCCCATTGAGTTTGCTGCTTTGTGTGTGGTCTGCAGGGCCCCGAGTGAAGCAAGCTACAGGTCTGGTGTCATGCCCATTGAGTTTGCTGCCTTGTATATGGTCTGCAGGGCCCTGAGCAAAACAAGCACAGGTCTAGTGCCATGCCTGGTGAGTCTTCTGCATCTTGTAGGGTCTACAGAGCCCTGTGTAAAGCAAAGTACAGGTCTGGTTCCATCCACGGTGGGTCTGCTGCTTCATGTAGGGTCTGCACAGGGCTATTCACAGTGCATGCAATAGAAATGGGGACATGTAGGATGGGTTGGGTGCTTTGTGAATGGTCAGCAGGACCACTCAGAAAGCATGCTACAGGTCTGGCACTTTATATATCTTTTTTAAAAAAGAAAGGGAATTCAAGGTTAAAACTAAGTGAAAGCATGCATAAGGGTTAAAGATTAAAGGTGCAAAAGCAGGGAAATGCAATGTTAAGGTTTATGTCCCCTTCAGCCACGGTGAACTGTGGACAGGCATTTCTCAGGTTTGAATGATCATGCCATAAAGCACCATGCCATGTAGCATTGGCTTTGCCCTAAATTCAGCAATGCCTATCTAAGTACACAAAAATATCCCAACACAGCAATGCTTGGAGACTGGGTGCTGAAGGTAGGGCAACACCAACACTGCATCGAATGATCGTTCAAACCCAGAGGAATGCCAGTGAACTGATTCACCACACTTCTGGGGACTTTTAACCCCCCTAATGTTATAGTTACGTACATTTGTGGCTTTAATCTTCAACCCTGATACTGTAACATAGTTTTTTGCAATGAATGTTAGAAGAGTAAGGAAAATCTGTACAATGCCTCTATGTAGCTGCCACCCCTGTGAACTTCTATGAAAGAGGTTTATTTACCTTTCTGAGTTCTTTTCTATAGTGAAATATAATAGATAGCGATGATCTGCTTTGTGTGGTACTGTTGTGTTTGGGGGTTAATTCTGCACACAGATGAACAAACAGAATGTGTATGTCTCACAGGAGGACTTCATCTTGTACTTTGTCACTGCATAGTGTATGCGCGCGCGCGTGTGTGTGTGTGTGTGTGTGTAGTTAAGCAATACTTGGCAGTTAATTGAAAGTTTAGGGGGGAGTGTTCAGGGCTTGAAGCAAAGTCAATAGCCATACCCCTAAACCAATTATTATTCTGCCAAGAATTGCTTTCAGCCAGAAGGGATGGCTGCCACTTTAAATCTGTTACCTCCTCCCCTCAAAACTTTATGGTCTGCATCCATCCAGGAGGGGGACTGCAGTCCTCATGCATGGTTTAAATGTTACTTCAATGAACATTTAAACTAGCCAAGGAGGGTGGCAGAAGGAATAAGGGAGTCAGAAACTGCCCCCCCCCCCACAGTCTGAAGTAGAGAATAAGGAGAGAGAAACCCCCCAGTGTGCAAATTAATAAAAGGAGCAAGGGGGCAGAGATAAAGGGGGAAGGAATGGGAGCATTAAAAAGAGAGGTGGGAAGGAGGGAGGACAAAAAAGAAAAACAAAGGAGGCCAACAAGCAGAATGGAATCAAAATCTGGAAGGCCATGTGTGTGAATGCTAGAAGTCTAGGAAATAAGATTCCAGACCTACAGGCCATCATGGCACAGGTCGACTTGGATAGTGTCACAATTACTGAGTCATGGTGCACAGAAAACTATGACTGGGACACGGCCATACCAGGTTATACTCTGTTCAGGAAAAACAAGGCAGGAAGGTGAGGAGGATGTGTGATGCTTTATGTGAGGGAAAGCATAAAAGTCACTGAGATACAGGGAATACAGGTGGAGGCTGAGGTACTGTGTGTCACCCTGGAGATGGGGAATGGAGCCACTATTCGAACTGGACTGACCTACAGACCTCCAGCACAGGGGGAGGAATTAGATAAGGTACTGGTGGAAGCCACTGGCAAGATGGCAGGAAAGGGGGACGTGCTGCTGGTGGGGGACTTCAGCCTGCCAGATGTGGATTGAAGATTCCTAACAGTGGCTTCAGCTAGAAACATGAACATATTAGACTCTCTGCAGGGTGCATTCCTCAGGCAACTGGTCAGTGAAACCACTCATGATGGGGCAGTGTGGGACATGGTACTCACTAACAGGGACAGCTTTGCAGACATCAAGGTGGGAGGCCACTTGGGGACCAATGATCACCGCATGGTATGGTTCAATATAAGGATGGTTGTGGTACTGAACCACACAAAGGTGAGGGTACTGAACTTCTGGAGTGCAGATTTTAAAAAGATAAGTGAATGCCTCAAGGATGACCTAATAGGGGTGGGTGATCTGGGTGGTGTGTCGGAATAAGGGGCGAAGATAAAAGAAGGGCATGGTAAAGGCAACAAATCTCTGTGTCAAACAAGTGAGCAAAAGCAAGATGGAAAAAGAGATGCTATGGTTCTTGAAAAAGGTGGCTGAAAAGGTAAAAGCTAGAAAGGTAGCATTCAGAAGGTATAAAAAGACACAGAGGAAGGAGGATAGGGAGGTGTATCGGGGAAACAGAGGAAAAGCTGGGAAAGCAGTAAGGAGTGCAAGCTCAAACTGAAGAGAGAATAGCCCAGGAGGTAATGAAAGGGGTCAAGACATTTTTTAAGTGTGTACATGAAAAGAGGAAGACCGGGGTGGGATTGTAAGGTTAAAAAGGGAAGGGGGCACTGTGCAAAGGGGGACCAGGAAAAGGCAGACATCCTGAACAAATACAGAGGAAGGAGAAGGGGAGGGGCCACAGAAAAGTAACAAAAGCTTTGGAAGGAGGAAGGTGGACAGGACACTAATCCTTTTTTGGAGGTGACAGTCCTGAAGGAGTTTGCTAATCTGAAGGGTGGACAGAGCAATGGAGCCAGATGGGTGCATCCAAGGGTACTGAAGGAGCTCAGGGAAATACTGGCTGCACATCTGACAGTTCTATTTAACAATTCATTGGAAACAGGAGTGGCTGCGGAGGACTGGAGGAGGGCAGATATAGTCCCAGTCCCACTACACAAAAGTGGTAGCAGAGAGGAGGCTGGCAATTATAGGCCAGTCAGCCTGACATCGGCGGTGGGAAAGTTAATAGAATCACTGCTAAAGGAAAGGATTGTGGAACATCTTGAATCCAGTAGGTTGCAAGACCCAAGGTAGCATGGTTTCATGGGGGAGGTCAAGTCAAACAAATATGATTGATTTCTTTGACTGGGTGACCAAGGAACTAGATCAAGGTGGAGCGGTGGATGTGGCCTACCTAGATTTCAATAAGGCATTTAACACCATTCCACATAGGAGACTAGTAAGCAAACTGGGTAGCTTAGAAGTGGGTCCAAAGGTGGTAAACTGCTTAAGATAAGAAACTGGTTAGGGAATAGGTGACAGAGGGAGGTGGTAAATGGAGTTCACTCCAAGGAAGGGAGGATGACCACTGGGGTGCCTCAGGGATCAGAGCTGGGACCGGTCCTCTTTAATATCTTTATAAGTGACATTGTAGAAGAGCTGGAAGGGAAGTTCTGCTCCTTTGCAGATGACACCAAAACCTGCAACAGGGTGGACACTCCAGGGAGAGTGGAAAGGATGAGCAGAGACCTGAGAAAGCTAGAACTGTTAAGGATATGCCAGCTGGGTTTCAATCTGAAAAAGTGCAAATTAATGCCCTTGAGCAAATGCACTGGGGCATGGGTTATACCAGAGGATATTGGCCATACAGCCAAATTTTAAAGAAAACACAAAATGCACATGCCCCAATAATGCAATGCATCATGGGAAGCATATGCAAATGCCCATGAATTAATCTGGACTGGCTCATCTTTAAGCAAAATTGTATGGTGCCACAAGGCCTCACAATACAATCAGCAAAGGCTGAGAACAGCAGACAACGTGTTTCATCCTCATTTGGACTCATCAGTGTGCCATATCTGTATCTCAACCCAGGGAAAGAGAGCCAGTCTATAGGGGGATCTTATTTGTTTGGGTCATGGGCAGCCCAAAGTAGAGAGAAAAGAGAACTATTACTATTGTGCCTTAGGGCACAGAAACCTAGGGGCAGAGTGAAAAATGGGTGGAGTGGTATTGACAACCATCAAGCAAAAAAGAGACTCTGGGATAATCATATTGGATGACCTAAAGGTAGCCAGGCAGTGCAACAAGGCAGTCGGGAGGGTGAGTGGGATGCTAAGAGTGCATAGGGAGGTGTATCACCAGCAGAAAGAGGGAGGTGGTATTGCCTATGTATAGATTGCTGGTAAAACCCCACCTAGAGCACTGTTCAGTTCTGGATACCACATCTCTGGAAGGACATAGACAGAGACAGAGTGGAGGACGTCCAGAGGAGGGCAACTAAAGTGGTGCAGGCTCTGCATCAAAAGCCATGTGAGGAGAGACTAAAGGACCTCAATATGTACACCCTGGAACAGAAGAGGGAAAGGGGAGATATGATAGAGACCTTTACCTTACGGGGGCAAATAAAGTACAGGTGGGGAGTATTTTTCAGAAGAAAAGGTACTAAAGAACAAGGGGACATGCTGTGAAGCTCGAGGGGGTAGATTCAGGAAAGATATGAGGAAGTACTTCACAGAAAGAGTGGTGGATTCCTGGAACAGCCTTCCAATGGACGTTGTGGGGGGCAATAACAGTGGTGGGGTTCAAGAATGCACGGGATAAGAACAAGGGAATCATAGTGGAAAGGAAGGGGGGAGGGTAGATCGAGCACGGTCTGTGGTAATAGTGTAAGTAGGGAGAAATGGGCAGACTGGATGAGCCAAGTGGTCCTTTTCTGCCATCAAATTCTATGTTTCTCTGTTTAAAGAGCTTCTGACATGGGGCCACCCCAATGGCCCAGCTAATGACCTGGATTCAAAAGCGAGCCCGGGAAGCCACATCTGGAAGCAGGCCAGAGCAAAACCAGTTGCCACTCAGCAGTGTGACTTGGTGTGGGAGGGTTGGTGGTAGACACCACCACTGTAGTACCCTTGCAGTTGGGCCAGGGAGCTTGTTCCTGCTGCACAGGGGATGATGCAGCTGTGCATGGCCATTACAGGCACTCAGTCCCACCAGGAGTTAAGGGAGGAAATTAAAGGGGAAGAAAAACCTGGTGGCTGTCTGAATGACAACCTGGATTGGCCTGACCAAGGTATATCCCTGACAGCAGAATATGCCCCTGCACTGACAAGCTACTGGCAGGGAGGGAAAATATGTAGCATATATTTCACATATTGTCTATAAAATTCTCATACAAATTAGTATTATGGCGGAAATTTGCATGGAAACAGGATCTTTATCCCTAAGAGTTTATCTACACATACAGCTGATTCCTCACTTGAAGTCATAATCCTTTGTGTTGATGTCACTGTCAGTTGTCATGGTAATAACTGTGATGCCACAAGCAGGGTATTATGATATCAGGTTGGGATTAGGTAATAGGAGCTGATGAATTTGCTAAGAACAAAGGTACATGTTTTCATGTACATGAACTCAATAATAAATAATGGGGAGGAGAAATAGAGAATGAATGTGAGATATGTGCTGAATTGAATCCAAGTGATATGTTTTTCAAAGTTCTTCTGCAGGCATCAGTTGCTCCTTAGATGCATTATTTGAAATCACATGTATCTGTTTGTCAAGCAGCAAACAGACATTTCCTAACCTTGCATTAGACTTTTTATACTAGTCAGCATTTCTTGGTAGTTAATGACCACTATTGAAGTCAGATACTGTAACACACTTTTCACTTCATTGTTCAGCCAGGTTTGCAGTACTGTACACAGTGACAGGACCACTGAAACTATTGGGAGTCACCAAGGATATGCTCAGCCACTGCTGTATCACTGCCCATTCAGTGAAAAACTGGGACCCTATTTCCAAAAGGGGTTCCCATTCAGTTCCTCCGGCAAAATCTTTTGAAAATCGAACTACACTTCTCCACATTGCTTACATGGCTTAGAGCTTTTAGATCAGTTCACTAGTCTGACTTTCAACAGAGAAAATCTGCAGGTAGCCCTGCACCTCACAGTGCAGTAAAGTCATGTGTTTGTGCTGTTGAAAAAAAATGCCAAGGTCATAGCATGATTGAAGAACCTTCTCTCCCACTCTGACTCACTACCCCTGTATGATATTGTTTTCCACTGTAGAAGGTTCTTTTTAAAAATGAGGTTGAGATCCCTAAAGAAATTGCTTCAATCAGCAGCGATGCTTAATGACTGTTAATGGGAAGTGGAGATAGGATAGTGAGTGTTACTTTGATTAATAAGAGAACTACAGAGAATTTAAATTGTGCCACTGATGGATTATTTTCTTCAAGCTTGATAAGCACTTCTCATGTGTTCTAAAATTTGGTCAATACTGTTAAAGACAGCAAATGAAGTATAATTAATTCTGTTGCCACTGCTCAGACTCAAGTGTTACTAAGATAGAGATTATGATGCACAGAGCACTGAGTTACAACTATAACAAGTCAGCCTTCAGTGGTGGAAACATATCTTAGGGTTGGGGACTATCCCGCTTATGGAATGGACTTTTTTTAAATGTATTATGTTTTTACTTGCATTAATGCCCTGAAGAAATTATTTCTATTTATAGTATTCTGTAGATAAGTGAAGCACATGCAGAAAAAATAAATAGTATATAAAACTGTACAGCTGTGTGTTGTAAAAACAATATATTGTAGACATGCTCGTAAACAAGAGGTCAAGGGCATGCTAAATTGGTGTTGACCATCTCAGTAGAAAATTGGATTCAAGTACTTGTTTTATACTCTAGACAGACATTCAGTGTTTGGGGAAAATCCAGTGCTTTAGGTTTTGAGGAGCAGTGTTGTGCAGATAGCACCCAGTATCCATAGGAAATTCTCAAATTGTACCATTTAGCTTCATAATGATACCATGAAGACTTTAGACTACCAGGGTTTCCCTCTCCATCATTAACTAGGCATGTATTGCAAATGTCTATGACTGTTGTCTTGGATGTTGGTAAACACTTGAAGGAGAACTGCATTGAACTTGTTATTTTGTCATGTACATGCGGTTTTTAAAATCTGGTTCCAGTTTTGTTACTGCTCTGTCTTTACTGGACCTTTAGTAAGCCCAGTGGATGTTTCTGATTTACACTCTGATAGTGAGCACCATTTCAGAAGTGTAAGGTGTAGTTTATATCCCCTTCCACAGCAGAGTTCTCTTGTAGAACATGACTGCATTGTGACAACATGGAAGAGCTTAACAAGGACATCAACTCCATTGCACAGTTCAAAAACAGTCCTTACCAGCAGTGTGTCAATCAAAAATACCCACTTAGTTTACTAAGAGGCTTGGAAAGATGAAGCAATAACATATATGGAACCAGTATTTGACAAACAGCTTCTATAGAAAATACTGATTTGCAGGTTAAATGTGCTTCCTAAGCGCAGCAAACCTAAGAACCCTCCCCCAGTGATAGCCAACCTCCTGATTATCATTTTTATAACAAGGACTTTTTATAAGCACCTTAAAATACTTTTGTTTACTTTAATCTTTGTAATAATGGTCCACATCTTCTGCTATACCTGTAGCTTGCCAGCATCTTGTGAGCAGCTGTACTCTTCCCCGTCTTGCTCTTTACTAATATGTCTTGCCAGCTTAGCCATTGCTCATTCTGTCTTGTCTAGTCTAATCTAGTCTAGTTTACTCTAGTCTGTTCTATTCTGTTCTATTCAACCCTGTAACCCATTAGCCCAGTGGACTGGATAATTTATTAAGACAGCCATTTTTTTTTTCTAAATGATAGTGTTATCACTGCTAGTTTGATCATGCAGTAACTATTTTGTGCTCTACCTGGGTACAGTTTCCTCTGCTGTGATTGCATAGGCTTAAAAAAAAGGGGGGGCACATTGATTTCTTACACTTCCGACTTGATAGAAATAATTCTAAACCATCCTCACCCAACTGAATCTCTTATTGAATGTTGCCATTGTGTGCTGTCACTGGGTGGCATAAAAAAGTAACATCTTGTCTGCATTTATATCCCCCAAGTTGGAAGTGCAGACCTGCTCTCCTCTCTGATTGGGCATGTTGGCTCATTGATCAAGAAAAAATAGTTAATTTTGTTTGGTGACTATAATATATTTATTGGCTTAATGATTGCAATAAATCTGTACTTCAGGGTCTCTAAACTCAGTTTGTCCCAGAATAGCTCTTGAGTCCACCAGGTGCTCTAAAAATAGTAACACCCTGATTAACTGGATCCTTACTCCAAGAGAGAATCAGATTAGATGCTCAGGTGTGCTCCCTGATGCCATTGGTGATCACTCACTTGTATATTGTGTGTGGTGGGCAAAACCGTTAAATATCCCCCCCTCCCAAGATTATCCACTTCAGAAATTTCTCTAACCTGGACCCTGAACTTTTCAAGCTAGTTGCAGCTAAAATCGATTGGTCCTATCTACTTGAGGCTCCTGATGTCAGCTTTGGACTCACCTTTTTCACCTTAGTTTTTACCGTCCTTAAAGATAAAATTGCCCCTGTTATAAAGAGAAGAGTTCATGGCCCTGTCTCTAAATGGCTGAACCAACCACTTCTAAATAAGCTGATTCAGAGAGGCAAAAAATTGTTTGAGTTCAAGGCCTCCTCCTCCTCTGTTATTGACTGGACTGCTTACATGATGTTGTGAAATGATTGCAAAAGAACAATCAGGCTTAACAAGAGCTCCCATTGCAAGAACCCTTTAAACTCCACTGCCCCAAACCCCAAGCTGTCTGAAAGCATGGCAAACAAATGCTGAGTCAGTCTGGTGGTCATCTTTCCCCTGACATGGTTTTAAATGGTTTCAATTGTAATGATAGCTGAACTACAGCCAATGAATTAAATTATCATATCTCTGAATTCTCTTCCTATACTCATGCCTACCCTGATCTGCTCACACTACCCTCTTGTAGTGGCTTCCTTTCTTTGTCCCCCCAATCTGATGAACAGTCTCCTTTTTATTTTAAATTGGTCAGTACTGCTGAGGTTCATAGACTCCTGATACAGTTTCCTGATTCAAAATCAGCATGTTCTGATGATATGGAGCCTGAACTCCTTAAGACTGCTGCTAATGAGTTAGGCACCACTGTTGCAAAGTTAATCAACTTATCCCTGCTTTCTGGGGTAGTACCTGAGTTATGGAAATATTATTGCGTTGTTCCAGTATTTTAGAAAGGGTACTATACTTTTTAAACAACTGCTGACCCAGCACCATCCTCTCAACATTAAAGAAAATACTTGAAGAAATTATTGCCTCCCAGTTTACCAATTCCCTTTCCACCTATGAGTTCCTCTAATCTACACAGCATGGTTTCTGCAAAGGTCATAGTACCACAACTGCCATTCTCACCCTCATGGATAGTATTACTTTCATGATGGATATGGGCAGTCTCACAGGCACTGTCTTTATAGGTCTAACAAAAGCTTTTGACCTTGTTGATCACACTCTGCTCTTTGGCAAACTTGCCAACCTGGGAATTTCATATACTGCTCTCCCTTGGTTCTGCAGCTATCTTGCAAACCTTTCTTAGAGGGTTAAATATAGTTCCTTTTTGTCTGACCCTATCCCATAGTTCCTCCTTGTCTGACCCTGCTTCAACCCTGGTGGGGGTTCTGCAAAGGTCTGTCTTAGGTTCCCTCTTATTTGCCTTGCATATAAACTGTATAAACCAATGCCTTCTTTGTTGTTCTGCCATTCTGTTTGCAGGTGACCTGGTCATCTATACCTGCTCTAAAAGTGTAGATCACATAAACCAATAATTAACTATGGCCTCCAGTCCATGCACAATTGGCTGTCTGCTAACAAATTGATTTTGAAAATGAACAAAGCCCACTCTATACTGTTTAATACACCCTCCAGACTGAGGTTGTGCATGTCTCCTATATCTGTAGCCTACTTAATGGTATCCTAGTTTCCTACTACACCTACCTTAGAGTTACACTCGACTCATCATTTGACAACTAATATAATTGGTGTCTGTAAGTCAGTAAAGTCTATGCTGGGTGTCTTCTACAAAGTGGACCATACTCTGACCTCCGATAATTGCCTTGCCATAGCCTGAGGGATGCTCCTCCCAAAACTGCTTTATGGAGTCTCAGTCTTCTCAGCTGCCTCAAAATCCACTATCCTTAGATAGGAGGATACTTATAATGACATTTGCTGATTCGTGCTGGCATCTCATCAGCACACCTAGCATTGCTCCCTCTACAGCAGGCTTGGTTGCCCCCCCCCCAATCCTTCCTCTCTGATCACAGTTTGGGGGGCGTAATCTTTAGCATAGAGCATAATTGCCAGCCCCTACCACTTGCTTTGCTCCTCAAACCTATAATAGGTGGATACCCCTTGAAGTCTGGTGATGATGCCATATTGACCCTCCCCAAACTCAGGGCAAGAGCAGATGAATCATCCTTTGCCTATGCAGCACCAAGGTTATGATATTTCATACCCTCTGAAATCCACCTCTGCCCCTCGGTAACAACATTTCATCTTAAGGATCATGAACATTTCTTTAATTTGACAAGCTGCTCCTGCCTCTGAAGTATACTGATACTTACTTGCACCAATAAAGTTATTTACTTTTGCCTTTTAAATTCATTGTATTACTTAGTCCCCTGTGTAGCTTTGTTTCATGTGATTGCATGTGTCATTGCTAATATTATTTTTTAATTTCTATTTATTATGATGCAATTGCTCTTTTATTTCTTGTTTTTATTTTATTTGTGCTTTGCATAGTTTATATATTGCATATATTGCCTTGTTTATCATCTTGTGTGTAACCTCCCCGGGTTGTTCCTGAAAGTAGGCATCTGACTGTGTAGTGTACTTACCTGGCTAGAAAAAAACTAAATAAATAATCTTATATTTATTTTATTTATTTATTTTATTTTATTCGCTTTTGTTGACCGGGTGGGTACACTAGACATAGGAATGCCTATTTTCAGGTACGACCCGGGAAATTACTAAAGGGTTTTAAACTGAAATGCTAATAATGCTGTCCAGATAATGGTGTTATCTGTGTGATGTCACGTGGAGCGAATAATTCACACTATGTCCATCTCCATTCAGAAATGATTACCAGAGTAAGTGCTGGGTGGGTTTCCCCTGAAGACAGCTATACAACACAGATATAATGATTAGAATCATGTGCATTCAAGTGGAAATACATTGTAGAGCACTTAAGCCATAGACTTTTATTCACATCTTCTCTTCTGGAAAATAATATGGGATCCCTAGTCCTCTCTTCACATAATTTTAAGAGCTTCTTCAGTATCTGGGAAAACTTAAAAAATACATATATATTTAAAAGGAATAATAATAGCTCAAGAAATATGATAAAATAATTCAACTTATATATAATTAATGCTCTGTATTTATCTTGCCTCCATTTTTAGTACTGGGGACCACTGCAAATAAACATGAATTTTGGCCTTCATCTGCTCCTCTTACATTCAGCCTCTGTTGACATCATAATCCCCTGTCTGTGTCATTACAGTCTGTTCCTCCGGAAATATTTAGGATGTCAGAAGCTGTGGTTTATGACTTCAGCAGAGGGATAAGCAGGTGAAGCAGATGAAGTCTGAAGTGCAAAGATTCCGTTCTCATGCAAACATTTTGAAGAATGAGGGGAGATAAACTCAGAAAATGTTTGAAATGACAGCTGTATTATGTCTGAATTATGTAAGTGAAAAGGTTTTGCCAGAGACTGGAAAATCTCTTTATAATTTTCTTACACTTAGGGGACCAATATTAAGCAACATTTTCATAGCTTACTATGTTCAGTCTAGCTTATTTAAACATGCTGTACTGTTACAGTATTTAGAAATAGGATTTACGGCTTCCAGCAGTTGTCTTGCCCAAATTCTTTGGCAGGGTGGATGAAAGTATATTTGAATGAACTATGGTGCATTGCCCCTTAAACTATACTTAGATGTTTATGTATGTCTCAGTTACAAAGCTCTTGTTGCATAAAACTGTAGTAAAACATACTAATGCCATGCCAGATTGTCAGGAGCCATGATGATTGTTTATTGGCTAGTACTCCTACAGGAATAAAATTCTAATGTCTGTGCCAGTAGCATCAATTTAAGCTGGATAAATTATTGAATTTTTCTTGCACTGTAACCAACATGAGCTTTGACACTGAATCTGTAATGTAACTCTATGTGACAGGACATTGAGGATCAAGTGAACTATAACTTTCACGCGGAATCATATTTTCCAAGATAATAAAATGGCATTGCTGAAAGATGTTTATGTGAAATATGTTAGTGGTCAGCATGTTGACACCAAGAAGAAATAGCATTTTATTTTGCATGTAGAAAATTCATTGGAAAGTATTTCAGTTATCGAAGCATTATTTTGTAAAACCTCTGCTTCAACCACAAGCAAATGTATAGCAGGAAACTACAACTGACCCACCAGCATAAAACCTTTTGGCACAATACATTCCTCTTTAAAGATCTTTTTTCATAAATGTGTAATGTGAATTTTGAGATGTACATAGGCATAGCAAATGGCAGTACCTTATTGTCATTAACTCTTGCTCTGGATCTGAAACAGATGCAAATATATTAATTTTCTAGTTTCCTCCCCCCAAAATTGACATTGCCAGGTCTCAAATCTCCTAATGTGCCCCTTCCCCCAAATTGGATTTCAGTTCATTCCATTTTTTATTTCTATATACAGTATATTTGTATGAAAACAGACTCTTTGTCTCATAGACTTCATGGACCCTGTTCAGAGTCACAATGGCTGTTGGCTGCTGCTACCACTTAATAAGAATTGCAACTTTGCCCACCCCATTTTACCAACAACAAGGGGGTTACAGATGCTCCTAGTACAGTAGCTAAATGCTCTGCAACCATACAGTGAAGGGGTGGGTATTACCATGCAAATAACTCTCAGGGCCATATACAAGACATTCAGCCCATTAGCAGATTTTTGGAAATACCCACTGTATGTTGAACAACTACTGACAGAATATGAGCATGGCACAAAACTGTACCAGGGTCTCCAGGTGCTGACAAGGAAGTGGAAAGTGGAGGCACACAGATGTCAATCAGAATTTATGGAGGAATGGGACTAGCAAGGGGCTTCCATTGGATGTCAGGGAATGCATTTCACGTAAGGAGCACGTGGGCACTACTGGACCACACAGAAGGAGGATTCATGTGTGCAAAATTAATTAACATCTGGGCCAGAAAGAGGTCTAGAAGTAGGGAGAGAGGGTGGGATGAAACCTCTAGTGGCATCACTGGTCTCAATGAAGTTGCACAATGTCAGAGTGCCATAGGACTGTAGCTATTTATGCCATGCTACAACTCCATGGGAATCAGTAACAATTATGTTACAGCAGTGGCAGCCACTAACTTATATCAAACTGATTCACATTGCAACATGGTCGCAGAGGGGACTCCTCACCCCTGTGACTAGGCACTTTCTTTGTGTATGGCACAAATGGGTAGTGATGCAACTGGGCAACAGTTTGCCTCCCATATTACAGTACCACACACTGCAACTGGGTATTGTGGGTTGTAATCGCTGAGGCACTCCAGTTCCTTACAGACTGGGTTATTATGTCCGCTTGATTGACTCGGATGCACATATAACTAAAAAGGTGACAGTCTGTCCCACCTTGGCTCTGTCCTGTCCTCATATCTTCATTATTCATGTGCATCTGACCAGGCTGCAGCAATTTCTGAGCTCCTTTCTGTCTACATTTAAGAGTACATTCAACTGTAACCTTAAAGAGTACCTTTCCTGCTCTATTTTAAATTTCCCCCAGGAACACTTTAGGAGCCTTACCTGCCCCAAAGCTCACTAGCTCTGAGATTATAAATTTTTTATGGCCAAAATTCAGGAGGGAAGGGAATGTATTTTTTTTTTAAATCGCACTTTATTCTCCCCCACACCACAGCCCCACTCAGTTGGGAGATGCTCATGCACCAGCCCCGCTTCTCTGCTCTTACTTGAATCCCTGGTGGACCCCCAAGGAGCCATGGCTATATCCCCCAGGCGGGTACGAGGTGGGGCCCAAACTCTCTGAGGCAATCTAATTTTGTTGGGTTCCTTCCGGTAGTCAGGTAGACAGGAGCCATTAGGGTCAGTACTGTGGCGCTCCTTCCCCTCAGTGCTCCAGCATCATTTTCTTCTGTTCTGGGGGAGTGGCATATGCCCTGATGTCAAGGCGACTGCTGACGTCCACCACTCTCTGACCCTCTCTGCTTGTACTGCACTTGCTGTGCCCCCAGCTTCTGCCAGAGGCCAGGCAAGTGTCAAGTCTGCACCCTCTCCCTCCTGGGAGAAGAGAGCTGTCCCTCAGATGCTTGATATTCTCCCTCCCCTGCCAACCTGGGCTCATTCCCGAACCCGGGTTGCCGGCATGGTATGAGGTGTGGCGTCCAATGCATCAACCCTCAGCACCAGTGGGCCGGCTAGAAGGGAATGTATTTTGGCTCTGTGGAACTGAGAGCCCAATCCTTCAATCCTTTCCACTTCCTGATTTGGGGACCCCCCCCACACTCTCACGCTTTGTGATGTAATACTATAGAGGGGGCATCCTCCAAAGAGTTGTATAGGGACCCACTTTCAAGTCCTTTTTTAATATTTTTGGATGCTAATTTCTACAAGTCAAGGCCATCACTCAATTAACAAGGGCCTTGTTAGCTGAATGGCGGCCTTGATTTGTTGACATCAGCACCCTAAAATGTTAAAAAAGGACTTGAAGATAAGCCCCTATACAACTCTATGGAGCATGCCTCCGCTCTCTCCATAGTACCACTTGTAAGTACAGTATATGCTACTCTATCTTTCACTGGCCACCCCTTATTTAATGGGACTGTGTTGTGATTATTAACAAGTTCAGTTCAGGCATATCACTTTAAGGATTCAACAGGCAAGTTAACAGGCACCTTGAGATAACCTGAATCGCGTTTACTCTGACTGCCTGCCTCCTCTGCTAGTGGACATGGGCACAAGTCTATGCACGTGCGTGACCCCCATTTCAGTGGTCACACCTTTGCTGTGCATGCTCATGTTGGTGGAGCTCTCCCCTGGCAGTGGGGCACTCAGTGAACAAAAAAATTCAGTGCTGCACTTGGCAAGCACCTGGAGCCCCTATTAGCAGCTCCAGACTTAACTTGCTAATCCCCTCCAGTGCTGCCCACAAGGGAGGAAGGAGGATTGTCCTGAGGCTTATTCACTGATTTATTTGATAACCGGGTAGGTACAATGGTCCGAGGGACCCTTTTCAGGAACAAACCAGTCATCTAGATGGCACATACAATACATTAGATTCAACATACTGTACATTAGAATCAACATACAAGTGGAAGTGGTACATGCAGTCTGGTTAAGCACAGTATATGACAGTTCATTCAAATAGAAACCAAAGCAAAGGCATGCAGTTGGGCTGTCAGCTTGTTGTAGCAGGGCTCAGCAATAAGGGCCACATTATCAGAAGGAGCTAGGTCAGTGTTTAGACACCATGATTGTTACACTGCCTTGATCTGACCATCTTGGACAGTTTGTCTCCTTCCTGCCCATCCCTCTTACCTTGCTCAACCAGTTCTCTCCAGGGCATTTTGCCTTTTTTCTTGCCCACCCCCCTTCTTTACTCACCCCATATGTGAAATCATGCTAGATTACTGCAAAGCCAAAACCTCATATTACCTTGCTTGACCAGTTCTCTCTAGGTAGGACATTTGGCCTTTGCTCCTGTCCATCCTCCTTCCTTACTCAGACCCTATGTGAAATCATGTTAGATTACTGCAAGGCCTCAACCTCGTATTTACTTAGATAGGAAGGCCTTGTGGCACAGGAAGTGAGCCATATTGCGTCACTTCCTGTGGCTATTTTGAAGGCACATACTACATTTATGCAGGGTAAAGGATCTTTTGTTCCCTAAAGATTGCCTTGTAGGCTGCGCTGCCTCTGATGGTGCTTCTGCACCCCAGGCAGGGCAGGGCTTTAATCTCCCTTCCTCTGCTGCCTCAAGGTGAATTTCACTTGAGTGGTGGCCTATGTAGCATGGTTTTAGAATAGTGAATGTAAAAGAAAAGGGACTTATCTGTTAAAAAGAATACATGCAACAGCAATGTGCTGCCTCTGAGACAACCTTCAGGGAACAAAACTTTCCCGGTGCTGCTGATAGGAAATGACATGATTTGCATCATTTCCACTGGTCATGTTGGGGGCCATTATATTTCAGTAAGGCTTTCAACATCATTCCATTTAGGAGACTCATAAGGAAGTTGGACAGCTTAGGGGTGAGTCCGAAGGTGGTAAACTGGGTAAGAATTTAGTTAAACGATAGCTGACAGAGGGTGGTGGTAAACAACGTTCACTCTGGAGAAGGGAGAGTGACCAATGGTTGGGGGAAGGGGGGAAACCAATCCTCTTTAATGCCTTTTTAAGTGACATTGCAGATGGACTGGAAGGGAGGGTATGCCTCTTTGCAGATTACACCAAAATCTGCAATAGGGTGGACACTCTGTGGGCTGGAAAGAATGTGCTGAGAGCTGAGAAACTTGCAGAGTGGTCAAAGGTATGACAGCTGGGCTTTAATGCAGAAAAGTGCAGAATCATGCATTTAGGGCACAGAAACCCAGAGGCAGAATGCGTAATAGGAGAAGATGTATTGATGGTCACCAACCAGCAAAAGGACCTGGGGATAATCATATCTGATGACTTAAAGGTGGCCAGACAGTGCAAAAAGGCAGTCGGTAGGGCCAGTGGTATGCTGTGATGCATAGGGAGGGGCATCACCAGCAGAAGGAGGGAGCTGGTGTTACCACTGTATAGATTGCTGGTGAGACCCCACCTGGAGTACTGTGTCCAGTTCTGCAGACCACATCTTTGGAAGAACAGACAGAGTGAATGCTGTCCAGAGGATGGCAACTAAAATGGTGAGCAACAGCAAAAACTGCTCCACTGAGTTGAGTGTGCCCAGTGTATATACTTTAGTAGAAACAGACCTAACACCGGCACCACTTTGCTGTCAGTTAAAAAATGGCTTTAATGAAAAAATATTAAAATAACAAACCGTCCATCAGAGTGGCTTGCTCACAGAAACCCTGACCAGTTTTGCATCTAATGTGTCATCAGAGGGATGAAGCACATTGGTGATAAGCAGTCATTTAAAGGGACCAGGACCTACTTAAAGTGACAGTGCACAAATCCAAATCAATCAAAGAAAGTGCTAATAGTGTTTGTAAATCCTATAGATTAACTACATTAATATCACACTGTAATCCATGCAGCTTAAATGAGAAAATACATAATTTAGCTTATATTTAAAAATCAATGCAGCTTAAATGAGAGAATACATAATTTAGCTTATATGTAAATGTCAAATTTTACAAATATAAGAATTAATTTTTCTCAAGTATACATTCAGTAGATTCTCCACTGGTGCCAGAGGTGGATAAATCTTCTCTCCTCAGCACTCTAAATTGGAAGAAGAAAAACAATGGAAAGGCTCATTAGTGAATTACAAAGACACACACTCCAAATACTGCTATGACCCCTATTTTCTGATGCATGGTAACAAATCTATGCTGTCATTACGTCCTGGGTATCTTAATGCCCCCAGAGTAAAAATCCAATAAGATTCCTTCCAGCTAAGTTTCTGGTCCTACCTCCACGTGGGCCTGCCCCTATCTTTTCTATCCCACAAAATTTAAATTCCTGTTGCTCCCCCTCCCCAGTGTGTCTCTTGGCATACAATGGTTAGCCAAAACATTATTACAGTCCTCATTTGTAGCACTCCTCAAATGTTCCCCAATATGTATTTTTTTTATACTTTATTTTTATTGTTATACATGTTTACATACACATAATAAATCCATATCTGGGACAGACCATTGCTTAAGAGTAAACCCATCTGGAGACAAAGTTTCCCCTTAATATTTAGAATATAATGCATCCCCGATATAGTGATACCACATGGAGGGGTAACTAAACATTTTACTCCAGTAAATATCAAAAACATTGTAAGCTGTGATGTTAAGCCCAGGAGCAGTATGACAGTACCTATATGACTTAAGTCCATAAAGTCTCGAAAGTCCATGCCCTACCAGAGGGCTATTGGAGTCATACTATTTGACCTAAAAGATCAAAACTAACCATGGATTTATACCCAGAGCAGCAATACAGTACTTTACTATAGTTACATGAACAGTTTCTGCTACAAAAAAGAACGCTCAAGACTCAGTAATCATTATTCTATCTGTAATATATTCTATTTAGAACAAAACCTAACATCTATAAACTTTGGTCAAGTCCCAATATTTTAACTGAAGTCGGAGAAAAGAACAGGTGTTAATACAAAGCTATAATGCCTTCAGTTTGAAACCTATTTTAGGGCTGAGGAAAAAAAAAAAAACTCCATTGTGCTTAAATCTACATTACAGTTCGCTGATATTCAGCGTTCTGTATCAGAATCGTTGTCTCCAGGCTCCCGATGCCGGTCTTGAGCAGGAACAAAACGCAAGGCCCATTTCCCTGCTTCTGTGGAATCCGAGAAAGCCCAAACCTTCCCCTTATATACGATTCGCAATCTTGCGGGAAACACTACTGTGTGGATAATAGAGGCCTCTCTCAGTATTTTCCTGACCCTGTCAAATTTCTTCCTCCATAAATGTGTGGCATAACTTAGGTCGGGAAACAAGTAGATGCTCCAGTCGTCCTGCGTAATTGGGCTTGCTTGTCTGGCAAGTCGAAGTATTCTGTCCCTGGAACCAATGCCCTCCGTGATCAAGAGCAGTGTCCTGGGACTCTCGGAGTCTTCTCTGTAGCCTCTTGGCATGATCCAGTAGACCTTTTGCAGAGGTATGTTTAAATTCTGACCCTCGGGCATTAGTTTTAAATTGAGCCACTCGCAGAGGAACATAAGGGGGTAGTCTCCCTCTATCCCCTCAGGTAGACCCAGAATTCAAATGTGCGAGGAGCGAACTTGATTTTCTAAAGTTTCAAGTTGGGCTTGCATGTGGTGATTCTCTTTCACCAGAAGTGTAGTTGTGGCTGCAGCTGAATCTGCCTGACGCGTTGCATCTCCAACTTCTACCTGTATCCCTGCCACTGATTTCTCCACCAGAGTGACCCGGGTAGCAAACATGTCCATTTTGGTGTTTAAATCTGCGACCGATGTTATCAGTCTTTGTAACTTTAGACCGATAGATGACATGGTCTCCTCGGGCTCCCACTGAGATGCAGCCTGCTCCTCCATCCCAGGGCGCACTGTCTGAGAAGTTCCAGTTGTTTTTGTACTCGTGCCACCACCTCTGTCTTTTCTAGGATTACCCATTTTAGGTTTGTTGGGATCCTCTTTTGATCTGTTAGATTTATTTTCCTGAACAGCCACTCTAAAAATCAGATTTTAATCAAACTTTGAGCTTTTTGTACAGAGCTATTCGAGATTGCTGCCTGTCAGCTCAGGCTCCTCAGCGCCCCTCCCCCAATGTGTATTTTAAATGCTGTTGTAGTTTTGCCTATGTAAAAAGCACCACACTCGCACACAGCCATACACACCAGGTTTGTTGTTCTACAACTAAAGAAAGATCTAGATTCAAAAATATTGGTGTTGTTAACACTGGTAAATGAACTGCTTCTAAGAATTGAAGGGCAAAATTTGCAGTTCCCACAAGCAGAGGTGCCATATGGGCGTGGGGGCCACCATTGTCCCCTAGTGGGTTCAGCTGATTCTACAAGCTGTAATCTGTGCAGCAAATGATACTGTAGATTTCTTCCCTTCTTATAAATCATTTAGGTGGTAACCTGGTAGCATCTCTCAAAAGGGTGGTTATTTGTAACAAATCCCAGTCTTTTGAGGACATTCTCAGTCTCCCTGGACTGTCTAGAATAAACTGTAACAAAGTGCATCCTTTCTGGGCCTTTTTCCTTTTTGTTAATTGTAATTAAGCTTTCCCTTTCCACACTTGGAGGCAGTATAGTGCAGTGGTTTAAGGCTCTGAGCTGCAAACCTGGAGACCTGGGTTTGAATCCCACAGCCCCCACTTACATACTGTGTGATCCTAAGCAAGTCACTTAACATCCTTGTGTGTCCAGGTTGCACCTGTAAACAAACTTTCAGCATAGTGTGTCTCTCCTGGTTAAAAAGCAAACAACAACAAAAAAACAAAAACACTAAAGGCATTTTGAAGTGCCTGTTCCACCACCCCTCTGCTAGGCCCCCCTCCTGAAATCTCCTGCTCATGTATAACCCGTTCACTATGAAATCACTCTCTTCACTACACTTTCTTCTAATCCTGAACATTTAGGCCTTGAAAATGTTATTTATTAAATGGTGTGGGTGGCAACTAGAGGCATGCAGTAACGAGTTCCTATCAGTGGGTTTCAGAACTAATTTGTTTCAATTGTTCCGTCCTCCTTCTCCATAACCAAAATGTCTAAGAAAGAAGCCGATTGTTTGCCACATTGAACAGAGTAAATTTTAAATTAGGATTACTATTTTCTAGATATCCAATGAAACTATCCAGCTCCTCCCTAAATGTATACTTGAGAAAAATTGATTCTTATATTTGTAAAAATCTCATATTTTAAATACAGTATAAGCTAAATTATGTATTTTTTCATTTAAGCTGCATAGATTCTTGTGTCTAGTTAATGTAGGATTTACAGGCACTATTAGCATTTTGTTTGATTGATTTGGATTTGAGCACTGTCACTTTAAGTAGGTCCTTTTAATTTACTGCTTATCACCAATGTGCTTCGTCTCTCTGATGATGCATTAGATGAGAAACCGGTTGGGATTTCTATGAGCGACA
The DNA here is from genome assembly GCA_016271365.2 of Neoceratodus forsteri. Classification (NCBI taxonomy): domain Eukaryota; kingdom Metazoa; phylum Chordata; order Ceratodontiformes; family Ceratodontidae; genus Neoceratodus; species Neoceratodus forsteri. The sequence goes on from CM057456.1 coordinate 1,263,606,153, forward strand.
CGGTCTGATGGACAGTTTGTTATTTTAATCTTTTTTCATTAAAGACTTTTTAACTGTCAGCAGTGTGGTGTTTGGTTTGTTTCAACTAAAATGGTGCAGGGTGTGCATCAGAAGCCCTATGAGGAGAAACTAAAGGACCTCAATATGTACACCTTGGAAGAAAGGAAGGAGATGGGGGATATGCTGGAGATCTATAAATAACTCACAGGGGTAAATAAGGTACAGGAGGAGGGTATTTTTCAGAAAAAAAAATATGCACGAGAACAAGGGGATAGGCAATGAAGCTGTAGGGGGTAAATTCAGGAGAGATGTGAGGAAGTACTTCTTCATGAAAAGAGTGGTGGATGCTTAGTGCAGTCTTCCAGCAGAGGTAGTGGGGGTGAAAACAGTGGTGGGATTCAAGAATGCATGGGTTAGCCATAGGGGAATCTTAGTGAAAAATGGGGGGTGAGTGCTGGTGATCAAGTAGGGTCTTCTGTGATATTATAGCTGGGAGAGTGGGTGGGCCAAAGCGATCCTGCCATTACAGTCTATGCTTCTATGTGGCACTATATACACTACATCGGAATTCACTCAGTCCCTTTGTGAAACATTCAGATATAAAACAGCCTGCTACATATTTGTGTGTGTGTGTGTGGGGGAGGTTGGGGGGGGTATGTGTGTGTATTCTACCAGGCATCATGGTGAAGTCCAAAAAGTGCAGAACCTGCAGCGTCTTTCTCCTGCCCACACATGCCAGACCACTCTTCCCCCTATGCACTTCAGGAGAAGCTCGAACCCTGCCGAACCAGCAAATTGCTCTAGAAGAGCCAGGCTTATTTGTTATCATCATGCCAGACAAACCAACTGACAAGCTGTCAACCAGAGCTGAACCCACACACAAGAGCAAGGATACAACCACTTAGACTCCGGATCCCACATCCAAGCTGATATAGAATCAATAGATGATGGCGGCTCTAATACAAGCACAACAACAATTTATGACAGCAGTAATGGAGAAGCTAGGGGAAATAGCTAATCCACACAACCTAATCAACATTGATACCCAATTCACCTTGCCACCATCCATTCCTCAGTCCAGTATGCCTCAACTGGATGGAGATAACCCTGACTCAAGAGAGGAGTCAGATAAAGAATCCATCTGGTCTCTGTAGCTTTAATTCAGAAGCCCTGCTTGTGCCACATTGTAGCTTTAATTTCAAAATCCATTCATCTGAGCCGCTGTAACTTCAAAACAGAACTCTACTTGTGGCACACTGTGGCTTGAAGTTCAAACATGCACCTAGTAACTGACACCACACCTGACTTTCCTGCTAGTGGGCTCAGTTACATGCAGCATGTCCTTCTGCAGTGGAGTATTCTCCTGGAAGTGAGGCGCTCCCTGCAAATCAAGAAAAGCACTTGCACTCTGTGGTGCCTTGAGCCCCTGATAGCGACTCCTGGATCCCTTGTTCCACTCCTTCCTGCAGAATGCACAGTGGGAGCAGGGAAGAGTCCTTATGGTCAGAAGGCAACATCACTCAATGAGCACTGAGCCATAGGTACCGCTGGGCATAGATGCCATCTGCCATTGTTGTTATGCTACTCTGTGAACGTGCTTCACTCCCCACCCTCCTCTTCATCATGGGTGTTGCTCGCTGCAGAAGCACATGCACCATGCTCACCTCCCTGGGTGATGGCTCCTCTTATGCATGCATGCATTCCAGAGAATTGATAGCATGATGTTGGCGTCATCAACATTGCAGTGAGGGCACACAGTGCTGACATAACGTCTAGGCATCATATTGCCATGGGCACCTTAGTATTCAGTTTTCACGATCCCTGTACTCACGAACAGCGAGGCTAGCATTCATCACTTTCAAGTAGCGTGAGTCGACTGCATTCATACACGACTGCTTCTCACCCATATTCTGCTATATGAAACTGCCTCTTGGTTGTGTTGCTGCTTCTCAGCCATAGAAGTGACCCAATTCACATCACTTCCTCTGGCCATGATCTATGGTACACTTGCAGTTGCCAGAAGTGACCCATTTCACGTCACTGCTTGTGGCCATATTGGCATACAGTTACTCTCTCCTAGATGCCTTTCTGCTTCTGGAAGTGATCCAATTCACATCTCTTCTGGCAGCCATCTTAGTGAGGTACCACTGATGCTAATACTGGCCACTCTAGCATAGATAGTGACTCTAACAGTGTCACTGCCTACAGTCATCCTGAGCATGCAAGGTGCTCACAACTGAACCTCTCTGGCTTCACTTTTAATTACATGTTACAGAAGGCCACTGATTAAGTCATGTGGCCCTGGATGTGGCCCGATCTCCACATCACTTCCATTGTACACTGTCTATTTAGCAGCATATTTATGCATATATATATATATATATATATACATACACACACACACACACACACACACACACACACACACACAGTGCAAGCCTGTTATAACGGACACATCTGTGCACACAACTTTTGTCTGTTTATCCAGTGTCCATTATATCCAGAGGACATGGAGCCTATGCGATACATGTGTCTATGTGTGTGAGCATGGGCTCAGAGTGAATGAGAACCTATTATAAAACTTCATAGATTACTTAGAATCCCACCGTGCGTATGTTTCTGTATTCTGTGTGTTTATTTAAGGTTATTTAATTGTCAGAGAGCACAAGTTATTTTAAGGAAGTTTATTGCAGAAGGTAAGAAGAAGATGGTAACTCTGGTATCCACTGAACATGGTGACAGCAATTGAGCACTTACAAAAATGGCAACTCAGTTATGGTGCTTGTGTTCAGGGCTATCTGGCAAGGTAGTGACCGGATACTTGGGTGGGCGAGTAGGGAAACGGGAAGAATACGTGTGCCGGGGGGGGGGAGGTGAGGGACCACACTACGTGAGAGTGGAAGGGGAGGTATGTGGGAGGGAGTGTGGCAGGAAGCTGCTGAGCTGGTTGGCTAACATGGTGGGGAGGGTGGTTGGTTTTTGGTGTGCAGTGTTCGGGTCTGGAGCAGCGCATTTTTGTTTTCCTGGCAGGTGGTCTTGTTTTTTTTTTAAGAATTTAACCCCCCCCCAACATACACCCCCCTGGAGTTGAGAATCCTTAAGTGGTGGGTGCGGGGGCACAGCTCCCCATATACATGCAAGTCCTGTCACCACCTTGCAGTTCACCGCGAGTGTACATAGCCGTAATTCATTTTCGACAATGTACACTCACCCAAACAGTGATCGCTCTTCCGTGATCGCCATTTTCACATAGAACCAGTAACTCTAGTGGCTGGCTGTTGGGGTTCTAGGACAGTAAGCACAAAGGCAATTGTACTGTAAGGGTTTTATTGAAATATAAAATAATTTCCTTTATTGTAATTAATTAATAAAAGCTTATACAGCATGTAGAGAACTATTTTATTATAAATTGAATCTTTGCATCTCCTTTCTTTTTAATAAAACAATTTTCAAATCTCCTCACCAGCTCTGCACCCCCCCCCCAAAAAAAGCACTGAAAATATCCATAAAAGCTTCATACTGTCCCTTATAAGCAATGTTTCTGTCCATTATAACCAGAGAGAAATGCATTGGATTTGATCTATTTGGTTTGGGAAATCAGTGTTTGTCCAGTATAACTGATTGTCCATTATAACAGTGTCCGTTATAAGTGGAGTACACTGTACATATAATTTACATTATCTATTGGCATTATTGGCATTCAGTGACCTGAGGGTGACACCTGATACAACATGTCTGCTCCTGCAAAATCAGCAAGCCACAGCTGTGCTCATTCAAGTGCAACAACTGTTTATGACTACTATGATGGCAAAATTGTGGGAAATAGCAAACCAGCACAATCCACCTCCACAAGAACAGAAGGGAGAGAGAATATATTCCATATTCTTTATAGTACCCAGGAGAACAGGAGACTAATGTCCTGTGCTAGATTTAAAATTCTTAAATTGCTTCATGCAACACAGTTGGTTAAAGATGAAAACCATCCGATCCATTCTCAGAACAATTCGGCCTTACAAATATCTCACCTTTATAGACATAAAGGATGCAATCCTTCACATTTCCAACAAACCATAATACCACAAATGCCTCATATTTCACATTCTGGGAAGACAATTCCAATATCAGGCTCTCCTGTTCTGCCTACCATCTGCACAATGGATATTCACTAAGATCTCAGTAGCCATCACAGCAAAAGTAAGAGAACAGGTCTTTGGAATAATCTCACATCTGGACGACTAGTTGATAGGACCCAGATCACCATCTCGAGCTCAGTGGGAAACGCAAATGGTGCTACACTGCCTAGAAGCACATGGATGGGTCAAAGGAGCAGTCTAACACTCAGCCTACACATAGAGTATCTAGGAGCCCAGATAAACACCAGTACTGGCCTAGAACATCCATCAGAATAAAGAATAGTTAACATGATCCAGCAGGTGCAGAACCTAAATGTACACTATTCATCTGACTCTGGAACAGCTGGTTTAGGTACTAGGAATGATGGCATCATGAATCGACCTGGTGCCCTCGGTGAGATGGAACATGTGACCACTTCAGTTCCTAGCAATACAAGAGTGGTTACAGTCAGAATACAACCTATCAACAAGAGTTACCATCCCTCTCACAGTAAGAATGTCATTTGCTTGGTGGTTGGAAGGCAAGAACCTGTCCAGTGGAGTCAGCCTAGATGACCATCAGGACATGATAGTAACAGGCACAGACACAAGCCTGACAGGATGGGGAGTGTTATCAAACTGCTGCACAGCACAGGACAGGGGACAACAATGGAATTAAAACTGTCCATCAATGTCCTTGAGGTGCAGGAAGTTTACAATGCACTGCTACACTTGCATGCAAAACTAACCCAAAAAAAGGTCCTAATACAGTTAGACAACTGAGCCACAGTGGCCTTAATAGTGAAGCTGGGGGAGAACCAGGAGTAAAGGGATGCAATGGGAGGCAGCAAAAGTGATGATCTAGGCACTGAACAACTTAATTTACATATCAGCCATATACTCAGTGGGCAAACTCAGTATAACAGCAGACTGGCTCGGCAGACAAATCACCCAGGAGAATGGCAACTGCACCCACAGATATTTATAAATATAAACAGGAGATGGGGAATGGTACAGATTGATCTAATGGCTGTGGCCAAAAACTCACGGGTACCCAATTTTGTCTTTCAGATTCAAGGAGAAACAAGTGAAAGGGGTGGACGCCCTGTCCATGGACAGATACTTTCAAGTGGCATACATCTTCCCACCATTCCCACTAATACCACAGGTCTTACAGAAAATAAGACTGTTAAGGGCATGAGCAATCTCAATAACCCCATAATGGCCACTCCACAATTGGTTTGCAACAGTAGTGGCAATGGCACTGGACCATTCTTGGAGGTTACGCAACAGAACAGATATACTGGCGCAGGGGTCAGTCAGACACCCCAGTCCACATAATCTAAAAGTAATGGCCTGGCTTCAGAAAGGGAGAGAATATTAAATGCAGGTTATCATCACTCAGTTGTAGACATCATGTTACAATTAAGAAGGTCATCTACTACTTCAGCATATGTTACACAATGGTCAATATTTTCAGAACGGTGCTAACATAAAACCTCACCTGAAGAGGTAGAAATATCAAATATCTTACTCTACCTGCAGCAAGGACTCAGAAAGGGCCTCTCTTCAGCCTCTATGAGAGATCAACTAGCAGACACAGGGGCAACCCAAGGCTAGGTGGGACAAACGGCCCACATGCTCATATGCAGACATACTCATGTTTCTCAAGGCAGCGTCTAACATTTGCCTGAAGATAAAGCAGATTACCTTCCCCTGGGACTTGAACTTAGTATTTAACTCCATTACATTATCCCCCTTTGAACTACTAAACTCCATGGAACTATGCTGGATGACTCTAAAGACCATTTTTTCTAGTGGCAATATGCTCAACCGGAAGAACATGCAAACTTCTTACCCTGTCACTCAAGGCACCGTTTTTTACATTTCACGAAAACGGGGTCATACTATGAACAATACCACCATTGACACCCAAAGGGGTGTCTGATTTTCACACAAAACAAACCACTGAACCACCAGTGTTCGCACCAGACATTACTGAGGCAGAGGGAACACCTCTAAATACTCTGGACTTAAAAAGGGTCCTATCAACTTATATCAGTAGGACTACAGACTTCCAAAGGTCAGAGAGACTGTTTGCCCTGATGCAGGGATACAAGAAGGGCACCTCAGCATCCAAATTGATTGTTGCTGGGTGGCTAAAGACAGCCATTCAAGAGGTATATAAATCTATATCTGCTACACCACCAAAGGACATTCAAGCACACTCCATCAGAGCAACAGCTACTTTCTGGGCAGAGAAAAGCCTAGCCACAGCAGAGGAAATATGTGCGGCTGCAACATGGTCCTCTATCCACACATACACAAGGCATTATAGACTGGACTCTCACAGCTACCAAAGTCAATTTTGGTCACTCAGTACTTAATGCGGATCTGGCCCTATCTGATCACAAGTCTATCCCTTCCAATTAATAATAGTACTGCTTTTTAATACCCAGTCTGTAAGGAATTGGAGTGCCTCAGAGATTATGACCTACAATGGTAGTTTACTTACCTGGTACATACGAACATATGAACATATGAATGTGCCAGCAGAAACAGACCACCCGGTCTACCTAAGTCTGCTCGAGTGTGCAGCTAGCACCCCTAGTTTGCAGCTGCTCCACCCCCTCCCCATTGTCATCCCACTGCCACCCCCCACCTCCCCACCCTCACTGTCCCCTGTCCCATGCCCTTTTAAAGCTGTACACAGATTTACACGATACCACCCATTGTGGTAGTGCGTTCCATTTTGCTACCACCCTTTCTATGAAATAGCGTCTCCTCATTTCCCTCCTAAATCTTCCTCCCTCTATTCTTAGCCTATACCCCCTGGTGTTCTCCCCCTTCTTAGCTTAAATACCCCATCAGCCTCATCCTTATTGATCCCACTCAGATACTTGAATGCCTCTATCATGTCCTCCCCCGTCCCTTCTATCCTCCAGGGTGTACATATTCAGGTCTTCCAGCCTGCTCTCATAGTCTCTCCCCTCCATTCCACATATCATCTTTGTTGCCCTCCTCTGCACCCCCTCCAGCAGCCTGGTACCACGCTTTAGGTATGGCCTCCAAAACTGCACACAATACTCTAAGTGCGGCCTTACTAGTGACCTGTACAGGGCCAAGATCATCTCTCTTCACCTGGATGAAAACCCTCTTGCTATGCACCCCAGCATTCTGTTCACTTTTGCAGCTGCTCTCCTGCACTGGGTAGTGTTGTTCATGGTTAATGTTACCATTACCCCTAGGTCCTTCTCCTCCTCAGTGATCCCCAACTTAACTCCACCCCAGTCAGTATTCTCTCCTTGGGTTCTTCACCCCGAAGTGCATAACCTTACACTTCTTTGTATTAAACCCCAACTGCTACCTCTCTGACCACTCCTCTAGCTTGCTTAGGTCCCTCTGCAGCTGCTTCCATCCCTCCCTTCCATCCACCACTGCTCTGATTTTGGTGTCGTCAGCGAACAGACTTACCTTGCTCACCACCCCATGTGCAATGTCTGATATGAAGAGCCCAAATAATACTGGCCCCAGCACAGAGCCCTGTGGCACCCCACTCATTACCGGCCTTGGAGTTGAGAGCTCCCCTCTCACCACCACCTGTTGCAGCATCCCACTCAGCCAGCTTGTAATTCAGTTAGTCATTTTTGCCCCTACACCTACACCAGTTAGCTTCCCACCAAGCCGCCAATGATGCACTGTATCGAAGGCCTTGCTAAAGTCCAAGTAAAGAACATCCACCACATGACTCTTCTCCAGCTCACCTGTCACCTAGTCATAATATTGTATCAGGTTGGTTTGGCAAGATTTACCTTAAATGAACCCATGCTGCCTCACATCCTGGAGGCCACTGTCCTCCAGGAATGACACCAGTCTTTCCTTAAGTTTTGTTTCCATGAGTTTGTACACTATGGAGTTGAGACTTACTGGATGATAGTTACCTGGTTCATCCCTTGGTCCACTCTTGTGTAATGGTACTACACGTGCCATCCTCCAGTCCAGTGGCACAAATCCTGACTCCAGTGAGGTGCTGTACAGCTCTGCCAGCTGCTCCGCCAACACCTCCACCATCTCCCTCAGCACCCTGGGGTGGATACCATCTGGCCCTGGTCCCTTGTCTACCTTCAGTGCCCTCAGTCCCTCTAGGACTCTACTTGCCTCAATTCTTCCATCTGTAGCCTCCTCTTCCCTGTCCCCACCCTCCCAGCCCATGGTGGTAGTGGTCCCCCTTTCTTCCGTGAACACTGCACAAAAGTATTCATTCAGTGCTTCTACCTGTTCCTCCCCCTTTACCATCCACTCCCCACCCCTTTTTATCCTCAATATTGTCTGCTTGCACTTCCTTTTCTCCCTGATGTATCTGAAAAAGTCTTTCTCCCCCCATTCATTCCCTGCACTAATCTCAGCTCCCTCTAGGCCTTGGCTTTTTCTGGTCACCTCCCTGGACCATCTTGTATACTCCTTCCTGTCCACTTCCTTCCCCGTCCTCCTATACCTTTGGTGTGCCTCTTGTTTTGCTTTCACCACCTCTACTACCTCGCTGTTCAACCAGCATGGTTTTCTTGCTCTGCTCCTCTTACTCTGTGTCTTGGTGCAGGCTTCTGTTGCCTCTGTAATCCACCATTTAATAATATCCTATTTCTGCTCCATGTCCATCTCCTGCCTTATGCCCTCCAGTTTCTCTTTCAGTACTTCTTGCACCCTCCCAAAGTCTGCCCCCCTGAAGTTTACCACCCAAGTAACCGATTTGTCTGGCTACCCACACATCGTAATATTAAACCACACTGTTTGGTGATCACTCTCTGCTAGTGGGTCCTCCTCCTTTATTTCCCTTACTGCCTCCCCATTCGACAATACCCGATCTAAAGTGTTCTTTAGCCTAGTAGGTACACTAACCAACTGTGTCAGGAGACCCTTTTGGATCGCATCCAGAAGCACTTGCTCTCTAGCACTGGAGGTGACCGGAATGCTCCAGTCAACCTCCAGCAAGTTGAAATCCCCCACAATGACCACCTTCCCTTTTCCATACACCTTTCTGATTTGTCCCACTAATTACCTGTCAAGCTCCTCAGACTGGGATGGCGGCCTGTATACCACCCCAAACCTCAGTTTCCTACCCCTTGAGTCTAGGAGCTGCAGCCAGATTGCCTCTGTTCTCCTTTCTTTCCCCTCATCCCTTGTGCATTTGAACCCATCCCTCACATAGACTGTCACCCGCCTTACAGTCCTTCCTGTATAATCTGTATCCTGGAATTGCCAGATCCCAGTCCCAGTGCTCGGTTGCCCAGGTTTGTGTGACAGCTGCAATATCCACCCTCCACACTGCTCAGAGTGCCTGTAGCTCAACGGATTTGTTTCCTAGGCTTCTTGCATTAAGCGAGACCACCTTCCATCCTGCCCCCTTCCCTTCACCGGCCTCCATCACCTCCCTTCTACTCCTTCCCTTTTTGGCTGCCTGAGTCCTTCCCTGCTAGCCTGGGGGGGGAGGTTGTAACTCCACTCTATCTGATCCCTGCCTACCTACTGTCCACTTGCCACCCCCCCATCTAATTTAAATCCACCTCTGTCGCAATATACCTCCCCAGTCTTTGCTTTAATACCTCCTTCCCATCCCCACTCAGGTGCAGCCTATCCCTTGCAAACAGATTGTTATTATCCCAGGTACTGCCCCAGCCACCCACAACCCCATACCCCTTAGTTCAACACCATTCTACCAACCATGTGTTCGACTCCCTAATCCTCTCGTTTCTCACTGTCCTACTGCAGGGTACTGGGAGCACTTTGGAGAAGGCCACAGACTCCCCAGTCTCCTTGCACAACCTACCCACTTCCTCAGTCCTCTCCCTTGTTACCTCCACCATTTCCCCAGCTAGGTCATTTGTCCCCACATGTACCACAATGTGTGGTTTCCTTCTATCCCTCCTTACGTACCTTAGGATTGCCTGTCCTGCCTTGTCTGCCTTTAATCCCAGTATGGACTCCACCCATATCTGACTGTGCCTCTCCCCCCTTGCTGCCCCATCTTATTCCCGTGAGTATGGAGTCCCCCAACACCAGTGCACCCCCTCCTCTTTCCTTGTACCCGTTGCCACCCCCTCACCCAGGTTCTCATTCCTGGGGCCACTCAAGATGGTGATTTTACCAGTTGCCCCAGTGTCTTCCCCCCACCCCTCTCAATTGAGACTCCTTCCCTCCTCCTGTTTGACTGCCAACCTCCTTCTCTCTCCTCACCTCTCTGAGTATTATCCCTCCCCCTGCAAGGCCATGCTCAATCTCTCCACTAGTAATGCCCCCTCTCCCTCTTCTTCATGAGTATTATCCTTGTACAATCTCCTCCTGCATCCTCTTTCCCATGTGCTGCTAGTACAGCAAACAAGTTCCCTACCCCTTTGCCTTACTATGTGTTTTCTCCTCCCTCCTGCTGCTCCTTTTTTTCTTGGTCCTTCTAGAGTCAACCCTTCATCAGCAGGCTTTGGCTTTCTGTCTAGTTTGCTCCTTCCCCCCAACCCCTCAATTGACCCACTGTTCCTTCTCTGTGGTGCCCTCACAATACTCTCAGATGTCAGCCCTCCTACCGACGCAATCCTCCCCTCATCCCTCAACCTCTCCAGCTCCCTGACAAGCCACTGAATTTCTTTCTTGAGCCTCCTTAGCCTGTGGCATATTGGGCACCCTCCCAGCCTCCACAGTATGTTCATCCACATTGCTGCCCCACAACCATTGCATCCTACAATCCTACCCATGGTCCACACTACCTATGCAGAACAGTGAAGTACAGTTTCTCTATATTGATTGCAGTTGTTTACAAACACAATTACAAACCCACCAATAGCATTCCCATGTCTCACAAACACATACAGTCCAATAATTAGATGTTTGCCCCAGGTCCTCTTTAGGACCCCCCCAGCTTTAAGTGGTGCTGCTGTGCCCCCGTTGAGCTTAATTCCAAAAAACACAGCCATGGGGACCTTTAAGGTAAATTAAAAAAACACAGCCACAGAAACCTTTCAGCTAAATAAAAGAAGGAAAAAAAATTAGCAAAACTTACAAAAGTCCTCTCCACACTAACTTTTCCTATAGCAAGTAGAATTAACTAATCCTAGCCCAGCCTCTAACAGAAATTGTAATCCCAAATGCCCTTGCATGCAACATAAGACAGCCAACTACAGTACTAACTGGAAACCACAATCCTACTCATAAGAACTATAGACCTACTCATAAGTTATATTTATTTATATATCTTTAAGAATTGGCTCATATGGCTGTTCCTTGTTTCCTCCTTCCTGACCTGCTCTGAGGGCACAGGTCAGTTTGCAGCTCCCCAAGCTTCTCCATCACAGCCTTTAAACCCAACCCCAAGTGGTTTTTCAGTATTTAAGCCACATAAACATTTCAGTTAAATTCCACTTTAAGCTAAATTAAAAACAAACAAACCAAAAAACAATATCAAAACTTACAAACATCCTCTGCACATTAACTATCTTAACAGCAAGTAGAATTAACTATTCATTTTCTCCTTTAGTTTAAAAAACAATAGCAAAACTTACAAATATCTTCCCCACAGCAAGCAGACTTAACCAATCCTTCTCTACTGCAGCTTGATGGCTCTGTCAGAATTTAAAGGCTTTGTGGGTGGGCAAGTCTGGGCATGCCCTGTGCAGTCACTCCAGCCACAGAAACCTTTAAGCTAAATTCCACCTAAAGCTAAATTAAAAAAAAATAAAACAATATCAAAACTTACAAAAAATCCTCTGCACACTAACTCTTGCAACAGCAAGTAAGGAAGAAGACACAACGAGGTGTGGTTTATGGCCTGATAAGAGCATGCCACAGGTGCATAATAAGGGCATGAGGTGCTTGTGCACCTGGGAAGTGCTCTTATCAGGCCATAAACCACACCTCGGAGTGTCTTATTTCACTTATAAAGTGGGTCCTCCTGTAAAAAAATGTATTTAAATACAGTATTTCAGATAAGTTTTAGAAAATATGTTAAGATAAATAAAAAAAAGAAAAATAGTCCCTGTTTTTGTGCAGTTTTTCTAATGAGAGCATGTTTAATGAGAGGAAGCCACTAGAGGGCTCTGCTGTCTGTGTCACCCGTCTCCACCCTTGCCCCCTCACACTTTTTATTTATTTATTTATTTTTTATTTGTTTGATTTTTTTAGGCTGTTTTGCCAGGATTTCAGTGGGAGCAGGTGGGAAACAAGCATGTCTGTTGCTGGGGTCCATTGCAAGCTGGTGTACGCACTCCAGTCACTTCCAGTTTTGCAGTCGGGTTAAATTCAATTTTTTTAATATTTCGGGCATTTTTTTGGATTTCTGTGGTTTCTGTGCCTCTTCATGCTATTCTGGGTCAAAAACAGTGTGATTACAATGGGGGGCAGCTGCTAAATGTTCTGAACTCTGAGTGAGCCACTTCCAGTTTATCGGTCGGTTTTTACTGTCACGGTCAAGGTCCGACTGTGTGCCACTGGCGGGGTATGGTTTCTTTACAAATGAAGAAAAGCCTTCATTATGTGGATGCTAAGTCATGTATGGGGGGAGGTGAGGAACGGAGATGAGCTGTAGGGAGGGAGCGTGAAGAACATAGGGGAACGGAGACGAGCTGCAGGAATGACAGCGAAGGAGCCGTTGATGTGTGGCTACCACAAACTTTTGTGAAGGTCAGCTTTTTGTTTTAAGCATAGGTACAGCATACGGAACATGAAACTGATGCTGTTTGAGTCTAATGCAAAGCTTCATGTTTCTGAACTGGGAATAAGAGACACACTGTGTGCCTTTGTTGGTGGGGGAGAGTGTTCTCCAACTCGGGTAGCCAGTTCAGGTTTTAAAATGCAGAGCTTGGCAGAATGATCTCTCTTGTAAAAAGTCCTGAGTGGCTGAAGAGGTACTGGTTAGCATAATATGCCCTGATAAGGACATGGCCAGAGGTACCTCTCAGTCAATCAGGATGCAGAAAAATCTTGACCCATTTTATAAGTAGAATTAACTAATCCTTCTCTCCTGTAGTTTAAAAAACAATAGCAAAACTTACAAAAATCTTCTCCACAGCAGAGCATATCTATGAGGGAGGCCGAGACACACACACAGATGACATGAAATGTGAACGGACCACCATGCCCGAACATGTACAGTATATGCATGTTTATATACAGATATAGTCATGATGTCATAGCCTTGGCATGTTACACAGACTGGAGACTCTCTTGTGATATCGGGATGAATAAACTTTACTTATATACATAACCTGTCACCCTTTAATGTTTTGTTCACAAGCCTAGACACCTAACAGTTTCTCCTCAGGCATTGAAGATAAGCTATGGAAGAAGTTTAACTGAAGATCTGAGGACAGGGCAGAGGCCAACGTGGGGCAGATTGTCACCTTGCAGCCACACATGCATCTCAGCCTATCAGGTGGAAGTAAGTCAGTCTGTAAGGAACTGGAGTGCTTCAGAGATACACTACACACAATCACCTTTACCAGGTGAGTAAATCCCATTGTTCTCAACTGTACTTGCTACTTTTCTTTCTCTGAAGTCATAGTTCTTTGCTTGTGACATCAGAATAATTTCTGTGGCAGCAGGTTGTGATGCTAGAGCGTTTTATGACATCACCACAGTTGGCAGGTAGAAGCAAAATGAACAGATGAAGTTTAAGGGAAAACAATCCTGCTTTAATGAAAATCTCTTCAATAAAAAAATGGAAGGTCCTGAAATTCGAATTTTCAGGAAACCTTGTATAAGTGAGTTCTGCTGATTCTTATTGTGAATTGTTTGCTGGAAACAGGAAATTCTCTTCAAGTAGTAGCTTCAAACCTTCTAGTTTGTGTGAGATTCTGAAGTGCCTTTGGAATATCTTACTCTTTTTCCTATCCTCCTCCTCTTCCTTCTTGTGGGAGGAAGCAAACAAGGGATGGGATATCTTGGCGAGACAAAGCTTTAGGTAATTTATTTTATACTTTATTGACCCCAGGTAGCCCAATTGCAATGTAAGAAGGCCTACTTCTGTTTATTTATTTAGTTTGTGATAACTGTGTAAAACACTCTAGGCCGAGGGTCTGTTTTCAGGTGTGACCCATACAATACCTTACCTCAATACCATTTTACAGCTAGGGGAGACCTAAGCACAAGGATATCAAGTGACTTCTTCAAGGTCACATAGTGAGTTAGTGGTTGTCATGGGACTGCAACCTGTGGTCTCCCTGTTTTGCAGCTTAGTGCTCTAACCATCTTCCACCAGGCATGACTGTAGTCTTTAGCAAGGGCTGCAGAGAAAGCGATTATGTAAGAAGAAAAAGTAAAAAAAAAAAAAAATACACATAATAAATTACATAAATTAGTATACACAGTACAAACCAGAAAAGAAAACATCAGTATTCCCACATGTTTAACACTGAACACAACTTATGAATTGCACTAATCCTGCCATTAAAAACCATACTTAGAAACTCCAATTACCAAGACAGACAGAGAGAGATGGTAAAGAAATATTGCAGCAAGTCACCATTAAAAAGTCCAATGAGTTGATATGCAGTTACTGGAGGGTAATGCCACATTTGTCTAGAAAACATTTTATTACAGACCCCACTGCTTAAACCACGTGCATCTGTGTAAGCACATTTTGCACATTATATAATGTGGTCGCTGTAACCATGTACTATTTGGCAACACAAACTAAGAGTAAAGAGGCACCAACTTTAAGTATGCTGAACACTGAGTGACATTTTATTAGCTTTTTAAACATTTGTAGCCATTTTGAAACCTTTCAGGTACTGTAGCACGCCACTCTAGTCCCAAAGGAGTCCTGAATCAGTCCCACAACAAAAATGGAAAGAGCTTGCTTGGTACAACAAGCTGAATACATCACTAACTGCAGTGAAATCCATCTTCAGCTTTAAAAAGGCTTGTGCACAGTACCTTATAGCTCAGTCTGTTTGTTTCTGGCTTATCTGTCTCCTGCTCATTTTTATGTTGGCTTGCCGTACTTGCGCGCAGGTCAACATATTGGGAGAGTGGAGATTTGGAGGCGTGGCTGCTGTTGGGCGAATGCAGGGCACACATCAGTAGTTACGTCCCTCGTTCCCCAATAAGCCAGCATGCTAGCGCTGACACCAACATTATGTAAAGTGGACATAACTTGTAAACAAAGTGCCGCTGCTATCAGAGACAAACTCGTCATGCAACGGTATAAAGACACGCCTCCCATACGTGCCTTTCCAAGTCAAACATTTCAATAAACATGGCACGAAGCTGCGCATGGTAGAGTCAAACTCGCCCCTTGTGTGACGCACCAGCGAGGAGCCCTCTCCCGTCCGCATCACCCCCAAATGTTGAATGCCAAGGGGTGCCCAATCCCTCTCGGCTCGCTCTTCCCCTGACTTTGTTTGCGGCGGGGTGCCCAATTCCCGGCGGCATTACCCCCCCCGTGTTGTGTGCCAACGAGGGTGCCCAATCCCCTGTCAGCTAGTGACCACCCCCAAACCCACTTAGGTGGCATGCTGGGAGCCCACCCAGCGTGCCAAAACAGTCCCGCGCCTTTGTTTGCCGGCGGGGGTGCCCAATCCCCCAGCGGCATTAACCCCACTGTGTTGTGTGCTGATGAGGGTGCCCAATCCCCCATTGGCTACTAACCCCCCAAACCCACTTAGGTGGCATGCTGGGAGCCCACCCCAGCATGCCAAAACTGTCCCGCCACGTTTTCTGTACCTAGAATACGAAAACGGTCCCTCGTAGTCTAGGTCCGCCCACCCCACCCACACCCACCCTGCCTCCCCTCACCCCTCACCCCATACTTACCTCTGGAGTCCGGCGCGATGATCTTCAGTGGACCAGGAACACGTCTGCACTCTTCAAAGCCGACCGCGAACTGAGGAAATGCCGGTAAGTTGTATAATGGAGTGAATAGGGTTTTTTCAACTTTGTTGCATATCTCAGGCATTTCTTGGACTTTTTGCACCAAATTTTCAACATGGGATTTTTGGGGCCCCTCCTTATGAATTCTGTCACTGTCATGGCGTTTATCGGCCTCGAAAGGTGATTTCACAGTCACTGCGCGAAATCACCTTTCGGGGCTCATTAATGAAATGACAGTGGTGGTTCATGAGGTGCCCTCTTAAAAGCCTAAATTCCAAATTTGGTGGAAAAATCAACAAATGCCTGTTTTCTGAGTGCGTTAACGGTTACTCGCGGGCTCGTAACCATGCATTCACAATATTTTACTGCGGATTTTCAGCATTGTCATTTTGTACACCTCCTTGTGAACAGTACAGCTGTCATTTTCCACATCCTGTCTGAAATGTGTTTCCGCACTTCCGGCGCACAATAGCGCAGTCGCTGTGGGAAATCAGTGTTTGGGCCAGATTATGAAAATGACAGTGACAGTGACACAGTTCATGAGCAGAGGACCTAAAATGCCTATGTTGAAAATTTGGTGATGATACTCCATAAAATAACTGTGTTACGAGCATGCGTTGGCAGATTGCACGCACTCTTGTACCGTCGTGCATTTGTGATATTTTCAGTCTGGATTTTCACCATTGCCATTTTTCCACACCTCTTGATGAACAGTACAGCTGTCATTTGACATATCATGCCCAAAATGTGTTTTCGCACTTCCGGCGCAGAATAGCGTGGTCACTGTGCGAAATCACTTCTTGGGACACTTTGAGGAAATAACAGTAACACTGTACATGAGCAGAGGTGCTAAAATGCCTATGTTGAAAATTTGGTGCCGAACGCCCATAAAATGGCAGTGTTGCTGCGTAGTATTGCATACTTCCCACGCACCCTAGTAGCTTCGCAAATTTGGTATATTTACATACCATTTTCAACACTGGCATTTTTTCACACCTCCTTATGAACTGTGCAGCTGTCATTTCTCACATCCTGCCCGACATGTTTTCCCGCACTGCACTACCAAGCACCCAAAGGGACACCCTAATGCTTGTCACTCTCTGCAGGGTGGGGGTGGGTTGGCATCAGTTCAATACTTCACTGCCATTCCTATGATGCATCTGTCTAACTCCTGCACTACCAATGCCAATGCCAGCAAGCCAACATTCGGCATTGACAAATGCTTGTTTGTATTGTTACATTAGCTTCCTCTGTTTACAGTGCACTGGGAACTTATGAAAAATGGTTCTGCCCATTAAGGTTTCCCAGTACAATAAATAAAAATGAATGAAATGAAATTTGGTGATTTTAGCCTGTATAGTCATTTTCTTGCAGTATGGACCCTAGACCTTTTCCGCAACAGCAGCGAGTGCACCCAGTCAGGCTCCATATCGGGTTGCTGCTCCATGGTGCGACAAAGCATGAGTAGGGCTGTCCTCACATTGGAATGCGGGATCTTCACTTCCTCTTTGCTGTTGGCCAAATGCTGGCTCTGACTGTAGTGTTAATTGGCAAATGACAGCTTTTGTTTGACATGTCACCTAACAGGTTTTGGCCCGCTTTAGCTGACTGCCCACTAAATCTGCAGTCAGTACAAGTGGCGGGTACTGTAATACAAAATATTTTGCAAATGTGCAAAAAAGTTATGTAGATACTAATCCTTTACAGCAAGACTTGAAAGCAATACCACAGAACAGGGTGTGCATTAAACAAAGAAAAAGACATAAAAGAGTATTGATTATAAGAGTAATATGAAACGTTTAGAAATAAAGAACCCAGATAGGCTGAGAATGATGCCGTGATTTATAATTTGTTATAGAATGGTTATGAGCAGGGCCACTGGAAAATTGCACCTGCAGTTTTCAAATCAAATCAAATTTTAATTATAAAGCGCTTTTCAAAAAACATGATCAACACTTTTCACCATTTTCTGCAATTGAAATGTTTTGAGTTTTTGCCCTATAGTATATAA
This sequence comes from Neoceratodus forsteri, assembly GCA_016271365.2. NCBI lineage: Eukaryota > Metazoa > Chordata > Ceratodontiformes > Ceratodontidae > Neoceratodus > Neoceratodus forsteri. Next base: position 1,263,624,129 of record CM057456.1, read on the forward strand.
AAAAATATAAATGCTTTAAAGAAAGTTGCTCAAATATCAGGGCTGTGCAAATATCTTTTTCCGAATATTCGGCCAAATATTCGATATTCTGGCATCAGGTGTTTTTTATTTAGCTGAATATTCCATATTCGGCTTGAGAAAAGGTCAAGAAACAGCCCCCCACCCTCCCTAGCCCAGATCATTTCAATATAGAAGCCTACCATCCCTCCACCATCAGTTAGCACCCAAATCCTCCTCCTCCTCCTCCCCCCTCCCCAGCAGCATCGACATTCTGTTAAACTATGAGTCAACAGACGGATGCTAACTTTCATTACTGCTTCACCATTTGTAGAAGAAAACAAGCACAGGACCCTCCTCACAGCTCCCCCCCCCCACCACTGCACCAGCAGTCAACTACAAGGAAGAATGGAAAAGGTGACCAACACAGCCCGCCCTCCTCAGTCAGTGGCTGGCAGTCTTCTTGTGAATGAAGGTACTACCACACTTGGTTGCATAGTAAAAGCAGCTGATCACATAATTGGCTGTTTTTACTATGCAACCAAGTGTGGTAGTATCTTAATAATCAACTGTTTTTACTATGCAAACAAGCACAATAGATCTTCATTCAGAAGAAGACAGTTGGCCATGGATTGAAGAGGGTGGGCTGGGTCGGTCACCTTCTTTCATTCTTCCATGTGGCTGCTGGTGTGCTGGTGGTGGGGGGCTGCTATGAGGGTCCTGTGCTCACCTTCTTCTACAGATGGTGATGCAGTAATGAAATTCAGCAGCCAGCCATGGGTGCAGGGGGCTGTGCTGGCTACCCACTGACTTACATTTTAACAGGATGTGGGTGCTGCTGGGGGGGGGAGGAGGGAGCATTTGGGTGCTAACTGAGGGTGGGGGAAGATTGTTTCATTTATTTTTTTTTTTGACAGTGTTTCCTGAATAGGGACGAATAGTGCTACTATTTATTATTCAGGATCCGAATAATGAACAGTGCATTATTCATGGTATTTTGGGAATAAAATTAATTGAGTGCACACCCCTATCAAACATGCTGACAGTTTGGCATGCAGACTTGGGTTTGGCCAAAATGGTACAATGTGAGGTGGGAAGGGGTTCTCTCCTGGGTTCTGTATGACACTGCTTTCATCTGATTCTCTGCATGCTTTGGTTTAGTTTCAAAATCCACTGGCTAAATGCTAACATACTTTTTAAACATGTCACATCAGTGCTGAAGCAGTCTACCATTGAACTTTTTGTTGCCACAGAAACCGAAACAGTAGGTGGGAGAAAACGTGCAAATTATCCTGTTCACCTAAGTGGAGTGCTACAGTAACTACACCACCTTTTTGTGAATTATATGATTTTTTAGGGCTGGTCTGCATAGCAGACCATTTCCTATTGGAATCAAAGTCAGGGACTGTTTTGCAGCTGTCCTATTGAAAATGCTTTGGGTGGCTGGGACATGAGTTATATGCCTGTCAATGAGTGGGTGTTATGTCTTCCTGTCGCTCTTTGCAGCTGTGAGTAACATTTGCTAACTTTCTGCTGATTGTATGGAGGAGAGTGCACGAGTCTGAACCTGTTGAGAAAGTGGGGTTGCTCTTGTGAATGTGCAGCTGACCCAGGTAATACACTAAAGAAGTCCTTTGTTATTTAGCCTAGCACCCTCCCTCACTGTGGTGACAAGAATGAGAATGAATGAGCTCAGAGAGGAAGTACTGATAAACTCTCTGTCTGCACAACTTCATGAATGGAAAGCTAACCTTACTTTTTCTAAAAAAATAAATTAAATCATCTATACAAAACTGTGATTTTTTTTGCTGCTAAATATATGGGCCCAGATATTCAGAAATGCACCGAAGGCCAGCTCAAGTCTGGCACAGCGCAAATCCGATGCTCTGAGGTGCAATAGGAGCCATACTCAGAGGTTGCGCAGGCTGCACTGCACCAGCGCAACCCGGCTGAATATGGCCCAGTTGCTCCATGGTGCAAACACAGTTGGGCCATGGTGCAGAAAGAGATGCTCCAGCGCAACTGTAGGAGCACAGCAGCAGAGCAACAGAGGGGGGCATGGCACAGAGAAGAGACCCAGGGACAGAGCCAGGGAAGCACAGTGACAGGCCACAGAAGGCCACCACCAGCAGGGCACAGCGAAGCGCACACAGGCACCCAGACCCCCCCCCAGAACCAGTGTTCCCACCAGCAGCATGCAACAGGGGGTACGGTGTACCCTTCTCAAAATTTTTGAGGGGTGCAAACTGTGTTTTGAGGATACATTGCACCCTTGCAGAAAATCATGGCGGTACACATTGTTTTACAGCTGCAAACAGTGTCTCAACATTAGCAGAACACCATATTTTATACTTGTTTATACTCTGCTGTGTTTGTTCTTGTTATTTAAAAAAAGATATGAAATATGTAATTGGTTGGTATCTGCTGATATGTTTAATGATCTATTCTGTTCTGTTCTCATCATTGTCATTTACAGATGAGATAGTAGAATGCAGCAGGATATACAACAACACTACATCCAAGAGTAATATAGTACATATTATAAATGATACCAAGACTTACCATTGCATTTTTTTGTTATGGGTACTGTGGGCTGGCTGGGTTTGTGTTACCAATACAGTATCAATAGTACTTACTATTATACTATACTACTTACTATACTACCTAACCCTAAAACCTGAGTAACACTACTTCCAGTACCACTATAGCAAGCAAGCAATAGCACTCTGCTGTGTGTCTCACACACTCACAGTTAGTTGTTCTCTTAGTAACAGAGTACAGTCATACAAACAACCATTTTAATACATACTTTATTAGATAAGTTAATGATAATGGTTTTTAACCATGTAGGGTTACTTATCAATGATATCAACTTTTTTAACATGACAAGTCACAAAAAGTAAAGTAGCTAAGCTAGCAAAAATTGCATTGGATGCCATCTGATTGATGCATGCAACTGCATATAAATTATTATTATTATTATATAGTATACAATTAGAAATACAGTACGATGTGTCAACAACTCATGTCATCACTCATCACAGTCATGAGAGATGAGACCACCCACTTCACCACCAGTCACCTCATGTATCATTAATCTTTAATACAAATGTATATGCTTTGTGGCACTCTGAAGTTGTGCTGCAGTCAGTGCAACAACCAAACAATACATGCATCTGTAGTTGTAAATCATCTTGCGTATATTTTAAGGCATTTATTTTGTGGTCTTGCTTGCATTTAGCCCATAATAACCCCAGTACCTTATGCCACTCTGAAGCTTGTTTAGTTATTTTTGTTTAATGTAAATTTTGTTATGGTCTATAAAGTTTTAGAAGTGATTGCATCATGCCTTGGTGGTCTCCCAACTAGCCATGCCAGTGGATCCCTTCCAGCTTCTTAGTTCATCTGCTGCGGCTCTGTCCCCCATGCTTCAAGGTTTTTTTTGTAGCATTTCCATATGCGCAGTTGAGGAGAGCAGCCAGGCGGCCACCCGTCACTCTTCTTGCCTGTACCCATCCTGCAGAGATGTCATAAAAACTCGATGCGCAGGGCCATAGCAGAGGAACTAGGAAACTGTTAAAGGATCAAGTGACAGTGGCTATGGAGGAGCCAGGTACGATTGCAGACCCTTCTAAAACTTCATAGATGTAGGTAAAAAAATGTACCTTTTACCAAATCGGCTCACCATCATGTCATGGTGGCATATTGTTCTGGGCTACGGTTTTGAAAAATCAGGCACCTATGCTCGCCTCTCAGATCATCATCAGGTGCTGCTTGGCTCTCATGGGCTGCCAAAAACAAAGAACCAACTAACTCTTAACTATAAATAAGTAAATGACTCTTAAAACTTTTTTTTATTCAGCTTTTGCCCCTGTGCCTGTGTGCCCGTGGCTGGCCCCTGCCCTTTTTCTGCTGTGCCCGTCAGCCTATGTCTTATTACATACAGTATGAATGAATGTATGGATCTGCATGATACATAGACTGGAGCTAGGAATGTGAATGATCCAGCCGGTACAAACTGACGGAGAATACATTTGTGCAATGTTGGTCAGTTGATTCCACAAAAATATATGTAAAAATGTAATTGAATTCGTAACAGGGCGGCAGTCGTACTAATTTGAATTAGTATTATTTCCCCAAATTTTTCTGCCTATTTTTGTGCAAGCATTGCTCAAGAAAACATTCCTAGCTCTCTGGATAACCGTCGTGGATTCTTTCTTGAAATCCTTTTTTAGACACGTGATGAATAAGAAGTTTGCTTTCAACAGCCTGTTGTGTTAGTTTATTTGTCTGAATGATGTGTGCTAGATTCTGTGACGAAAACTCTCTTTCACAGGGCACACTAGTCAGTGGTATGAAGAGCAGAATTTTTGCCAGTGTAGCAAAGTGAGGAAACATTTCATTACGGTTGGAAATGAGGTTTTCACAGAATGCGTGCAATGTACTGTCTTTGCAGTTGCTAACTAAATATTTTAACTGGGTGAAACTTTCCCTAGCTTCCTGTCTATCTATTAATGATGGCGAATGCTCTGTGGTAACACCATAAAAGTCAATCAGCTGGTGTAAGGCTTCGATTCCATAACTATACAGACCCTGAACAGTTGCTGGCAACAATTTAGGATTTAGTACAGTGTTTAGATTAACCAAAACCTGCATGTCACTTTCAGCGAACCTCTTGTCTAGTTCTGTTAATAATCTGTCAATTAATTTGTTCTTGACAGAACAGATCGTCCTCAAACCCTCTTCATTTACAGTACATGTCACTCCCTTGTACTGGTTGTCATTATCTTGTAACTGTGCAATAATTTCTTGACACAGTGGCAAATATTTTACTTCTCTCATGTCCTGAAGCTGTTGTTTTGTTGCATTAGCCATGGCCACCATTTGCCCGATATCAGTATTATCTTTCTGGAAAATTAAGGACAATCTTGTCAGGAGTGCAAGAATTTCTTTCATAAGTAGACTATACCCAATGAACTTTACATTCTGCACTTTTGTAAGCAAACCTTTGCCTTGATTTGTGTGTCCTTACTGCCACTAGCAACCTCATTTTCAAGATCCATAACAACAAATGGCCATGATGAACAGACAGAAACAACAGCATCATTTAAACTTAGCCACTGCACACTGTTTGGTCTTTTGAAATGTTTAACATTGCCAGCCATGACCTGTTGCAATTCCCGTACTTTGATGTATCGGATGGGACTATCGTGATAGAAATAATAAACAGCTACCAGTGTATCCTGGTAAGCTGAGAGTTCTTGATATTTTTAGCAGCCCATGAGGGACACCGGTGTCGTTAGCGTGCGCACACCACACATGTAACAATCACTTGGATTGTCCTTCTGCAGCTGCACACTAACACCATTTAACCTACCAACCATGATGTTGGCACCGTCAGTTCAAAACCTGTCACCTTAGAAATCGAACAATCCACTGACTTAAGAAAATCTAAAATAGCATTATAGATAGTTTCTGCTCTGCCATCTCTCACTATCACATTTGCACAAAATGTAACATTCACGTGTTCCTTGTCAAGTGTTTTGCAGTATATTACAAGTTTCTTGTTTACCACCACGTCTGTGCTGTCATCAACCATTAGGCCTATAAATTTGCAGGCATTAATTGCTGCCTGTATATCAGATTTACAAACCTCAGCAATTGCTTTTTGAAAATCTGCAGCAGCCTGATGGTGTCTATAGGTGCCTGATTTTTCAAAAACCATAGCCCCATTAGAAATCTGTAGGTCTATCAAGTCACAGAACTTTCTATCTGCTATTGTGTGTTGAACCATAAATAAGGCTGTACGAAGCTGTGCATCTAAGACATCTGCTCTTTTCCTATCATTAACATTTATTGGGGATGTTAAATGTCTCCTACCAGCCACTATCTGCTTAGCTATTTTATGATCATCAGATTCCCTGATGCACCAAGGCAGACCGCTGATAATTTTTTGATCCTTTTTACAAAAGCATTATGTCTACTTGTTCCTTCATCTATGCACACCAGGCAATGTAAAAACAACTCATTTTTACCATTTGTTTTTGTCCATAACCATAGAAATTCTGCTTTCCATTTCTCTTGGAAATGTTTAAGTCTAGAAATGTTAGAAAGGGTACTTGATAGCTTTGCAGCTGTTGCATTTTTTGTCATTGGATCAGTCCCTGATGCCTCAGGTTCTTCTTGGTCTGTGCAGTTGTTGCTGCTGATGGTCCCTTCCGCTTCGCTGGATGACTCACACAGAACAATGCCATCAGGTCATCCTCGAGTTCTTTGGGCATCTTCTTGATCCTGTGGATCGCATTCGGTCCCAGTGGTCTCCCTGCTCTCATCTTCAAGTGGCAATGCTGGCAGCAATTCCCCTGCTGTGAAAAATACACAAATGAGAGAAAAAAAAAAAATTAGTGACAGGTATTAACAACAAACAACATAATAATATAATGATACTGTCATTGACTTCTGTTTTTTTTTTTTTTTATTTAAGCAATAAGGCATTACAGACTGCCAGGGTGTGAGTGTTATGGTGGGATAACGGAACGGCCCTCCTCATGTGGGTTGAACTTTGAAGAAGCACAGTGCATACCGCACTGCTTAACCACACAAGAATGGCTGGTGGCCTAAGTCAACCATGATGCACCCCCTGGCCTTGACTAAGTCATCATTGCAATTATGAAATGGGTCCTTTTTTTGTACATGTTATGCATTTTTTTAAACATATTACTTTCAGTTGGGTTGTTGTGCTATCTGGGAATGGATAATGGCCTAGATGAAAACAGTTCTCTTGTCTCAGACTAGAGCCAGTCAGACTAACTGACGGGACAAGGACATCTTCTTCCACCAATTTCCATACAAAATAACAGTACAGTTTATTCAACTTACATCACACATTATTTCACTTTTCATGTCACATACTTATAAGTCACTTAACCTATATTCCCGCTTTCTCTCTCTCTCTCTCTCTCCCTCCCTACTTCAGGTAATTATAGATATATGATAAGCCTTCTACTACACTTAGTAGTAGTAGTATACCCTACCTTCCCTGGCCTGTTCATTCAATCACACCCACAGAGTAGAGTACTCCTCTCTAACTCCTCCTTCCTGCACCTGATTGCAGGGGTCAAAATTAAGTTTTGCAGCCACTAGCCAGGCAGGAGGGCTAGTGATTGGGAAAATTAACTAGATCCACTGACATTTCCACTGCCCCAGTTGGTGTTTGAACTTTGAAGTGCTACCTTCTCCGGTAGAAGCCTGCAGGGCTAGTTAAATAAAAATTGCACTAGCCCAATACAAAATCTACCAGCATTTGGCTAGCGGGCCAGTGCAAATTTCTACCCCTGTGACTGGTGTGGTGGTGACCCATCACCTCCTACAAAATAACTGTACAATTAAGTTAAAATATAGAATGGTGGTTATGCATAATTATGTGAAGAGATTTTAATTGATCTCACCAGATTTCTTTTTAAAGAATTTAATAATGCTGTTACTACTGCTGTCATTGTTCTTATCAACTGCTTTTCTTTTTCTTCCACCACCAGTTGCCATTATTTTCTCCATACTGTACTGTGACAACTACGTCTATTTATTTTTGCTACTGTTGGGTCTGTTCATGTGAACTGGAGAGTGGAAGTGGACTCTTACTGAGAAGACGGATATACAGTCAGTGATGGTGCCACTTCACCGCAGCACAGAGTCACAGACACAAGACACCACATGCAGCAGGTACTATGGCACTCAATGCTTGGATATGAAGAGGAAGAACTTAGGGATAACAACCTCAGTCTAAAGAAGACAGTCATGTGGAGTGGACATGGTTTACTTGGACTCGTCTCGCACTCATCACAGATGCAGTGTTTGTGCTCCAGAACTTCATTTGGATGGATACAGCCTGATCAGTCCCTCCATTGTAGAGGCTTGCTTGTAGAACAAACTGCGATGCAGCTCGAACAATCGCACCATATGACATGGATGCATGCACGGACGGTGATGCACCAACTCTGTGCTGCAATATAAACAGTTTTAAGTATTTACTTAATTACAGTAAAAAAGTAAACTAACTATAACATCCATTTTTTGACTGTAGTTATTCAATTCATAGTCTCATACGTCATAAATTTTATCTCTAGACAGATTGGACAGACACTGACAATAACAGTCGATGAGGTCAGTCATGTCTTAGTTGCAGTCTTTACCATTTAAAAATGCATTTTGTTACCAATAAATCACTTTTATTACCAAACCAGGCCATACTGGCATTGTGTGCTTTTTTTTAAATAATAATAATATACTGAAAACAACTGACTGAGTGACTGTATCACTGTTGTAGTCTTCAGTAGTACAATGGGCTGGGTGGGCTCTTCAAAACCCTAATTCCTGAATCAGCTGGCATGATTAACATTGTGTAATCGTGCCACTCCCATCACCCCACAAGTGCCAGCCAGTCAGGGGCAGGGAGGGCACTAGTGCAATAGTGCACACTAGTAAACTTATTGCGTACATAATATACCCAACCAGACCTGACCATGATAGTGTGGGTAATGGCAGGAATGGATTTACCACATGCCTGGTGTGGTTTGCTGATGAGGTGCACTCACGTGAGAAAACTCGGGAAACCACACCAGAAGTGGGTAAATCTTGCCATCACCCACACCAATGCATGGAAAGTAGAATATTGCCCACTATACATACAATCAAATGTAGTAAACAGAAAGCAAGAAAAGTTTTAATGTTTTTATTTTGAATTTTGCACATTCTGGTTACTGTGGAAAAAACTATATGGCAGCCGGAAGGCGGAAGCTTTGAAGTTCTGTACCTCGAGTCAGACTGGCTGGCACTTCTACCATCAGGGTGGAGTGGGTGTGGGTGGGGTCAGGGGTGATGGCACCAGCAGTCCAGCATGCTTTAGCTGTAAATCATGACAGCCAGCAAATCATTGATAAGGATTTCAAGAGGCCATTGTATAATAAAATCGAATATAATTTTTTAAACAACGCATGAATGCACCACTCACCGACTCTCTGATTGAGTCTGAATCAGAAAGAATACTCTCATTTTCACAGTCACTCAGTCAGTCAGTTGGTTTTGTTCTGTCGGGTTATGTGAAAGTGAATAACATAACATGGCACTAGTGAGACACACAGAGCATGAACCTTAAGGTGAGTTTCAGGTCGACTAGTCTGCGACATACACATTTAGCATCAGATCAGCAACACAGTCACACAATTTATTGATTTTAATTCACAACACTTTATATTAATTTCTTAAATTCTTACAGCTGAGAAGTGCCCAGCACAGCACAGCACAGCAGCCGATGCAGAAAGCTAGATAATCAGTAACTCAGCACACAGGGTCAGGGACACACACATTCATATAGTCACGCACAGACACACAGACACACACATACACACACACACACACACACACACGGACAGCATCAAGAAGACACTGGCAGAGTGGCAGCAAAATTTTATTTTTTAATGTGTATACTAGTGTGTGTGTATTTTGTAACACAGAGTTTGGCTTGGGATTGGGAACTGGGAGGATGGGACTGGGAAACAGCATTTCTTCTCTGAGAGAGTCCAGTATTAGGAAGTTACCACCATAATTCCGTTCTCTTCTTCTATTCCACCCACTCCACCAGCGAGCAGACAGACACATGTGAATGTCTGGCTATGTGACAGACTGTGAGTGAGCTGAAGAAGTAAGTATCATCAGATCAAATCAAACACACATTGAATGGCCATGCCATGGCCACATATATTTTAATGGGGTGACCTGAATTAGGCTAGGGCCTTGGGAACAATAATAACATGCATCTGCAAGAGAGAATTTAACTTGCTGATAGCTCTCAGTCCCCAAAAAACACTATTGTCTCCATCTAGTCTCACCGAGTACACACAAGTCACAGAGACCACACTGTCTTCCAAGTTGACAGTCCCAACCCCCCCGATGAGCATAACTAATGAAAAGAGACTCCGGGAGTAAGGACAGATATCATGGCATAATTGTGATCATCATTCATATTCATTCACTGCCAGTGTCATTTTCTCCATTTAATCATTATTATTCTCACTCCTCCTCTCTGTCCATCTTCTACTCTGGCAGCATGACTGGGAGCCAGGACTTCCAGCAGGGACTGTGGGGATTCAGGGAAGACTAGTTGGAAGGTGAGGCCTTGGCCTGGCAAGCAACACAGACAGAGAGTAGTCCTGTGTCTGTGAGATGAGGCTGCAGCACGAGGATCATAGCCGCGAGTTTGTGGTGTGCTGCTACCTGTTTCTCCAAGTTCAGATGAGATAGGCAGATGCTGACTGCTGGACTCTCTTAGTCTCATACACTCATCCAGCCTTGGGATGGAGTGAGAGACCGAGAAGGAGTGATTCGGTTGGGTTCAGGAGTCAGACGGTTGCATTCTGGACAGGAGTCTGGACTCGTGAGTGAACTGGGGTAGAGAGAGTGTGACTACTAGTAGAGAGAGAGAGAACAGAAACTCAATGGAGTCTCACAGGTGGGCAAGCACTGGGGCAGGCCGCCACATCAGTACTCATTACTCTCACTCAGTCCGGCTCCGTCCAGATCGGATTCCAGACTCAAAGACTACAGTAGTCATTCAGTCAGTGCAAAGCTGTTTAATGGGAGGGAGGAAGAAGTGATGACTGTCCTTAACATTTTACTACCTAACATGACTACTGCTGCTGCTGCCCTATGCTTCCCACACTAACACAGTGATGGCTCTTTTTTGCTGTTGTTCAGTAACTTCAGTCAGTCACTGAGTCAGTAGGGAGGAAAAAGGTTAGAGTGACCAACTTAAGTGATTCAGTCTGCTGCTCGCTGCCATCAATACTAATGACAACCTACCTAATTCTTCCTGCAGTACTGTAGCTGGCCTTCAGTGCTCGACTGTGATGCATTCCTCTTCCTCACTTCTTCTTTCTCTCCTGCAGCAGTCACTTCAGGAAATCAGAATCACTCCCACATGACCTGCCTGGTTTAGACTTCACAGACTGAAGTCTCAGTCTTGATTTCTCCGTAATGGACTCGATCAGACTAGTGCCCAGCAGCCACCAAGCAAAGCTTTTCACAGACGCTGAGTCATTTCTTGTTCATGCATCGGGACTTGGTGGCTCTACACACTAGTAGACACAGCAGTGCTGTCTTTCTTTTCCTCCTCAGCTCTCCAGTCCCTCTGTCTGCCCTCCATGTGAAAGCCTGTGGTTCCCTCTTCTATAGGTTCACAACCACTGTAGTGCTGGTGAGTAGGGATATGTTACACATTGCAATACACACCAATGGCAGCTAATATGAAACAAAACAAGGAAGTGATGGGGCACTGGACCAATCATCTAATATTTACTGAGTGGGAAAAAACGTTTTTCCAATAGCACAGTCTGCAAGTAAAGATACGCAAATGCCTGCATTCACAAAATGACTCAGGCAGGCTTCTTTATGTGCAGTGCACCTCCTGTTCACATAAATGTACGTGAATTTTGTTTTCCTTACGTGATTCAAGTACAGTTATGTGTGAATGGGAACACTGCCCAGAACACAACAGCGGCACATATAGTAGGCAACAGGAGGTGCCAATGGCTAAATGAGGGCCACCAAGGGAGCCTCCCCCACAGGCTGCAGGCCGTCCCCCCCCACACACACCCAGACCAGAGCAGGCCACACCCAGGACCACGCAGCAAAACACACACACACACACGCGCGCCAAGACCTGGATCTACTGACCATCCCTCATTACTTCCAATAGGCTTCATATGAAGTCTAAACTATCCATTGCTTAACCTCACACAAAATGGCCACTGAGGTAATAATGAGTTGATCTCCTCCAATAGGCTGGCCACACATAGTCCAACCTCTGCATGAAGGTAGTGAGTAGAACTAGAAGAAAAAGAGACTGTTAAGGTTCTCTCAGGAAGTGGCAAAGGTGGTGAAGAGAAAAAAGGTGGTATTCAGGAGGTATAAGGAAACACAGAGAGAAGAGGATGGAAAGGTATACCAAATAAATATGAAGGAAGCAGGCAGGGTGGTGAGGGGAGCAAAGGTGCAGACAGAGGAATGAATCACAAAAGGGGTCACAGAAGGTAATAAGACTTTCTTCAGACACATAAGAGAGAGAAGAGGAAAACAAGGGGAGGAATAATGAAGATTAAAAGTGTGGAGGGGGAGACTGTACAGAAGAGGACAAAGAAAAGCTGACATCCTAAACAGGTACTTCTGCACAGTCTTCACAGTGGAGGTTGTGGGAACAGTCCACCAGGAAGTAGCAGGAATGGGGGAAGGGGGTAGATATGGGTCCATTTTCAGAGGAAAGAGTCCAGAAGGGACTTGCAGCTTTGAAGGTGGATACACCCAAGGGTACCAAAATAACTCAGAGAGGTGCTAGCTGTACCACTGACAGTCTTTTTCAACAGTGTACTGGAAACAGGAATAGTTTCGGAGGACTAGAGAAGAGCTGATGTGGTCCCTCTACATAAGAGCAGCAGCAGAGAGAAAGCTATTGCAGCAATTATAGGTTGCCAGTCAGTCTTACTTCAGTAGTTGGGAAATTAATGGGAACCCCACTGGAAGGAAGACTGGTAGAGTACTGTATCTTGAATCCATTGAGCTGCAAGACCACAGGCAGTATGGATTCACTGGGGGAAGGTCATGATAAACTAATCTGATAGCTTTCTTTGACTGGGTGACCAGGGAAATAGATCAGGGGAACTGGGTAACCAGGGAAATAGATCAGGGAAGGGCAGGGGATGTGGCCTATGTGGACTTTAGCAAAGCCTTCGATACTGTGCTGCAGAGGAGATTGATAAAGAAATTGAGCAGCCTAGGGATGAGATCCAAAGTAGAGAATTGGGTTAGAAACTGATTAATGGATTAGAGGCAGAGGGTGGTGGTTAATGGCACTTACTCTGAGGATAAAAAAGTGACCAGCGGGGTACCACAGAGCTCAGTACTGATACCAGTTCTCTTCAATGTTTTCATCGGGGACACTGCAGAAGAACCAGAAGGAAGTAATGCTTCTTTGCAGATGATACCAAAATCTGCAATAGGGTGGACACTCAGGAGGGGTGAAGAAAATATACAGGTATCTTGGGAAACTCTAGGAGTGGTCAAAGTCATGGCATTTGGAGTTCAATGCCAAAAAGTGCATAATCATGCACCTAGGGCATAGGAACTGAGGAGCTGAGTATATGATGGTGGGGAGGTACAGACATTCACTAAGCAGGAAAGAGTCCTTGGGGTTATCATGTCTGAGAACCTCAAGTTGATAGGGTGGTGTAACAAAGCACTGGGTTGGGCTAATGGGATGCTTCGGTGCTTCAGGAGGGGTATATCCAGCAGGAGGAAGGAGGGAGGTAATGATGCCACCGTATCAGTCACTGTTAAGATCCAGCCTGAAACATGGTCTCCAGTTTTGGAAGCTGCACCTTAGAAAGGACATATGGTGGAGGCAGTTCAGAGGAGGGCAACAAAACCAGTGCAGGGTCTGAATGAAAAGTTCTATGAAGAGAGACTGAGGGAATGTAACATGTACACCCTGAAGGAGAGAAGGGAAAGAGGGGACATGATAGAGACTACAGTTACCTCACAGGGATGAACAGGGTGTGTGGGGGAGTCTATTTCAAATGAGAAAGAGCACCAGGACCAGGGGGCATGGGATGAATTAGGAGGGTTGGGGGAGAAGTTCAAGAGAGATGTGAAGAAATAATTTCACTTAAAGGGTGGTCGACACCTGGAACAGACTGCCAGTGGAAGTGGTGGAGCGGGGGCTTCAAGCATGCACATGACAGACATATGGGTATATTAGAAGATAAGCAGGGAGGGTCACTGGAGACCACATAGGGTCTGCAGAGACAGATGAGACAGGGAACATCCAGGAAGACTTGGTGGGCCAAGCAGTCCTTTTCTGTCAAAAAATTCGACAGCATGTCTCTATGTTTCTGTGTAACCTTAGCATCTAAATGTGAGGTCCACCAAGAGGCAAATCAGTTTAGAGTCCATAGACGCCCATCCACACTCACCATAAGTTGAGACCACAGGGAGAACAGTCCTGTAAAATATAATAGAGCTCCAGGTCACCATACACAGGACTGAACTGCAGCCTGCACCACATGCTGCCCCTACTTTGTTAGGGCTGTCTCCAACCACCCCCATTCCCTCCTGCTCATCCCTCTAATGAAGGAGCTGAGGAAAAATCCATTAACAGTATACAAGTGGGAGTCAAAACTTCAGTCTCTGGATTTTGTTATCATCCGATGGAGGAGCTAGTAACCAAGGCCATTAATTGTACTGAACACTCTGCAAGCACTTTCAGTCTCCTGCAGCCATTTAATGAAACCCTCAGTCTATTCCAGCTAATAAGCTGTCCCCCTGATGATCCTAAATTCCACGTAGTCCCTTAACAGTGTTATTGGCATTTCCTCCAAGATGTCCATCACACAGTAATTGTACTGTATTATAGTGTTTGAAATATTTGCAGTATATCCCTAAAGGACTGTTTCCATAGATGAACCTGATATAGTAAGAAATCAGAAAGAGTTTCTTAATCATGGCATAGCATTGAAAATGACAACATACTTACCCACCAGTTGTTTCAATCCAAATGCTTCTCACAGCACATTCAGTGTTATGTTAAGGGTAAATAAGGTTCAGATTTCTCTTTCAAAAGTCAGTACTATACAGTCTTTGAATCTTCCTGCAGAACCAGTTCTTCTTCACTACGCAAGTCAAGTTGAGATTTCTCTGTGCCTGTTTTTCATCCAGTCAGCTGCACACAGTAGGGACCCACACGCGTCTGAATGTCGGATCAAAGCATCAAGGGAGGTTGGGGGTCACCTCCCCTGCCTCTGGTGTAGGATCCATTTGCAAATGGCCTGGCGGACTGCAGAAGTTCTTACTCCAATTAATCCTTGTCCATTGGTGGAAGTGAGATTTTGTGACCGTGCAAAAAGGAGCTGAGTTCCAGAAGGTCATTAAAAGCAAGTAACCTGTCCTCTGTTTTGACCCAGAGAAGAACTTGATAAAACATCTGAGCCTTCACGTTTTCTTCCTACAGCTGGCACACAATACCCCACATCACCTTTCGCTTGTCTTGCACCGAAGAGGTATAATCATGGCAGAAGGTGGTTCTGCTGTCCACAAATTGCAAGTCCTTTTTCTGCCAAGCCAGTTTCAGAATAAGCTCTTTTGAGTGGTATTTTGTGAGCCAAGTAAGGATGGACTGGGACTGTGCATTGGGGACAGCTGGCTTTGGGCCAAGAGCCCAATGTGTGCAGTTAATGGTCAGATCCAGCCCCTCTGGCAGGGGCAAAAGTTCTTTTATGAGAAAGGTCACCTATTTAATAGCTGATGAAGCCTTCTTCTCTGCTCCTTCTGGGACTCCATAAATATGGAGGTTATTCTTCCTACTGCACCTGCCAAGGTCATACAATGTAGCTGTGAGCATCCACCAGTATGCTAGATGTGGCCTATTTAATCACAGTTGCTAAATCCAGGTGATCTTCTGAATCATCCTCTCCAGCCTCCTCATCTGCTGAAAATGGTGTCAATTTAGCAGTTGTTCAATGAAGTTGCTCTGCTTTCTTTTTCTATCTTTTAGCAGCTTTCAAATTTCTTTCTGGGCATTGGGTCTTTCTTGATCTTTCCTGCACATACAGTTCTTTCCCGATCAATGTCTCCTAGGTTCAGGTCTCTCAGAAGTAGGATTGCACCTAATTCTTTGGCTTTTTCTATTTCAGAGATTATGCAATGTGTGTTCTCCATGCTTGAATCTGGGGGCCTATATCAGACACCAACTAAAGCGGTTGAGGTAGAAGGCAAAGTTAACTTTACCCAGATAGTTTCTGCAGTGTAACTAACTTTAATTTTATTTATTTCAGAAGATCTTATACTTTCATGTATGAATAAAGCAACACCTCCCCCCACCTGTCTGCCTTATCTAAAATGTATGGCTTGTATACAGGCATGGACTTTCCCCAGTCACAGTTACTATTCCACTATGTTTCAGTGATGGCTGTTGAGTGGAAATAGTCATTTTCGTTAAGTACTGTTAATTTGTCCATTTTATTTAGTAAACTTCATGCATTCAATAAGATGCAGTTCACCTCATCCCTTTTTTATTTTTGTTGCAGCAAATTGGGTTTTTGAAATTAATGTTCCGATAATAACCCTTAGGTCCACCCCCCCCCCCCATTAGTTTAAAGTATCTTGATTGAGATACTCACTAAGTCATTTACCCAAATTATTTGCCCATCTCTTATTTAGATGTAAACCATCTTTTGTATATAGGTGCTTCTGTTTGTTAAAGGCCAACCTATTATCAATAAAATCGATATTCTCCTTTTTACACCAGTTTGCTAACCTTGTATTAATATGTTCAGTTGTCTAGTTTGTTTCTGTGCATGCTCTCGGTATATATACAATTCCTGAAATAGCCACTCTGCACCCTTCAGATATGATACATATATCCAAGTTCAGTAAATTGAAGCAAATGTCCTTTTCATGTGCTTTGCCCACATCGTTTACCCCTAGATGTAAGACAACATCTGTATTCCCACTGTCATTTTTTATGAATCTATCAATTCGAGAAGTGACATGCTCAACCTTAACTCCAGGGCGGCAGACCATGGTTGTGTTCAATTTATCCTCTGAGCAAATAACATAGTTGATATACCAGAATCACCCATTACTATGTTCCTCCATTGCACAGATTATTTGGTGCTTTATTGCAGTTATTGGAAGCCATATTGGCGAGAATATTAAATCTGCTTGAAATGGGAACATCCTCTTGTAAGTTGAAAGCTTGTCTCACTTTTTTTGGTGTTTGGAGTGGTCAGCTAAATACCAATTTGAATTACTATCATCATCATCATCTGGTCAAACTCTCTTTCATTGTCCACTTGCTTCAGGGTTAAGTTCTTTTGTGGATTGTGTCAGTCGAGCCCCCTGTGCTTTTAAATTGTAGCCTTTTCTTTCTAATTCCCATCTGCGGCTGCTCCTCTTCAGTTCAGCGGCCACACACACACACCTCAAACTGTGCAGCAGTCTAATTCATTTTCACAAACACTAGCACTGCTAAGGGGTCCTATTCAGCCTACTGGACCATCTCCAAGTACCAAGAAACATCTTTTTATTTGTTTTCTTTTCTTGAGGACAATATTGCCATCTTTCTCAAGGACACTGCATAAAACATGCACATTAAAACTGCAGCAGAATTCCACTGCAGCTCAATGCTCTTTAAATGACTATTTCAATGTACCCTTGTACCTCTGGTCTGTCACCTCATAAGCAGTGGTAAGGAGATCATCCCCTTCCATACCCAACAGCACTGCTGCCCCATTCCTCCCTCCCTCCCACAGTGAGTACCAAGGCCATGGTTGCTACTGACTGTTTCATTATCTGCTGTCCTCCACCATCATCTACATGTTAGGTGTACTTTGTATCAACTATAAACCAATCCGCTTGCTGCTTGCACCTCAGATGATGACTGATCTGGGATAGACACTAGCTGGGTTAGTGTCTCCTTCAAACAACATGAAGTCTTGCTGTATTCTGACAATTGCAGTGATTCCCAACCTTTGAACTACCCCGGAGAACAAAGAGTTAACTTTCTATGCAGGGCATAGAATGCTGAGCTTGAGCTCGGTTGAAGTCTCTGTCTGGAGTGTTTCAAACTTAAACCATCAGATTCTTTACTCCACCTCACTGAACAGTCGCTCTGGAGATTTCTCCTTCAGCTCGGTTCGAAAGTCAGTTAAAGTTTTCAGTTTTCGTGGGTTTTTAAACCGAAAAAAGTATCCACATAGTCGGTTCAGTCTCTGTCTGTGGTGCCGTGAGTCTAGATAGGAATTGTTCTGTGTTTCTGTGTGGAACTTGTAAAAGTGCGGCTCAGTTCAGCTGAACCAGCCATTTGTTAGTGAAATTTGTGTGTTTACTTAGTGTGTGGTTGCCGGTTTTTATCGGTTCTAAAAAGAACGTGCTTTGAACCTTTTTTTCCAATACCTGTGACACGGTTAGGAACCGATAAAAGTCTTGCCTGGCGGTTGCGGAAAAAAGGGTAAATTTGGTTAGGTTGGCCATGTCTGAGAAACCCAAGAAAAACCGGCCCACTGGGTTTCAACACTGCAGTGAGTGTGGGAGGTCTTTGCTAAGGCTGATCCCCACACCACCTGTGTTTATTGTCTGGGTTTGACCACCTCGATTCAGACTGCCAAATATATAAAACATTCCCAAATCTACCCTTTGAGAAGAGATTAGGTAGACTGAGGAAAAGGAGGTGAGAAGTCCGCTGACCCGGATGGCCAGCCCGGTTCGGTTTCGACCGAACCAGAAGGAGTGCCCTCTGACCAGGGCGATTATTCTTTGGGAAAAGGAGAGCCGATTCCAAGGGATCGGTTCTGACAAAAAGAAAACGCAAAGATATATCGACCGGTTCATATCCAGAGGTTCATATTCCGACCGCTGAAGAGATAGCCAGAATGATTCAGATTGTGGAATCGCTCCGTCCGGTTCCGACCGATCCGGCTCCTTCGGGCAGGGGTTCGGTTCGGTTAGTTCCCCCGGTTCAAGATTATGCCCTTGAAGAATTTTATGAACTGGAATTTGAAGAGGAAGGGGAATTTGAGGATGATGATGTAAGTGAAGGTCTGGATGTGCCTGTGGAACCAGACATCTCCCCAGACAGACCTTCAGGTGTTTTCCCTCCTAGGCTTTCTGAGTCCCCTTCTCACTTTATGTTTTACAGAAAGGTGGCTGAAACCCTCCAGCTTCCTATGGAAGAGGCTGTGGAAGATCAAGAGGAGCCTGATTATGTAGAGATGATGGACATCCCAGAGTCCAGGAGACTGTCTATTCCCCTCCATAAATCTTTTGGGAAACAGACACAAAAAATCTTAAAGTCTCCTAACACTATACCTCCTGTGGATAGGAGAATGGACAAGAGGTATACACTTTCAGGTTCAGATACAGAGTTCTTTTATCAGCAATGCAGCCATGTTGGGGTAGTGCAGGCTGCTGCCTGTGACAAGGCAAATAGTCCCTTGGCTTCACACCCCCCTGACAAGGACTCCAGGAAGATTGATGTCATGGCAAAGAAGCAGTACATGGCATCTTCTTTGGGACTCAGGCAGGCGAATTACATGGCCTATACAGCCAGGTACCAGAAGTCCAGGTGGGACACTGTACTGGCACTGGCTAAACAGGCCTCCCCCCAGCTAGCCAAGGAGCTGCAGGTGGTGGCTGCAGATGGGATTGAGGCATATAAAGTTCAGTTTCATGCTGCTGTGGACTCTAACGATGTGTCATCAAGAGTCATGGCTACATCTGTGGCTCTTCGGAGGATGGCTTGGCTCAGGTGTACTAGCCTCTCACAGGACACCCAGGCTAAGGCCATGGATTTTCCTGTAGTGGGTAATTCTCGGTTTGGGGAGCAGACAGAGAATTTCATGACGAAAATGGATGAGTACAGGACCACTTACAGGAGTGTTCAGGCCAAGGAAAGGCAAGCAACTCCTCAAAGGCAGCAGTCTAGGGGCAGGGGCAGGCCTTTTCAAAGGCATTTTTACCGAGCACAGGCCTTTTCTTCCTTTTCTCAGAGGGGGTTCTTCAGAGGGAGAGGCAGAAGGGGGATGAGCAGGGCTGCATCCACTTCTCAGCCTAAAGCCCCTGCCAAGCAGACACCCTGATGGGCCTCCCCGGGTCGACTCTCCTATTCCAGTAGGGGGCAGACTGGCTTACTTTGTCCAGGACTGGATGTCTATTACATCAGACAAGTGGGTCCTGGAAGTAGTAAGCCAGGGACTGGTTCTCAGCTTCAAAAAATTTCCAAAGATGAGAGCCAGATCTTTTCCACCTGCAAATCTCTCAGAAACTCTTGCCCTAGAGGCAGAGGTTTCTTCTCTCCTAGCTTTAAAAGCTATAGAGAGAGTACCTACCCTACACTGGGGCAAAGGACTATACTCCAGGTACTTCCTGACCCCCAAAAAGACAGGGGAGTAGCGACCCATCCTAGACCTAAGATATCTAAACAAACATCTTTTAAAACCAAAGTTCAAGATGATAACTCTGGGAATAATCCTTCCCTCTCTAAGGCCAGGGGACTGGCTAACCTCTCTGGACCTCAAAGATGCCTACTTTCACATTCCCATCAGGCGCTCCCACAGAAAGTACCTCAGGTTCGAGTTGCCCTCAGGCCACTATCAGTTCAGAGCAATGCCCTTTGGTCTAACCTCAGCCCCAAGGGTTTTCACAAAGTGCCTGGCACTAGTAGTTGCCTTTCTAAGAAGGCAAAAGATTTCCATTTTTCCTTATACGGATGATTGGCTAATAGTGGGTCAGTCTCCAGACCAAGTCAAGTCTCACCTACAAGTGACCCAGCAAGTGCTCACTTCTCTAGGATTTCTTCTCAACCTTCCCAAATCAGTTCTCAAACCAGTCCAGCTTCTTACCTTTATAGGGGCAGAACTGGACACACTCAGAACAAGAGCCTTTCTTCCTCTAGAAAGAGCAAGGGTTCTTATGGAACTAGCTTCTTCCTTCAGCCTTCAGGTATCTCGACCAGCAAGGCATTTTCTCCAGCTCTTGGGCCACATGGCAGCTTCAACAGCAGTGGTCCAAGGGGCAAGATTCCAGATGAGGGATATTCAGTTCCACCTGAGAGCTTTCTGGTCTGAGAAGAAGGAATCCCTTACCAAACTGATCCCAGTGACTCTGACCTTGATCCAAGCCCTCCAGTGGTGGCAGGATCAGGACAATTTAAGACAAGGTGTTCCTTTTGTTGCTCATCCTTGTTCAGTGGTCCTTACCATGGATGCTTCTCTCCTGGGCTGGGGAGCCCACCTGTGGTCCCTTACTGCCCAGGGGCTGTGGTCCCCCCAAGAATCCCTTCTCCACATCAAACTTCTAGAGCTCAGGGCAGTTTTTCTTGCTTTAAAAGCATTCTCACAGTCAGTACAGAACAAGGTGGTTCAAGTCAGAACAGACAACACCACCACCATGTGGTACATCAACAAGCAGGGAGGCACTCTGTCCACGGCCTTGTGCACGGAAGCCATGAAGTTGTGGTCCCTGGCTTATTCCCTGCAAACCTCTCTTGTAGCAGTTCACCTTCCAGGCAAGGACAATGTGCTAGCAGATGCACTGAGCAGGATTTCTCAGGGCCATCACGAATGGTCCCTGGACCCTCAGGTGTTGAAAGTGATTTTTTCAAGGTGGGCACTCCAGAGATAGATCTCTTTGCAGCCCCAGACAATCACCAACTCCTCTCTTTGTTGCAGATCTCAGTCCTTGGCTCAGTCCCTCTGGACGCCTGATCCTGAATTGGGAGGGAAGTTTCTGTATGCCTTTCCCCCTTTCCCACTCCTGTTCAAAGTTTTGGTAAAAGTAAGGTCTCAACCATGCAAGGTGATTCTGATTGCTCCAGATTGGGCCAGACAGCCCTGGTACCCCCGTTGCTGTCTCTAGCAGTCCATCTTCCCCTGTCACTTCCCGGGAATTACAACCTGTTAACATCCTCTCAGGGAAGGATTTGGTACCCCAATCTTCAGTATCTCAATCTCAAAGCATGGCTCTTGAAGAGTTAGAGTTTGCAGATCTGCATCTTTCCCAAGGGGTTCTGGATATCCTCAAGGCTTCTCGGAAGCCCTCCACCAGAAAGACTTACAACTCCAAATGGAAAAGATTCAGCATTTGGTGTTCTAAGAAGCATTTTTCTCCAGACACTGCTGAATTGCCTACGGTTCAGGATTATATGGTCCATCTTAATGGCCTAGGCCTCAGACCAGCTACTCTCAAGGTACACTTGTCAGCTGTTTCTGCATTTTTGTCTGTGGGGAAGCCTTCCTCACTATCTTCCCATCCTGTGTTCTGTAAATTTTTTAAAGGATTGCTTCACACCAATCCTCCTTTTAGAGACCCTGCCCCTGCCTGGGATTTGAATGTTTGCATTGCTCAACTTATGCAACCCCCTTTGAGCCTATGTCTTCAGCAGAGCTTAAGTACTTGACTTGAAAAACTGTGTTCCTGGTAGCCATTACCTCTGTCAGGTGTATCAGTGAATTGCAAGCCCTGTCAGTGGAACCTGATTTTATCTCATTTCACAGGGATAAATTATCCTTAGAACCAATAGAAGGTTCTTGCCCAAAGTGGTTTCAGACTTCCATTTAAACCAGTCTATGTCTCTCCCTGTTTTCTTCACTGATCATTCTTCCTCAGGAGAGAGGAGGCTACACAGTTTAGATGTCAAAAGAGCCCTTAGTTACTACATAGAGCGTACCAAGGGTCACAGGTTTGACTCCCTCCAGTTGTTCCTCACTTATGGTGAAGTGGGAAAGGACAAACTCTGCACCAAAAAGATCTATTGCCAGGTGGATTGTGTCTTGTATACAATTCTGCTATGAAAAACTGGGAAAACTCCACCCTCAGGCCTGAGGGCTCATTCCACAAGAGGTACAGCTGCTTCCCTGGCTGCTGCCAGGGATATCTCTCTTAGAAATTTGTCAAGCAGCCACCTGGAAAACAGTCCATACCTTTACCAAGCATTACTCTCTGGATATCCGGGCTAGGAGTGATGCTCGGTTTGGCACAGCAGTACTTCAGAGCCTATTCCCAAATTAGGTTCTGTCCCTCCTCCTTGGAGGTACTGCTTGGTAGTCTGCAATTGTCAGAATACAGCAAGACTTCATGTTGTTTGAAGAAAAAATTACTCACTTTAGTAATTATATTTCTTCTAATGGAGTCTTGCTGTATTCTGACCTCCCTCCCTGCCTCCTTCAGAACCTGTTTTTGGGAAGTGGGTGGGCAGGTGCAGTGTTGCACCCCAGGGGTGTTTTTTGCTTGCACCCTCCTCCTTTTTGTTTGGGTGCTTATTTATTATTGTTATTTTTAGTATTTTGGGTTTTGTTTTTGGGTTTCCTGACTTGAGTCTTCCTTGGGAATCCAAAACCTTTTTCAGCCAGTTGGCTAGTAAGAATTTTTACAATTTCCAGATGGAATTTTTAGTTTAGTTGGGCTTGTAAGAATCTGACGGTTTTATTCAAAACACTCCAGACAGAGACTTCAACCAAGCTTGAGCTCAGCATTCTATGCCCTGCATAGAAAGTTAACTCTTTGTTCTCCGGGGCAGTTCAAAGGTTGGGAATCACTGCAATTGTGAGAATACAGCAAGACTCCATTAGAAGAAATATAATTACTAAAGTGAGTAATTTTTTCTTGTGGTCCAGCTCCCTGCACTTTTAATTGCACTTTTAATTTGTAGCTGTTTGGTGGCATTCAGGCCTAGGTGGGAGAACGCAGTGCGCCATCCCCTTTGGTGAGCAGGGTGTATTTGATGAGCCACAAATTGCAGCTCAGACTGCTGCCACCCAGAGAGTCAGCGCTCATCACCCACCCCCACCGAATTGGCACTCACCCACCTCTCCAGCACCATCATGCTGACTACTACATATGCAAAAGTGGCAAGCATTACTGGCAGGCCATTCAAAAATAGGAGCTATAGTCTGCTATTGGCACCGGAGGTCGGAGGAGTCAAAGTCTGTAGCAGCAAGGGGCTTGTTTCACCAGTATCTGCACAGAGACAATAGCTAATACTTTTGCCTATGTCATTATTCTTCTGATATTATGCTTAAAAGGCAGTTTTGTCCTGTGGTTAAAGCAATTAGCCATGAACGAGGGGAATTCACTGCAAATATCACCACCCCTTGCCATGATGTAATTAAACCTTATTTGGTGAGTGGGGTGCCTTTGATGAGCAGCAAATTGCGGCTCAAACTGCTGCCACCACATTGGTTAAATTGGGAATGTTTAGCAGGGGGAACTCCCACATCTAGAGATTTTGAGGTAATAGAACTTTTTCAGAGTTAATGGAGAAAGTTGACAGAGGTGGTATAACTGAAGAAGTGATGGAACCGAACATGTGTGGGCTCCTTCCCAATTTTACCCCAGAATATCAATAATATCAACCTAGGGATGCAATTAGAAATAAATGAAGTCTCAGTCAAGGAATAATATATGTTCACCAAGACATGCATTTGCCTGTCTGTTTTAGAGCAGGCATGTATTTACAAGGGTGCAGTATTCACAGAATGCAACAGTGGGTATAGAAACAAATGAAATATTTTATCAGTTATGGCAAGCATCAAGAATAAAAGTTACAGCTTATCAGAGTGTTCCATTGGAGCTAATTATCTAAAAGAGACAGACCTAGGTCTATTTCACAGTAAGGGAGTATGGGATTACTTAGCATGTACCCAATGAATGTGATCAGATGTTTTCAACAAAAAGATTTTAAGCAGTCCTTACCTGCTGGCCTGGTGGCACTGAGTGTTGAGACACTGGATGCCACACCTTGCGCCACGCCGGTGACCCAGGTTTGGGGACAGGCTCAGGTAGTCAGGGGATGGCAGGGGAGGGAGATTATGGAACATCCAGGGGAGAGCTGTCCTCTCCTTGGGGAGAGATCCAGGGTTGCTCGGTGTCCTGGCAACCCCCAATGGAGATCGAGGCACTGCAGGTACACCAGCTGATGTAAAGGGGATGGAGTGTGGCAGACACAAGCAGGGCAGTCGTATGCAGGCATCATTGCATGTCGCACTCCAGGGGAGAAAACCGAGAAATACCCCAGCTTCCTGAATAGGTGACAGCACCCTCCAGGGTTCCCACCATCACACGCCCAATGTCGGGCTCATTCCTCCGGCTCTCCTGATCCCTCCAACTTGCCCTGGTCTGGTGATGGTTGCATTCCTGGATCATCAGACCAGGTAGGAGGGGGCAGTGTCTGTCCCTGATTTCCCAGAGGGGAGAACTTCAGACCGAGTGATAGAGGGTGGGAGGTGTGAGATGGACGTTCAAGAGAGTTCCGAGAAAGTGGGAGATAAAAATAGTGAGCAAAAAAAAAAAAAAAGCAGTCCTTACCTTGTCTATAAAACCTGCAAATTTGTTGTTGAGGGTCTTGGTTTGTTCCTTCTCCTCTGCCCAGACCAGACCAATCTTAGAATCTATTGCTATGTCTGGTGGGGGGGGGCAGAAGTTGCTCATTCTGGGTCACACTAGTGATGAGTGGGAATGCTCCAGGACCTCCGAGGCAGCGACCACCCACACCATGGCCAAAGCCAAAAAATCCCACTCCAGAACCACCACCAAGCCAACACTACTACCTGATAAGAACCCCCCAGCATAACCACTGCCACCACTGCTGTTGAAGCTGTAGCTACAACTTACTCCTCCACCACCTCCACCCATTCCAAAACCAACTCCATGCGAGGAGCCCACCCCGCTAAATCTGGCACTTCTGACATTTCCACCCCCAGAAAGGGAGTGGTGAAGTTTCTGGAGCCACCACTAATGACACGCATGCTGCTGGTTGGGGATTGGAACGAAGATATCCTGGCTTGTATCGTGGAGTGCATCTATGAGATAGAGAACACAATCTTGGCAGTGATGGAGCTGAAGGAGCACCAAGTGGCCAGTCGAAGGAGATAGGATCCCTCTGAGAAGCAAGCCAATCTCTAGCCCTTTATCCACTCTCCAGCTTGGCCAGTTGTGACTAGAAGGGAGGGACTGCACTTACTAATTGGAATGGGGATGGTGGGGGTGGGGAAACCAGGCTGGAAGTCACCCTTCTAGTTCTACCTGTTTCAGATAAAGGCTTGGGTTCTCAATATCCCTCCCCACGACCAAGTCACACCTGCAGAAATGTTACAAACTGTTTTGGGCGATGTACTCCACTCGACCATCCCACCCCACTTAGCTGAGTTCTGTTTTGTGAACTCCATAATCATTGGTTTTCAGTGAATTCTATTTACTTAAAAATATAATTAATAAGTTTCTTAATTGTGCTGCAATAACGTTTTCAATCGTTTTTCAGCTGACGGATTATGGAACCTCATAGCTACCATCGATACATATGAGCAACACCCTGTAGGTGTTTTAGATAATCTTTGATACAAGGTCTAAGCTAAGTCACTTCAGCTGTAGTCACTCAGGTGGCAGTGTTGCAGTGGAGACCAGGAGCCCTCCCTCCTCCCTCAGGGAGGTGAGTGTCCATGGGACGCTCATTCATCCTCCCCCAGCCATCCGTCCAGCAGCCCATGCTCATTCTCAGCCCTGGGTCACTGGTGTCGCAGGTGCTAACGCTACTGCTGTGCTAGCAGGACGGCTACTGTATTGATTTCTGATTACAAGAGAGTCACAGTATCACAGGACAAAACATTTATCCTGCTATAAACAACCCCCAGCTGTTTACAATGGAGCATAACCATGACCATATTACATTTGATTCAGGTGCATAGACTAAATCAATAAATCAGTACAGCTGACTTACCAAGGTGATTCTATTAATTACATTTTAGATCATACCCTAGTCTGCATCATGTGAATGATATATTCCCTTGGCCAACAACACAGTTTGCAAGGTCTCTGATCTCTTCTTGAAGCTACATGGCCTGTTATTTGTGCTTGCTATCATTTTTACTATGCACTGAACATTACTCTATGTCTTCCCTTCCATGCTATCACACCAGTCTGCTCCTTCTCTCATCTCAGTTTCTACACTTCATCCCTGCCTTCAGCTGATGCACTATTGTCCGTTGGCTCTCCATTTACCTCCCTGTTCATGCTCGATTTTACCTGCTTACCACTCCAATGTACATTGTATTCCCTGTTTATTATCAGAATTGCCACTCTGGTGTACTTAAGGGTATATTTTGTATTCATATATGTGAATACTCATATATTACCTGTACATTCTTGTATATTTGCGTAACAACATTTACTATACTCTGTATTTTTAATCTTTTTGTACTCCTTTCTCCCCTTCCCCCCAGGACGCATCTGGAAATGAGCTAGTTCAGCTCAGTATGCCTTTCCTGGTGAAACCATTCAAATAAATAAATAAAAAATATTCTGCAGCTGCTCAGAAACCCTCAGAAGGTATGGGGGTAAATGAATGAAAATAGCGGATCGGGCTCATGAGAAGTTTTTAATGAGCACATAAATAAATAAATGAGTTAAACTAAAAGTTTGGCAGGTAGGCAGGCATCAATCAATTTAGTATTTTTCCAAACCAGCAACAAACATAAAGTTTAGCATGGCGTTGGAAAGAGCTGGTACCAATGATCCATTTGTACCGGTCTGATTGTTGCCAAGATAATTTCTGAACATCTTGACATTAATGCAGTGGGGTTCATTGCTACCTGTCAAAAGGATACCACGAATTATTCACATCTGAAGTCTCAGAGAAACATCTTTTTATTGCTCCACACCAACAGGACATTAGTTTTTAGGTTTCCGTGTGCATTTTTTTGTGAATTGCATTATGTTCAATTGGAGTTAAATTGATCAAATGTCCGTTAGTGTTATAGCAAATAAAACCAGAACAAGTGCCAGTAAGAACACTGTAAGGGTAACAGTTAAGAAGAAATAGGCAAAATACTGTAGGAAACCAGAGCATTATTTTATTAAACAGGTAACTATATAAATAAGGATATGAAAGTGAACTTGAATCAGCACACATGCACACAGGTTAAATGATAAAAGAGAATTTTATCGTGAAGTTGTTGCAACAGCTTCAACACAAATAGGAGCATTACATGTTTGCGAATTGACATGAAGATTCTGTGCAAAAGCTCCAGTCACAGAAGATTTGCTTCTCCTTTTATGGGAGGGGTGGAATGTGAGGTGATCCACTGTGGAAAAAACGGCACCGATAAAATTATTGCTGACATTTGTGACTTTTCATTTCTCCCAAAACACTGACATGAAGTTTACCTGTAGCAGCAAGGTTATTTGAACCGTAATCTGATTTTTTTAAATATATAAGGCTTCTATGCTCAATAAAATGTAAGCTTATTGTTTATTAAGCATGTTTCATAGCAGCATTAACATGCTGTACCTCCTAAAACTACATGATGGTCAATACAATTGAAAAAATGACAGCTTAAGAATAAAACCAAATAACATTTAAACAAATAGGTTTTCAGAGCACTGCAAATGCTCATAAACATGGGAGAACACAAATGGGTAAGGAGTTCAAAAGCATTGGTCCAACCAAAGAAAAAACACGTTTAATCAAGAAACAATAGACCTCCTTGGAAATGTCTTGTTCTAACCCCAGGAAATCTAACTGTATTCTGACATATACAGTATTGTACCACCATAGTACTGCCCTGGAGCTGAAAAGGTTAATAGAACCTATGCAAATGAGAGAATGCTTGGCTTGAGCTCGGTTTTCAAACCACTGTCCCTCGTAAACATTCCATCAACTGTCAGATTCTTCACTCCACTTGACTAGTCAGAAGCCTCGGAGAATCCTCTGCACCTTTACCAAAGTCACGTTTATTTTTCTCAGTTTTACAACCGCTTTTAGTTTGAATTTTTAAACTGCTGTCTCTGGTTCACACGGTAAACTAGTATAGATAGAAAGAGTTAGGAAAGTCCTTGGTTTCTGTATGGTTCTCCAGTCAGGAATTGATACTTTTTCCTTGTATTTTCTTGCTTTAAATTCTCTTTGTGGGGACATTACTGGGCTAACCCCCCGATTCGTTCTGTGGTCCTTAAACTGACATATATATATATATATATATATATATATATATATATATATATAATGTATAAATGCTTAAGTGTTTATATTGTTAACTAATGTTCCTATGTTGCTGCACCCAGCCTCAGTGCTATTTCTAACTCTTTCGTTTGTGCTTAACATGCTTCCCCTGACAACAGTCAGGTGGTAACTTGTACACTGTGTACTTCACTTGCCTTTGTGTCTCTCATCATGTATCTGTATGTGTATTGATGTTTCCCCAATCCCCAACCCCCCAGGATGCATCTGGAATCGAGTGCCGTACCGCTCAGTATGCCTTCCTGGTAAGACTTTTAAATAAATATATATATGTAATATATATATATATATATATATATATACACACACACACACATACACACATATACACATATGCACATATACAGCATATACAGAGTTTTTACTTTGGGGTAGTTGGCCATGTCTCTGACACCTAAGAAAAGAACTGGTCCAACTGGTTTTCGACACTGTACCGAGTACGGGGAAACATTTGCTAAAGCTGATCCCCATTTGATGTGTGTTCTCTGTCTCAGGTTTGACCACTTAGAGACAGATTGTGAAATTTGTAAAATCTTTCCTCAGTCCACTCTTGACAGGCGATTGAACTGACTGAAGGAAAAAATGCCTGAAACAACCATTGAACTGATTACAGACAAACCTACTAAGTCAAAAAATGCTGCAGAACTGAGAGAAACTCCCTCTGACCAGGTTACCAGTTCACAGTCAAAGAAACGCATCGCTGAACAGACCACTGAACCAGCAACTGCGGGCAAGAAAAATAAAAAATAAAAAGGAAAAACACACAGAACTGCAAACGGTGAAATCGTTGGTTCCTACCGCGGAGGAGATAGCTACGCTATTCGGGTTACTCAGTCCCTCCAGTCTCCTCCGGTTCAGGTTCCATGGTCCTCAGTTAAACTTCCTGCAGTTGTGCCCCCAGGTTCTCTTTCTGTTACCAGTCCCACGGTTCTCCTGACCCTCATTGTCCTGATTCCCCAATAAGGGATCTGAGGACTTTACCCCGGTTTGCCTTTATGCAACAAGTGGCTCAGACCTTAGACCTCTCTACCCAAGAGACAGATGAGGAGGAGGAGGAGGAGGAGGCTGATTTCGTGGAAATGATGGATGTGGCTCCAGCAAAAAAGTTGCTTTTTCCCCATCTATAAAACCCTAAAGAAACATGTGTTTAAGGTTCTGTAATCACCTACTTCAATTCCTCCAGTTGATAGGAAACTGGATAGGAAGTACTGGGTAGCCAAGTCTGGTGCAGAATTTTTGTTTGGACACCCCAGTCATGAGGGGGTGTTACAGGCTGCAGCCTGTGATAAGGCTGGCATAACTCTGGCATCCCATCCCCCCTGATAAGGATTCCAGAAAAATGGACTCTCTTGCCAGAAAATCTTATCTGGGTTCTTCTCTAGCCATTAGACAAGTCACTTATATGGCTTATGTGGCCAGATTTAAAAAAAGTCTTTGGGGCACAGTTTCTGAAATTGCAAATCCTGCCCTGAACCTATGACAGCTGATTTGGCAGAGGCTGTAAAAAGGGGTGTTGAGGCATCCAAATTCCAGTTTAGAATGGCTGTGGATGCCAATGACACTGCAGCCAGGCTTATGGCTAATTCCATACCTCTCAGGAGATCTGCATGGTTGAGAACCACCAATTTATCCCAGGACACTCAGTCATAATCCTTGGATTTCCCCTATGACACTTCATCCCTCTTTTGGCCAGCAGACTGAGGCCTATATGAAAAAGATGGATGAATACAAAGTAGCTTACAGGAGTGCAGCAGCCAAAGAAAAGGCAGCTACTCCCCAGAAACAACAACCCAGGGCTGGTAGAGCACCCCCTTACTATAGGCCCTTCATCCAGACCCAGGCCCTTCCGACCTACCAACCCCAGAGGGGCTATTTCAGGGGCAGGGCTAGAAGGGGTACCGGAAGAGTGGGTCCAAGCCCTCAGCCTACCCCACAGGTGAAGCAGAATCCCTGAAGTATTGTTCAGGGTCACCTCCCCTCTTCCTGTAGGGGGCAGGCTCACCCACTACCTCCAAGGCTGGCAGTCTATAACTATAGACAAGTGGGTCCTGGAGGTAGTGGGCAGAGACCTCACCCTCAGTTTCAAGGTCTTGCCCAAACTGAGGGCAAGGGTCTTCAGTCCTCTATCCTCATCAGAATCCCAGTTACTAGAAGAGGAGGTACAGAAATTGTTACTGGACAAGGCAGTAGAACCAGTTCCACCCCTACATTAGGGGAAAGGGTTCTACTCAAGGTATTGCCAAATAGTAAAAAAGACAGAGGAGTGGCGACCCATTCTAGATCTCAGACAGCTAAACAGATATCTGAGAAAACCAAAATTCAAGATGGTCACTCTGGCCACCATTCTGCCTTCACTCAGGCAAGGGGATTGGCTAGCCTCACTAGATTTAAAGGACGCCTATTTTCATATCCCCATCAGGCCATCACATAGAAAATTCCTGAGGTTCAGGCTCAAATCGGGCCATTATCAGTTCAGAGCAATGCCCTTCAGCCTCTTTTCAGCTCCAAGGGTATTTACCAAATGCATGGCCGTGGTAGTGCCACATCTAAGAAAGCAGGCTGTAACAGTTTTTCCCCTATCTGGACGACTGGCTGCTGGTGGGTCAGTCCCCTCAGCAAGTGTTGGATGCCCTAGCTCAGGCTCAAAGCCTCCTGCAGTCCCTAAGGCTCCTTCTAAATTCCAGAAAGTCAGTTCTGGTCCCAGTTCAGCTTCTGGACTTCATAGGAGCAGAGCTGGACACATTGAAAGGAAAAGCCTTCCTTCCACCAGCAAGGGTGGACACTCTGGTACAACTGGCTAGCTCCTTCCAATTATCTTGCCCCAGGTCAGCAAGGCATTTTCTTCAGCTGTTAGGGATACATGGCTGCGTCCACAGCAGTAGTACCAGGAGCCAGATTTCAAATGTGGGACATTCAGTTTCGCCTCAGATCCTTTTGGTCACAAAGAAAGTGCCAGTTGTCTGCTCTGTTACCAGTCACCAGTTCTTTGCTTCTGGATCTGCAGTGGTGGCAGGACAGGGAAAACCTAAGACAGGGCATCCCCTTCCTGCAACAACTCCCCTCAAAGGTCCTGACCACAGATACCTCTCTCCTAGGGTGGGGGGCACACACAGGACACCACACAGCTCATGGCACCTGGTCCAAAAAGGAGACCTTTCTTCACATAAACCTGCTGGAGCTCCGAGCAGTGCACTTGGGGATTCAGTACTTTGCTTCAGAATTTGCAAACAAGGTGGTACAAGTCAGAACAGACAATACCACCACAATGTACTACATAAACAAACAAGGGGCACCAGTTATTTCCCACTGTGCACAAAAGTCATGTTAATATGTAAGCTGGCCTACTCCCTAAATCTGTCCCTCATAGCTGGGTACCTGCCAGGGAAGGACAACACCCTAGCAGATGCACTGAGCAGAATCAATCAGAACCATCTTAAATGGACTCTGAACAGACAAGTACTTCTAACAGTGTTCAGAAGGTGGGGTACCCCAGAGGTGGTCATCCTTGCTCACCCAGACAATCACCAGCTGCCACAGTACTGTTTCAGGCCTCCCACAGTGGGCACAGTACCGATGGATGCACTACTATTGGACTGGACAGGGAAATTCCTGTATGCTTTTTCTCTCTTCCCTCTACTGCTCAGAGTTTTGAACAAACTCAGGTCTCGGCCAGCAACCATGATCCTCATATCCCCAGCTTGGGCCAGGCAACCATGGTACTCCCTGCATCTACTTATGTCTGTCAGCAAGCCAATAGCCCTACCCTGCAGGCACAATCTCCTCACTGCCTCACAGGGTTGCATTCTCTACCCCAACCTGCAATCTCTCAAACTCAAGGCCTGGTTCTTGAGGACATAGAATTTGCCAACCTAGGGTTTTCAGAGAGGGTACTCAGGTTCTTAGGATCTCCAGAAAACCCTCCACACAGTTAACCTGTTCCTCTAAGTGGAAAAGATTTTCTTGCTGGTGCCAGCAACAAGACGTGGTTAGTACCCAGGCAGGTGTACCCCAGGTACTGGATTACTTGGTACATATTCATTCACTTGGCCTTAAGCTCTCTTCATTAAAAGTTCACCTAGCAGCAGTTTCAGCTTACCTTTCAGTTGTCAGAAAGCCCTCTTTGGCTTCTGAGCAGGTGTTCAAGAAATTCTTTAAGGGGCTTCTACACCTGGATTCTCCACACAGAGAGCCCACACCGGGGTGGGATCTTAACATCTGTATTGGTCAGCAGATACAGCCACCCTTTGAGCCCTTGTCATCAGCAGAGCTCAAGTATGTTAGTTGGAAAACTGTATTCCTAATAGCCATTACTTCTGCCAGAAGGATTAGTGAGTTACAGGCCCTGTGTACAGGTCAAGACTACATTTTCTTCCATAGGGATAAGGTAGTCCTAAGAGCAAACAGGAAATTCCTTCCTAAGGTGGTGTCTGATTTTCACCTTAATCAGTCTATTACTCTGCCTGTCTTTTTTACTGATCATTCATGCTCAGGCGAACACAGATTGCACAGCCTGGATGTCAAAAGGGCTATCAGCTACCATCTGGAGCACACCAAGGATCATAGGGAGAACAGAACCCAGCAGTTCCTCACTAACAGAGAGGTAGGAAAGGGCAAACCAGATTCAAAAAGGACAACTGCTCGCTGGATTGTGGCCTGCATTCAGTTTTTCTATAGCAAAGCCCATTCCACAAGGAGCACTGCTACTTCCATAGCAGCCTCAAGGGACATACCTTTATTGGACATTTGCAAAGCAGCTACCTGGAAAACTGTTCACACATTTGTCTAACACTATAGCCTGTATTTACAGACCAGAAATGATGCTAAGTTTGGCATGGCAGTACTGTAGAGCCTGTTTCCTAAAAAGGTTCTGTGCCCACCTCCAAAGGTACTGCTTAGGTAGTCTGCATATGTCAGTATACAGTAAGATTTCCTGGGATTTGAAGAAAAAATTACCTACCACAGAAATTCTGTTTCTTCTAAGAGAATCTTACTGTATTCTGAGCTCCCACCCTTCCTCCCATTCTAGAACCTGGGGGCACTGCACTACAGCTTTGTGGTGAACTCCTGGGCTGTTTTTTACTTAGGCTATCTGTGACTTGAGTCTTTGGGATAAAGCCTACTATTGGAAGAAGATTAGGGGGTTGGGAGTCTATGATTATTATTATCATTACTATTTCAGATGAGCATTAGTTAATTAGCTTCCTAGGCAAGCTTCATTAGAATCTGACGATTGATGGATTGTTTGCCAGGGACAGTGGTTTGAAAACCAAGCTCGAGTCTAGCAGTCTCTCATTTGCATAGGTTCTATTAACCTTTTCAGCTCCGAGGCAGTACTATGGTGGTACAATACTGCATATGTCAGAATACAGTAAGATTCTCTTGGAAGAAACAGGTTTTTTATGGTAAGTAATGTCTTCATCTTATACTTAGCCACTGATTGTAAAATGCACTAATTCCTCTTCATCCTGGAGTCCTGTCTTTCTGGTCAGTCAGCTTAGCTGGTTATTTGATCCCAAAGTCCTAATTTCCCATATCATTTGACCCCCTCCCCCCATTGGTGGCCAGTATGCTTCTTCTGTGTACAGTACTCTGCAATTAGAGCTTCATGCATCTTAGTTGTAGGCAGTTGTACCTAGATACATCACTGCTGACAGCTTTCCAGCAACAGTATTTGCTGAATGAAAATGTCTGGAGGTAACCATTAGCTGAGTTTAGCGATCTTACTGTGTTCAGTTTGAATCCATGGGACAAAAGCCTTCTGAAATGATCCAACAATCTGCTTTTAAAGATAAGGGTGATACAGTGTTCCTCTTGTTTGTGTGCAACACATACTCAAATACAATGTTTACCGCACTAACAGAAGCCATCAAAGTCGGCACTCAGGCTACAGTAAGGCTAAAGTTAATAATCTTATTCTTAACTGATGTCATGTAAACTATGTCCTACTTCATTACCCAAGTTACATTTTGTAGGTGTACCTACACCATATATCATTGTATTTTACAACGTAAATAGTTATGTGTCTACAATTTTACTCAATAAAAATTATAAAAAAAAAAAATGAGAGTCATGCTCATCACCCACCCCCACTGAGTTGGTGCTCACCCGCTCCTTTGCCATCATGCTGACTACTCTATATGCAAAAGTGGCGAGCACTGCTGTTCACCAAAACTGTTTCTAAAAGGGAGAGGTTCTGGTCAGCTTTAAATATTACAACTGCTCAGATTCTTGTGTTTTTAGGACCAGTTCAGTCCATTGTCCCAACCTCCCAGAAATGAAAAAAGGAGAGAGAGCTTCAGCCATTGTCCTGGCATAGCGGCAGAAACAGGAATCCTCTGGGATCACATTCATGGCAGGGTTATGAGGGGTTGGAGAGGACTGAAGCATGACACTAAACAAAAAAAAAAAAAAACTAAAATGAACAACCTAATTTCTTTCTAGTTAATATATGTATCTGGCTGGTCTAATTTTTTGAAACGTCACGTCAAAACAGTGCAATAATTAAGGGGATTTCGTTCTTGGCCACAGCTAATCATGAATGAATCATCCTAAATCTTCCATTACTTCAGTGCCAGAAGTACAAAAAAGCTCTAACTGAAAATGCTTGCCTGCTAAACAGTGTATTAAATAACCAGGTTTTCTTCAATATTATTTTTACATTCACTTGCGCTTGCTCAAGGAATGTTCTGCTACAAACGGCATTTGAGAGGTGTGTCACCGTGGAACCAATTGCAGCAGAAGCTCAAAGGGGCTTAGCACTGCAGACCAATGAGCAGCCACACTGATAGTCACACTAGTCATTGCTTGTGGAGCGGAAACTTTGTGTACTTGAAAGAAATCAGCCATTCCTATCAAACAGAGGCTGTCTTCTTTCACTGTGTGATGGGATTCACCCCAGAATTCTAAAAGAACTAAGGGGATACCTAGTGACACCACTGATTACCTTTTTTAACAAATCATGGGAGGATGGTGTGGTACCTGAGGACTGGAGGAGGGCAGATGTGATTCCCCTTCACAAAAGTGGGAGCAAGGCAGAGGCAGGAAACTAAAGACCTGTTTGACCTCAATGGTGGGAAAATGATGGAATCACTTCTGAAGAAAGAATTGTTGAGTGCCTAGTAGCCAGCGGGGCACAGGACCCAAGGCAGCGTGGATTCACAGCGGGAAGGTCACGTCAGACGAATCTGATAGATTTTTTTGACTGGGTGACCAAAGTAGTAGACCAGGGATGGGCTGTGGATATGGTCTACCTAGACTTTAGCAAGGCATTTGACACAATCCCACACAAAATATTAATAAACAAGTTAGCCAGCCTGGGAGTGGTCCCAGGGTGGTAGCCTGGGTAACAAATTGGCTGGACAATAGGACACAGAGGATAATAGTAAACGGAGTACATTCTGAAGAAAGGGCGGTTACTAATGGGGTACCGTAGGGTTCAGTACTGGGACCGGTCCTCTTTAATGTCTTTATAAGTGACATTGCAGAGGGGCTGGAAGCAAAAGTATGTCTCTTTGCAGACGACACAAAGAACTGCAACAGGGTTGACACACAAGGTGAGGGTGGAAAGGATAAGAAGGGACTTGGCAAGGTTGCAGGAATGGTCAAAATTATGGCAGCTTAGATTTAATGCAAAGAAGTGCAAAGTAATACACCAGGGAAACAAAACCCACGGGAAGAGTACACAATTGCGGGGGGAGGTACTTAAAATAACAAAAATGGAAAGGGACCTGGGGGTAGTCATATCAGAAGACCTTAAGGCAGGCAAGCAATGTGAGAAGGTAGTAAGGAGGGCTGGGGGGATACTGGGATGCACAGGGAGAGGCATCACCAGTAGAAAGCAGGAAGTTGTTATCCCTCTGTACAGACAGTTGGTGAGACCCCATCTGGAGTACTGCATGCAGTTCTGGAGACCCCATCTCTGCAAGGACATAAACAGGATGGAGGCAGTCCAGAGGAGGGCAACTAAAATGGTACAGGGTCTGCAACAGAAGCCATACGAAGAAAGACTAAAAGAGCTTAATATGTATACCCTAGAGGAAAGGAAGAGAGGGGGGACATTATAGAAACTTTCAAGCACCTCAAGGGAATCAACAAAGTCCAAGAGGGGAGTATCTTTCAGAAAAAGAGATGTGCAAGAACAAGGGGGCATAATTTAAAGATAGAGGGAGGAAGGCTCAGGGGCAATGTGAGGAAGTATTTTTTCATGGAGAGGGTGGTGGATGCATGGAATCACCTTCCTGTGGAGGTCATGGGGTCAAAAACAGTGAGAGAATTCAAGAATGCATGGGACAGACATAAGGCAATTATAGTGGGGGGTAGAAAGAAGTAGGCTGTTAGTTAACTTGAATCTGAAGCTTATCCAATAGGTAGGTAAATGGGCAGACTGGGTGGGCCAAGTGGTCCTTATTTGGCATCAAATTCTATGTTTCTCTGTTTCTATTTACATAACGCCACCCAGCAAACAGCTGAATTCTCTCCTAAGGGAGCACGCTGCCAGAAATTTCCGGGTGCCCCCCCTTATCTGTATGCATCTGTAGGCTTGGGGGGGGGCCAACAAACAAGTAGTATTCCTCTGTGATTCTCTCAGTTGCATCTCACTCACTGTGTTTGTGTATGTGTTTCCTCTGCCTCGCTCATGCTGATTCCCCCTCCCACCCGCCACATCTCTTCAAACAGCACAGTGCACACAAGCACACTTGCAGTTCAGGCCAGCAGACAGGACAGGCTACTAATAAAAATAAAGTTTACTTATTTTAGTCCCTGACAGACTGTCTCAACTACTTCAGCCAGGCAGCACAGTGTATGTCCATGGGGGCTGGGCCCCTTTGTCTTGCGTATACCGAGCAGCTGCTGTAACCTGTGCTGGAGGGGCAGTGAGCAGTGCAGATAGTGCTGAGTGTGTTCCATGACATTTCTTTTCTGTACTAACTGAGGCAACTTCAGCGATCCCTGGAGTCCATTGCCAGCCCCATCCCTTACTTCACCCCGCTTCAAGTTTTATGAAAAAAAAATTGTAGTACACAAATCTGTGGAGCTCGGTAGCCCGTGAGATAACGAGTGAGGAACTCGACACGCCAGAACGGGCGGCTGCAAACCACATTGGCAACACATTTTGTGATCCCCGGTTCCCCCATCCTGAGTTGTGCCTCACTGGAGTAGTAATCTTTAGTAGGAGGTTTGGGCAAGCCCTGTGAGGTTTGCAGGGCAAAGCCTCTGCAAGAAAAGACTTTGTAAAAACTGGTCGTGATGTGGGTTTGGTCCCGTTATCATGCGTCGCCGTTCCTCACTCGCTGTTATGACATGAAACCATGCAGCTCCTGTTCTTTCCACTGCTAAATGCCTTAGCACGCTCCCTCTTTAAAGCATCACTACATTACATAGTCCCTGATCCACCAAAAACTCAGAGATACTTATAGCATATGAATTTCTGGATCACCATAGTGGCAATATATGCTTTTAGAAAAGTTGTGTGGCTCAGGTGAATGTCTGTCAGGAGACCACTCCACCCCAATTCCCTCTGAGGAGGAAGCTCAGCCCCTGCCCTGAACGCCGTTCCACCATGCCCAGGCTTACCCCCCCCAGCAGGGCTGCTGGGCAGGCACCCCACCCTCGAAGGACACTAGTGGTATACCCTGGCTTGCCCTTCAGGGTGGGACCATGGGAGTGGCACCCCTCCTGATGGGCACCGGTGGCAGCTGGAATGGCATCAGGGCAGAGCATCATAACTGGGGGACGGGAGGTTTCTGCAGTGATCCCCAGGGAGGCGGTGCGTGCAATGACTCCAGTGTCTATCCCGCCTCCCACTCAGTCAGGTGTCAGCTCTCCCACGATTCCCCCAGTCTCCGCAAGAGGTCGCCGATTGGCCAGACACTCCCCCGCCCCCAAGAAGGAGAGTCATCCCTCGAATGCTCTATCCATCTCCACCCGGCCTGCCCTCCGACTCCCGGGTCTATTCCCAAATGTGGGACGTTGGCTTCGCAAGCGGTTGCCTTGCTGCTGCGCCAGTGGGCCGGCCTCAGCATTCATCTCTTTGAGAATATTTTCTGTGTCCTCCAGAGACTGCATTTTTTCAAAAGTTAGTGATGAAAATATTTGAAAGCAACAGTTTTATAAGGCAAAGGTAAGCCCTGAGGGACAAGAAGACTTGTATCACCCTCAGATAGGAAGGGAGTTTATACTTAACTCACGATTCAGGGGAAGTTTATACTTAACGCACGATTCGGGGGGGGGGGAGAAAGAGTAACAATGCATCCCAAGACAAAACAGAATGAAAAAGCTGGGTGGAAACACACCTTTCAATCCAACTGTGTGAAAACACTTGCTCACATGACCTTCCAAAACCTTTAGACACCCTCAGACCCTCTTAGTAGTATGCTAGTGTAACCCCCCTACAAATGGGGGTTCCCAAAAGGTCTTCTTTGAGCTTGTCTAAATGCTCACTGCCAGGCTGGTGTCCTGAGTTTTAGCAGCTTAAATGTGATTGCCAGAGAGTGCCTCTATAGCCTCTGTGTACTGTCTCTTTAAGAGCTGCCAGGATTGCAGTCATAATTAATCTGAGAGGGAGCGCAGTTAGAAAATGTACTTGTTTGCTGATCATTTGTTAGAGTAGTAATAATATTGCAGTTTGTTCTAACCTGCCTTCTTTGCAGCATGGACAGTTCTGTTTGTGTCCATTATCTTGGTCCAGGACTATAGAATGGGTCAATCCGTACATTTGGGACTCTAAAATGGAGCCTACCTACAGAGGCTTGGTGGGGCCAAAATTTGTAGGAATTGTAGTTTTGGGCTTTTGGTGCCTAAAATAACCTGGAGGGGAACCCTTGTTGTGACTGACAAACAGATCAGCCAACCGAACATTTTGGATCTTGGGGAAAGTCCCACACTGCTTGCAGTTTCAGTTAGATCTAAGTTGGGAAGTGAAGAAGTAACAGCTGAAGGTAGTTCGAGCAGCAATCCATAGTGGATTCACATAGGAGAACTGTGAAAAGGCCTGAGTTTTGGCCTGCATGCCTGCCTGCTGTCCCTGAGAGGGAACCTGTGCCTTTTTCGGACTGAATCCGAACTTGGAGTGCGAAGTAAGCCACTGAATTGTGACCAGGCTCCTACCTGAAAAAGACCAAAGATTTGCTGAATGCGATCAGCCTGTCTGGACTTCCAGCCACCTCTGAACTCCCGGACTGTGCAGAGACTCTATAATTGCGACCAGAGAGCATTTTGCCTGGTACAGTGGAATTTCCTTACATGTGAATGTATTGTGTGCTTATGGTGAGTTGTGATTTGGTTCCCCACTGTGGTTTGAATTGTATTCTGCTTGCTGGAAGCTGCATTAGAATTTCCTTACATGTAAATGTGCTGTGTGCTGCTAGTGGGTCGCGATTTGGTTCACCACTGTGGTTTGAACTGTATTCTGCTTGCTGGAAGCTGCATCCAGCCTCACGGACTGAATCCAAAATCATCTCCACTGGGCCTGGGGCTTGCCACACTGGCCCAGCCTGACTACCCACTGCACAGAGAAAGCCATCGATGAGTGACCTGCCTGGGGATCAGTCCCTGCTCAACATATGAACAGGAACGACGCCCCGGTGATTCATGTGGGACCCACTTCTCCGGACACTCCAGCTCAACAACCTGCAGTCTCGATTTTGTCCTGCCTGTGTCCAGTATTGGTTATCATGAGTAAACATCTGGGTAGCTCCCTGCAACAACAGCTAAATCTAAAGTGTTGTCATCTGATTGTCTTGTTGCTTTTTCTTTCACGAACTGAGCACTCCGGCTCTGGATCACAAGTAGTGTGTGTTGTGCATGTTGATTTCTTCCATCACAGGGCTCCAACCAGCTGCAACGTTCCTGGCTAGCCCACCATTTTCCTACCTGGGTACACAGAGTGTGTGACTGTGTGGGGACTTAACACGCATGCATAACTGTTTGATTAATATTGCCTTTAAGCCAATCAACCTGATTATGCCCCTTCCTTGTTCAAGTCCCCTGAATAAATCAGATCTGACTTTTTTGCTGCATTTTAACCTGACTGTGGTTCCAGTTTGTGCCAAGAGTACTGTACTGTTGCTATTTACTGTGCATAACCTTCTTTTACAGGGGGTTCCCAGGGTCGAGCCAGAGGAATCAGCCCTGGTGGTAAGTGCAAACATTGTGGGTACTGGTATGGTGTACAAGGGGTACTGTAAAAGTGATTGTTGTATATTGCTCAGGCCACTAGAAGGGAAAGAGAGGGGTTACAGTGTCCCGGAGGGCTGTGCCCAGGTTAGTTTGACCACTACCAACCCTGACCTCTGGGTGGAGGCACCCATTTCAGAACTCAGGCCCCTTAACCTGCTACTAGCCACGCAGGCAGGGGTAGTAGCCCTTGGGATAGCGCCACCTAGGGGTTACACTAGTATGCCTGTTTATCCAATCTCAAAGCAATTGCTATTTGCCTAGTGTTTCACAGCTTGCCTTTGGCTACCAAACAATTAAACAGCCACAAGCAACTGTTTCAATGCCCTGTACCTGTTAATTACTTTGAAAAACTAATACAATTGTTATAAACCACCCACAATGTGGAGATTGTGAGATTAAATGAAATGGACAAAGTACCTGGCTCCCTGGCCCATCTGTCCCACCTGACATGCCAGACATGCATGCAGAGATGCGTGCAGACACACGCAGATACACTTATAAAGATACATGCTTGTCTCTGCATGTGTCATCGCCGCTAGTGGTCCCCCATCCCTGATCCCCTTTTAATGATATTTATTTCCATGCCTGGTGGTCTAGTGGACTCCCCCCAGCCACGATCTGCCCTTATAAAGAATTGATATAATTCCATGCTGGTCTAGTTTACCTCCACCCCTGCACCCTGACAGTCAGTGCTCCACCACCCTGCTCCCCCATCCCAAACCCGAGCCGGTGCTCAGCTGTCAATCAATGACCGCATACTGTATGTGAAAATATGCAGTAACCCTTGTGGGAAAACATTTCCTAGAATGTATTGAGCAGGATGCACTTATACAACATGTTAACAGCCCTACCAGAGATGAAAATATTCTAGTTATGGTCATAACCTCAGAAAACATTTTGATACAGTCTTGTCATATCGGCCCCCCTCTCTCAGACAGCGATCGTAATTCAAGTTTGAACAATGGGTACATCACAAATTGATACACTTATCCAGCTATACTGGAGGAACTGAATCACATTATACAGACAGATAATGCAAGTCAGGACATGTGAGAAAAATAGTATGTAGTAACACTCTCAATGGCATAAATTAATAATGCACATACCCAGTGATGGTCTTAAAGGCTGGTGATGGTGTCCCTGGGGATTTAGGTAGCTATATCACGTTATATTTTTGATGTCTACAGGGAAAAGGTGGAGTCCCCCTC
The DNA here is from genome assembly GCA_016271365.2 of Neoceratodus forsteri. Lineage (NCBI taxonomy): Eukaryota > Metazoa > Chordata > Ceratodontiformes > Ceratodontidae > Neoceratodus > Neoceratodus forsteri. Next base: position 1,263,666,120 of record CM057456.1, read on the forward strand.
ACTCAAAAACATTGTAATTATTTTGAGGTGAAACTTCTGGTTCGTTGATTGACTTGAAAAGTCAGTTGTTCCATTTTATATTATTTCTTGTCCTACACTTATCCAGTTCTGTAAAGATGGAGGCTCTAAAGCCAACTAGTGATGGATTCTAGCCAGCACATGCCATACATATATAGTATCCTTCCCTCACAGACCCACAGGGAGGATCCCCAAAATGGCCTGCAGTATGGTCAATGAGGTGTGAAACAGAAACATATCCATACGAACCCCTCCCACTCTCTCTCTCTCTCTCTCTCTCTGTAAGCCCTCAGCTTTGGACAGGACCAAGCAATATGGGAGTAGTGTGCGCTAGTTTCTGTACAGATATGCCAGGATCCTCGTGTAACCCCTGTACCCCACTTTCCCTGTGTAACTGGAGTGTAGAAAAGTCTGTCCTTAATTTCCCAGCTATACTCCTGCCAGAAGAGGGAGCATGCTGTGATATACGAAGCTTGGAAGGCATCGGACCATTGTTCGTGAGACAGGACTAGAACATTGTCTTCCTCCCATGAGCATCTTATCCTGCTGGCCTGCTCATGAATCAAATCGCTGAATGTTTTATATGATGCGGAGATCTGACCAGCAAGTGTTTATCCCCCCCAGGATGTTATGTATTACAGTTTAAGTACCCAGTCTTCAGTCTTCAGGGGTATCAACAGTTGCCTTTCTTGCACCTGAATATACACCCTCACCTGAAGGTAATGGAAGTAATGGAAGACATCCAAGTTGTTTAAGTCAAATGATTGCTTTAGAGTATTAAAATCCACCACCACACTGTGAAGTACACAATTAAATATGGGGCTTACTGTTTAGCTGCTGCCCCTTGAAGAACACTCGGAGCAATGTTGTTGACCCAGGATATTGCACTGTCTAGCAGTGCCTTGGGATTCCAGGGACTGTCTGAGAAACCCCTCAGTCTGAGGCATAGACATGGCGTGTAGAGGTCTCTTGTGATGAATAAAGATGTTCTGTCTTTACTTTTATCCGTCCAACTCAGTTATTCTCACAGTCCAGCAAGACAACATCCATCAGAGCAGCTAGAAATAGGCATGGCAGACCTGAAGAGAAGGTATGGGTCCTAGTGGCAGAGCAACACCAAAATGCCATACATGCTGGAGAATATGGCCCTTCTGTTGCCTTGACCCTAACTCACATGCCTGTGCTGAACCCCTACAGCTAAGTGCATCGCTGTGTCCCAAGTCTCCCTCTCCACTCAGCACCTAACTGACTGCTCTGGCACCCTGGGAACCTGCAACACAGCCCTAACTGCAGAAAACAATAACATGTCTCCTATTTAGCAGCCCTCCTGCACTACGGAGACTACAAGCAACAGAAAAAAAAAAGTGCCACTTTCAACAATGATTGAATTTGGCAGTTCCACGAGAACACTGCAATCCTCATGCTACAGCAGCAGCATTCTCCACAAATTGTCCTGCCTGGGTGAGGCACGAGGCGAAGCCAAGTGTGTCCACCACCTCAGGAGTGACGTTATTACACATTATAAAATGGGCTTCCAGAATAAAGAAGTCTCATTGGTCAAAATACATCATGTGACCGTGAATAAAATCTGTTTCTTGCACAGTTATCCTGGTCCAAAACCACATCACACAATGAGCAAATCAGTCCTCCTACAACCAGAACTATCTTTCAGCAGTCCCCCAACAACCAGAATTGATTTTCCATCACAAACATAGCTGTTACCTTTACATGGTAAAAAACCTTGAACTGGGCCCTAAAAATAAAACTAGCTTAAATGAAAAATAAAACAAATTAATTAAATGTTGTTTCCCTTATCATCACACTCTTCTTACACACAGAATCAAATTAGAAACATTAAATATTGTTTATAGTTTTCACTACAACTGTTTCTTCACTGACAAAGAAAAATCCTCCTTCTATCCTTACCTGTCCATTGGGGAAATCTCTTCTGCTTGCCCTGACAGTGAGATCATTGAGTTTCTTGCTGTAACAGAGGCCTTTGTTGTGTGTGTCTACTGTATATTAGGAGAGAAACATTCTGCCAGTGTAGTGGAGCAGAATTTTGAATCCATGTATTCCTTGGGAAACATTCCATGATAAACATTCTATATCTTGAATCTTTTTTCCCCCAACTATTTTGATGCTCTACTTATCGGAGAACTCTCTCGGGCATCCATTGGGTTCCAGGTCTCTACCTCCAGCCTGAAGGCTCCCTTCTCGCCCCTGCACAGCCCAGACACAACCTCTGGATCTAAGCCCCCTGGAGGAAGGGTTGCCCTACCAGCCCAGGGCACTCTATCTATAGTACAGAGCACTGGGACCATACAGGCAGGCCACAGATGGAGGAAGAAGCCTGGTGTTAAAGTGTGGTCCTGGCCCAAGATGCCATCGCCTATCTCCAAGGTGGGGATTTTTCTTAGGTTTTTCCCCTGGATCCCCTCAGAGTGCGGCCAACACAGCAACACTATGCCACAACTCCGCCCCCCCACTCAGCGTCGCAACTTCAGATGCCCCTGGCCACCGCCAGAAGTCGGTCCAGGAGCAAGCACTCCTCTGAACCCTCCTTGGGAAGAGAGAGCAGTCCTTGGGATGCTCAATCTTTTCCCTCCCCTGCTGACCCTCGGCAACTCGAGCTCAGTCCCGAACCTGGGTCACTGGCAGGTGTAGCGTCCAGCGTCTCAACTCTCAGCACCACCAGGTCAGCCTATATCTTGAATCTTGATGCCAGCAAATGGACAAACTTTGTCCAGCAGTAATACAATGACATCATCTATGACATCATTTGCAGTGGGCAGAAGGACTATTTTATCATAAATGCACACAAGTAAATCTATTGTTTCTACATACAAACATGCTTTTTCCAACTGTAGAAAGTAAAAAAAGAAACAGCCCATTTTATAAGTGCAATAAGCCACTCCGGGGTATGTATGAAACATATTTTACCACACTTCCAGGGGCTGAAAGGCACTAGACCTGCATCCTCTTGCCTTACCACGCCCCGGGTGTGGGGTAAAATATGTTTCATACACACCCCCTTGTGTCTTATTGCTTACATAACACACATTCTGCCATGCCTTAATGCTTAAAGAGCAGCTGATCCCATTAGGACAACTTTAACAAAACATAATATTTAGACACAGTTCAGTTTACATTTCACTTTTGTAATTTTCCTCCTCTTTATTTATTACTGAGGCCATTTGCATGAAAATGGGATCTTTGTTCCTGAAGAGTTCATTTATTCTTGTTGCTTTCTCCCTACCTGAGGTCATAATGCTGTACTTGTGACATCACTATTACTCCCATGGCAACAGACTGTAATGTCACAACAGAGGACTATGACATGAAGTAGGGAGTAAGCTAAAGAGACAGATGAACTCAACGGGATATAGAACATGTTTCCATGCAAATTTCTCAGTAATAAGTATTGGGGAGGAGACATATGTTGAATACATATGGAATGCAAGCTGAATTGTACCTAAATATTATGTTTTTCAAAGTTTTCTTTGAGGTGTGAGTAGCTTTTTAATTCTACTGTATTCTGCATTCAGAATGAACTCCTGGCAGCTTTGCTATGGCATTCCTAAGACTGTGCAGAATTCTATGTGCATTTGTACACATTCCAAACAAATCTAAATATCTTGAAAACTTTAACACAAAAACTCCAAGCAGTGGAGTTGTTCACGACGAAAAGATGTTTACAATGAGGGTAGTCACTAAGCTGAACTCTGTATAATTTTTAAAATATAGCCATCTAATTAACCAAATTACCATGTTTGTTACTAGATTTCCAACTTTGGATGGCAAATATTTTAAAAACTGTAAGGAGTTCAAGTTAGTGACAACCCTCATTGTAACAATATTTTTGCCCTGAACAACTTTGCTTTTCATTGTTTTTGTGTAGCTTGTAGAGTTTTCAAGATATTTAGAATTGTTTGGCATGTGTGCAGATGCACTTATGAACAGTAGATGCTTTTTTTCTGTCCGAGTGAACACTCGAGTAGACATGCCAAACATAGAAACATAGAAGTTGACAGCAGATAAGGACTGCAAGGCCCATCCAGTCTGCCCATTTTTTTCTATAAATATAAATATCTTGAAAACCATACAAGTTACACATACACAACCAGTGTCAAAATTGTTCACAACAAAAATACCTTTACAATGAGTATAGTCACCAAACTAAACTTTCTATAGTTTTTTAAAATATAGCCATCTCTGCTGTTGCATTGTAAAGCAGTGCTTGTTGCTGAATCTATGGGTTCGACTAAGTCACTGTCACATGAGACAGGATGCACTGTAGGTACAAGAAAAGCAATAAACTTAGCTGAGATGGAGATCCCAAGGGGTCGTAAAACTACCATAAAGTTAACAGACTAATTTTGGAAAAACTTCTGATAGCAGACAGAGGGAAAGACACACTAGGATTTCACATACAAATCAAAATACTTTTCACAACATATGGTTTTACAAATTTTGGGTGTACTGAAGGAATAATGCTCGACAAGATGGGTGTTATGCTGGGACAACATCCCACCTCAAGCGGTTGGGCTTGGGGCTGCAGGACGAGGGTGTCCAACACCTTCCAAGGGATGTTATACCAGCATAACACCCACCCTGGAGGGCATTATTCCAATTATACAATGACTCATGCATTTTTTTTAAAATTAAAAAGGTGAGAAACTACATTTTAATGTTGTTTTTTGCTGTTTTTTTGAATGGGTAGGTGTACTTTTTTGGAAAAATAGTTCTGATTGACAGCTTTGCCCAGTAGGAGGAGCTGTTGTTTTTTTTTTTACCAGTGATTATACAGGGGCAACACCACCTCCCTCTTTCTGCTGGTGATACCCCTCACTGTGCATCCCAGCATCCCACTAGCCCTCAAAACTGCCTTGTCACATTGCCTGGCCACATTTAAGTCATCTGATGTGATTACTCCAGGTCTCTTTCCTGTTTGGTGGTTATCAATACCATTCCACCCATTTTGTACTCCACCCCCAGGTTTCTGTGCCCTAAGTGAATTAATTTGCATTTTTTCACATTGAAACCCAGTTGTCATACCCTTGATAACTCCTCGAGTTTTGTCAGGTCTCTGCTCATGCTTTCCAGCCCCAGACTGTCCACCCTGTCGCAGATTTCGGTTTCATCTGCAAAGAGGTAGAATTTCCTTTCCGGCTCCTCTGCAATGTCACTTATAAAGACATTGAAGAGGACCGGTCCAAGCACTGATCTCTGAGGCACCCTACTAATAATCCTTCCCTTCTAGGAGAGAACTCCATTTACCACCACCCTCTTGCCTATCCCCTAACCAATTTCTTACACAGTTAACCACCTTTGGACACACTGCTAATCTACCCAGCTTGCTCACTTGTCTCCTATGTGGAACGATGTTGAAGGTCTTACTAAAATCTAGGTAGGCCATGTCCACCGCTCTACCTTGATTTAATTCCTTGGTCACTCTGTCAAAGAAATCAATCAGATTCCTTTGCCACATGATCTCCCCCTCGTGAATCCATGCTGCCTCAGGTTTTGTAGCTCATTGGATTCAAGATATTCCACAATCCTTCCCTTCAGCAGTGTTTCCATTAACTTTCCCACCACCGATGTTAGGCTGACTGGCGTATAATTGCCAGCCTCCTCCCTGCTACCACTTTTGTGAAGTGAGACTACACCTGCTCTCCTCCAGTCCTCTGGAATCATTCCTATTTTCAGCAAGCTGTTAAATAGGGATGATAGAGGTTCTGCCAGTACCTCTCTGAGTACTCTCAATACTCTTGGATGAACTCCACATGATCCCATTGCTTTGTCTACTTTCAGATTAGCGAGTCCTTTCAAGATTCTCTCCTCCAAAGAAGGACTAGTGTCCATTTTCCTTCCTCCATATCTCCAGTTATTTATTTGTGGTCTCTTCCCTTCTCCATCCTCAGTGAACACCAAGCAGAAGTATTTATTTAGGATGTCTGCCTTTTCCTGGTCCCTGTCTGAACAGTTCCCCTTTCCCTTTTTACCTTACGATCCCTCCCCTGGTCTTCCTCTTTTAGCATACATACCTAAACAATGTCCTGTTTCCCTTTAGTTACTGCCCGGGATATTCTCAGTTTAGTTTGCACCTTTGTGCTTCTTACTGCTTTCCCTGCTTCCCTCTGTTTTCCCTGACACACCTCCCTATCCTCCTCCCTCTGTGTTTCCTTATACCTCCTGAATGCAGCCCTTTCAGCCTTTACCTTTTTTGCCACCTCTTTTTAGAACCATAACAGTCTCTTTTTCCTCTTGCTTTTGCTCATTTGCTTGACTCTAAGCTTTTTCATGTCAACAATAACCCCTTTTAGCTTTGCCCATTGTTCTTCCACCCCCAGGTATCCCTCCCCCCAAGGATATCCCTGATGTATTCACCCTCTTTATAAAATCTGCCATCCTGAAGTCCAGAACCCTTATCTTGTGTGTTTCAATTCAGCAGTCGGTCCTTATACTGAACCATACTATACAGTGATCACTGGTCACCAGGTGGCCTCCCACCCTGACATCTGCAGCACTGTCCCTGTGAATGAGTACCATTGCCCCATAATGAGTGGGTTCACTGACTAACTGCCTGAGGAATGTCCCCTGCAAGAAGTCCAGTATGTCCCTGCTTCTAGCTGAAGCCATAGCTGGGAGGCTCCAGTCTGCATCCGGCAGACTGAAGTCCTCCACAAACAGCACCTCCCCCTTTTTTCTTCACTTTGCCAATAGCTTCTACCAATCCCTTATCTAACTCATCTCCCTGTGCTGGAAGTCTGTAGATCACACCAGTAAAAATAATGGCTCCATTCTCTATCTCTGGGGTGACAGACTCATAGTACCTCTGCCCACCCATTTTCCCTGTATCTCTATTGCTTTTATGCTTTCCCTCACATAAAGCACCACACTGCCTCCTTTTCTTCCCACCCTGTCTTTCCTGAACAGAGTATAGCCTGGTATGGCCATGTTCCAGTCATGATTTTCAATGCACCATGATTCTGTAAGGGCCACAGTATCTAGGCCAGCTTCTGTTGTAATAGTCCCTAGGTCTGGAATCTTATTACCTAGACTTCTACCATTCATACACATTGCCTTCCAGATTTTGTTAGCACTGTGCTTGTTGCGCCCTTTTTTCCATTGTCCCACTTCCTTCCTCTCTTTTTAATGCTCCCTGTCTCATCTCCCTTCATTTCTGTCCTCCTGATTCCTTTTTGACTACTCTTTTTGCTTTGACCTGCCCCTTGTGTACCCTTTATCCTTGATAGGGTGTTTCCAGTTTTACCCCTTTTGTTGTTTGTTATTACTATTTGTACCCTTACCCTGGAGTGGGCATTGCTCCTATTCCCAGTTTAGGCCTGCCTTTTACCTTCTGCTCTTCAAAGCCATGAAGAAGCCCATTTCTTCAAGTGGTGTAACAGGCTGTGCTTTGAAACAACTGAGAAGCTGCATGGGATATACTATATCGGACTAGAAATCTGCAACTGATCTCTCTTACATACATCTGAGCAAAGTTTTCCTTACTTTACAGTCTTACATTGGTATTGCTTTGTGTGTAATTTCATTTTTAAATCAGAAAGGGAGTTTTCAAAACTACTTATCTTGTGAGCAACTTCAGAAGGGTTGAAATAACTGCATATTTGATTTTCCTTTGTGGCTATCTGGACTGTCTGCTAGTATTCTGACAGTTTACATTACATTAATATAGTTGGAAATAACTTACTGGTAGTAGCTGTGTACTTTGAATAGCAAAGGCTGCAGTTTGTAATTTGATGCCAGACACAGCCTCAGGTGGGGGAAATTGTCTTCACTAGTCAGGGAGACCTTGCATCATAGCCAGTTGTTTTGGGTGGAGGACTATTCTAGCATTGATCAATTACTATAAACTACTGGTGTGATCCTGTTTCAGACAGAAGCCCATCTCTTCAAGTGGTATAACAGGCTGTGCTTTGAAACAACTGAGAAGCTGCATGGGATATACTATATTGGACTAGAAATCTGCAACTGATCTCTCTTACTTACATCTGAGGGAAGTTTTCCTTACTTTACAGTCTTACATTGGTATTGCTTTGTGTTTAATTTTGTTTTTAAATCAGGAAGGGTTTTTTCAAAACTACTTATCTTGTGAGCAACTTCAGAAGGGTTGAAATAACTGCATATTTGATTTTCCTTTGTGGTTAACTGGACTGTCTACTAGTATTCTGTAACAGTTTGCATTAAAATTACTGTTAAATAGTTGACAAATCAGTTACTGGAGATTAGCTGAATTACTATAAAGGGCAGTACTCACCAGGGTGGTGGAGCAGTGGTGTATTTGATTGTTTCTAACAGTCACCAGTGGTTGTGAACTACCCCCCTCAGGCTTGACGTTTCCTTTATAGCCAAGGTTCTGACATCGCTTCCTCAACAGGTCTTGTGGCAGAACTGTCATATTCTTAATAACTCAGCACAGTGCATAAAGGGTAAGAACACACCACACAAAGAAAAAATATATATATATATTACATATTGTATATTATAAGGGAGAGGGACATGTGGGGAGTGGTGCAATGCACTGGCTGTGGGGCAGCAGTTTTCCGGGAGACATTATGGAAACTGCATTGCTGTCCTATTTGGAGGCAACTGTCAGCTCTGAGGGAGGAGGTAGCCCACCTCCAGGCTGAACTGGCAAGGACTAAGGAGGCTTCCTCCACCCAAAGAGCACCACTGCCACAGAGGCTGCCAAGTATGAAGAGCAGGTGGACCACAGTGGGTTCTGGTTGGGTACGGGTGGTGGAACAGAGGCGGAGCCCCATAGTTGTACCTTTACACAAACCATATGCCAGTCTGGCAGAGCAAGGTTCCTCTATGATGGCACCTCAGTGGAGACCAAGAAGAATGCTGAGGACACCCACAAGGAGACCCACAAAAGGGTGGCAAGGACACCACAGGGAAGGAAACAGCTTCTGATAGGGGACTCAATTGTTAGAGGGGTAGACCTGGGGAAGGGAGAGGAGAGGGAAGTAAGGTGCCTGTCTGGTGCCATGGCTTGGAGGGACAAGAAGTGAATCCTCAGGATTGCAGATGCAGCATCACAGGAGAGGGAACTAGATATCATTGTCCACCTTGGGACAAATGACCTAGCTAGGCATGGGATCAGTGCAGTGCAGGATGAAATTGTGGAGTTGGGGAGGGGCCTCAGAGAGGTAGCAACACAGTTACCTTCTCAGAGGTGCTGCCAGTCCATGGCAGGGGTAAGGCTAGGGTACTACACACCATGCAGTTTAATGAATGGTTGCAAAACTGGTGCAGAGCACAGGGCTTTGGCTTCATTGGGGACTGGGGTACACCTGAGAGATGAAGGTTTATACGGCATGATGATCTGCATCTGTCCATGAAGGGAACCAAGATCCTATGACAGGTTTTAAATATGCCTTCGGCAAGCTTTTAAACTAGCCATGGGGGAGGTGCTAATAAGAGGCAGGAAATTTCAAGCCTCCCCCCACAAAACATGACGGGTAGTAAGGTAAACACTGAGGTACAGTGCTCAACAGAGGGCAGAACAGGGGTAATTGGAAAAATAGACAAGGGCAAAATGAGCAGGCATGGGGGAAAAAAGGATAAAGCCAACATTAAATGGAGGGCAATGAGTACCAATGCCCGTAGTCTGGGAAACAAGCTTCCTGAGCTAGTAGACTTGATGGAAGATGAGCACTTGGATATTGTGGCAGTCATAGAAACATGGTGCATGGGGAACCATGACTGGGATGTCAACATACCGGGGTACATAGTCTACAGAAGGGACAGGGAGGGGAAAAGAGGAGGTGGAGTAGCTCTATACATAAGGGAAGGGATCAAAGCTACAGAACTAAAAAGTAAAGGGGGAGGACAAGAGGCACTCTGGGTCACCTTGGAGACAAGGAATGGCATCACAATCTGCACAGGGGTAGTATACAGACCCCCATCTCAAGGGGAGGAAATGGACAAGAAAATAATAGAGGACATTCTGAAAAGGGCTGAAAAAGGGGAGTAACTGTTAATGGGGGACCTGAATATGCCAGATGTTAACTGGATGACATGTACTGCAGCCACATCCAAGAGCAGGGTCATTCTCAATGCCCTGCAAGGGGCAGGCCTTAGACAGCTAGTGTTGGAACCCACTCGGGAGGAAGCAATACTAGACCTGGTACTCTCAAATGGAGAGAGGATCACAAATTTAGAAGTCGGTAGACATCTGGGAACAAGCGACCACAGCACAGTGTGCTTCACAATAAGCACAACCATGGAGACAAGCTGTACAAAAACAAGCATACTGGACTTTAGAAGGGCTGACTTTGGCAAAATGGGTGAATACCTGTGGAATACACTGGCAAATGAGCAAAAAGGAGGGGTGGAAGAACAATGGAGAAAAATCAATACTGCCATCATAGAGGCAACAAGCCTTTGTGTGAAACAGATAAAGAAAACAAAGTGGAGTAAAAAAACCACTATGGTTCTCAAAAGAGGTGGCAGGGAAGGTTAAGGAGAAAAAGGCTGCATTCAAAAAGTATAAGGCATCACAGAAGGAGCACGACGGGGAACTGTATCAATTAAAGCAGAAAGAAGTGGGGAAGGCAGTCAGAATAACAAAAGCCCAAACTGAGGAAAAAATAGCCAAGTCAGTCAAGAAGGGGGATAAAACCTTTTATAGCTACATTAGGGAGCATAGAAAGGTTAAGGGAGGAATAGTGAAGATTAATAAGGGAGAGGGGAGGTGGGCAGAGGGAGACAGTGAAAAGGCAGAGATCCTGAATGAATACTTTTGCTCAGTATTCACAAAAGAAGATGAGGAGGAGTTACCTAAACCAGACAATAGAATCACTCTGGGTAGGGAGGTTGACACCAGTCCATTTACAGAAGAAAGAGTCCTGAAAGAACTCCTAAAACTTACGGTTGACAAAGCAATGGGGCGTGATGGGATTCACCCCAGAATCCTAAAAGAACTAAGGGAGGACCTAGTGACACCACTGGCAGCACCTTTTAACAAATCATGGGAGGATGGGGTGGTACCTGAGGACTGGAGGAGGGTAGGTGTGATTCTCCTTCACAAAAGTGGGAGCAAGGCAGAAGCAGGAAACTACAGACCTGTACATTTGACCTCAGTGGTAGGGAAAATGATGGAATCACTTCTGAAAGAAAGAATTGTAGAGTACCTAGGGGCCAGCGGGGCACAGGACCCAAAGCAGCATGGATTTACAGCAGGAAGGTCATGTCAGATGAATCTAATAGATTTCTTTGACTGGGTGACCAAAGTAATAGACCAGGGAGGGGCTGTGGATATGGCCTACCTAGACTTTAGCAAGGCATTTGACACAGTGCCGCACAAAGATTAATAATCTGTTAGCCAGCTTGGGAGTGGGTCCCAGGGTGGTAGCCTGGGTTGAAAACTGGCTGCACAACACGACACAGAAGGTAATAGTGACTGGCACACATTCCGAAGAAAGGGGGGTCACTAGTGGAGTACCTCAGGGCTCAGTACTGGGTCCAGTCCTCTTTAACATCTTTATAGGTGACATTGCAGAGGGTCTGGAGGGAAAGGTATGCCTCTTTGCAGATGATACAAAGATCTGTAACAGAGTTGATACACAAGGGGGTAGAAAGGATGAGAAGGGACTTGGCAAGGTTGGAGGAATGGTCAGACATATGGCAACTTAGATTCAATGCAAAGAAGTGCAAAGTAATGCACCTGGGAAACAAAACCCAGGAGAAGAGTACACAATAGCAGAGGAGGTACTAACAACAACAAAAATGGAACGGGACTTGGGGGTAGTCATATCGGATGATCTAAAGGTGGGTAAGCAATGTGAGAAGTCAGTGAGGAGAGCTGGGGGGATACTGGGATGCATAGGAAGGGGCATCACAAGTAGAAAAGGGTTAGTGGTTATCCCTCTGTACAGACAGTTGGTGAGACCCCATCTGGAGTCCTGTGTGCAGTTTTGGAGACCTCATCTATGCAAAGACATAGACAGGATGGAAGCAGTCCAGAGGAGGGCAACTAAAATAGTGCAGGGTCTGCATCAGAAATCATATGAAGAGAGACTGAGAGAGCTTAATATGTATACCCTTGATGAAAGGAGGGATGGGGGGACATGATAGAAACTTCTAAGTACCTCAAGGGAATCAACAAAGTCCAGGAGGGTAGCATCTTTCAGAAAAAGAGATGTGTAAGAACAAGGGGACACAATTTAAAGATGGGGGGGTGGCTCAGGGGTAATATGAGGACATCTTTTTTCATGGAGAGAGAGTGGTGGATGCGTGGAACTGCCTTCCTGGGGAGGTTGTTGGGGCTAAAACAGTGGGAGAATTCAAACATGCATGGGACAGACACAAGGCAATTGTAGTGGGGGGTGGCAGGAAGTAGGCTGTTGGTTAACTAGAATCTGCAGCTTATCCAGTAGCTAGGGAAATGGGCAGACTGGGTGGGCCAAGTGATCCTTATCTGCCGTAAAAGTCTATGTTTCTATGCAACAACAGGAGTGAAAAGGTGCCTTACCTTGGTCAACTGGCAGAGTCCCCCGCTTCCTGCTTCCTCCTGCAGATGCCTTAACAACACCTAAGATGCCAATGTTACTCCTGTTCCACACCTGTGCAGTTCCACTCTATGTTCTGGAGTCTAGCAACCTCCTCATACAACCCAGAGAGGTGTGTGCAGATGGGGCAGCACTGCAGTCTCCAGAAGGTCTCTCTGAGAACTGCGACCCTACAGCCACTGCACTGCACCACTCCCAGCATGCCCAGTTCCTACACCCTCTCTGTTACTTGAAAGTACTTATGTACCCTTACTCTTGATAGGGTGTTTCTAGTTCTTCCCTACATGGATACATAGACAGTGTTGGCAGATAAGGGCCTATGCCCACCCAGTCTGCCCATTTGAGCTTGTAAGTTCAGTTTATGTTTTCCTAGAAGTCTGTTGCCCCTTACCCCTGACCTCCAGAATTCCTTTATGTCTATTCCATGCATTCTTAAATCCCGTGATTGTTTCAGCTGCCATCACTTCCTCTGGCAGGGTGTTCCACTTGTCCACCACCCGTTCTGTGAAGAAATTCTTCCTCATGTTTCCTCTGAATCATCCTCCCTCCAACTTCATCCCATGCCCTCTAGTCCTGGAACATCTTTTTCGCTTAAAAATAGTGTATTCCTGCACCCTGTTCCTCCCTGTAAGATACTTGTATGTCTCTATCATATCCCCTCTCTCCCTCCTCTCCTCCAGGGAGTACATGTTCAGTTCCTTCAACCTGTCCTCATAGGACTTGTGATGTAATCCATGCACCATCTTTGTTGCCTCCTCTGAACCTTCTCTACCCTGTCTATGTCCTTACATAGGTATGGTCTCCAGAACTGTACACTGTACTCCAGGTGGGCCTCACTAGTGTCTTGTATAGCGGAATTATGACCTCCCTTTTCCTGCTAGTGATGCCCTGCCTATACATCCCAGCATCCTATTTGCTTTACCTGCTGCCTTGTCACACTGTTTCCCTACCTTGAGGTCATCAGAGATGATAACCCCAAGATCCCTTTCCTGCTTGGTGCATGCTATATCCTCACCCCCCAACTGATATATTGTGCCAGGGTTTTTGTGCCCCATACGCATTATTTTGCACTTCCTTGCATTGAATTTCAACTGCCAAACCCCTGACCATTCTTCAAGTTTCTGCAGGTACCTTCTCATTCTGTCTACACCCTCTGGTGTGTCTACTCTGTTACAGAGCTTTGTGTCATCAGTGAACAGTAAAATTCTGCCTTCTAGGTCCTGCGCAATGTCACTGATGAAGATGTTGAATAGGACCGGTCACAGCACTGATCTCTGTGGTACCCCACTGGTCACTCTTCCCTCTGTGGAGTGACAGCCATTTACCCCCACCCTCTGTGTCCTGCCACCCAGCCAGTTACCTACCCACCACACTACTGTCCTGCCCACACCCATATTCCCCAGCTTGTGTAATAGCCTTCTATGTGGCACAGTGTCAAAGGCATTGCTGAAGTCCAGATAGGCCATGTCCACTGCCCTCCCCTGATCCACCTCCCTAGTCACCCAGTCAAAAATTCAACAAGATTGGTCTGACATGATCTCCCCTGGTGAAACCATGCTTTTTGGTCCCGTAGTCCATTGACAACCAGATGTTCCACCAATCTCTCCTTCAGTAGTGCTCCATGATCTCCCCCACTACCGAGGTGAGTCTGACTGGTCTGTAGTTCCCTGCTTCCTCTTTGTTCCCACTTTTGTATAAGTGGACTCACATCTGCTGTCCTCCAGTCTTTGGGTACCTCCCTGTTTCAGTGATCAGCTAAACAGGATAGCTAGAGGTTCAGCCACCACCTCTCTTAGTTCTTTAAGGACCCTGGGTGCACCCCATCTGGCCCCATTGCTTTATCAACTCTTTACTTCCAGTTCCTTCAGGACCCTTTCTCGTAAAGGGACTTGTGTCCATTTCTGCACCATTCTCACCCCTTGTACTCCCTTCAGACCCATTACCCTCCTCTTCCTCAGTAAAGACTGAGCAGAAATACCTGTTCAATATGTCAGCTTTACTGTTGTCATCCTCCACGCGCCCCCATCCTCCCCTTAAGTCTCACTATCCTTCTTTTGTCTTTCTTTTTTTCACTTATGTAGCTGTAAAGGTTTTGTCCCTCTATCCACTGATTTTGCAATGTGTCTTCTGTCTGAGCTTTGGCTTCCCTTACTGACCTCCCTGCCTCCCTTTGCTTCTCCTGGTACTTCTCCCTATCCCTTCTGCCTGTGTCTTTTGTATTGCCTGAATGCAATCTTTTTGGCTTTCACTTTCTTTGCTACCTCTTTGAAACCATAATGGTCTCCTCTTCCTTTCCTCTTGCTAACCTGCTTAATGCATAATTCTGTTGTTCTTGTAATCCCCATTTTAAATACTGCCCACTGTTCCTCAACCCCTGATTCCTGTCCCATTCCCCTTAATGCCTCTTTCAAGTATCTCCCCATTTTCCCAAAGTCTGCCCCCCTAAAATCCGGGATACATGTTTTTGTGTGGTTTGGTTCTGCTCTTCCTGTGATTTAAACCACAATGACTGGTGGTCACTGTTTCCCAGGTGCTCCCCCACTGTTACCCCCATCACACTGTCCCTGTTAGTGAGCACAAGGTCCAGTATTGCCTTCTGCCGAGTTGGTTCCATGACCAGTTGCTTGAGGAAGGCACCCTGAAGGGAGTCCAGGATAAATCTGCTCCTAGTTGATGCTGCTGCTGGGATGCTCCAGTCCACGTCTGAATATTGAAGTCTCCAAACAGAACTACCTCACCCTTGTCTGCCATCCTTTGGATAGCTAGCATCAGCTCCCTATCTGTTTCTTCCTCCTGGGCTGGTGGTCTATAGACCACACCTGTGCGGATGGCTGTCCCCATTTTCCTTTCCAGCTTAACCCACAGTATCTCTCACCCATTTTGTTCCTCCTGGATCTCTGTGGCCCTTATGTCATTTTTCGCATACAGTGCCACTTTTCCTCCCTTCCTGCCTGTCTCTGTCTCTTCTGAATATGTTGTAGCCAGGTATGGCCATCTCCCAGTCGTGGTTATCACATTACACCAGCGGTCTGGTGATGGCCACAATGTCCAGGTCTGACTGCACAATGACAGCTCCAGATCTTCCATCTTGTTGCTAAGGCTCCTGGCATTTGCACACATGGCTTTCCATGATTTGACCTCCCTAGACTGTTTCACTGTTCTACTCCAGCCCCTTCCTTGGTTGTCCTTTATCCCTGGTTCTCCTTGCTGTCTGCCCTTCTGCTGAATTTTGTCCCTTTTTGCCTATCCACCTCTTGGG
This sequence comes from Neoceratodus forsteri, assembly GCA_016271365.2. Lineage (NCBI taxonomy): Eukaryota > Metazoa > Chordata > Ceratodontiformes > Ceratodontidae > Neoceratodus > Neoceratodus forsteri. Next base: position 1,263,681,936 of record CM057456.1, read on the forward strand.
CACTAATCTCCATCTTTTGCAGACTGCTTTGCAGAGATAGCCACTCCTCTGGTTCACTGGTTCAACTGCTAGCTATGGGGGGTGAGCAAGTAGGTACCCTCCTGGCTGGCCTGCCACCCCCCTTTGCTAGTTTAAATGCTTGTCAATGTAGCATTTAAACTTACCATTGAGCGCCTGGATTCCCCTCCAGGATGGATGCAGGCTGTCAGGCTTGAACAAACCTCCATCCCTCCAGGTGGGTCCCCAGTCACCAATGAATCCAAACCCTTCCTTTTTGTTACACCCCTTCGTACACCTACCCTAGAAAAGGTGTTGCTCCTATCCCTAGTTTTGGACTACCCTTTTGCTTTAAACTGCCCCTTGTGTATCCTTTACTCCTGATAGGGTGTTTTCAGTTTTACCCCTTTTGTTGTTTGTTATTACCATTTGTACACTTACCCTGGATAGGGTGCTGCTCCTATTCCCAGTTTAGGCCTACCTTTTACCTTCCACCCTTCCAAGCATTGAATGCAACAACCGGAGTGAAAAGGTGTCTTACCATGGTCAACTGGCAGAGTCCCCTGCTTCCTGCTTCCTCCTGCAGATGTCTGCCGACACCTAAGATGCCAGTCTTACTCCTGTTCCACTCCTGTGCTGTTCCACTCACATGCATAGACACATTAGGAATGCCTGCTTTTGTACTCCCTTTGGGACCTCCTACAAGCCAAATTTCCTGCTGGCTTCTGGTTGGTCCATGCTATTCATGTGACCCTCCTCAGCAGTAACCTGACCTTGCAGTGCTGCCTTTGGAAGAGGAAAAGACAAGCTCCCAGCAGGTCAGATTTCTTCATTTCAGCAAACACTAAGTTCTTGGCTTTTTGTTTTTAAATGGGCTTCCTTTTACCAGTGGAGTTTACCACACAAGTATCTGTAGTGTTTGCCTCCCTCCTGATACCTTGTGCTACACCCAACCTTGGCACTTTCTCCAAACAGAGGAAAAGAAAAAGTGTGCCATACACTCCCCATTTAAAATTATAATCCCCTGATATACCCCTGCAGCTGAAATTGCCATTTTCTGTCACCTGATTTCACCAGCTAGTTCCTGCTGGTAACTGTTCCCTTTACCCAATTACCTCTCTTGCCAAAAGGAACTAATCAACTGGGCTCACTTCCTTAGCTCCATTCTCAGTTTCTGTTCACTGTGGTTGGTGCTACTAGGGAAGAAAATGCACCTGAATAAAACTTTCTCCTTTCTATTTATGGGCCCTCTGCTAATCCCTTGAACTTCCTGCTGGCTTCCAGTTGGTCCATGTGCCTCACATGACCCTCCTCAGTGACAATCTGACCTAGCAGTGCTGTCCTTTGGAAGAGGAAAAGACAAGCTAGTAGCATGTCAGATTACTCCATTTCAGCAAACAGTAAGTTATTTGCTTTTTGTGCTTAAATTGGCTTCCTTTTACCAGTGAAGTTTATCACCTGAATACCTGTAATGTTTGCCTCCCTCCCGCTACCTTGTGCTACAACCCCCTCGGCGCTTTCTACAAACAGAGAATAAGACAAGCATTTGTCAATGCCGAATGTTTGCTTGCTGGCATTGGCATTGGTAGTGTAGAAGTTACAGAGCTGCATAACAGAAATGGCAGTGAAGTATTGAACTGAAGCCAACCCCACCACCACCCTGCAGAGAGTGACAGGCATTGGGGTGTGCCTTTGGGTCATCAGGCATAACGGCCATGCCATTTCACCACACCCTACACTGCAGACACTGACAAGTGTCACGGTGTGCCTGGGGACTTTTGGCTCTTCAGCGCACCCCATTCCACTGTAGCCATGTAGATGGGTGAGGTATAGGAGAATGGGGTGAACTTTGGGGCCGAAGAGTCCAAGGCATACCTCAATGCATCTCACTGGCTGCAGGGTGTGGAATGGTATGAACATTACAGGCAAGAATCCCAAGTCACACCCCTGATGCCTGTCATTCTCTACAGGGTGGGGTGTTATGGTTGGAAACCCTAACACCTCAGGCATTCATTGGTATTGTCACTCCAAATTTTGAACATGGTTTTTTTGTGACCCCCACCTCATGAACAGTGGCAATATCAGTTTGTTAGCCGAAAGCTGCTTATGCACAGCAACTACGGCATTTAGCACCACAGGTGCAAAAACACATTCTGAACAAGATGTGAAAGATGACAGCTATACTGTTCATGGGGAGGTGTAAAAAATGGCAATGTTGCAAATCTGCAGTAAAAATATTAAAAAAAACAGTGAAGTCACAAGCTGCATAGAAACCAGCAACGACACCTGTAATGTAATTAGTTTGGGATTTTACAGCACTTGTCAACACAGGCATTTTGGGACCTCCGATCATGAACAGTGTCACTGTGATTTTCTTTATCTGTCCCGAACAATGATTTCCCACAGCGAACATGCATCTCTGCGCTGAAAGTGTGAAAACACATTTCAGCCATGTTGTGAAAAATGACAGCTGTACTGTTCATAAGGAAGTGTGGAAAAATGCCACTGGTGAAAATCTGGACTGAAAATATTATAAAGTCATGAACTTACGAAGGTGCATGGAAACTGCGCAATGCTCACTCATAACACAGTCATTTTATGGACTTTTGTCACCAAATTTTCAACATAGCCATTTTAAGACCTCTGCTCATGAACAGTGTAACTGTGATTTTCTTAATTGTCCCAAACATTGCTTTCTCGAGACCGACTGCACCATTGTGGCTATATAAAGCGGAAACACATTTTGGGCTACGTGAAAAATGGCAGCTGTACTGTTCATAAGGAAGTGTAATAAAATGGCAATGTGGAAGATCTGGAGTGAAAATATAGAAAATTCGCAAACTTACGAGCGTGTGTAGGAACTGCGCAACTCGCGCTCATAAAACACTCATTTCTAGGAATTTTTTTGCCAAATTTTCAACATAGTCATTTTAAGACCTCTGCTCATGAACAGCATCACTGTGGTTTTCTTAATGTGTCCCATACATTGATTTTGCACACTGACTGCACTATTGTGCGCTACATCGGCGGAAACACGTTTTGGGCAAGATGTGAAAAATGACAGCTGCACTGCTCATAAGGAAATGTAATAAAATGGCAATGTTGAAAATCTGGAGGAAATATTGAAAATTCACAAACTTACGAGCGTGCATAGGAACTGTGCAACGCGCGCTCGTAAAACAGTCATTTTTAGGAATTTTTTCACCAAATTTTCAACATAACCATTTTAAGACCTCTGCTCATGAACATTGTCACTGTAATTTTCTTAATGTGTCCCATACATTGATTTCACACACCGACTGCGCCATTGTGCTCTACCTGGGCGGAAACATGTTTTGGGCAAGATGTGAAAAATGACAGCTATACTGCTCATAAGGAGGTGTGGTAAAATGGCAATGTTGAAAATCTGGAGTGAAAATATTGAAAATTCGCAAACTTACCAGCGTGCATAGGAACTGCGCAAAGCACGCTCATAAAACAGTTATTATTAGGAATTTTTCCACCAATTTTTAAACATAGGCTTTTTGAGAGCCCACTTTATGAACAGTGGCAGTGTCATTTCATTACTCAGTCCCGAAATGTGATTTCATGCAGTGACTGTGAAATCACCCTTCGGGGCCGATTAACACCATGACTGTGAGATCATTCATGAGAAGGGGTCCCAAAAACCCCATGTTGAAAGTTTGGTGCAAAAATTCCCAACAATGCCTGAGATATGCAGCAAAGTTGAAAACCCCACTATCTATCCCATTATACAGCTTACCGGCATTTCCTCAGTTCGCGGTTGGCTTGAAGGTGCAGGACGTGTTCCCGGTCACACCAAGATCGTCGCACTGGAGTCTGGCGGTCAGTATGGGGGGACGGGGGGTGGGGAGGCAGGGTGCACAGTGGGTGAGTGTGGTAGGGACAGAGACACTGGGGACAGTTTTGAGTTTTAGGTGTTTTTTTTTTTAAATGACGATGACACGGGATGTTTGCCAAGCTGGGGTGGGCTCCCAGCATGGCACAAGGATGGCTGGTGGGGGGGCATGGAGCCAACGTGGGATTGGGCACCCCCGTCGGCAATCGCATGTGTTGCCATGCTGGGGTGGGCTCCCAGCATGACACCCAGTACTCTGGGGGGGGTGGGAACCAGTGGAGCCGATGGGGATTGGGCACCCCCGTCGGCTATACTGATGTGTAGCCACACTGGGGTGGGCACCCAGTGTGGCATATAGAACTCTGCTTTTTTTGGGGGGTGCAGCACAGCCGACAGGGGATTGGGAACCCTCTGTCGGCTACAAAGTGTGTGTGTGGGGGGGCGAGCACGCAGTATGCATGTGTGTGTGTGTATGTGTGGGCGTAGGGGGAGCGTGCATGACCAGGCGATATCTTATTGCTGCTCACTGAAGCGTAGCTCCCCCTTTCAACTGTATGCCACTGCATTTTGGACTGGTCATAGACAGCTCGAGCAGGCATTGGAGAACTGCGGCCGTGCCTGCAAACACACTGCCTGAATTGGAAGAGGGCTGCCACACCTCCGAAAACTCGGATGATGGCACTATGTTTCTTGCACATGCGTGCAAGCAAACATAAAAAAGCACACCAAACACTCCTCCTTTAAAATTACAGTCCCCCTATATACCTCTGCTGTAACTGCCATTTTCCCTCTACCAATTTCACCAGCTTGTTCCTGCTGGTGACTGACCCTTTAGCTGATCACCTCTTATGCCAAAAGGAAAGAATCAGCTAGGCTCTGGAACTCCAATTTCCCATCCGATAGCTGCTCTCTGATTTTGGTCTCCTGGAAACAAAGACCGTAGCTCACTCCCTCAGCTTTACTTCTGGTTTCTGTTCAGCATGGTTGGGGTTCCTAGGGAAGAAAAATGCTCCTTGATGGCTTTAATTTACAGCAACCTCCTGGGTTGTGCCTGAACACAGGCATTTATTTGTCCAGTGCACAGATCTGATTAACAAAAACTGAATCCATTCTTCAGTCAATAAATGTTGAGTCTTTTGTGGGGGTCTCCACCTTGCACTGCCGGGTAAATGCAACTCTTGAAGTGCTGTTAATTACATTAAGTCACAGAGGGAGACTAACAGGAGGACTACAGCCTGCTAAAGTATGGAATTTTTATTCACTAAAAACTCTTTTTTAACTGCATTTCTGCAGCTCCTATTGTAGTTTTCTATGGTCATTTCATTAGAAAGGTCAGGACCCCAGTGACCCCTGAAATTTGCCTATTCATGTATACTGGAGTGATGTCTCCCGAGCCTTCACCTTGTCATGGGGAACAGTCCCAGTGCTGCCAGTTGCTCCACATATTACATGTTCTCCAAACCTTTAACCATCTTAGTCATTCTCCTCCATATTTTCTTTTTTTGCAGTTTTTGAAGAGTATCTTTGTACTAAAACAAAAAGGCTTAAAACTATTGCATTTACAAAAACTAGGCTTAATGTTAGTGTTTTCTGTTTTTTTTACTTTCTTCTGTTATTGATTTACTAAATGTTTCAAATAATATAGAACTTTTTTCACTGTGTTTTTCAAAAAGCACCTGACTGTCTCCAATTGGACTCACAGTGTCTGTATTTGTGACGTCGCAGTCTGTTGTCATACAGAGCACCATAATGCCATAAACAAAAACGCTGAGTTCAGTCCGGGATAGTCAAAATGCCTTTTCAGCAGACTTTTTGGATAGGCTACCAAGATGCATTATGAAACCTGGAAAAGGAAGGTGAAATTTAAAAAATATATATATATATATATATATATATATGTACACATATACACACACACACACACACACATATATATACTGCCTAGTCAATTGCAGTAGATGAAATATTATTTTTATGAATGCACATACTAAACACATAATTGCATACTAAATGCATAATTGCTCCTAAAAATACTGCTGATTTAAACTTGGGCCCAGTGGAGTCATATTTATATAATTTTATGTTAGATTCCTTTACTTATTTAGCTGGCTGTTGTACAACCTAAACACAGTGTTTGCCTGCTGATTTTTGAGGCGAATTAGCCTGTTTTAGTTGCTTCTTTGAGGCACTCTTATGCCTAGCCTTAAAACTGCAAAAACAACTTTATATACGTTAATATTCTTTGCATTACAGAGAACAAATTTATAATTTAACTTGTAATGAAATTTGTAATGAGAATTTCTGAAGCATAGAACATTGGTCCAAGAAAAGTTAATTGCAGGATTTTACAGCCATGATAGCTCAGGTCATAAATGTAAAATGACTTGGGCTATTACATTGTGGTAAGAATGCACTCAAATTTTATGAACAGCCATTTTGTTTAAGAGGCACTTGGAACATGAAAAACTAATGCTATCAGAAAAAAGTAGGTCATGATACTGTGTGCAATATAAAATAAATATGTTGGCAATGGGATTATTCTTCTGAGACTTTTTACTGCCATCATGAGTAATGGGGTGGGGTTTATTTTTTGCACTTTCGTATATTCAATTTGTAGCATCAAGTTTATGTTTTACATTTGAAGACAGGTTGTTTGCTTTTTTCCTAAAAAAAAAAAAAAAGCACTGTAGTAATCCCTGGGTTTGGCCCTTGTTCTCACTCTCCACCCCCTCCCCCACCACTCTATTTTGTCAATATTCTCAGCAGCATGGCCATGAGTGCTGTGGACAAGTGCTCTCCTCCCAGACTAATGCACAGTCTGGCTTGTAAACTGACAGTAGGGTTGGGGGAGAAGCTGGTTAGCTACATGTCCTAGGCTTCTCTGACACACTGTAAAAGCTGGCACTGAGGAAAATGGGGTTACACCTGTACAAAATCAACAGTCCGATTCCTCCTGACTCCACCCATCCCAAAAAAGCTCATACATCATATCTGTGATGCACTGGCTCCTCACAAGCCCAGAGAGTGAGAGATCTGGGGGGAGTTTTTTTTTCTAAGAGATCCACCTGATGTACCTGAGTGCTGTGTCAAGATAATGATGCAAGCAGCACGCTACGTCAAAACCTGCATCCAATAGTATCTTCTGAAATTGTAAAAACAAGAAGTCAGGCACTAACCAGCTCTAAATGAACAGACACCATAGCTTCAAAAAATAAAGTACAGTTGTCTTTTTACTGACAGTTACACATATTAAATAAGCAGACATGAGGTTATAAAGCCACACCTGATGCATTTAGACCAGCTGGTCCTTTATCTTGACTGCGACCAGCTGGTCCAAATGCATCAGGTGGACATTTTTATGTCCTCGATGTCTGCTTTTATTCAATATGTGTGAATGTCAATAAAAAGACAACTGAACTTTAGTTTTTTGAAGTTATGGTGTCCGTTCATTAAGAGGTGGTGAGTGCCCGACGTTTTCTTGTTATTGATATATTGTTTGTCCTGGTGCACCACCAACCCAGTGAGAACTTTTTTGTAACAGTATCTTCTAAAATTCATGCATCAGAAACTGCTGCATCTGCATCTGTGTCTATAAACCCAGCCATAATGTGATGCAAAATGCACTTATGTCACATAAAAGGCTTATGTGGATTTTCAGTGTTGCATCCATGCAATCTGTGCCTAAAACAGATGCAAGTGTAGTCCAGCCAACAGATGGTCTAAGGCATTAGTTCTCACACTTTGTGGTAGTAAGCCTCCCCCAAGCCATGAAAAGATTTCGAGCCTCCCTCAAATTTGGAAAAAATCTTGTCCTTCCCCACAGAAAAAAAGAAATCCTACTTTGCACAGTACACTAGGAATAAAGTGAAACTAATAAAGTTAACTGTGTATATTCTCTTTTTATTCAACTTATTGCTCTCAACCCCTGACCCGGCACCCAAGGTTATACTTGTCACTCCACTTTTCTGACTCTTGGGCCCTTGTTACTCTGTTTTCTCTCTGTCCGGAACAATTAACCTAGCCACTTCATCTCTCCCCCTCTTACCCTACAGTTAGGCAACTTCTTATACCCTTACCTCAGGTCACACCTGAAAACATGCATCGGATCACTGTGCCTTTCCCAGTCACTAATTTACTTATAAATACTGTACCTACTATAGAAACAAGCCTTGACTCAGTGTGCCTTTCCAAGTCACTAATTTGCATATAAATACCTATTGTAGAAACAAGTCTTGACTCAGCATGCCTCCCCCCAGGCATTAATTTACATATATATACATACCTATAAACAAGCTTTGGCTCAATGGGGACTTCCTGGTCACAAATTTGTGCATAAGTAAAGAATCTCACCTGCAATTATCCATATTTAATTTGTTTTATCCTTTCACACAAAACAGTCAAAACTTAAAATGTAAATACTGTACATTCTCAGACTTGACTGGGCCTCCCTTGGAACAAGCTGGGGCCTCCCTTCGATGCTGGCCTCACCATTTGAGAACCACTGGTCTAAGGGAACAGCCAGATGTATAAAGAGACAGATCCAGGCCAAACAACTTGATGATCTGAGGCAGAGGATAGTAAGAAGTGAACCAGATACTCAAACAGCTCTTGCATACAGTAGCACACACCCTAACACACAACAGCATGCAGCAAAACACACACACACACACACACACACACACACACACACACACACACTGCACCATGCCACTGCCTCCTGCAGTTGCAGCACTAGCAGTACATGTGAGGATATGGAGAAATGCACAGCAACATATGCTGAACAGTGGGCGCAACCAAAGGCATGGATAGCACCGCCAATATTCCCAACGTATGTATTGACCCTGCAGGACATACAAGGAATATACTGATGAACAGTGCATTTCCAGGTGCAGACTGGACAGACAAGCCTTACAAAACCTATGCCAATAATTAGATGGTGAGCTGGCACCAGACACTGCTCATAGCCATGTCCTGCTCGTCCAAGTAAAGGTGACCACAGCATGCTGTTTCCTCATGACTGGAACATTCCAGACACCAGCAGGGGACACGACTGGCATCAGTCATTCATCAGTCAGTCACTGCATACACCACTTCATAGATGCATTACATCAGCTTCCCAACTGACTCCCGGGTGATTTACAACATTGAGCAGAAATTCTATGCTGTGGCAGGCATGCCAAGGGTTGAATGTGCCACTGATTCAATCCATGCAGCGACAAAGGTACCCAGTGAAAAAATATATGACTGGTTCATCCTTTCCCTGCATGGGCTGTTACAGGTGAGGCACACTGATGAGTCCTGTGTAGGATGAAACATGTGTCTGTGTCTTCTGTTTTTAGGCTTTTTTAGTGTGTGTGTGAGAGGCCATTTGGCACTCAATACTTTTGTTTAAAGCGGAACCAGTCTAAACTACTTCATGGTGATTTGCTTATATTTCCCACAATGCTTTGCATTGGGGGGATATGATATGTGTAAGTTTACATTTCTGTGAAACCTGGCTTTATTGCTAATGCCCTTTCTGGGTAATCCTTGCCTCAATGCTTTCTGCTGAGGTTCTTTGAATTTTAGATTACTTTTCTATTTTGGGCTCCACCATGACCCAAACCAGTAAGAGCAAAATATATGACTGGTTCATCTTTTCTGTGGACTGTTACAGACAAGGCACACTGATGAGTCCTTTGTAGGATGAAACACGTCTGAGTTATCTGTTGTCAGCCTTTGCTGAGTGTGTGAGAGACCATTTGGCACCATAAACTCTTGCTTACAGTAGAACCAGACTATACTCTTCTATGGTGATTTGCATATGTTTCCCATGATGCTTTATATAATGGGGATATGTGTAATTTTACATTTCAGTGAAAATCAGACCACATACATCAACAGGAAAGGATGCCACTCTTATCAATGTGCAAGTTTGCAATAGTGAGTGTCACATACTTGTTGTTGTGGTGAAATACCCAGGGTTGTCTCACAATGCATACCTATTGGAACAGAATGGCTTGTATACACACTTCACAAGAGGCAGAAAACAGGATGTCATACTGTTTGGTGATAAACATAGATGTCAGTAATTACATTTTTCGCTGCCATGGCACTAGAAATGGTGGCCTGAGTATGGGACTGTGCAACCGAGTGGCAACAGGTGTTGCCTGGGAAATGCATGCAGCATCACACAGACCTGGCACATGTAACAAGTGATGTTCACAACCAACATAAGACACACTGCAAGATAACAGCAGCTGTCTAGTACATGTGTACCACACAAGCATGTTGTAAACACATGCAAGACAACAATGTGGTCAACAACACCATGAGACATGACATGGGTCTAGTGGAATGCTGTAGAAGTCTCAGAGTCACCATGCATGGACCCTGGTGATGGTTGCCAACAATGGGTAAGGCTGGACCATGCACACATAACAGTTGCTGCCAGGATGCCACATCTAAGGGTTTGTCAAGTGTCCCCCATCACTGTGCACCTGTGCCAATGTGTCCACAGCATACAATCTATGTGGGGGACACACTTGCCCCAGTAACAAAGTGTGCCATTGACACTCACCATGCCACGTTTATGCCAGCACTGGTTCTCCAAATGGGAAACATATGCCTATGTGCCTGATGTGCTGGTGAGACACATGCTGTGCCGTATGGTGCCCGAAACCCAAACAGGTCAATTTGGTGTCATTTTGTTGACTGGGTAGGCCAACTGGGGTCCATTTGGGCCCAGTGGGCCTACCCAGTCAACAAAATGAAATAAATAAATAGATGGGCAAGGCTGTTGTACCAGTCATATTAATGTATGTAACATAATGCATTAGGCTACATAGTGAAAGAGTAACAGCAACTGATATCCACAGCTGACAGTAACACTGCATCACATGTTATATTAACTACATAGGTGACAGTAGATATGCCATGCTTACTCATCCACAGACAGAGGCAGAACAGTGATACAGTGATGCAGTGATGCACAGAGTACCACCAAGATGTGCATAGAGTGGACAGTTAGTCTGCTGAAGATGCACTTCCAGTGCCTGGACTGGTCTGGGTGAGCACTCCAATATAGCCCCAAAATGGCTTGCAGAATCATAATGGCCTGCTGCACAACCTGGCAATATCACGTAAGATGCCAGTGCCTGATGAGCATGAAATGCCATGGGAGGATGCAGATGATGTGGAACAACAGGAGCAGGCCTGACCAGTGGTAGCAGTGTATTACCATGAAATAGCAAGGGCTTGTGCAATACGTGATACCCTGATTAAATACTTCCATTAGGGGGTAAGTGTGACAGTGTTCAACGAACACAATATATGATATGTTTCCAGTTAACAACAATGTAATGCATGCAAATACTGTATATCACATAGTGTACCACAGCAAATTACACAATCCACACTGTACATGTGGATGCATGCATGTATACATGTAAAGATCTACATGTACAAACATGAAGGACACAGTATACAGAAACATACCATGTGAGGCCACCCGTGTGGCATGGAGGGCTGAGACCTGCCAGCACGCTGTTGCACTGGATTCTGGAGCAAACCCAAGTTGCAGATCATCTACCATTTATCTTTTGGCTGCCCACAGCTACCACGTTGATCAATTCCTAGACCTAGCAGGGGGAATACTGGAAGATAGTAATAATGTGCAAACCATAACAATGCCCCTTCCTATTCCTGTTACTACTACTACCTACAACCGATAACAGTCCAAACAGGACCCCTCAAGATGTCAGCAGTAGTGACTCAAATGCACCCCCAGGGGCTACAGGCACATGCCCCGGGCATGCACACATGGCACCATTATCAACACACTGTCATGTCATGTTTGAATAGTTAACCATGCGTCTGAAACACTATACAGTGTCAGAAGTGGCAAACACTGTAGTTGTAAGTAATGTAGTTATGGGCTGACAAGGCTGAATGTATTACAACGGTTTAATATACAAACACAACATTATAGAACAGAAACACCAAAATGAATACTAATAAACAACTATCACACAACACAGCAAGCACACAACAACACTCAAAGAACAGTAGCGAACTTGTAAATAACTATGTACAAGAATGGTGGGACCAGATATCACACATGATGGTCTTGTGTGCATATCATTGCCCACAGCAGTGCACAGACAAGCACAGGGATATACAGCCTGGCATTTGACTGGTGTTTGTGGCTCAATGCTGCCCCTGCTAACCCACTGCCTGCTCTAACTGGGACACCAGACATTCCAGGCTGTCTACCATATTTCCAAGTATGTCTCGTACTGAATCCATATGCTGCAGAAGTGGCTCTATCTGCTTGTGCAGACCACAAACCCACTGTAGCACTCTCCCAGTTGCAGGGACCTCCAGTTGCTTGGCCAGAGGGGTCTTCTTCCACCTCCAGACACTGACCCTCACCAACAGGATCCCCCACATTCTGTTGTACAACAGGATGAACATTATCATCCAGTTGAGACAGCAGGGAGTCAGAGACTGCCCGCCCTCCACACAGGCTGAAGTAGCCAGTAGGGATAGTGGGAGATCTTGGGGGAGAGAAGGGGACGAGTGCACCCCCCATTGCAACTTACTTACTTGCTTGCTGTTGCTGCATTTTGCTTTGTTGGAGAAGTCTTATACAGTATATAGATTGTATGAAGATACACATTCAAAACTATAGATTGCATTTGTATTTTCTGTAAAAATGTAATGAAAAAGATAACAGCAGACAATATAAAGGATTAAAAAAAAAGTAAAAATTTGCATATCAAATATACACACCGCCACAGCATCCCCACAATAAAATTCTGGATCTGCCATCGAGTAGGGAGGTCCCAGGAGGCGAGGACCCCCCCCACGGGTGGAAATGAATAAAAGTAGCAGGGTGATAGAAAGGGAGAGGAAAGGGAACAGAAATATTAAAAATAGAGGGGGAAGGCGGGGGACAAAAAGAAAAAAGGGGGTAACAAGCAGAGTGCTAATAAAATGTGTAATGCCAGTTGTGTGAATGCTAGAAGTCTAGGAAATGAGATTTCAGACCTAAAGGCCATCATGACAGAGGTCGACCTGGATATAGTGACCATTACCAAATCAAGGAGCACTGAAATTGAAGACTAGGACATGGCCGTACAAGGCTACACTCTGTTCAAGCAACAAAAGGGCTGAACTGTGCACAAACAGAATGAGCCGGTGCATTTCTCAGTAGGCAACCACCTGTATGACTTCAAAGAATATGAAAACAGGAGACGGAGGGGGTGTGGTGCTTTATGTGAAGGAAAGCATAAAAGTGACGGAGATACTGGGACTTTGGGGTGGGACAGAGGTACTGTGGGTCACCCTGGAGTTGGAGAATGGAGTCATTATTTGCACTGGTGTGATTTACAGACCTCTGGCACAGGGGGAGGAGTTAGATAATGTACTGTTGGAAGCCACAGGCAAAATGGTAGAAAAGGGGGAGATGTTGTTGGTGGGGGACTTCAATCTGCCAGATGTAGATTGGAGCCTTCCAGCTGCAGCTTCAGCTAGAAGCAGGGACGTTCTGGGTTCCCTGCAGGGGGCATTCCTCAGGCAACTAGTCAGCAAGCCCACTTCTGTTGTGGCAACACTGGCCCTGATTTTCACTAACAGGGACAGTGTTACAGACCTCAAGGTGGGAGGCCACCTGGGGACCAGTGATCACCGTACGGTGTGGTTCAATATGAGAACACCCACAGAATTGAACCACACATGGGTGAGGGTCCTGGATTTCAGAAGGGCAGATTTTAAAAAGGTGGGTGAATGCCTCAGGGATAACCTGGCAGGGGGGTGACCTGGGGAGTGGAGGAACAGTGGATTGAGCTAAAAGGGGGCATAGCAAAAGGCATCAAACCTCTATGTCAAGCAAGTGAGCAAAAGCAAAAGGAAAAAGAGACTGCTATGGTTCTCAAAGGAGGTGGCAGAAAAGGTAAAGGCTTAAAGGGTTGCATTCAGAAGGTACAAGGAGATGCAGAGGGGGAGGATAGGGAGGTGTATCCGGGGAAACAAAGGGAAGCAGGGAAAGCAGTAAGGAGCGCAAAGGCACAGACTGAAGAAAGAATAGGCTGGGAAGTATCAAAACAGGACAAGACATTTTTTAGGTACAGTATATAAGCAAAGAGAGGAAGACCAAGGAGGGATTGTAAGGTTGAAAAGGAAAGGGGGTACTGTGCAGACAGGGTCCAAGAAAAGCAGACATCTTGAACAAATACTTCTGCTTAGTGTTCACAGAGGAAGGGGAAGGAGGACCACAAAAATGTAACAGGAGCTTTGGGGGGTGGATACTAGTCTTTTTTCAGAGGAGAGAGTCCTGGTCCTGAATGCAGTTGCTAATCTGAAAGTGGACAAAGCAATGGGGCCAAATGGGGTGCAACAAGGGTGTTGAAGGAGCTCAGGGAGGTACTGACTGCACCTCTGACAGTCCTATTTAACAGATCACTGGAAATCAGAGTGGTTCTGGAGGACTGGAGGAGGGCAGATGTAGTCCAACTTTACAAAAGTGGTAGCAGGGACAAGGCTGGCAATTATAGGCCAGTCAGCCTGATATCAGTGGTGGGGAAGTTAATGGAAACACTGCTGAAGGAAAGGATTGTGGAATATCTTGAATCCAATGGGTTACAAGACCCAAGGCAGCATGGATTCATGGGGGCAGGTCATGTCAAACAAATCTGATAGATCTCGTTGACTGGGTAACCAAGGAATTAGATCGGGGAGGAGTGGTGGATGTGGCCTACCTAGATTTCAGTAAGGTTTTCAACACTGATCCACATAGGAGACTAGGAAACAATCTGGGTAGCTTAGAGGTGGTTAAAAAGGTGGTAAACTGGGTAAGAAATTGGTTACGGGATAGGCAACAGAGGGTGGTGGTAAATGGAGTTCTCCTCGAGGAAGTGAGGGTGACCACCGGGCTATCTCGGGGATCAGTGCTGGGACTGGTCCTCTTTAATGCCTGTAAGTGACATTGTAGAGGTACAGGAAGGGAAGGTCTGCCTCTTTGCAGATGACACCAACATCTGCAACAGGGTGGACACTCCAGGAGGAGTGAAAAGGATGAACAGAGACCTGAGAATACTCAAGGAGTGGTCAGGGGTATGGCAGCTGGGTTTCAATGCAAAACAGTGTGAAATTATGCACTTAGGGCACAGAAACCTGAGCATGGAGTACAAAATGGGTGGAGTGGTATTGATGACAACCAAGCAGGAAAGAGACCTAGGTGTAATCATATCAGATGATCTAAAGGTGGCCAGGCAGTGTGACATGGCACTCAGGAGAGTCAGTAGAATGTTGAGGTGCATAGGGAGGGGTTTCACCATCGAAAAGAGGCTAGTGGTGTTTCCCCTGTATAAATCGCTGGTAACAACCCAGATTGAGTGTCCAGTTCTGGAGACTACATCTCCACAAGGACATAGACAGAGTGGAGGTGGTCCAGAAGAGGGCAACTAAAATGGTGCAGGTTCTGTATCAAAAGCCCTACAAGGCGAGGCTAAAGGACCTCAGTATGTACACCCTGGAAGAGAGGAGGGGGGATATGATAGAGATCTTTAAATACCTTACAGGTGTAAATAAAGTACAGGAGGGAAGTATGTTTCAGGAAAAAAAGGTGCTCAAGAACAAGAAGACATGCTATGAAGCTGGAAGGGTGTAGATTCAGGAGAGATGTGAGGAAGTATTTCTTCACAGAAAGGGTGGTGGATTCCTGGAACAGCTTTCCAGAAGAGTTTTCAGGAGTGAAAACAGTGGTGGGGTTCAAGAATGCATGGGATAGGCACAAGGGAATCATAACAGAAAGTAAGGGGGGAAGGAGAAAGAGCTGTAGAACAAGTAGGGTCTGTGGTGAGAATGTAGGGAGGGAATAATGGCCAGACTGGGTGGACCAAGTGGCCCCTATCTGCTGTTAGATTCTATGTTCCTATGTTTACATGTGCAGGTCAGAGTTGTCATGTAGCATGTCCTGCAGGTCCTCGTGCAGCAGGGGTGAACTGCCCATAGTAGTGTCCTAGTCCAGTGCTGACTGCCTCTGATTGTCCACCCCATGCTGTACAACAGGGATATCCACATGTCCATCCCCCTGTGTTAGCAGGAGAACATGATGCTCTTCCTCCACAGTTGGATCATCCTTGTGGATACTAGTCTCCGCCTAATCCTCACTGGTACTTTGCTGCTGTTTCCCATCATCCACAGAGGTCAGTGGAACTGAATCCAGGTGTTCTTCTGGTGTAACCTCTCGTTCCTGGATCTCACTGGCCTCCTCCAGTGGAACAGGATCCTGATGTACTCCAGCTGTTGCTCTGGTGTCACTGGCACAATATCCATGTCAGTATCCCGAGGGATGTCCAGTCTCGACATTTTTGCAGGACTGGTGTGTTGTTTTTCCCCTGCAGAGCATTTTGTCTCCTGCATGGCCTTCTTCATGTCAGCAATTTTTTTTTCCTTTGCTTTGCATGGTCCTGTGTGAAGAGGAGATGCTGCAAGACATTGCCACACAGTGAGATGGAATACATTTTATGTTAACACACAGTGTGTCATTCCAGAGAATGACATGCATGGTTTATGCCACATAGCCTGTGGCACACAGCATCCAGCAACATACCTGGACCAGGATAGTGGGAGCCATGTAGCACATGCAAATATGGCTGTTGACCCCTTAACACCATATAGTGTCCCAGCAGTGGTATAGTTCCTACATGGTCCATATAGAAAGGCACAGTATATGAGGAAATAATACATGTATGTGAGCAGCAGTAATGGATGAAACCGCACCCATTCCATACAGCTGAATGTTCTTGCATATAGGTGCAGTGGTGGATCACAATATTTGTGATGGTGACAAATGACTGCTAATGATGTACTTGTAGCCCCTCTCTGGTGCCGTCCTGGAGAGGGCCACTGCCCCTGCCATGCAGGCCTGACCACGGTTAAGGGGCCTAAGTTCCCATAGCTGACCTACGGGAATCCTGTCCCAAAAATTAAAATAAAATGGCAGTGCCTCCACCCAGAGTACATATTTAGTGGCTCTGATTGCCTGCAGTAGAACCCCCTGGGATGTCATACCAACCCACCTCCTCAACAATTACCCCAACATGGACTTACCAGGTTCGAATTTCCACACATTCTGTTGCATCATATACCTTTTCATTTCAGTCAATAACCTGCTCACTAAAATTAGGCTCTGGGTCCATTTCTGCTGCAAAACAATAACTTCATACTAAGAAGCCAGCAGATTAGGCCCTATGGTCTATCGAGTCTGCTTGATGATCAGTGCCTTCCCAGTGCACCATTTTTAGCTCCCCCTTCTCTACAAGGTCCCCCATTCCCCAGCGGGGTTCTGGGATGCACTGTCCCCCTATACCTATCCCAGCCTTTCTTGAACCCCTCCACGGTTGTAGCAGCCACCAGCTCTCTGGGCAGCGCATTCCAGGGCTCCACCACTGTTTCCCCCTCAGCCTTCCCCCGTCCAGCTTCATTGAGTGTTCCCTGGTGGCCCTTACCTCCCTCAGCTGAAGCACCCCCTCGAGGCTTACCCTATTCATTCCTTTGAGATATTTGAAGAGCTCTATCATATCCCCCCTGTTCCTTCTCTCCTCCAGTGAGTACAGGTTGAGCTCATACAAAGGTCTTTGGGAACTAAGGGGGCCAGACGGTAAAGAATAGACCATAGTCGTTCCCTTCCAATATCCCATATTAGGTCATGTTACCCTCCTGCAAGATCTGTTTATCCAACTGAGTCTTAAATTGTTTCTTTGTTTTAGAATAAGTAACCGACAAGGGGAGCTCATTCCAAGGGGCCACCACCCTCAGTGTAAAGAAAGCCCCTCTTCTATTGGTATTATACTTAATGTGCCTAAGCTGAAGAGGGTGACCTCTTATACCCTTAGTATCATCCTTGAATTGAAGGTTTAATTAATTTAATAAATACTCATCCTGCATTATATTATAACAAAGTAGTAAATCTCCCCTAACTCTTCTTGTCTGTAAAGGCATACGCTTCAAATACTCCAAACGCTCTTTATAGGGCATATCTTTTATATTAAATATTAATTTAGTGGTTTGCCTCTGAACCCTTTCGATATCATTCACTACTCCTTTGGTTATAGGTCCCCACACTGGGGCCCCATAGTCCAAGACTGACCTAACATATGCTCTATACAGGGGCATAATTACTTCCTTATTTCAACTCCTAAAGTTCCTCTTTATGTTACGTAATACCTGTTTAGCCTTTACAATCAATTTATTTACATGCGAGTGGAAAGTCAGTTTATGGTCTACAATAATTCCCAGGTCTTTCTCTTCTGTGGAGCTACGTAGCACCTTACCATTCATATAATAATTTTGCATACCATTCTGGTTCCCCAAATGTATTACACAACACTTATCCACATTAAATGTCATACCCCTAGATGTTACCCAATTATAAATATTATCCAGATCAGCCTGTAGGTCTCTAGTTCCTTCAGGGTCTGTAACTATTGTAGAAATGTTAGTGTCATCTTTATGCTTACTAATCCATCCAAAGCTACCCTTACCCATAGAGGTCATAAAAATCTTAAACAGCACAGGGCCCAAGACCGACCCCTGCGGAACCCCACTGGTAACCCTCACCTTATCTGAATAAAAACCATTTAAGCACACCCTCTGGGTCCTCCCCCTCAGCCAGGCCATGACCCAGCGCTCTACTCTATGGTCCGTACCTGTATCAATGAGACAGCGAAGGACCTGGTGGTGAGGAACCCTATCAAAAGCCATTGCCAGATCCAAATAAACACAATCCACATCCTGTCTCCTGTCCAGTGCCTCTGAAATAGTTTTATAAAAACAGAGCAGATTTGTTACACGTGACCTCCCCCCAACAAAACCGTGCTGTTCTCTGTCTTCCTGACCAGTTTTCCTTAAATGAGCACCTATGACATCCTTTAATATGGATTCTATAAGCTTTCCAGGGACTGAGGTAAGACTAATGGGTCTATAATTTGCACAGTCCGCCCTATTTCCCTTTTTGTGCACGGGCACCACACTCACCTCCAACCAATCCCCCGGCACAGTCCCAGTTACAAGGAACTCATTAAACAGTATAGCCAGGGGTATTGCTACACTATGAGACAATAACTTTAACATTTTATTTGAGATATTATCAGGACCTGCAGAGTAAGTACTTTTTAGGGTTTGTATCTTTTCCAGAATTTTGTTGGCGGTAATACCTATGGGTGTCTCATCATTAGTTTTAATATCAAGTCTACTTTGCTGTGAATCAGAAAACACTGTACTGAAGTAATCATTAAATATATTTGCTACTATAAGTGGATCAGAGATTATTTCATTTTGTTTTTTTATAGCGCACACATTTTGATTAGATTTTCTCAGGGAATTTACATTACTATAGAACTGCTGAATATTATCCTTACTGGCCAAGGATACTAGATTCATCTCCATCCTTTTTTTCCTTACCCTTACGAGCTTTTTACATTTAGCCTGCACTACTTTATATTTATTCCATGTTAACGGGTCCTGTCCATTGTTTTTATACAAATTAAACAATTGTTGTTTTTGTTTCAGGAGTTTTTGAATATTCTTACGTAATCATTTAGGTTTTTTCCCCCTCCTCCAGTCTCTCCTCATAGGGCCTTTCCCCTAGCCCCAGTATCACCCTGGTCACCCTCCTCTGTACCTTCTCCAATACAGCAATGTTCCTCTTTAAGTAGGGATGCCAAAACTGCAAGCAGTATTCAAAGTGTGGTCTAACCAGGCAATTGTACAGCAGAAGGAGCACCCTTGACTCCCTGAGGTTATCTGCCTGGCTATGCACCCTAGCATTTTATTGACTTGGGCCGCAGCCCTTCTACACTGCTCTGAGTTATTCATTTTGGCATCCATGGTTTGGCATTCACGGTTTATTTACAGGGGAAGGGTTTAGGATGAGGTAAGTGGAATAGAGTTCAAGCATTTTAAAGATTTGCATTTCCACAAATTCACATTTCCCTTTGAGTCAAACCCAGATCTCAATCAATGCAGCCACCCAATCTAACTAGTTAACTGCTGCAGGTGTGCTCCTAGAAGTTTCCCCTAGAAGGACAGCCACACCTTTCCTCGGCTGACCCCTTTCTTTATTTAATACACTTTTCCCCTTTCCAGCCTGTTGCTGGCGCTACCTTTATGCCCCGGAACTAGACAGACTCCCAGCTCATCTTCAAAGGGGTGCCACCTAATGAATATTAATGAGGCAGCTCCCAAATGCTACAGTGTGATTGGTGCTTAAAAAAATTATTTGTTTTTCTTCCGGTTGCCTTTCCCTCTCAACTCAAGTCCCCGGTCCCTCTCTTGCTCTGCCCAGGGACTGGGACCATGGGAGAGGCAAACCAAACTGGCCATGCACAGCCACACGATAATGTGCTTCTGCGCATACGCGGAGCTCGCTGGCACCATAATACCCTTTTCCAAACTGGTGGATAGGCGAAACTGCTCCTCCAGTCCTGCTCTCTCTCTCTACAAAAACAACATGAGTCCCAGCAGGAGAAACCAGAAACACAGGGGCAGCAGCCAGGAGCCAAAAAAAGTATGGGAAGTGGAATAAAACCCCCGGGGAAATTAGCCTTTTCCGGGGGCTCACAGATAAGCCCCTGACAGGGGGGTTACATACTGTTGAATGCTTGCCCAAACAATGTCTTAATGCTGCTGTGCCACACCCCCTCATGACTGCCAACCCTTGTTGTGAATACAGCCAAGGGTCCTTCAGTGGTCTACCCTACCACCCCCGCCACCATCTGGAGTCAAAATGCCCCAGTCACACCAATGCCATTACTGGTAGCCAGTGTAAATTTCAATGTCTCACCCTCGCCTGTCCATGCATCACAGCCAAGCACCCTTGTAGTCTAGTGGCCACAATGACTTAAAAGGTAGTCCACACATGAAAGAAATCAGCACTCACATGCCAGTCCTTGTCACTGGCAGCCACTGCCTGGCCAGTTCTGGAAATACACAGGAGTCTAACTATAGACACCTGTGCATTGGTTGTGTGAAGCAGATGGTATCTGGCAGTGCTGGTCAGTGGTGGGAAAGTGCCAGCCCCTATTAAGGTGTTTGTGTTGATTCCCGAGTCTGGGGTGGCAGCTGGACTAATGGGGGGTTGGATGTGGTGCACAGACAGGCGGCTGGACTGGTGGGTTTGCCCATAATACTGCTAACAGTGACTATAGTGGAGGACACTGACAATACAGATTATGTAAGCATCAATATAGTTAACTCTGTGGCTAATAATTAAGTTACCATTAATTGCTAGATGTAGATGCCGCTGAGTGCACATAAACTTTTTTTCTTTTTCTCTTGGCCAAATACAGACTATGTGATTGGCAAAGATGGCAGCACTGTGACAGTTGTCGGGCATTGTGTGGCCCACTACATGACCAGGGATTACAGTGAACAGATCTGATGGGCAATGGGGTGTCAAATCAACATGTGCACTTGGCCTGCATTGTGCACATATTGATATGCCAGTGACCAGTCATGCCATGTCTGTAATATTGCGACAATTGCATTGTATGTGGAATGTTCAATATGACAGATATCTCCACACAAAACCTCCACTATTTTGTGAGCCATACTTGTCCCATCATCCTGCTGGCCCACTAACTCTATATTAGACACATACATCATATGGCCGGTGGCGTGTGTTGTTTGCTGGGGGAATTAGGGTAGTGCTGTCTTCCTGCAGCAGGTATATGGGAATAGGTGTCTCATGCTTTCTATGTGCTGCAAGCATGTGCCAGTATATGTGCAGGGTGCTGTAGGAACCAGTTTGCCCCTGGAGAACTACTGTGTGTTTGCAAGAGAATATACTGACCTCATAGTTTGGTGCTAATAAATACACAACGCATCATGCAACACTGTCAACTAGTACTAGTAGTAATACATTTTATTTCTTTATGGAGCTCTTCCCCAGAGGCCCAGTGCACTATTACAATAAAATACAATTTAAAACATTACATACACTTTATCATGTAACACTTTAACTCGCCTCCGGTGCGAAGCAGGCCATAACAACCACCGGCACCTGCACCCCGGACCAGGTCTGGCCTACGCTACTGCACCTGACTCACGCAGGCCCTGATGAAATTAACAGGATTTCCGGGGCCTGTGACTGGGAACCAGTGGCCACGCTCATTTCTGGGGTGCGGGCTTGGCCATGAGCCACAAGGCGGGTCACGAGATTTTCCACCTTTTACTTCCCCAGATGGAGCCGGATGTGCAATGACGCCTGATGCACCTACATGCAGACATCCACTGTGCTCCCTCCCCTTTGTATGCTCGCCACTGACAGTGTGCCTAGTCTCCGCTAGGTGCTGGTGCAGTGCAACACATGCCCCGAACCCACCCCAGAGGTAGGAAAGCAGTCATGGGATGCTTATTCCTATCTTTCCCCTGCCAGCCCCCGGCAGCCCGAGTCCATTCCTGAACCCAGGTCGCCAGCATGGCGAAAGGTGTGGTGTCCAGCGCCTTAACCCTCAGCGCCACCGGGCCGGCAACATTACATACACTTAACAGACAAGATAGTCATCATACAAATAGAAACAATACACAACAACTAAAATTGTAATGAATCCCATTAAAACAGACCTGTACATCACACAAATATTAAAACTCATTCAGAACTAAAAGTAGATGTGCTGCAGAGTATCACATGGCTTCCCCAAAAGCCCGCTGAAACAGGTATGTTTTGAGACCTTTTTAAAAAATGTCCACTGAGGGGGCCTCCCACAGGTTCCTGGGCAATGAGTTCCACAACAGCTGCCCTACTATTTCAAAGGCCTGGTCACCCAAAGATTTGAACCTTGCCCAAGGTCCTCCTCGGAGGATCGGAGTGGGCAAACTGGAGTGTAAGGATGCAGGAGCTCACTCAGGTAGGCTGGGCCCAGTCCATGCAGGGCTTTATAGGTTAATAAACCTATTTTAAATGAGATACACCACTTCACCAGCAGCCAGTGCAGATCACGCAGTGCTGGGGATATATGGCAAGTTCTTGGCAAGCCCATGAGTAGCTGGGCAGCTGCATTCTGCAACAACTGCAGGTGCTGTAGCATACCCCCATTAACCCTGAGGTATAGAGCATTACAGCAGTCCAGCCACCAGATCTTGGGGGGGGGGGGAATAAGGGATCTAATCTGGCAGATGTTCCTGAGGTGAAATAAAAACATTCTGGACTATGGCCGACACTTGGGCCTCCATTGTCAGGCCTTCATCTAGAATGACTCATGAATTCTTCACCCTGGGGGAGGTCAGCAGATCAGAGCCACCAAGCCAAAGCCCAGTCACACCCACGCCAGCCCCCAATCCTTCATTTCAGCCAGGCTCAACCACCAAAACCTCAGTCTTCTTGGGGTTTAACTTCAGCCAGCTAGAGGCCATCCAGTTCTGGATCTCAGACAAACATTTGTTAAACACATCGATGGCAAACTGAGTTCCAGGTGCAAAAGACAGATAGAGCTGGGTATCATCTGCATAACAGTGAAATCTCAGACTGAAACACCTGATGACCATGCCCAGGGATAGCATGTACACTGCAAACAGCACTGGCGACGAGACCGATCCTTGGGATATGCCACAGGATAGTCGTCAGGCCTGAGGAATAATTCCCCAGTACTACCCTCTTTGTTCTACCCCGTAAAAAGGACTTGAACCAGCAGATCATGGTGCCGGATAGTCCGGCGTACTCCCTGAGCCAGTCCAAAAGTATGCCAGGGTCCACAGTGTCAAATGCCGAAGAGAGATCGACGAGGAATAGAATCAATCACTCTCCTCTATCCCTTGCCCTAAGCAGATCATTAAGCACCCAACCAGGGCCATCTCCCTGCTATGCCTGGCTCTGAAACCTGATTGGAATGACTCATAGATGTTAGAGACCTCCAGACACTCCTCAAGCTGCAACATTAACTACTTTCTCAATAACCTTCTCTAAAAAGGGAAGGTTAGAGACTAGATGATAGTTCGCCAAAACCTCTGGATCCAGCAATGTTTTTTTCAGGAGGGGCTGGACCAGAGCACACTTAAGTGCCACTGGAACTAGCCCCTCTCGCAAAGAGCACTGGACAATTTTGGTGAACACCAGGCCCAGTTGGGCAACACAACTCATTAAGAGTCATGTTGGGCCTAGGTACAGATTAAAGCAGGTCGGCTGCAATGCCTGGACAATCTGGCAAACCTCTTTCGCTGTTACTGGCCAAAATTCACCCCCAAGAACAACTGTTTCATTCCTTGCCCAGGTGTGGATCACTGCTGGGAACATAAGACCCCATTGGAGTAATACCGGCCCTAATGGAGGACACCCTATCTGAGAAGAACCGAGCAAACTCCTCGCATTTTGCGGGTGTAATCTCTCTTACCACTTTAGACAGGCTGGGTGGAGCAGTCTGTCCACAGTCTAGAAGAGCTGAGCCGGTCAGTTCTTCCCAGCAGCAACCTCTCTTGACAGAAAATCTGCCTTGTTCTGAGAGATTGCCTTCTGATAGTCCTCATAATTAGAAATCAGAACTAGTCTGTCCTCCATAGGTTTAGACTTCCTCCAATGATGCTCCAACCTCTGTCCCCTGGATTTAAGTGCCGTCAGCTTGCCATCAAACCACAGTAAGCTGAGGCGCGAAACCAGGGGGCATACACGGACTGGTGCTAGAAGGTCGAATGCCCTATTTATGACCCTATTATAGGCCAGCACTGTGGCCTCCCTTCCCCCAGCGCATGCTGTCAAAATGTCTGTGGTATCCAATACCGATATTAGTTCTTCAGGACCTAAGCCTTGTAAATGTTGGTATTGTACCAACCACCACAGTGGATGGACTAAAAGGAGAAGCTCTGAAGCAGAACATGATGACACAGTGATCTGACCAACTGGCTGGATTAATCTCGAGGGCATCCACCTCAAGCTCCAGGAAGAATATCTGGTACAGAGTGTATGGCCATGGAAGTGAGTTCTGGAGGTAATGACCTGTGCTAGGCCCATGGTATCCATACCCTGGAGGAAATCTCTACCAAAACGAGAACCCTCATCATCAACCCAGGCATTGAAGTCATCCAGAATGACCCATCTAGGTGACTCCAACACCAGGTCCAAGATGAGAGACGAGATTTCCTGCAGAACCCCGTGACCTATAAGTCGGTACATGAGGAGGATTCTGCCGCCTGCATCTGGCCCCCTGCATGCAGCCACGCACTCAAAAGACTCAGTATGCCCCACTGGGTGTGCCATCAGGTTGCATTCAGTTCTGAAACATATGGCCACCCCCCCCCCGTGATCCCTCCTCAGGCAGTGCATCACCAAGAAACCGGCAGGGATGGATGGCTAAAAAACTGGACCCACATCATCCCCCAGCCAAGTCTTGGTAATGCAAGCCAGATCAACTGAGGAAATAAGAGCCGCCATAATTGTGGTCTTATTCCTTATCGACCTGGCATTACATAGCACTGCCTGAAGAGGACAGAATGTACCAGCCATACCATCCTCTGCCTGCCCACTCAGTCCAGCAGGGGGGACCCTCTCAGGTCCATTCCTTGCCCCAGGGCGTCTCCTGCTCCTATCAACCCCAACAGAGCCCATTTGAATCATACTTCCCCATCCCCAGATCTTTTGCTGCCTCTCTGGGCGATTCCCTCCTCCCTGTACCAGCAATATACCTCTGCTGGCAGTGGGGGGAGGGTCAAAGGGGCATAGCTCTTTAATTACTTTGTGGGAGTACTGTAAGGGGCTACTCCAGCACATCTAATATCCTACCCTCAGTATCTTCCCACCCCATTCCCAAACACTTCCTCACCCCACCAAACCCTACTACCCCACTTCCAATAAATACCAAAGCTCAACTACTTAGAGAAAATAAGGAGGAATAATGGCAAAGGGAATCCACAATCAATCAGCCACTTAAGTCCAGTGCAGGGAACTCAGTAAAGCAGTGCTAAGAGTAACAATCAGATCATGTCCCAAAACAGTTCAGCATCAGTCCTACTAGATGGCCAGTCTGGAGAAGATCAAGTGTCCCTTAGACTGCTCTCCTCTGACAGGGAGGGGAGGGTTCACCACTCTGCCTTTGACTACCACCAGGTGGAGGCCTGGTGGAATTGCAGGCTGGGGGACGAGAATAGAGAGGAGCTGCCAGTTTGATGCAATACATGTGTTCCTCCACACGGCACATGCCACAGCATGATGTGGGGCCTGGGGAGAAAAGTGGAAAGTAGGCTGAAAGTGTTTAATGAGGCCTTGCCTGCTTGGCCCCGACCTGCACCACCACCACCTGAGGATTCCAGCCCTGTTGTCTAGATGCATGTCTCTTGGGAAGAGGATGGTCCTCCACTTCCAGGCCCCACCATGGAAGGGCAATCTGTCAGGGATTACCTAGGGTCTGGTAAGTCCAGGTTGGGGGTTAGGTCTCTGGTTGCAGGATGCAGAGACAGGAATGACAGCCACCTGATAAGACCTAGAGGATACAAATCTCTATGCAAACAAAATACATATTCACATAGCTAACAGAGTCATACACACTAATAAACCTGATATGGAACAGTGTAGTTTTTGTCTATAGTGTGAAAAGGACTACTACATAAGCTCATGTCCACAGAATACTGTTAGCCTGTGGCTATTGGTGATGGTGGTCAACATCTATCAACAGGTGTACATGCTGACTTAGCATGACATATGTTGTGGGTCACATATGATACATCTGATCCATGCACAGTGTAATTAAGTCATGGTACCCTGAAAACCACTGAAAACCATGATTAGAATGTGGTCATATCAGGCTATACGCTGTTCAGGAAGGACACTCTGGGAAGGAAAGGAGGGGTTATGGTGCTTTATGTGAGAGAAAGCATAAAAGTAACGGCGATACAGGGAATATGGGGGGGGGGAGAGGTACTGTGGGTCACTCAGCAGATGAGGAATGGAGCCACTATTCATGTTGGTGTGATCTACAGACCTCCAGTAAAGGGGAGGAGTTAGATAAAGTACTGGTGGAAGCTACCGGCAAGATGGTAGAAAAGGGGGGAGGTGCTGCTGGTGGGGCACTTAAGTCTGCCGGATGTAGATTGAAGCCTTCCAGCTGTGGCTTCAACTAGAAGCAGGGATATTCTGGACTCCCTGCAAGAGGCATTCTTTAGACAACTAGTCAATGAACCCACTCATGATGGGACAATACTGGACCTGGTACTCACTAACAGGGACAGTGTTGCAGACGTCAAGGTGGGAGGCCACCTGGGGACCAGTGATCACTGTATAGTGTAGTGCAATATAAAGATGGCTGCAGAATTGAACCACATGAGGGTGAGGGTACGGGACTTCAGGAAGGCAGATTTTAAAAAGGTGGGTAAATGCCTTACAGATGACCTGGTGGGGGGATGATCTGGGATGGGGTGGAGGAACAATGGGCGAAGCTAAACCGGGTATAGTGAAAGTGACAAACCTCTGCCTCAAGCAAGTGAGCAAAAGCAAAAGGAGAAAGAGACTGCTATGGTTCTTGAAAGAGGTGGCTGACAAGGAAAAGGCAAAACCTGGGTACCATTCTGAAGATATAATGAGATGCAGAGGGAGGAGGAAAGGGAGGTGAATCAGTGAAAACAGAGGGAAGCAAAGAAAGCAGTAAGGAGCGCAGAGGTGCAAACTAAAAAAGAGAATAGCCCAGGCAGCAAACAAATGGGACAATACATTTTCTAGGTATGTAAGTGAAAAGAGGAAGACCAGGGGAGGGATTGTAAGGTTAAAAAGGGAAGGGGGGAGGTACTTTGCAGAGGGGAACTAGGAAAAGTCAGACATCCGAACACATACTTTTGCTCAGTGTTTATAGAGTAAGAAGGGGAGAAACATAAAAACAGAAAAAAAGATGGCAGAAGGAGACCAAGGATCCATCTTGTCTGCCCATGTGTTCCTTGGACCTTCTCAGATCCCAGGACCTAGCCCCCCTTATGCCTAATGCCTCCTACTGCTCCTGTTGTTTTTGATCGCGCTTCATCCTTGTCCCACCCCAGCTTGAATGATGTCATGGACTTTGCTTCCACTACTTCAGCTGGCAGTTAATTCCATGGCTGCATGACTCTTTCTGTAAAATAGTGTTTCCTAAGCTCCCTCTTGAAGCTTCCCCTCCCCAACTTCCAGTCGTGCCCTCTAGTGTTAGAGTCAGAGACTCTGTTGAACAGGTATGAGGATGGCACCTTATTTATTCCTCTCAAGAACTTGTATGTTTTAATCATATCACCCCTCTCCCTCCTTGTCTCCAGTGAGAACATATTTAATGCTTCCAAATGCTCCTCCTAAGAGTGCCCTTGAAGGCCCTGGATCATTTTGGTTGCTCTTCTCTGAACAGCCTTCAACCTGCTTATATCCTTTTTGAGATGTGGACTCCAAAACTGGATACAGTACTCTAGATGGCGCCTTACCAGGGACCTGTAGAGCAGCAGTATTACCTCCTTCCTCCTGCTGTCTAATCCCCTCCCTATGCACCCCAACATTTTGTTGGCCTTGCTGTAAGCTTTGTTGCATTGGCTTGTCTGTTTAAGGGTGCTGCTTATGATGACACCAAGGTCCCATTCTTCCTGCATGGTGCTGAGCTGGACTCCACTGAGGTGGTACTGTCCTTGGGTTCCCTTTATCCAAATGCATCACCTTACATTTCTTTGCGTTGAACTTCAAGTGCCAGATGTTGGACCATCTTTCCAGCCTCTGCAGGTCTTTATGTAGTTCCTTAACCGCCTCCTCACTGTCAACCCTTCCTCCTGGCTTAGTATCGTCCATGGATAGGGTAATTTTGCCCTGAATACCTATGCCAATGTCACTGATAAAGGCATTAAACAGGACTGGTCCCAACACTGAGCCTTAGGGCACACCACTAGTGATTGCGCCTTCATCAGCTCTCACCCCATTGACTACTACTCTCTGTTTTCTATCCCTAAGCCAATTACCTACCAAACCAACTATGTACTTGGCTGTACCCAGTGAGCCAGACATTGGTGGTGGGAAGGTTAATAGAATCACTACTGAAGGAAAATATTGTGGAACATCTTGAATCCACTGGGTTACAAGACCCGGGGCTGCATGGATTCATGGGGCAGATCATGTCAAATGAATCTGATAGAGTTCTTTGACTGGATGACCAAGGAATTAGATCAGGGCATAGTGGTGGATGTGGCCTACTTAGATTTCAGTATGGCCTTCGACACCGTTCCACATAGGAGACAAGTAAGCAAGCTGGGTAGCCTGAGAGAGGGTCCAAAGGTGATAAACTGGGTAAAAAATTGGTTAGGGGATAGGCGACAGAGGGTGGTGGTAAATGAAGTTTACTCCAAGAAGGGGAGAGTGACCAGCATGGTATCTCAGTGATCAGTGCCGGGTCTGGTCCTTTTTAATGTCTTTATAAGTGACATTGTAGAGGGGCTGGAAGGAAAGGTCTGTCTCTGCAGATGAGACCAAAATCTACAATAGGGTGAATAGTCCAGAGTGGGTGGAAAGGATGAGCAAAGACCTGAGAAAACTTGAGGAGTGTTCAAGGGTATGGCAACTGTGTTTCAATGTGAAAAAGTACAAAATAATGCACTTAGGGCACAGAAATCCAGGGCAGAGTACAACATTGGTGGAGTGGTATTGATGACCATCAGGCAGGAAAGAGACCTGGGGTAATCATAATGGATGACCTAAAGGTGGCCAGGCAGTGCAACAAGGCAGTTCGGAGGGCTAATGGGATGCTGGGGTGCATAGGAAGGGGTATCACCAGTAGAAAGGGGGAGGTGCTGTTGCTCCTGTATAGATCACTGGTAAGATCCCACCTAGAGTATTGTGCCCAGTTAAGGAGAACTCATCTCCGGAAGGAAATAGAATGAAGGTGTTCCAGAGGAGAGCAACTATAATGGTACAGGTTCTGCACCAGAAGCCCTACAACAAGAGACTAAAGGACCTCAATATGTACACCTTGGAAAAGAGGAGGGAGAGGGGGATGTGACAAAGACCTTTAAATACCTCACTGGGATAAATAAGGTACAGGAGAGAAGTATTTTTCAGAAAAAATGGAGCTCAAGAACAAGG
Organism: Neoceratodus forsteri; assembly: GCA_016271365.2. Taxonomy (NCBI): domain Eukaryota; kingdom Metazoa; phylum Chordata; order Ceratodontiformes; family Ceratodontidae; genus Neoceratodus; species Neoceratodus forsteri. The sequence continues at coordinate 1,263,711,833 of CM057456.1, forward strand.
GGACATGTTATGAAGCTGGAGGTGGTAGATTCAAGAGAAATGTAAGGAAGTACTTCTTCATAGAAGGAAGGGGTGGATTCCTGGAACGGCCTTCCAGTGGAGATGGTGGGGGTGAAAACAGTGGTGGGGTTCAAGAATACACGGGAGAGGCATAAGGGAATCTTAGTGGAAAGAAAGGGAGAGAGAGAGAGAGCTGGAGATCAATTAGGATCTGCGGTGATGCTGTAGGTAGGGAAAAATGGGCGGACTGGGTGGGTCAAGCAGTCCTTACCTGCTGTCAGCTTCTATGTTTCTATGAGGCAGCCTGAACAGTATGGTGCACAATCACAAAAGGAGAGCACCGTACGGTGGGCACTAGTATGAAACAGTACAGCCATCCCAAAATACAACAGCACACACCCTCCTGTGCATGAAACCTACAACCAAACAAGTATAAAAACATTTTTGCACATATACTCATGATGGGACAATACTGGACCTGATACTCATTAACAAGGACATTATTGCAGACGTCAAGGTAGGCGGCCACCTGGGGAACAGTGATCACCATACAGTGTGGGTCAATATAAGGACAATAGCAGAATTGATTCACTCAAAGGTGAGGGTTCTGGACTTCAGGAGGACAGATTTTAAAAAGATGCATGAATGCCTTATGGATGACCTGGCGGGGGATGACCTGGGTTGGTGGTGAGGAACAGTGGGCAAACTAAAAATGGCCACAGGGAAGGCAACAAACCTCTGTGTCAAGCAAGTAAGCAAAATCAAGAGGAAAAAGAAATCGCTGTGGTTCTCAGAAGCGGTGGCAGAAAAGGTAAAACCCAATAGGGTAGCATTCAGAAGTTATAAGGAGATGCAAAGGAGGGAGGATTGGTAGATGTTTCGGGGAAACAGAGATAAGCAAGGTGAGCAGTACAGAGCACAAAGGCACAAACTGAAGACCATGAGTAGGATCGAAAGATTAAAAATGGAAGGGGGAACTGTGCAGTGGGGGCTGGGAAAAGGCAGATATCTTGAACAAATACTTCTGTTCAGTGTTCACAGAGGAAGGAGAAGGGGAGTAACAGAAGCATTGGAAGGAGAGAGTTGAACACAAGTCAGTTTTCAGAGGAGAGTGTCCTGAAGGGTGTCACAAATCTGAAAGTGGATAAAGCAATGGGGCCAGATGGGGTGCATCCAATGGCATTGAGGGAGCTCAGGGAGGTACTGGCAGCACCTCTGACAGTCTTATTTAACAGCTCATTGGAAACAGGAGTGGTTCCGGATGACTGGAGAAGGGCAGATGTAGTCTCGCTTTACAAAAGTGATAGCAGAGAAGAGGCTGGCAATTATAGGGCAGTTAGCCTGGCATCGGTGGTGGAAAAGTTAATGGAGTCACTGCTGAAGGAAAGGATTGTGAAATATCTTTAATCCAATATGTTACAAGGCCCGAGGCAGCATGGATTCACGAGAGGAGGGAGTCATGTCAGACAAATCCAGCCAGCTCCAGGATTTTTGCTCGTTTTCTCCCCGCCCCTGCTGCTGTTGCTCACATGCTTGTGGAGGCATGTGCACGCAGCGACCTGCGGCACCCTCCGCACTCTAGTCATCCCTGACTGCACTACCACCAGGCCTTCACTGGAGGGCAGCCCTGCAGCGGACACGGCTGGGTCCCCACCCCGCAGGAGAGAGCTACCTAATGGCTGCTCAGTCCATCTCCTGGCCTCCCCCCCACTGGCCCCCGACAACCCAGGTTTGTTCTTGAACCTGGGTTGTCAGCGTGCCATGAGGTGTGGCATCCAGCACCTAAACCCTCAGTGCCTCTGGGCGGGCAGATTTCAGTAAGGCTTTTGACCACCTTTCCAGATAGGAGGCTAGTAAGCTAGCTGGGTAGCTTAGGAGTGGGTTCAAAGGTGATAAACTGAGTAAGAAATTGGTTATTGGATAGGCAGCAGAGGGTGGTGGTAAGCAGAGTTCACTCAGAGGAAGGGAGAGTGACCAGCAGGGTGCCTCAGGGATCAGTGCTGGGATCAGTCCTCTTTAATGTCTTTATAAGTAACATTGCAGAGATGCTGGAAGGGTAGGTCTGCCTCTTGCGGATGACACCAAAATCTGCAATAGGGTGGATATTCAAACAGGGGTGGAAAGGATGAGCAGAGACCTGAGAAAACCCGAGTAGTAGTCAAGGGTATGGCAGCTGGGTTTCAACACAAAGAAATGCACAGTAATGCACCTGGGTCACAGAAACCCAGGGGGCAGAGTACAGAATGGGAGGAGTGGTACTGACAATGAACAAGGAGGAATTAGAAAATGGCAAGAATAAATTCTCAAACCTGATTGGCTGAGACAGGCTCCTAGCTGAGCATTTATTTTTCAATAGATGCCCAGCTAAAAATAAGAGCCAGTCCAAATGCCACTTTACAGTGTAACATTTTCCAGTGGTGCCCAGCCTGCTTTCTAATTGGCTGAAAGCACCCTAGAAAATTTGAAATGCCCGCCATTTTTTTCTCTCGCTTAGTGAGAACTGCAGCTCCCCCCCCAACACTACAGTCTTGACTGCCTCCCTGTTAATAAAAAAAAAAGAAAGCACACTAAATTTGCAGTTGGGATGAGTGAGGAAATAACTATTCCTCACAGTCTTGTTCTTTTTACTATGGCTCCATTCTCCCGACTGCGGTCTCGCAACCTCCGCACTGAAAAGGTAAACAGAAGCCGTTGCTGCTATCAGCTTCATGGTGGGAAGCACATCTTTTAAAATGCAGCAAGTACTGTTGCCATACTTCTCGAGGACTGTTCTGTACCTCCTCAGAACTTGCGCTGCTCGACTTTCTGCCCTTTCACCACCACCGCAGCATGTGTAGCCAAAATACATAATCACAGCAAGCTGTTTTCATGTTTGCAATAGACAGGCATCTGTTAAAACCTGACGAAAGAGTCCAAAAAAAATCTGTAATCAGAAACATACCATTTCCAGGCACACAGTACTTGCACAGCTCGCCTGCTTCATAACAGAGAACGATTTTATGCCTCTATACAGACAAGCAGGACAGCAAATGTACCTTTTTCCATCTTAAATTTCCCTTATTGCTCCAGCATTTTCTTGACCGGTCTGTTTGTCCCCAAGCATGTATTTATGGGCTCCATTAAGCCTGAATTTTAAAACACTGTCCAGAGCAATCACGTATGTTGGAAACTAGCTGCACTGCACAACTAAGTGTCCGCAGTTGGGTCTCACCGCTCCGACACTAGCTCTGTTCCTAAGAAAAAAAATATTTTTTTCACAGTCTAACATTTGTTCTATTAATTATTGCTGGTTCACTCCACAACCCTCCATATATAATTCCCATCATTTCTGCTCATGTCCCACTGACGGAACATCTACTAGCCGTGACATATTAAAAAAAAAAAAACGGCAATACTGAAGCACTCTGGACACACCAGCAATGTGAGCAAAGCTTTTAAGAAGTGCTTCCGTACTGCCGAAAAACAATACAAAATCAGTATAAAAGAATAGCTCTGTGATCTCTTTGTGGGGGGGGGGGCAACAGCAGATGGAACAGTACCCAAATGGAGGGACTACTTTAACAATAAAAACGTTTTTTTTTCCCTAGTATTTGTATTTGTTTTTAAACTGATTTCCTTTATTTTACTACTTAATCAAAATTTAAACAGATGCTCATTTTCTAAGTGCAATAATACCTTCCAGGGTGGGCGGTATTGTGCTATACCGGACCTTCCAGGGGCTATAAGGCCCTCCGCCTGCGGCATCGGGCCTCATTACGCGCCTGAGTGGTCCGGTATAGCCCAATACCGCCCACCCTGTCAGGTATTATTGCTTACTTAGACCTGGGGGTAATCATATCGGATGACCTAAAGGTTGCCAGGCAGTCTGACAAGGTAGTTTGAAGGGCTAGTGGGATTTTTTTATTTATTGAAATGTTTCACCAGGAAGGCACACTGAGCAACAAGTTTCTTGTCTCCTGGAGCGACCTGGGGGAAGGGGGTACAATGAGGATGGAGCAGTAATGCATACATTCAAGTTACATAAGTCAACATTTACATACATTTGCATAAGACAGGTGTATTATACAGTGTAACTTACATTAATGTGCATTGATAGAGCAGGCATTTGCTTAAAATAGTGGTACAGTGTACCGTACAATAAGATTCATTTGGGAGAAAGGCCATAAGTTCAAGGGGAGGTAGGGGGAAGGGACAACACAGACATGGACAGATGTGGGAAAAGTGAGCAAAGGGAGGGTTTAGCAACTATGAAGGAAAGAAGGGCAAGCCAGGAGAGGCAACAAATTGGAGAACATACAGGGAAAGAGCAGAAAGTTTCAATACGTGCAGGAGGGGCAGGTGGATCTATGTGTGGATGGACTAAATAAAATGTTAATCAGAGGAAAGAGAAGTAAATATCGAGGCACAGATGCAAGGAGGAAGGGTGAAATAAGAAGGAGGGGAGAAGCCCAGACCCCAAGGGCCCCCTTCAGGATACTGAGAATCCTGCAAGGGAACTGAGAAGGCTAGAGGGAAAAAGAGGGGAGAAAGACTTTAGAGAGGGAAGGGAGAGGGAATAAAGTGGTGGTTAACAACTTAGATCTAAAAGTGTATGGACAAAACAAAATGTTAATTGGGGGAAAAAGTAGTATCGGGGCACAGATGCAAGGGGGACAGGGTGCAATGAGGGCTAGAGTGAAAAAGAGGGGTAAGATGGCAGAAAGACTTTAGAGAGTGAAGGGAGAGAGGGAACAAAGTGGTGGTTAACAACTTAGATCTAAAAGTGTATGGGCAAAACAAAAGGTTAATTGGGGGGAAGTATGTATCGGGGCACAGATGCAAGGGGGAACAGGGTGCAGTGAGGAGGAGGGGAGAAGTCTAGTCCCTGAGGGACCCCTTCAGGATGCTGAGAACCCTGCAAGGGGACTAGAGAGAGAAGGGGGGGAAGATGGCAGTAGGACTTTAGAGAGGGTGGGGGGAGAGGGAACAAAGTGGGGAGGAGAGAAACCTAGCCCCTAAGGGGCCCCTGCAGGATGCTGAGAACCCTGCAAGGGGACTGAGAGGAATAGAGCAAGAAGGGGGAAAAGATGGCAGGAGGACTTTAGAGAGGGTGGGGGGAGAGGGAATGAAGTGAGGGTTAACAACTTATGATGGGAGTAGAAAGGGGAGAAGGAATTGTAAGGAGTTTAGGGGAAGGAATTAAGGGGGGATACTGGGCATAGGGAAGGGTATCACCAGCAGAAAGAGGGAGGTGGTATTACCTCTGTATAGATCACTAGAAATCACTAGTAAAACCCCACCTAGAGTACCGTGTCAAGTTCTGGAGACCACATCTCCGGAAGAACATAGACATAGTGGAGGTGGTCCAGAGGAGGGCAAATAAAATGGTGCAGGGTCTGCATCAGATAGGGAGAAAGTAGACACCTCGCTCAATGCCTCCCTTGGAGTAAAATCATAAACATATCTGGTTTGTCATATATAAGCATTTTATTTGGAGCAGCAGACACACATTGTAAAAACAGGTACACATTCTCCCAAAGTACAAAAATGCAGAGAACTCCGTCTGCATCAGATACTCTACGAGAAGACACTTAAAGAGCTGTAGGCCCCCCTTCCCAGCATCTAGGGATATCCAGGTGGTAAAGATGGGAGGGGGCATTATACAAGCCAGAAAACACAGTACAAGGAAAATAGAAATGTGCTCATTACTTGGTTCTTCTGATGGCAGTGAGATGGCTTTGCTAGGCTGGAAGCAGGCTATCTTCTTACGACCTGATATGAGTAGCAGGAGGCAATGTTCATTATCAGGCACACAATTGCACGGTTCATATTGATTAACTGTAATGTCCAATCCAGAATCAAAATGCAAAGACAGATTTAATGAACAAGAAAGTTAATGAACTACTCCATGGAGCGTGGGGGTAAACACATACGGTGGGTACACCACAGGCAGAAACCTGACATTCCATCTGCAACAATCTCTTTTTCCTGCAGACTGATGTATTGCATGCAGACATTCCCTTGAACCAAAACGGCTACATTCCTGACAGCAGCAATATGGTGGACCAAACCAGGCCACACTTAAAGGTAACTCATATTGTTTTTTTTTTTTGCAAATATTATTTTTTATTTTGCATGATTTCCATAAATATAAAACAGGATAGTCATTCATTCATAAATCCATGATATATTTTTTACAGAGTTCTTTTTGTTCTGTCAGTTCAATTGTCCATCAATATGAGCGTAACCAAAACCAAGTCTTTCAGTAAAAAGAAGAGATTCAAGTACTTATCTCAGAAAGTTATTTTTATTCTGTCTGTTGCCTGGTCCAATTCTGTCAGTCTGCTTGCTCTGAGTCAGCATTTTTCCTCTTATCTTTCACCAGTCTCTCCGGTCTTCATCAATTCTACCGCCCCTTCAGTATTTCTCCCGACGTTTCAACATATACAGTATCCTTCCTTCTTGCCTATGGTGCCTTTTCTTTTATATTCTTTCTTGGCTTCTTAGGCTCCCACCTTAAATTTTCTGCTCCCAAAAAAACTTCCTTCAGAATTTCCCCTTCAGCTCACGTCATTCACCATTGATCCGTTGACATCAACTTAAGCTGTGGTTAATGCTTATTTTAAGCACAGTCCTTTCGGAATGATTCCTGGAACCCTGTGCACTGGGCTGTGTATGCCACTGCTCCTTCTTGAAAATTTAGACTCAAGACACTGTTTCTGGGAGAAGGTTGTGGTTAGCATTTATTTTAAACATCATCTGTTCGGATCCATTCCAGGAACTTTACTCACCGGACTGCTAACACCAGTACTTCTCTTCGAGGATTTAAACTTGGGCAACTGTTTCTGAGAGAAAAAGGAGGAATATTTTAGCTGGACTAATACAAAACTGACCTCAGTGTGCTGCCTTTTCCAGGTTAGCTTTTAGTGAGTACTAGCGTTTGCCATGCGGTGAGCTTGTGGAGAGGAGTGCAGCTTCCTCGTGCTGCCTAACCAGCGAACAAATGCATTGTGTCACCACGCTCCACCACCCCCACCTAGGTAATTCATACTTAGCAGCACTTCCATTTCATATCCCTTCATTTCACTCTAACCTTCACTCAGACACTTGCTTATTTTTCACTCTTTGATTCTCAAAACTGGACGTTCACTGGGGACTATGACAGCACGAGACGTTTCTGCTGTCCCAATCCCATTCCAAGCTTGGCCTTACTTTAAACTTTCTCCACTGGGGGGGGTCTTACAATGCATGGAGCAGTTCCTTTACTTCAAGGTCTTAACAGTCAAATAGTTGTTCTTTAGCAAGACCCGAACCACTAAAGACCTTTCAGACATACAATCACTGATGTCACACACTTTCTGTTCTCTCTCTCTTGCAGAATGCTGTCCACTCCCAGACCTACAGGGACTGAAACAACCCTGCAGAGTGTCACACTCCCAGACCTACAGAGATCCAGATGCACTTTCCGCTCATGCAGCGACTCCAGTTTTGAACTGCCTTTACTCAGGGGACTGCTGCTTGTGTCACATGGAGCACCCGGACAGTCTGCCACCCTGCTGGGGTCCCAACCAACCATTTCCTACATGGGACCTTTCCTTGCCTTCACAGGCTGCCCAGCCTGAGGGTCCCAACACTGTAGTGGCTACGGGCCAGGGGAAAAGGGGTAGCACTGCCACCACTACGCTCATAACAGTCCAGGCTGCCACCTCTGAACTGCGCCCAAGGCCCAATCTGCCAGAGCAGGCCCGCTCACAGGACATGCACTGATCCAACAGACTGCACTTGCCCACAGGCGAGATTACTTATAATATAGGGCCCCCATCAGTGCTTACCCTACCAAGGTGCCAGAGATCACTTGGCAGGTCTCCTTCTGCTTGTTCCTCGGGCTCCGGCTCCCATACTGTACCGACAGACCCCGAACTTGTGTTCCACTGTTCCCCTTCAGAATTCTCTCTCTCTACTGGCCCAAATAGCTGCACTTCTCATACACGGATCTTCGAGGGAGGAGGACCGGGGTGGTAAGTTGTCCACCCCAGTCCTGCCGCGGCCCTCCAGCCAAACTTGTGGGCAGAACCCCCTGGCTCCTCTCTTTCCTTCTGGAAGCTTCCCCCAAAATCTAATCTCTGTCCTATTTATACCCTCTGGAATGGGCCCCATCTGCAGCAAGCAAGCCCAAATCCCAAATCTACCGGCACCACTAGCTCTTCCTGCTTAGCTACACCTAGCAACCACCATTAACTAGTAAGCTCCCAGAGGGTGCTTATAGGCCTAAATATGTACACCTTGGAAGGGAGAAGGGGGACATGACAGAGACCTTTAAATACTTCATGGGGGTAAATAAGGTACAGGAGGGAAGTATTTTTCAGAAAAAAAGGTTCTCAAGGACAAGGGGGTATGATAAGAAGCTGGGGAAGGTAGATGCAGGAGAGATGTGAGGAAGTACTTTTTCACAGAAAGAGTGGTGGATTCCTGGAACAGTCTTCCAGTGGAAGTGGTGTGGGTGAAAACAGTGGTGGGGTTCAAGAATACATGGGATAGGCATAAAGGAATCTTAAGGAAAGGGAAGTGGGGTGGGTGGAGGGCTGGAGATCAAGTAGGATCTGCGGTGTTACTATAGACAAGAAAAATGGGCAGACTAGGTGAGCCAAGCAGTCCTCATGTGCAGGCAAATTCTATACTTCTATGTTTATATACTCGCAATACAAATATATTGTGCTGAGTTGAAGTGCCAAAGTCAGAGTACATAAGTAATTCACACAGTGGAAAACACCCTGATGCTGTATTGAACTGTCAATCTGCTATACCAAAGGTGACACAACAGTTTGTAGCTGTCATGTGCAGGAGGGTGTGTGTGGGTATGTTGTGATGTGGATTATTTATATGGTGCATGTGTGTCAGGTTTGTGTCAGTTTGTACAGCTATGTTAAGAGATTATTGTAAAATATGGCTACACTGCTCGGCTAGACAATGCTAATGTGAGTTGCACAATGCACGTACTGTAACTGAATATAAAATGGCCTTCAGGTACCTTCAGAATCAGAGCAATATCATTGGTCTAAACAAATCACCTGACCATTCATTCATCAGTGGTAAACAAATACTTTGTAAAAAAAACCTGCCCTTCTAGCAGTCAACTAACTGAATATAAATAAAACCTTTTTCTATTACAATAGTAATGTTTCAATGTTTGAAACACAAAATCCCACAACAGGACATAGGTGCCTCCAAAATAAATGCACTTCCTGGGTCCATTTAAATGCACACAGCCTTTATCACAAAACTCACATATTCCACCTAGCAGCAACCCAGCTAGAGGAAAATGAAATCCTTTCCAATTGGAAACAAATTTATCATTTGATAATCACAATAACTTACTCCAGGGCATGCACATTTACTGAATTAAGGCACTTCCTGGGTGCATTGAAAGTCACTTGTCCATTGGCCTTGTGCCCTCCACTTCACACGGGGTGTGCATTAATGCACTAGGAATGCATGCCTTGGAGAGGGTTATTTGCTTACGTAATGCCAAGCATAAAGGAGAACTGTGTTGAACCTGTCCTGTGGAGGCTGAGTTGTATATACCAAGCACAGTTTTGTTACTGTCCCATCCCTATGGGCTTATTAGCTATCCTAGCTGGTGATTTGGATTATCACACTGATGATAAGAACCACTGTAGAACTGTGTGATGTAGTATATGTCTTTGCCTAGCCCTTACATTGTTTACACAATGCATCTGCATTGTACTACAGAATTCTCTTAGACTGCAATACTATACTATCCCAATACTGGGTACACTCAGTGTGGCAGATATTGTGCAGTGATGATCAAAATGTACCTTTTGTCCGATGCTGAACAAGTTCTCCACTAGGTCCTGACTGAACCTCCTTCCCCTGAGGTGTGGTGGTGGTCTGCGGAACAGCTGTAGGGTCCTGCTGCATGGTATAGGATGCCTGTGTACCTAAGGATGTAATAGTAAGCACTGCAGATGGTTAATAGCATTCTGTGCACATAATTACTATTCATACAAGGTGATTGATTGTATACATGCCCGTGTGCCACTGGATGTATTCTGCACCTACTGTATGTCATTGTCTGTTCTGTGCTGGTGCATGTCAGGCACAATGCCAGCATGAGGCATACTATTATCAAGTGATGTGCTGAGCATACAGATGTGTCAGGAGATTGGTAGAGTAATCCCCACCATCTGGCAATACCACTGTAGGGCCACCAGAGAGAATACCTTTGGAACTAAGGCATTATATTTGGAAATAAATGACTATGTGAGGTGCTGCAGCTGTAGTCAAGGCCCAATATCAAAGTGTGGGACTCATGCATGATAGATGAGGAATCTGGATCCAATTCATATCTGAACTGTATCTGATAATACTGACATTTCATCACCAGCATCATCCCCACCACCACCACCACCACCAGTCCTATGTCCACCCCACCCCCATCAACATGTGAGCCAGTGTCTTGGGCATCACATGATGATGTGGTACAGTGCTCCTTATGAGCATGCGTTCTGTCATTTCCACTGACACGTGATGCTATACATCTGGATCTGTCCCTTCCACATCATCATCGTCATCAGCATCATTTACCCCCTCTACCTCTTCATCCTCATGCATGACAGGGGTACTGCAGACTGTGTCACTGTTGGTCTGACTGGGACTGGCGTATCACTCTCTGCTGTATCTATGTTGATGTCCTGAGGCTCCATCTCTGCCGTTCTGGTTCTGGATAGACATCTCACATGAATGGTAACATCAGAACCAGTTCCTGAACTGTCATGATGCTCAGCCTGTGTCGTTGTGGACCTTCGGGTGCTGCTTGGAGTGTCCATATTCCTATCAGCATCATTATCATCTGAGCCGTCATCAGGATCAGGAACAGCATCGCTCTGCCCATCAGCACTGGAACTTGTGGAAGACAAACATGTTCCATCTGAGTGATATCCAGTGCACGAACATAACCATCGTTTTGTGTGTGTATAACATTTACATGCTGTGCACATGTTAAAGGCGTATAAATACCCATCTGACTCATGGCATTAGTCTAAAGTATACAGATATCTCATATGATATGGCCATATGTAAACAGGAACAAATGTTAATGTAATGCATAACTGGTAACAGACTGCTGTGCTGAACCTCAGTAATGCTGCTCCCAGAGCATAGTATTGTTTGATTGTACATCAGATTGTGCACAGCCTGACAATGCTGTCCTATGAGAATGTGTCTAACATCATGGTGTTGGATGGGTTCCACAATAGCTTGGACCCAGCTTGAAACACTGCAGTATGTTGCCAGTGATGCTGTCCAACATGCAGTCAACTGTTGACCCTTCTGTGTCACGACACTGTACATCCTGCTGTATCACAGGGTCAGATGACACCAGCAGTGGAGGTGTGCATATGCAGGGTATATTTGACAAAAGGCACAACATATGTGTCATCCAACATGACACTGAGTCCAGTGTAACATGACCCGACCAATGTTGAACACATTTGGGAATAATGTGGCTACAGTTGGTGACACAAATACAAGCATGACGTGTGACCAATGATGTACACCATACACAGTAATATAAACAATTAAGTAATAGCAGCCAATCAGCATGCAGAGCCACTGTACTACTCATGCTGTGTACAGTGTGCTTCCATGCAGGCATGGGAGAAGGGAGAGCTCCACATCAGTGCCAGGAGGAAGGACGGCACAATAGAAATGGAACAGACACTAGACACTGTATAACTAACTTCGGCTACACTCAAGTGATTCATAATAAATTAGTAGTGCATCAAGAGGATGTCTCTTATGGTTTTAGTGCCTCTAAGCATGAGGTTTTGCAAGACAGAACTGCTCACCTTTTCTCTGTTGTCCTGTTGCCAGAACTTCATGTTCGGAGTTCCTTACAGCATACAATGAGAGACGTCTCTTGGAGGCACAATGACCTTATAACATGAGTATTAATACAGCCCATGCAAGTATGACAGTGGCACATCACCATAGGTGAAAAAAACATGTGGCACTTAGAGTACAGTATACTCAGCTTTAAACCTTAATTGAAGTGCATTGCAAACATATTGTTTAATGAGCTGCTTTGTGGTTGCTTTGTATTTCAATTGTAAAGGTTGAAATTGAACATTATTATTAAAATGCCCTCCTGGGACTGGTTGACCAGGGAAGTAGATTGGGGAAGGCAGTGGACATGGCCTAGCTGGACTTTAGCAAGGCCTTCGATGCTGTGCCTCACGGGAGGCTGATAAAGAAACTGAGCAGCTGAGGGTTGGGATCTAAACTGGTGGACTGGGTTAGAAGCTGGTTAATGTATAGGAGACAGAGGGTGGTGGTTAATGACACTCACTCTAATGATGGGAAACTGACCAATGGGCTGCCACAGGACTCACTACAGGGAATGGTCCTCTTCAATATCTCATAGAAACATGAATTTGATGGCAGATAAGGACTGCTTAGTCCACCTAGTCTGACTTTTTTCCCTACCTACATTTTTACTGCAGACCCTACTTGATCTACCACTCTTTCTCCCTCCCCCACTTCCTTTCCACTATGATTACCTTGTGCCTGTTCCATGCATTCTTAAACCCTGCCACTGTCTTCACCCCCACCACCTCCTCTGGAAGATTGTTACAGGAATCCACCACTCTTTCTGTGAAGAAGTACTTCTTAACATCTCTCTTGAATCTACCCCCCTCCAGCTTCATAGCATGTCTCTTTTAAGTAACATGTCACTCATAAGTGACATTGCAGAAGAACTGGAAGGGGAGGTATGCCTTGCAGATGATGCTGAAATCTGCAGTAAGGTGGACACCCAGCAGGAGTGGGTGGAGAGAATGTGAAGGGATGCTGGGAAACTCGAAGAGTGGTCAAGAGCATGGCAGTTGGGGTTCAATGACACAAAGGGCAAAATCATGCACCTAGGGCATAGGAACCCAAGAAATTAGTATAGGATGAGGGGATGCTCACAGTCACTAAAAAGGAAAGGGACCTAGGGGTTATCAAAGTGGCAGGGTAGCATGACAAAGCAGTGGGTAGGGCTAGTGGAATGCTGGGTTGTATAGGAAGGAGTACCTCTGGCAGGAAGAGCAGGTAGTGTTGCCACTGTGTTACTCACTGGTGAGACCCCACATGGAGAATTGTGTATAGTTTTGGAGGACACACCTCAGGAAGAACATAGACAAAGTGGAGGCAGTTCAGAGGAGGGTAACTAAAATGGTGTAGGGGTTGTAAGAAAAGCCCTATGAGGAAAGGCTGAGAGATCTCAGCATCTACACCCTGGGAGAGAGGAAAGTGAGAGGTGACATGACAAAGACCTACAGGTACATCACAGGGGGCGAACAGGGCACAGGAGCGGAGTCTCTTTCAAATGAGCACCAGGACAAGGGGGAGGCAATGAAGCTGGAGGGGTGGCATTTAAGACAGATGTGAGGAAATACTTCTTCACTGAAAGGGTGATAGATGCCTGGAACAGACTGCTTACAGAAATGGTGGAGGCGAAAACAGTGGGAGGATTCAAGCATGCATGAGAGAAACATGGGGGGTATATTCAAAAAAGGCTGGGAAGAGGGAAGGTCTCCAGAGACAAGTTAGGGTCTGTGAAGACAGATTAGGCTGTAAACATCTGGGCTGACTGGGTGGGCCAAACAGTCCTTTGCTGCAGACAAATTCTATGTTGCTAAAATATTTGCAGTGAAGCAGGAATAATTCCAAAACAAAATGATTAACAAGTTATTGCCTATGTTGCTGAAAAAAAAATCACTTAGCATCGTGCAGCAGACTAATTGCTGTTGTGTTCAGACAATGAATTAACAACTCAGTAGCATTGCAGCTGATTTAAAATTTGATGCTGACTGTACTGTACCATCATGGACTGTGGCTGAGTGCACATCTATGTATTTTACCTACTGCATATATTGCTAGGTAAGCAAACTGAGGCCAGGGGGCTAGCTAACAGCTGCGATGGGGGAGCGGCAAGGAAGATCATAGGGAATAGTTACATTCTGTGACAGGCGCCTTGCGACCACTACTGTTGTGTAAATAGCTCATTGCATTACATGGTTAGGTGCTGCACATGGTGTTATACCTCCCAGCACCATCTGGATACTGACTGTTGTGTATAGTTTGGAGACACATGCGCCACAAACACTGTCATTAATGCCAAGTTCACACTGTGAAGAATAACAATACACTGATGGCCACTAACCAGTGATGCTGTCACGTAGTAACGTGCACACGTGCATGGGAGCATGCAGCATAGTGTACATGTCTGTACACTGTATGTGTGTCCATGATGTAATAACTTTATTTGTTTATTTATTGACTGGTGCTGACTGGGTAGGCCCACTGAGACTAGAAGTCCTTTTTTCAGGGACGATCTAGGACTGATTACATGTATGGAAACATAACACAAAAGCAGGAAGTCAATGAGCAATACATATCAAAATAAAAACAGGAAGTCAATGAAGGATACAAGCTCTACAACAAGACATAAACATAAGGTCGTAAAGGTTAAACAAAATGGTATATATATATATATATATATATATATATATATATATATGAGGACAACTAGGAATTCAGATAAAATATAAGTCATGGAACATACATTGTGCAGCAGGTGCATATGGATCAGGATTATCAAGTCAGAAGGATACAAATATTGACCATACAAGTACCGATAACCATTCAGCAAATGCAAGCACGTAGACTACGCTCAAGGAGAAATGCCTTGAGTTCTTTTTGAAACCACCAAAGGAAGAACAATCTTGGAGTGCTACCAGGAGGGCATTCCACTTTGAGGGGGCAGAGAAATTAAAGAATTTTTTGCCACACAGAAACTTGTTCTTGATATTTCAAGAAGTGTATTATTTACTGGATAACCTAAGCATTCTCCTAAGAGTTTCTTTAGATAATACATCCCTAAGGCTGGGGGGGACCATTGACAAGTTTGTATGCTAGACAGGGGAGAGGGTAGTTGAATCTCCCTTCAAAAGAGAGACAGTTCAGGGAGCAGAAGACATCACAACACATACCCTCTTCCTCATGGCATTGTGCCCTGTGTGCATGCTTTTGCGTCATACCTATGTCACCAATGCTCTTGATGGACTCCCTGGCAGGATGTGCAGCCACATTCTGCTCTACAAGGCTGAGCTGGAGCTTCTGTGGTGAACCACCACCTGTTGCAGCAAGCATGCACTTGTGCTATACAAGTGCAGATCTTGTAGTCCTGTTTAGATCATTATATCTCTTCTGCAAGGCAAGGATAGTCCAAGGGTGTATGGCTTGTAGCATCCATGTGTATTTTTATGTGGCACCAGGCCTTTTGTTGGACATCCTTGTTATGTTTTGTTCCACCAGCAGTGCCATAAATTATATCGTAGTTGACCACAACCTCAATGGCTAGTGGGTCCAGCACACTGTCAGTGAAACTGGCCCCCCATGGGATGATTGGTCTTTTCCAGTTCCTCTCCTATACTGAGGGTCTGCCTTTGCCTGCTCCTGTTCCTTCTGTGTCTGCTTCTGCCTTGTTCAGGCATATTCTGATCCCTGTGAGACACTTCTCTGTGTTGGCTAGGGCTTCTGTGTTCTGTGTCTGTCACTGAACATTCATGTGGATCCCTTTGGCGACCTGCCCTGTTATTTCCCTTTTTCTTCCTGTGTGTTGACTGTACCCTGACATGGGGTGCTTGGTCCACGTGTTTTCCCTCCTTGGTTCATCTTACATGCTGTATACTTGTGGAATGTGGACTGTCATGTGTTGCTGGATCTGAGTCATCCCACCCTGGAGCTGACTCTATGTTCCTGTGTTCTGGACTCCTGTGGTCTATTCCTGGCATCACCTGCATGTCATTGTTGGGACCCTACAACAAAGGAACATGACAAATGTACACTGTGAGACACACAGACATCATCTGCAAATACTGTCTTGCGTGTCGCACACTATGTGTTATCTCTGGACAAGAGGATTCATCAATTGAATGTTCCCATGCATCCATTCAAGACACACCTTGTCCAGATGTAGTTACTGTATACTGTGCAACACTTCCACATACATACATACATCCAGGCTGGTAGTACATCCTG
This sequence comes from Neoceratodus forsteri, assembly GCA_016271365.2. NCBI lineage: Eukaryota > Metazoa > Chordata > Ceratodontiformes > Ceratodontidae > Neoceratodus > Neoceratodus forsteri. The sequence goes on from CM057456.1 coordinate 1,263,727,916, forward strand.
TTTACAGTTGTTGGGGTTGCAGCGTTGTTCATGTCAGGACCATCTGCATGCACAATCAATATGTGACATGCTAGAACAACAGAGGTTGAATGAGTGGAGCCATTGCATCGGGGTTGTAGGGTCCAGAAGATGCCCTGGGGCAAAATGGAATCCAGATCACAGTCCTCCGTGTTTGGTTTCCATACCCAAGGGCACCACCAAATTGGGTGGGCATGTAGTTCGGGCGGCCCCGGAAGTTCATCCAACTTGAGCTGTAAGTTATGCAATGCCAGATCCGTTAAAAACAAGACTGAAGTGATTGCAGATCTTGTAAATTGATGGGTCTCGGCTTGCATCACCGAGACCTGGCTGGATGAGAACTCCGGCCCCATATTAGAGGCCACAGTTCCAGCAGGTTACTCGGTGATTCACCGCTCGAGATTGGATCACAGGGGAGTGGGGGTTGCGGTCTGTTTCAAGACCGAGTTGGGCCTCATGAGTGTACCAGTTGAGGAGACTGAGTCATTTGAGTGTACTGTGGTAGCAGGTGTAGGTTGCAGGATCGTCCTCATCTACCGTCCACCCGGTGATGGGAAGTGGTTCCTTTAGGAAGTGGCGGACTTCATCATCGACATGGCATTTGAGTCTTCCAGGTTGATGGTCCTGGGTGACTTTAATGCCTGGGTCAATGATGAACTCTCACAATTTAGACAACACTTCCTCCAGTTGTTGACATCTCTGGCCTTACACAGGTAGTTACCACTGCTACCCATAAACATGGTCACTCCCTTGACTTAGTTTTCCTCCTGGGGATCGAAGCCTCAGATCTGGGGGTGGACCCAGTTGGATGGTCTGATCACTACACTGTGGGATTCAATTTTAGTGCCCCCTCCTGAAGGCCTACCCCTGTGGAGATGGTCAAGTACTGCCCTTTATGAGATGTTAACTCTGATGGCCTTATGGCAGAGCTTGATCTATCATCCATTCCGGTTGCAAACAGCGACCCAGAAGACCTTGTGGTGGCCTATAATACGGCCATTGTGGGGGCCGTGGATGTCGTTGCTCCTGTCTGTGTTCATCCTCTCTCCCTTCGCCCTTGATCTCCATGGTTTGATGGGACTTTGAGGGAGTTGCGGTGACAAAGACGAAGGTTAGAGCGATGCTGGTGGAGATCTGCCCTTGATGCCGACCACCTTAGGTTGATGGACCATTATCAAGGTTATCAATCTGCAATCACCCGTAAAAAGGCAGAGCTCCTGTCCGGGGAGATTACAGTTGCTCAGAACTGTCCAGCTCAGCTTTTCCAAACTGTGGACAGGCTGTGCAACCCGGCTTGTCTACAAGTTCGGAAAGTGTTTTCGCAAATAGAGTGTGATGAACTTGCTCGGTTCTTTGCAACTAAGGTGGCCGACATCAGGGCAGCTTTCCAGCCAGCACACTCTATGGGCACTGCTGATGACCAGCAATTGCCCACTAGCCTCCAGCTTTCCTGGAGTACCTTTGACCACCCAGAGTTCATGGATGTCATGGGGATTGTCCAGGGTGCACGCCCTATGTACTGTAGTTTGGACCCAGAACCAACTTCCCTGATTTTGGATTGTATTGATTCCATCAGTCCAGTCCTTGCATGGATAGTTTGGTGCTCCTTGGAAACAGGTAAGTTTCATAGCTCCCTGAAGGAAGCGGTGATAACATCTCTCCTGAAGAAAGCTTCTTTGGACCCAAACTGCCATGCGAACTACAGACCAATCTCTAACCTTCCCTTTTTAGGGAAGGTGATTGAGAAGGTAGTGGCCATACAACTGGAGAGCCATTTGACCATCCATGACATCTATGAACCCCTCCAGTCCAGTTTCTGAAAGAAGCATACTACGGAGACAGCGCTGGTTTTGGTGCTCAGTGATCTCCTGATGGCTAGAGATCAGAAGAACCGCTCCATCTTGGTTCTCCTTGATCTGTCATCAGCGTTTGACACTGTGGACCATGGGGTTCTGCTTGATCATCTGAGGTTCATCTGTGGCCTGTCAGGTGCCGTCCTTAGTTGGTTTACATCTTACCTCACCGGAAGAACTCAGAGGGTGGTGTCCAGGATTTATTCTTCGGACCCAATCCCTCTGTCTTGTGGGGTCCCTCAGGGATTGGTGTTGTCCCCCATGTTGTTTGCAGTGTATATGCTGCCCCTCGGAGACATTGTAAGGAGGTATGGGCTGAGGTTCCATTGCTATGCTGATGATACCCAGCTATACCTCTCTTTTGCACCCAACCAGAATGGAGCTCTCTCAGTCTTTAATGACTGCTTAGCGGAAATCCAGGAGTGGATGGATTCGAATTGGTTGAAGTTGAACTCAGGAAAGACTGAAATGCTGGTCGTGGACCCAGGATGCCAGATAGAGGGGGTCGGGGGTAGGTTCACCCTTGGGATTATTCCTTGGGGATCTACCACTCCCGGCCTCTGAACAAGTGTGTAACCTGGGGGTAGTCTTTGACAAGGGGCTGACCTTGCATTCCCAGGTGTCAGCTGTCATCAAGACCTCTTTTTACCATCTGAGGAATATCGCAGGATTAAGCACCTTGTTCTGTCCGGCGACCTTCCTACGCTGGTTCACGCCTTTGTGTCTTCCCGCTTGGACTATTGCAACTCCCTGTATCTAGGGCTTTTCTGGGGTTGAAATCCACCATTTGCAGCTAGTGCAGAATGCAGCAGCTCAGCTTTTGATGAGAACCTCTTGGTTCTGTCATATTTCTCCGGTGCCACGAGGTCTGCACTAGCTGCCAGTACAATGGCGGATCACCTTTACAGTCGGTCTTTTGACTTACAAAGCCTTAGCTGGACAGGGCCCTGACTACCTGAAAGAGCTTCTGGTTACCTACCACTCCGGGCGATTGCTCCGCTCAGCTGGCATGGGGTTGCTAGAGATTCCAAGAGTGTGTTTGAAATCTTCTGGGGCCCGGGCATTTATGCATGCGGCCCCTACTCTTTGGAATGCTCTACCCCATCAGTTACGTGAGTGCGCAACTGTGGAGGGATTTAAACAAGCTTTAAAAGCTCATTTGTGGCACCAGACATTTGGTGACTGATTGGCTGTTTTTATTTTAATTTATAAGTTTGTTCAGATGTTTGTGTACCAACTAAGCTGCTGCAATTTGTCCAATATGTTGTTTGTTCTTAAATCTGTTCGGTGCCTTGGTTTTAGAAAGATGCCATAAAAATAAAGTTTTATTATATTTTTTTTTATTATTGTCCATGATGTTGTGCAATTGGCACACACACAATGTCTACCATTGTGGACACATGGGGCTCGATTTTCAAAGTGTGATGCAGGGCTTGTGCCAATCTCTGCGCCATGACACTTAGGATGTGGTGGTGCACCAAACCCCTTTGCTGCAAATGTGCCCAATTCTTGAATCTCAGGCGCAGTTGCAACAGTTTCCATGTTTTACAGCAGCTTGCACCAAATATCTTGTGCAAGCTCTGTAAAAACAGCCTCTGGGAATGCCGCAAGCTAGGCCAGAAAAAGTTGGTCTAACTTGTGGCACCTGGCGTACGGGTTGAAACTCCTGCTTACCAGATGGATGATTGCTGCAAGTCCCGTGCACCATATCCTCAGCACATCTGGGGCTTGTGGCAATTGGGGGCTTCAAAAATTGAGCCCATACCATTTACACAGTTGTGTACCATACACATGTGGCAGGCACACAGTTAATGTGTCACATGTGACATGTATATTGGGTGTGCCCATTCTGCCGTATCAACTAGCAGCTGGCTATCATGGTCAGGGCACATACACTTTCCTTAACTCACCCTGTTGTGTCACTGCACAACATCTGCTGTGTACTGCAGTAACACACAAGGGCACAACACATGCCTATGCGGTGTATCACTGGACTGACATGTGACACCCCACAGAATAGCAGATGACATGACATAATTGGAACAGTGTGTGATGTATGTTTATGAAATGGATGTTAGAAAAGCAGCATTCTGATTGGCTGCTAGGAGTGTGATAATCTGTCTAACACCATGGGAAAAGGATCAGGCTGTGCCAAGCTATGGCAAGTGGGCATTGATATGGGTGATGCTGCCCACTCAGAACCTTCAGAAATGAAAACGGAGCCATCTTGTTTCTGGCATAAGCGGTGCCAGCCTAACTGTAAATAAATGAATAAATCTGACCTCTTGTTCCATTGACCTTGGTCTTTGAGGGTTTCTCTTATACATGCAGCATGTATACAAGCGAAAAAAAACCAAACAAAGTGCCTCAATCTGTCTCCCAGCCCGCTCGCTCGCTCTCCATCTAATTCAAAACGCTCCACTCCCAGCCCGCTCGCTCTCTGTCTGAATTCAAAACCGCTCCACTCCCAGCCCGCTCATTCGATTGCAGATTACACCAATGCTCGCTTGCTGTCCGTCCAAATTTAAAAGTGATCCATCATGCTCAGTAGTGCACTGTCTCTTACATCATGGCTACTTACTCAGAAAATGGCCACACGATGCGCACGCTCTCTCTCTCTCTCTCGTAATCGCATGCCCTATTTTTCACCTTGCTGATGCAGTTAGTTTCTCATTCTAACAGTCGCATGTCTCTCTATCTATCTTGCGCTTTCTTTAAATAACAAAACAGCACCATATTGTGCAACTGACTGCAACCGTGTAATGGACTCCATGACAAGGGGAAGTGGGGGTGAATACTGTCATGACAACCATATGTAACTACAGAAGCCTGTGTAGGACAAAATTTCTTAAGTCAAAAAAAAAACAGTAGGCGGAGGAACTATTTTATTTAAAACCAAGACAAACATTAAACTTTTTCCCTTTTAAATACTATACATTTGAGCCATCACATACATCTGTATTTTTGATAGCCATTTCATAAGCGCAATAAGCCACTCCAGGGTCTGTGTGTTAGACACTTTAACACACAGCTAGGAGGCTGGACGCACTCGGCCAATGGTCTCGTGCCTCACTACGCCTCCTAGCCGTGTGTTAAAGTGTCTAATGCACACCCTGTCGTGTCTTATTGCTTACACCACACACATAGTGTTGTGTATGTCTGGGTTATGTGATGAACACTATACGTGTACAATGTTGTACACAGTGCATGTGTCCAATACATATTGATTAGATATGTATTTAGAGTCATGACATGCACACAAATGCAGTGGTGTGACACACAGTGTACATGTACAGTAGAGCCTGAAGAGGTGATACACAGTCCTTCACAAACACTGGGATTACCTGTTATTGATGTTGCTGTGGCTCCCGGAGGCAGTAACTCTGCTGCAGACATCTGCTGTTTTGTTCAGCATCCTGCATGCACCACTGTAATGTTATAGAATCCATGTAGAAACAAAGTTATTTTGAGTGAAATAAATGTAATACTTATGGTCATGTAGACCATAACCCAAATGAAAAATGATATCAAATGAACACTGACAATTTGGCATACATGTTTCATGCTGTCATGTATCATCATACATATGCTATGATGCATCACATTCATGGAATGGGTATTCATAATGAGTCACATAAAAAATAACACAGGTGGGTAGTGCAGCATTGTCAGTGGCACAGTAATGCTGTGTCAGGTACTGTGAGGTTGTGGTCCTCTCATCAGTTCCCTGATGTACATATGGCATTTACTGCAGGATTGATATCACACATAGGTTTACTATATCATGCAATTGAATACTGTACATGCAGGTCCTGCCATCATGTGTACTCTACAGTTAGGGGCTACCACTCTGCCTGTGCTAGCTGATGTTGTGTTTGCAAGGTACAGGACTGTCACTCACAGCCTGCCATGATCATCATTACTAAGTTCCAGATGGCTGACCAACCCAGCAAGTTTGTCCAGTATGTTCACCATCATGGGCCCGTGTGACCAGTGAGTTCAAGGAGTTGGCCCTTGTATTGCATGTTTCTGATTGTCTGTTGCGCACAGCTCCTACCACTCTCTGTAGCACATCATGCAAGCCTTCTACAGTGGACATGAAATCCTCAACATACTATGTGTTGTGGAGGTACATGGACAGCTCAACACTGGGTGAGAGTAGATCCTGTAAGGGTATCAGTCATGATCTCACTATGACTTTCCACAGGTGCAGTGCTGCTGCCAGTGCCACCCATCCAAGAGTCCTGTCCTGCACATACCACCTCCAACTCTTAGTGTGTTAGGTCCCTAAGCTTCAGAGTCATGTTGGGCTTCACAAGGGGAAGTGCAGCATGACCCACACTCTCCACAGCTTTTGTGTCCTTGACGTGTGTCAGCAGCACCAATTCAAGACTTTCTCCTCCTACACCTCTACCAGTGAGGTGTTGTTTATGCTGCAGGGCTGTGGTGTGTCCATCGTTTCCTCCTTGTGTTGCTTCATATCTGCTGTTGCCATTTTTAGGACCTAAAGCCTCTTCTCCTGTGTTGTTGGTGTGTCTGTGAGTGAGAGGAAAGTATCAATGTACAGCATAGTATCACAGTCCCATCCAGTACAGTAGCACAATGTGTGGCATTGCTGTCACAGTCCAAAATATATTGGGGGTCATAGTGTGCTGTCAGCAGGTGACACACACCCCTATATGTGGATAGTGGTTCATGGAGTGCAACCCCACATTGCAGGTAATGACATGTAAGTGACACTACACTGTGCTACAAAGTAAAGTGTGCCCACAGATGATACCCAACACAGACAACAGAAGCAGACTTTCTAGAACAGACCTTACATGCTAGCCTCACTCCTCACCCATTTGGGTTATATTACTATATGTCTTCAAGTGGAAAGGCATTTTAGTGTTGTAATGGATGAATTATTCACTGCAAGAATAATATAGTGAATTACACATGGGTGGGAGTGTGTAATCAAAATTTCACACACACCTGAGATGTGGGATGCTAAAAGAAACCTGACACCAAAGCTTGAGTGGTTTATAAATGTATCCCACACCAAGGGTGTGAGTATCATATATTTATTATTTATTTATTTATTAAAGTTTGGTAACTGGGTAGGCCCACTGAGCCCCGAAGGTCCCTTTTTCAGGGGTGACCCGGGATGACAATACAAATTATGGTACAGAACAAGACAAGATAGGATTGCAGAAATAAAGTGTACAAGGTTAGAATGCAGGTTACAGTCTTGGTTATCAACAAGTTACTGTACATGGTAGAGATTGGCAAGGATATGAAACATGAGTTACAGATAACAGATAAATTCTGGGATACACCCACCGACCCACCCATGTCTTGTTTTATAATTAATAGTAAGCATTTTTAATTACTGTGGCCAGTTGTGTGACTAGTGCGAGCTTGATTGACGTGGAGCAATTATAACTGCCTGGTTGTAGTGGATACTTACAACCATGTGGTTGTAATGCATTGTTATAAACTGGTTATCCGACCATTAAAAATGCTTACTAGGAATTATACACTGATAGCACTTATATTGTCAGTGACTATAAACTACATATAAATGGACGTTTGTCAGCAGTTTACACATTGCTGACATTTGGTGAAATCGTTGTCACTGTTGTGCTATGGAACAATAGCGTATACTTTCACAACACATTGCATGTGACACTGCTGTTAAACCTTGATAATTATAGACAAACACATGTGAGAAGCGTAGGCAGTTTTTAGAGCTTTACTAACATACTGTATGTGGTAGCAGTTGTGTGACACATATCAGCTACATGTACACTATAGTGTAGCATAGCATAGTGTCACCTACATAAACTCTCTCAATGTTGCAGGTGTGCAGAACAAAACATGACACAGGCCTGCTATCCATGTCATAGTCCATGATTATGTATGCTGGCTGATACTATTGTAACAGCACTGTGCACGTTACATGTTTCTCATATGTATAGGGCCATAGTTCATGTGTGCATAGTGCACTATCTTCCCGTGGTGCAAAAGTGTGCAATGACAACCACGTTGTCACTGTACATTACAAAGTGACACACATATCCTCTGTGTCACTTTGGGTCCTCTCGATGACAGCAGAAAGGGGATCAGGTGCACAATATTACATGATGTAACATTAATACACTACATATCAGTATGACCATGGCACACGTGAAGTGATACAGACCTATGGGTGTGCAACACTGTAGTAGACTTGTAGGATTCAGATTTAGACACCAGTTGAAGTACCAAATTAAATCAGCTTTTATTCAGCAAAGAAAACAAAAATGCTATAATCGAACTGTTCGACAAAGAAATTAAGAGGATAGGATCATCCAAATAAACATAAAGAACGTAACTTTGTAAAGCACAAAACGATAAACAACCACTAGAAATCACTAGTGTGAAACTGGGGTCAGCTCCCTGCTGAGCCCTACAGTGAACTGAATAATAACAGCACTTTCCCTTCATTTATAGTGCTATAGCATTATGTGATGAGGGAAACTCCTCCTCTTCTTGAATATTTACATGAAAACACTTTATTAACTAAACTTTATTTCATTCCCTTATAACTAAACACCAAGAGTAAGCATATTCAATACATTAAGGATCCTTAAACATACTTATGTTTGGTTTAAACAATGTCTTAATGGAAATGTAGGCTGTCCTCAGGATCTACAGGCTCCTCCCCTTTTTTCTTGGAATAAATTAAGCATTGACTTGGCCAGCCGGCTTTTAAGTAGAACAGATAGAAACTGAGGGGGACCTGGAGGCATGAGGAAGAATGCCCTAACCTTTTCCACAGAGCCGTTTACACAGAGTAGGTATAAATTGGAAGAACAAACTGTTAAATATTGTTGTTCACTCAATATGTCCCCTTGAAGGTTCATCCTTGCCTTTCCCTACTCAAATATTTAGTTCCTTAAAACGAGTGTTTTTTGCTGGGCAGAGGCGCTACATAGCACGGTTTAACAACACTTGCTACTGAACAGACCCCTTTCCTAAAACAAAAGTGATTTTCTATGCACAATGTCTCCACGGGAAAAGGACGTCTGCTCCACATATATATTTTCCTAAACTCTAGCAGCAGTGTGTTTCAGAGGTTTGCAAACTGCGTTAACTAAAGCGTAATCTCCTCGCTCAAGACATTACAGGGATTTACCTTTTTGGGAACGGGAGTACTTGCTTCAGTTAAGCATAAAAACCCTTACCAAAGAGCAGTTTAAATCATCTCTCTTACAATCTATGATTTCTTTTTCTCTTTTAACTTGATTTAAATTTGAATTTTCTTCTTTTTACCGCGGACTTGCTACCGCAACGTTCACACATTCGAGAAGCAAGTAGTTTGAGTGTTCGTGTAGACAAGTATGCGCACATTCGAAAGGGAGATTGTTTGGGAATTACATAGCTTTACTTGAAGAGACCAGAAACAAAGGAAATAAGTGCCAGTGACAGAAAGAACATTAGACAGGTGGTCTTCCAGTCCAATGGGGAAAAGAAACAAGAAGGAGAAAATAGGGAAGAGAGAAGGAGTGCTGTTGCAACAGGCTTTAAAGAAAGGGGGGGGTCTCAAAAGAAACTATGTAACCCTGTCACAAACTCCTCCCCACCTAAGAGGAAATCCAATATAAGGGTTTTCACATAATTTAGAGATGAGTTCTCTAAACAGGTAGTAATCAAACAGATCTCTCAACAGAGAGATGGAGCTTTAGCCCACCCACTCTCCGAAGCTCCACCTCGGGGTCCCAATTCATAATCAAACTAAAGAATAAAATGGTATCAAAGGCTATCCTCTGATGCTGATATTTTCAATACCCTGAAGTCTGTTGCTACCTGATTAGTGTCCAATCCTGTTCCATACCGGGACAGGCAATCTGCATTCCTATTTGCAGGCCCTGATCTATGCTTTATAGTAAAGTGATAAGGCTGCAGGGCAAAATACCATCGCATTATACGTGGGTTTTTATCTTTCATAGCCTGAAGCCAGCACAGCAGATTGTGGTCTGTCCAGATCTCAAAATCCACTCCCCAAAGATAAAACTTTAATGCCTCAATAGCCCATTTTAGGGCTAAACATTCTTTTTCGATAGTGGAATATTTAGTTTCTCTACTGTGTATTTTTCTACTTATGTATATCACTGGATGTTCTTCTCCTTCAATTATTTGTGTTAGCACTGCTCCTATGCCAGTGTTAGAGGCATCGGTTTGCACGATAAAAGGAAGATTAAAATCTGGACTTTTTAATATAGGTGATGCACATAAGTAATCTTTTATGGTACAGAATGCTTTTTCACAATCTGGTGTCCATTTTACTGTAGAAGGGTGATTTTTCTTTGTTAAAACCATTAAGGGACTGGCTATGGTTGCAAAATCAGGTACAAATCACCTATAATAGCCAGCAAGCCCTAAGAAGGACCTTACGTGACGTTTTGTAAGGGGGTGGGGACTATTTGCCACTGTGTCCACTTTCCCAATGTCAGGTTTTATGTGGCCCTCTCCAATCTGCAAGCCCAGATATTTTACCTCCCTCATAGCTAGGACACATTTTCCAGGATTTATTGTTAATCCAGCCTGTGAGATAGCTGTCAGAACATGTGACAAATGTTGTAAGTGGTCTTTCCAAGTCTGGCTGAACACCACAACATCGTCCAAGTAAGCGGCACTATAGTTCATATGTGTTCTGACCAGATTGTCCATAAATCTTTGGAAAGTAGCTGGCACTCCGTGAAGCCCAAAGGGCATGGTGGTAAAATGGAAATGACCCAAGGGAGTGTTTTTTCTTTCAGTTTTTGTCGACCTGGCACTTATGTTTTATTTGTCTGATGCTCCTGCTAACACCACTTTTCTTCTCAAGCTACTTCCTTCTCTTACCCTTATTGTTGCTCTTCTGTCTTGAGGTGTGCTGTGCCACAGTCTGGGGCTATGAGAAAAGTACAATATTTCACAACCTCTGAAATTAGCTGGGCTGTTTCAGCTGCTGTGGCCTTTTCTGCAAGAAATTACGTGATGCATGTAGCATAATCATCTGCACATGTGTTGTAATGACAGAACTATGTGCTGCATGTGTCAAGCTGTCATCGTTAATGAACACATGCCTCCGTTTTTCTCACACAAGCAGACTGTTTGCATGCATGCAGCATATTCTATACACAAGCCCTAAAAGGCCCTATTTGCAAAGGTTTTTTTCCCATTCTCTTCCTATGGCATGACTCATTTGGAAATAAGCCCAAATGTTATTATGCAGGTGGTGTTTCACATGCTAGTAGCCACTTGTCTGCCACATGCAATTGTTGTTGCCCTGTGTGGACTATTCCCTGTCCACACCTAAAGTCACTGGACACATGGTGCAGGCAGAGCACTGTGGATCCTATTATAGCATGATTATCGGACACAGGCAACATGCTTGGTCCTTGGTTAAGTTTGCCTGTACAGCTGGTTTCATGCTTGTGTAACGTAGATAAACTTTGACTGTTCACATCGCTATCCATGGAATATACCACCCTGTAGGGGTACGAAGGCAAGGAACCCTAGGGGAGGGTTCCACCCCTTGAGATGCCACAAGAGTGATTCCCTTGGCTAAAGGTACCTTAGGAAGAAGCCCACAGGAAAGAGAGGTGTGCTGCTGGAGGAGGAGGGGTGGATGGAGGAGCAATGAAAAATGCTTGTGTGTGGAGTGAGGAGAGCAGCCCTTAAATAGGCCAAAAGGGTTTGTGTGGCCAGTTTCACCACCCCCTTGAACTACAGGCTATAGCCTTCCAGTTCAATATTCCTGTGCAACTGATTTTGTGCTTGTGTAACATAGATAAACTTTGGCTGTTCACCTCTTTATCCATGGGATATACCACCCTGTAAGGGTATGAAGGCAAGGAACCCTAGGGGAGAGTTCCACCCCTTGAGGTGCCGCGGGAGTGATTCCCATGGCTAAAGGTACCTTAGGAAGAAGCCCCAAAAGAGTGTCAATGACCTAGGAGTACAAGGATACCTTTCTGGAGGATGAGGAAAAAAACCCTTTGAGGAGGAAACCTCTGGGGATTCAAGGCCCAGGTCGCCTTCCCTCTAGGCTTTGGGACAATTTGGGTTAGTGACAGCTCTGCTACTGCCATTTAGTAGACCAATCCAAGCGAACTACAATTTTGGGGGAACACTCTCATGCTATCCTTCTAACTGGATCACCTTGGAGGGTTGCGAGTGCACTCTGCAACAAGAGTCAACCAAGGCGGAAGGAGGAGAGTAATGACTGTCAAGGCGTTCAGCCGGCCTACCAATCTATGAGCAAACCAGATGAACCAGATGTGATCGTAGGGAGAATAGCATGAAAGGGTGCCTCCGAACCCGCTTGGGCAGATAAAGGGGCTCTTCCCATGAGAGCCCCACCCCTTCGCCGTTGAAGTCTTAAATGCTACATCGAGAGGTGCCGTCAGTACGGTTGATGACTGAAGATCTACCCAGAGTGAGGACTTTCCCAACTATGGGCCAAATGAGAAGGACCCCATCCGAAGCTTCTCATGCTCAGATGCAGACTTCGGGGTGCAGAGAGAGAGACCGTCGGCCACAGGGCTAGCACTGAGTCCTGGGGTAATGGATATGGTCTGCATGTCTCCAAAATGTGGAAAAGTGAGTTGTAATGAGCATGAGACCCCCATATGTGGGTCATAATGGATGATAGCAGACATGGGGAGACCTGTACATACGTCAGACTGAACACTGTGGACCCTCTTTGTGGGTCTTGACTGAATGACACCTGTAAGTAGGTCTGGCTGAACAATATGGACCCTTTTGTGGGCCTAGGTAAGGCAAATAGCAGTTGTCAACCACAGGAATGCATGCTGACCAAGTCCATTAGAAAGCCAATTTGGGAGTGAATTGGATAGTATATTATGAGTAAGAGAACGGCCGATGGTTGGAGAGGAGTAGGCTGTGAAGCCGGTTAGGTAGAAGGAGGCTGAAAAACCAGTACGGTAGGAGGTGTGGGTCGAAACAAGCAAACATGATATGCTCTCAGACTTGGAAGGGGATGCCAGTATTGAAAGGGGAGAGGTCCTGGACTGAACGGACTTGCAAGCTGATTGTGTTAGTGCCATGACAGCTGGTATATGAGCAATACTGGTAGTGCAAGGGACAGGAAGGCTGGAAGGACTGCAAGAAACAGGAAGGCTGGGATGACTGTGTAAATCAGGAGCAGAATAACAGGGAAAGGACAGTAGAAGACTGGGCAGAGCCCGCTGCCCTAAGATAGAGTTACCTAAAATAGCTGGTTGCAGGATGCCATAAAGGCTGTGTGGAGCAGCAATGGAAGGCCTGTGTGAACCAGTGACCAACAAAACATGTAAGAAGTTGAAAGCTGCTCCCACTGCCTGGAGCCATGATGCCCACTGCAAAAACATAGTCCCCCGCCGTGGGCAAAACAGAGAAGCCACAGAAAGGCACCATGATGCCAAACAACCAATTTAAACCAGTAGGATAAAATAATTTAAGTATCAGCAGTTGAATTAAACCAGTAGATGAAATTAAATTGATGAATATCTGCAGCTGTAGCTGGGTTGGCATGTGTTTGGACATATTAAGAACCCCAAAAGTGCTGTACACAAGGGGAGAGCAACATGGAAGGGCAGGAGAATCAGGTGAGATTCTGTTGCATAGCTACTGTAGTAGCACTGAATAACCAAGCAAACTGAAATAGGTTCATCTGCACAAATAATAAGGAAGTGCAGTTGTAGGCTGAGTAAATGCAGTGGACAGGTAGAATAATTTTTAAACATAATGAAGACTGTAGCGAGAAATCCCCAAGGAAAAGAAGGAAGGAGCAAAAGCAGTACAAATTACCAGGAGTTGCAACAGAAATGCAACAGTACCTATTGCCACACCCTGCAGCTAGCTGAGAGCAAGAGCTTAGACCAGGTCGTGGTAATTAAGTGGAAACAGCAGCAGAGGGTTTGAATGGAAGCTGAAACATACAACAAATGGAGGAAACTGAGGATGCCAGGTAGCAATGCAGGGATCTGAGGATGCCAGGTAACTGAGGAGGACAGGGAACCAGAGCACAACAAAGGAGCAACACCACACAAATAAAGGACAACTAGAAAGCCTCAAAAGAAAAACAAAATACACAAACCAAAGCATAAACTCAGTAGAACAGAAAAACAGCACACAGCAGCTGAAAGCAAAACAAATACTAACCAAAGTAGGAGAAACGCAGGAACACAACCAGCAGAAACCTAGCATAGTCCAGAGAACAAACAAACCAGATGGGGGGGGGGTGGGGTGCAAGGCTGCAGCAGGCCTTAAGTGAGAAGTCAGACGTAACAGAGCCTCTGGCTGGCAAGGAAAAATGCTTGTGTATGGAGTGAGGAGAACAGCCCTTAAACAGGTCAAAAGGGTGTGTGTGGCCAGTTGCACCGCCCCCTTGAACTACAGGCTATAGCCTTCCAATTAGAGCCCGCTGCCAGCACCAGTGCTGTGACACGTTACACATAAGGTGCACTCATGCCCAGCGCTTGTCTACCTGTGGTTAGTACACATGTACATTTGTTAGTCCAGTCATGTATACCACCATAAACCAGTAACCCACTTTTGTTAACCCCCTTGACTGATCTCTCTACTTGTGTCCCTCTCTGCTTGTGTCCATTTCAACATTAGTCTGGTGGACAATCACCACACGATCAGCAGGCCATCATTACACATGTATCCTTTAGGGGTGTGAGAGTAACAGACAGTTTTTCCTGAATACCACCAATAATACACTAATCGTTATTCTGATACGAATAACAGATAGTGGCACTATTTGGGCCTATTGCCAACTGGGAAATACTGTTTTGAAAAAAGGACTAAAACAAAGAAAAACAAGTAGCCCCTCCTCCCCAACCAAAATGCTTAAATTCAAGCCCCAGCCCCACACCTTCTGTCTGAAACCTAATCCCACCCTTTCCCCCAGTACTCACACTTGTATATTTGAGTTGTTACACCTCTAACAATGGACAACTAGCACAACCCAGCCATCTCCATGGCCTACCATTGGCTAAGTGCTTGAGGCTGCACTAAAAGAAAAGTAATGCCCCCACTCTTGCAGCACCCTCCGACCACCCCACTCCCCCAGCACCTAGTTGTTGAATTAAGTAGAAGGTGACCAGTACAAACCCTTCCTTCTTCACGGTCAGTCGCCTGCTGCAGAATTAAAGTACTCACTTGCACGCCCACTCTGTATAGCTGTATAGTAAATTGAGCTGATCGTTGTACAGCACAAGCAAGTGCAGAAGCCCTCTCATTCTGCAAAAAGCGGCTGGCCATGCAGGAGGGCAGGTTTGCATTGGTCATCTTTCACTTAATTCAACAATTGGGTGGAGGAGGGTGGTCAGAGGGGGCTACAATGGTGGGGGGAACATTTTCTTTTCATGCAATCGAGCACTTAGATGGCAGTGGGTGGTTTGTGCTGATCGCCCTTCGTGGGAGTTGTAACTTCTTGAATATAAAATTGTGGATACTGAGGAGGGAGAAGAAGGGTGAGATTGAGTTTCTAACAGATGGTGGGGGACAGAGTCTTGAATTTAAGGATTTATCTTGGGGAGGAGTTGGGAGCAGTTCTTTTTTTTTTTTGTATTTTTGTGAATCATATCCACCTTGTACCCAAATACAGAATATGCCCAAATATTTGTAGGCTTGAATATAATATATAGGCCAAATATTTGAAATAAGGTATTCTTACACCCCTATTATCCTCCCATTAGCATATCAACATTACAGTGCCTGGCATATACTGACTGGTCACTGACACTGTTTACTGCTCTCTGGTACACACAGCCTGGTGAGTATGTACCGTGTCCTACTGAGGACAGAATGTGTATGTGCACTGCAGTGAGCAGTATTGACACACAGTGGAGGTGGCCAGGATGCAGCACAAGACTGCAGCTGTATTACAGACTGACAGCATGGTGGGGCGAGGTGCTATCGCCACAACCCCATCCTCCCTCTCATGTTGGCAGTGCACTTGGTGGTACACCAAGGACATATTGTGTGTTGCTGTGGCAGGGTCCCACTGAAATATTCAGGTGGATATCACACACTGCAGGAACAGTGTTTGCACAATAACTGCTATGGCCTGCAGTGCAACTGTACTGCATTGTGGTTGCAGTGCTCTTGTTATGGAGTGCTCTCCTTAAGGACCACTGCAGTAACTCCTTGGTGGAGGTTTGTAAGTCATTCTTACAAACACATTCATTTACCCTGACTTTTAATGACTATGGCGTAACGCTGCCTTGCTTTGTTTTACTGAGTACTGTTTTGTACAATAACTTGTATGGTGTTCCTCTATGGTTTTCCAAGGAAGTGGCTACCACAGTAAAAGAAAAAAAGAAGGCTTACAGCATATACCAGGAAACCAAAACTGAGAAAGACTGGGAGTCGTACAAGGAAAAAATGAGAGTCTAACAAACAAATTAGAAAGGCAAAAGCCCAGACAGAGGAAAAGATAGCAGAAGGGGCAAAGAGAGGAGACAAATAATTTTTTAGATACATTAGGGAACATAGGAAGACAAAAGGGGGGATAGTAAAGATTGCTACTGGAGAAAAGGAAATGCATCAAACATGACCCAGAGAAAGCCGAAATCCTCAACAAATACTTCTGCTCAGTGTTTACCAAAGAGGACCCAGGGGATGGCCCAGCCCTGAAAAAATACAACACCCAAGGACCAGGGTAGACACAAATCCCTTTACAGAAGCCGAAGTATGGGAGATACTAAATAAACTAAAAGCAGACAAAGTCACGGGACCAGACGAGATGCACCCCAGAATCCATGAGGAACTAGGAACAGAATTAGCAGCCCCTCTGGGACTTCTATTCACAAAATCCTTGAAGAGCGGTGTGGTACCCAAAGACTGGAAAAAGGCAATAGTGGTTCCACTTCACAAATCAGGCAATTGCGAAGAGACTAGTAATTACAGACCAGTGAGCCTCACATCTATAATAGGGAAACTAATGGAGACACTACTCAAACAGAGGATCATAGCATTCCTCAAAACTAGCAGCCAACAAGACCCTAAACAGCATGGTTTCACAGCAGGTAGGTCATGCCAGACAAATCTGCTTGAGTTTTTTGACTACGCTACAAACATTGTGGACAACGGTGGGGCAGTAGATGTGGTCTACCTAGACTTTAGCAAGGCCTTCGACTCGGTTCCACACAGAAGGCTGGTAAAAAAGTTTAACCACACAGGGGTTGGTCCAGAAGTAGTCAGATGGGTACAAAACTGGTTACAAGGCAGAACCTAGAGAGTACAGGTTAGTGGACTGCAATTGATGGAAGACATGGTGACCAGCGGGGTGCCCCAGGGCTCAGTGCTGGGGCCTCTGCTCTTCAATGTTTTTTATAGTAGACAGTGCTGACAGACTGGAAGGGAAGGTGTGTCTGTTCCCAGATGTCACCGAAATATGTAAGAGGGTGGACACCTCAGAAGGAGTGAGCAAGATGCAAGCTGACCTCAAGAAACTAGAATGGTCTGGAGTGTGGCAGCTGAGATTTAATGCCAAAAAGTGCAAGGTCATGCACATAGGAAAGAAAAATCCAAGAAAGGAGTATTACCTAGAAGGCAAAAGACTGGCAGCCTCAAACCAGGAACGAGATCTGGGAATCATAATCTCAGATGACTTGAAGGTTAGTAAGCAGTGTGAGAAGGCAACATTGAAGGCCAACAGAATGCTGGGCTGCATTGGGAGGGGAATCATGAGCAGGAGGAGAGGTGGTACTACCACTGTACAGATCACTGATCAGGCCTCACCTGGAATACGGAGTCCAATTCTGGAGGCCCCACCTCAGGAAGGACATTGACCAGGTGGAAACAGTACAGAGAAAGGCGACAAAAATGATTCAGGGTCTGCAATGCAAGTCCTACGAGGAAAGACTTAGGGAACTGAATATGTACCCCCTGGACCAGAGAAGAGAGAGAGAGAGAGGGAGAGGAGGGACATGATTGAAACATTCAAGTACATAAAAGGCATTGACAAGGCACAGGCACAGGAACTTTTTCACTTCAAAAAGGGCTCCAGGACCAGGGGACGTCACCTCAGGCTGCAAGGAGGGAGGTTCTCTATGAACACCAGCAAGTTTTTCTTCACAGAAGGAGTGGTGGATGCCTGGAACAGCCTGTCCAAAGAGGTTGTGGGGGGCAGCACTGTGGGGGGACCCAATAATGCATGGGATAGACACAAGGGATCCCTAACTACAAAGGGCAACTAGAGTGTCAAAATAGGTCTAAAACAAATAGGGCAGACTTGACAGACCTAGCAGTCTCCTTCTGCTGTCAACTTCTATGTTTCTATGTTTCTGTTTGTCCTCTGTTTATAACATGTGGAATGTCTTTTGTTTCCTTCATTCTATTTATGGTCCCCTTCCTCCACAGTCTTAGCCTCATCACCCAACCATCCCCAGGACTTATTGCACTCTGTTTCTCCACCCCCCCCAAAGTGTGGCTGCCTTGGTGGGGCTAGTTCCAGGGGGGTTCAGATCAGCCATGTCTGGAGCATTGCATGGTGTGCAGGTGTGGGGCCTGCAGGACACCTTAGACATCCTGCCTCCAGGCTCTGGCTTTCTATTTTATGTGTTCCCAAGTACATCTCGATTACCAGTGTTACAGTATATAGATATCCCCACCAATGTCCTGGACATCCCCCTCCTAACTCTACCGTTCCCACTGCACCTGCTCCTGTGGTCACCCAGGGGGTGGTGTGGTACTGGGAACCTGAAACTCTCATCCCCAGAGTATGGGTACATCTGCTTGGACACTCCACCGTCCTCCCCTGGTCAACCCTCCAATATCACCGACTCGCTACCACTGCGTCAACATGCCAGCTATGTGCTATGTTTTTCTGTATAATGCCAAAGAGCCTCTGATGGAGCACTATCACACTACAAACACACTTACATACATCATGCAGTATATTCATTGTGTGTGTTATTCTTTGACACAAAGCTGGTTAACACATCATGAAGGTGCATTGGTGAGCTTGAGTGTCAGCGTGAACAGAAAGTTACATGTGTGTCTGTCAGCTAGCTACAATTACTATCACATACAATGTCCACATGTGGCCATGAAGGTGACATATGTAATTGCTATGCAAGGTATCATGAGAAATGAGTGGTCATGTTTGCTTGGATACAACACTGATAAATTCTGTGGCATGTACTACAATATTTAACCATTATTCACCAGATGAGTTGAACCTGTCATGGCACACTGGTAGTCATGTTGCCATTCATATATTAATCACAGGAGGCATTACATTACTGAAAGGGTCTGTGTTGTACAATGTGTACACATGCTTATGCTGTTCTAGTTGCTGTTCATATTAACAACAACCACTGTACTTGCAGCACTGCTGCACTAGGCATTTCAACACATTATTGCATGCAATCTTGGCATAGGAGACACATTAACATCATGTACACAGTGTATATTCAAATCATATTATACAGTGGACTTCAGATGACAGTCTCTGGAATCCTAGTGACTGCTTTGGTAGTGACCACATCACTTTACCATTCACTGATTCAGAGTACATGCACACAGTTTGTGATGCAACTAATACCAGATAATCAGCATAGCACCAGTGTCAGAGAGATACCAAGCACACTAAGCTGAAAATAGGAGTCCAAAAATCTAAATAGCTTGTTGCAACATTTGGCTTGATTTAAAACTCACTGGAGTAACAGATTCTTAACGGATTCACAGTAGGCTCCCCAAAATGTATTTAATACAGCCAGGGTACAAAATCCCCTCACCTTTCCTTCGCTGCTCATGCCCTAAGCCCCGGTGCTTTGACTCTGTCCGAGTCTTTGTCAGGGTGCCCGGGGAAAACCATGTGCCTGCTTCGGAGACCACTACCTGTGCTGTATTGTGTCCCATCATCATGGTGTGAAGGATGCTGCTGTGGGGTGGGTATTCTGCCATGCTGCATAGGTGCCATGGCCTGTGACACTATCACTGTGGCCAACACATAGTATGTCTGGGCTATGTCTTGCAAGGCTTGTGCTTTTACAATGTTTAGTACAATCCAGCTGTATGTTCTACTTACTCAGGTAGAATCACTGTTACAGTGCATGTGGATGTCCTCATATCACTCCCTAGAAGTTTGCATTGCTGTACATATGGTTCTGTCTTACTGTCCATATACAGTCATTCCATTTTACGTTCTAGGGTGGTAATATGCAGGGATTTGGCACGTGTGTATGTATTACTACAGTTCCATATGCAGCTGTCACATAGCCATTGATCTCTTGCCAAACTATCCAACTAAGGCATACATTGCCTCAGCTTACACACATGTCCTGCATTGTACTGATGACATTTTGCAGTACACGGCCACATATTTTCCCATGGGGGAGGTTGTAGCAGGGCCAGTTCACAGGCACAGCATTTCTATGTCTGTGGACCATTTACTCACATGGACGTTATTTTCATATTGGTGTGTTGCCACGTATGTTGTAACATTATTTTGTGTGTTGTTGGGCCCTCATTCAGATGCTGTCAGACCTAGTTAGTGAAGTAAACACCAAGGCAGAGAGGTTGATTGGGAATGGGACAGGGGTGTAAGGACAGAGATGGGTCTGAAAGGGGTAAGGCCATCAAAAAATGGAGGGTGATGAGTACCAATGCCCGTAATCTGGGTAACAAGCTTCCTGAACTAGTGGTCTTGATGGAAGAGGGACACCTGGATATCGTGGCAGTCACAGAAACATGGTGCACAGAGAACCATGACTGGGATGTCAACATACCAGGGTACACAATCTACAGAAGGGACAGGGAGGGTAAAAGAGGGGGAGGAGTAGCTCTCTACGTAAGGTAAGGGATCAAAGCAATGGAACTAAAGGGTAAACAAGGAGGAGAGGAGGCACTGTGGGTCACATTGGAGACAGAAAATGGCACCACAATCCGCACCGGGGTTGTATATAGACCCCCGTCTCAGGGGGAGGAAATGGACAAAGAAATGATAGAAGGCATCCTTAGAATGGCAGAAAAAGGGGAGATATTGTTGATGGGGGACCTGAATATGCCAGATGTTAACTGGAGCACATTTGCTGCAGCCACATCCAAGAGCAGGGTCATTCTCGATGCCCTACAGGGGGCATGCCTCAGACAGCTAGTGTTGCAACCCACTCAGGAGGGAGCAAGCTTAGATCTGGTACTCTCAAATGGGGACAGAGAGAGGATCTCAGATTTAGAAGTGGGTAGTCATCTGGGAACAAGCGACCACCAAATAGTGTGGTTCATGATAAACACAACCATAGAGTCAAGCCATACAAAAGTGAGGGTAATGGATTTTAGGAGGGCTGACTTTGGCAAAATGGGAGAGTGTCCAAGGAATGCACTGGCAAATGAGCAGGAAAGAGGGGTGGAAGAACAATGGGCAAAAATCAAAACTGCCATCACAGAGGCAGCAAGCCTTTGTGTGAAGCAAATAAACAAAACAAAACAAAGGAAAAAACACTATGTTTCTCAAAAGAGGTGGCAGGGAAGGTTAGGGAGAAGAAGATAGCATTCAGGAACTATAAGAAAACACAGAAGGAGAAGGACAGTGAACTGTACCAGTTAAAGCAGAAGGAAGCGGGGAAGGCAGTCAGAATAGCAAAGGCCCAAACTGAGGAAAAGATAGCCAACTCGGTTAAGAAGGGGGATAAAACCTTTAATAGGTACATTAGGGAGCAAAGAAAGACTAAGGCAGGGTTACTGAGGCTGAATAAAGAGGAAGGTGGTTGGGCACAGAGCAACAGTGAAAAAGCAGGGATACTGAACGAATACTTCTGCTCAGTATTCACAATGGAAAAGCAGGGGGAGACACCTAATCCAGTTAATAGGAGCACTCTGGATAGGGGGATTGATATTAGTCCTTTCACAGAAGAAAGGGTTATGAAAGAACTCTTAAAACTGAAGGTGGATAAATCAATGGGGCCTGATGGGATTCACCCCAGAATTCTAAAAGAACTAAGGGAAGAACTAGTAACGCCACTGACTACCCTTTTTAATAAATTATGGGAGTATGGTGTGGTACCTGAGGACTGGAGGAGGGCAGATATGATTCCCCTTCACAAAAGTGGGGGCAAGACAGAGGCAGGAAACTACAGACCTGTCAGTTTGACCTCAGTGATAGGGGAAATGATGGAATCACTTCTGAAGGAAAGAGTTGTTGAGTACCTAGAGGCCAGTGGGGCACAGGACCCAAGGCAGCATGGATTCACAGCAGGAAGGTCATGTCAGACAAATCTAATTGATTTCTTTGACTGGGTGACTAAAGTAGTAGACCAGGGAGGGGCTGTTGACATGGCCTACCTAGACTTTAGCAAGGCATTTGACACAGTCCCACACAAAAGATTAATAAACAAATTAGCCAGCCTGGGAGTGGGTCTCAGGGTGGTAGCCTGGGTAAAACACTGGCTGGACAACAGGACACAGAGGGTAATAATAAATGGAGTCCACAGTGAAGAAAGGGGGTTACTAGTGGGGTACCACAGGGTTCAGTACTGGGGACGGTCCTTTTTAATGTCTTTGTAAGTGACATTGCAGAGGGACTTCAAGGAAAAGTATGTCTCTTTGCAGATGACACAAAGATCTGCAACAGAGTTGATATGCAAGGTGGGTTGGAGAGGATGAAAAGAGACTTGGCAAGTTTGGAGGAATGGTCAAATGTATGACAACTTAGATTCAATGCAAAGAAGTGCAAAATAATGAATCTGGGAAACAAAAACCCAGGGGAAAAGTACACAATGGGGGGTGAGATACTGACAACAACAAAAATGGAAAGGACCTGGGGTAGTCATATTAGATGACCTAAAGGTGGGCCAGCAATGTGAGAAGGCAGTAAGGAGGGCTGGGGGGATACTGGGATGCATAGGGAGAGGCATCACCAGTAGAAAACATGAAGTTGTTAGCCCTTTGTACAGACAGTTGGTAAGACCACATCTGGAGTACGGTGTACAGTTCTGGAGACCTCATCTCCACAAAGACATAGACAGGGTGGAGGCTGTCCAGAGGAGGGCAACCAAAATGGTGCAGGGTCTGCACCAGAAGACGAATGGAAAAAGACTAAAGGAGTTTAAAATGTATAGCCTCGAGGAAAGGAGGGAGAGGGAGACGTGATAGAAACTTTCAAATACCTCAAGGGAATCAACAAAGTCCAAGAGGGTAGCATCTTTCAGAAAAAGAGATGTGCAAGAACAAGGGGGCACAATTTGAAGATAGAGGGGGGACGGCTAAGAGGCAATGTGAGGAAGTATTTCTTCACAGAGGGGTTGTAGATGCATGGAACAGCCTTCCTGAGGAGATCGTAGAGTCAAAAACAGTGGGGGAGTTCAAGAATGCATTGGACAGACATAAGGCAATTCTAGTGGGGGGTAGGAGGAAGTAGGCTGTTGATTAACTAGGATCTGCAGCTTATCTGTTAGGTAGAGAAATGGCAGACTAGGTGAGCCAAGTGGTCCTTATCTGCCATCAGATTTTATGTTTCCATGTTTCTAGGTGTGCACTGTGGCACATGATAAAACCAAGTGCCACATACCCCTGGAGTGTGCTTACCTGACCATTATCATAAACCCTGCGACTGACTTGTTGTCATTGTAACGTATAGCGTTACATCTTATTCAGTACATGATTCGGCTTTACCTTGGTGGTAGTCAGTGATTAGTATAAGGCTGCTGGACTGCTTATAGTCAATCAGAAAGCCCTATTTCCCTATTTCCCAGACACATTTTATACTCCTGCATACCCCATACATTTACATGACTGGTCCATCACATGTATGGATGTTTCGCAAGCATGACAGCATCACAAGTGAAGGACATGGCACTGTTAAACAGTTTTGTGATGGAACCGGTTGTCCACAGAACAATACAGTGCAACCCACTCAGCAGTTCAACAACTTGACATATAGTTGTTACCATAGGTTTCATAGGTTAGTCCAGAGCATAGTAAACATATGTCCATATTACTCGCCATAAATTAATTGAAATACCCCATAATTTTATTATCAACAGTGTCTACCACATTTATTCTTGAACTCTGCCATGTTTGTGCTTCCAACTATTTCCTCATGGAGTGAATTCCATAATGCCACTACTCTCTGGCTGTTCCAAAATGATCTTTTCCTGTTCTGACACAGTTTCCCACTTATTTGTAAGACATGTGATCTTGTAATGTGTGTTTGTTCTTTCATTTCTAGAGGCAAACAGTCCCAGAAATCATGATTTGTCAGAGCTCCAAATAGCAGGCACATGTCTCCTCGCAGTCTGCTATACTCAAGTGTAAACATCCCCAAATTTTCCAATCTGTCCTCATTTTTGAGCCCCTTATATCTCAGACCATCCGAGTGGTTCTTCTCTGGACTTTCTCAAGTGCCTTTGTATCTGTTTTTGTGCTTGGTGCCCAGGACTGAGCACAGTACTCCATGTGGGGCCTAACCAGCGAGACATACAGGGGGACTATGACCTCTCTTTCTCTACTTGCAATATGTCTGCCTATGCTGGTCAGTATTCCATTTGCTTTCCTTGTAATGGCTTGACAATGACTTTTAAAGTTTAAGTCCCTAGATACTATAATTCCCAGATCTCTTTCTTCCATTGATTCTCTCAAGGATTGACTCCTCAATTTATATTTTACAGATGTATTCTCCCTACCAAAATGCATGAGAGAACACGTCTACGTTAAATTGTAGGCTATGAGTAACAACCCATCTTTCTAAGTTGGTTAATGATCCCTGCAACTTTTCAATATCCATACGTATACTGTACTTTGTTGCCTGGATTCTCTTAGCACATTATACACACAACTGTTTATGGATGTGTTTCCTGCTGTCTTCAGAGGATGTCCACTAGCCTCATTGTTCACACATTACTGCTTCTCCACTGCATGACTTGAGGGGGCACCATTAATTGTCTTATCCCTTAGCTACCAAGATGTATGGTCTGCTAATCCCTGTGACCCCCTGGCTCTTCCAGCTATAGATGGGTCAGTTCTTGTGACTGACATATGCAGTTGCTGTCCACCAGTTCTACTGATGTTCCTCACCCTCTACTCTATTACATATGTCCATGTACACCATATACCATACTATACCGCACACCTACACTAAGCTACATACTGCAACAGGGAAAAAAGGTGCAGTCAGTGTTGGACTTACAGCACTTTGGCACTCTTGGTGCCTGTGGGGATCTTATATTTCCGTTAAGATCCTTTCCCTTTATGTGTCAAGGCAGTAGTACATGATCTAGTGGGTCTCACCTCAATGCTAGGGGGGCTGAGCCCTGACAATACCCCTTGTGATTCCTACACTAGGTGCACTCTGTTTGAAGGATATGTCATGGTGGAACACATAAGTCATCACTTTGCCTCTGTCTCCCCCTCCATGTCCCATTGTCTTGTCTGCAGTCACACGCACCCTGCTGCTGCAGTCCCAGGCCCTCTTGCCTTGTGGCTGGAATCACTTGCATGGCTGACATGTTCACTCTCCCATCCTCCCTGTCTTTGACCCTTTCAGTGTCACACCACAGAAGTTGTCTGTGTTCAGCACTGTCCTACAACACTGTTGCCTGCTATGCATCTGCACCCCCCATTTGCATCTTATTTATGGTGCAGCGCTGGATGCAAGTTGTTTCTTGCGCATTTCTATTCATCAGATATTTGAGAATAGGATGCATATACGTGGCTCAAGTGGACACACTACAGGATACATTTCCATCCATTCTACTGTAATTTCATCTGTGTCGTGGCCTTTATCCCCCCCCGCCCCCTTGTGACTTTAACCTCAGTCTCTAGTGCTGCAGTATGGCACATGGCTTCCAGTGGCTGACCCATAATTTTATTTTTAGTTCTGTCTTTTTAACTCCCTTCTTTTTCATCCCCAGTCCACTCCCTCTACTACAGTGACTCCTTTTCTTTTTCCCAGCCTGTGACTAGGCTTCCAATGCCATGTTCCTGCACTGTCCTTGTCTTCCCATGGTTAATGTTCTTTGCAGTGGGCAATTAGATTGGGTGGTCCAGATGGACAGTATTGGCATGTCAACTCAGACAAGATGAAGGGACAGCTCCCAAGCAGTTGCGTGAGGTTCTGGTCTGAAGGACAGGAGCACGCTGCAGAAGAAGTAAGTGGCTACTGCACTATTAAGATGCTTTTCTCGGGATGAGATGCAAACTGAGTTCCCTCCTTCCCATCTCTGATTGTTGTCCAAGTGAAAGTTGAAGTTTGCATGGTACTTACCATAAAAGTAGGGGATATTTCTTGGTGTCCTGGCCAACACTTCACCATCAATATAACAGATCCATGTAACCCACCCCCAGAACACTCCTGAGAATGAGCTGTCACTGCTCAGTGTGCCATTTTTGGTCAAAAATTATGAGTAAATAAATAAAAATAAAATCATGAGCAAGCATCCCACTGTATTTCAGAGGTGGGGGGGAGGGACTGTTAAGGAAGGTCCTGCTGGCATAGCTCATCACCCTAATCCAAAGGCTACCTGGGGTAGACATGCAGTGGCAGAATCTGCTGACCTTTCCTAGTGGTACTGCATGTCCAAGGGGATGGCACTGAGTCTCCTGATGGGCTAGTCTGTGATTTACTTTTTAAAAGATTGTCAGTCACCAACCAAAGTCACCTTATTTTCACAGGTGAAACTATTCAATGATTCTGCAGTGTAGCACATGGACATTTGCATCTCCATAAGCCTAAAGTATTTGGCAGCTATCTGTCAATGTATTTATGACATCCTTTATACGTTATTGTACTTATCAGCAGTACATGTTGAGCAGAGTATCTTCTTTGATGGTGTGGTATTAATGGTTATAGCTATGGCCACTAAACAGTATACTGTATTACAGCATAAACAACATGACATGTGCAACCCCTTGTGCAAAATTCATGTAACTAAAAGCAGCACCTTATATTATATTGTCAGTTTTGCATATATACCATGTTAGATTCTACTTTTTCTCTTACCTGTGAGATACGCTTTTTACCCCTGTTTTTGCAGCATTTGTTTAAAGATGTTTAAGAATTAAAGGAGAGCTTCTTTAAATATGGAGACACAGAGGTTTTATCAATAGTCTGAATTGTGTTTGAACATCTGTTGTTTCACATCACTCTTTCTGTGACCACAATGAAGCAAAATGCAACACAAGTTGCTCCCTGACCTTATGGGGCACTGGAAACTTTGAAACTGACTCCAGGTCACAGAATGTAGACAGTAACATTGGGAAAATAAAATGAAATATGGTGTTATGTAAATGGATTTGGAAAAAAAAAATCTGAACAGCAGGGGTTCACACTGGAGGCTGCAACAGAGTGCATAATGCAGTATATCAAAACACTATGAACATGAACTGCTGAAGTAATACTGGAAATATTTTTTATATGCTGACCATTTAGAAAACAATTGCGGTGCCCGTCTTGAGATCGACATGACTTGTTTTGCTGTTCCCAACTTGTAATGAATGATTTATCAACTTGCACATTTCTTATTTTGACAAATCACATTTCTCTTCCTCTGACAGGGACTCCAGCTGATTCCACTGTGCTCAATTAGGCTGTAAGCTGGAGATAATGCATATTTTAATCTGCCCTGTGGTGCAATATCATTTCACTCTGCAGCCTTGAAAAGAGCAGCCGTTTAACCACTTCAGTGCCAAGTTGCACCCGGCTGTCGTCGTTTCAGAAAATCATAAGATGCATAGGTTAGCCATGAATGAAATTCTTATGTGCTTAGAGAATTATTTGTAGCTGTATTGGTCCATGCACGAAAAGATGAACAAAGTGGGGGATTTGATACCTTTTGTTGGACCAACAAGAAATTTACAGAACACAAGTTTTCAGGCTACACAGAGCCCTGAAAAAGGGCTCTGTGTAGCACAAAAGCTTGTGTTCTGTAAATTTCTTGTTGCTCCAATAAGCGGTTTCAAATCACCCATTTTGTTCATCTTATGAGCTTAGATAATGTTTGCAAAATTGCTAAAAAATAACATGTTTTGGTTGAACGTCAGCAGGAACAAATGCTTTTCTTTAAAAAAAACAACAAATGTGTAAATATACAGTACACGGAGGTGAGATATCCTTCATGTCCTAACATGGACTACAGATGTTTCAAAAATAACCAAAAGCAAAGTAGTCACATTGTAAATATTAATAAAAGGTACTTCATGCTGTTTATGTGCTTCTGTGCAAAGATGGCAGAGGTGTCTCTTTATACTGTACCATACCTTACCAGCCAACCAAACCAACGTTTTTGAGGCTGGAAATATTACAAACAGCACCTCATAAATCACTAGATGATTATATGACATACAAGTGTGCTCATTTTGAAAAACTTAAGCCTGCTTTGATCTTGAGTGATACAGAAGTTCATGAAACATGATCCATTTATAAACTGATGCCATAAGCAAATATAACTTAAAAGCAACACGTTGTAACATTGTGAAACATGTAAGCAATAAGTCATGAAGGGGGGCATTGGTTGTGCTGGTTTTACCACATGCCTAGGGGTGTTGTAAGACATAGGGCCACAGGTCGAGTGTCTTCAGCCCCTGGAAGTGTGGTAAAACCAGTACAATCAATACACTAAAGTACCTTATTGTGCTTATAAAATGGGTGTGTAGGCAACTTCGAAAAAAATGAACACTCCAAAAATGTTAAAAGACTCAAAATATAATAAAGTTTGCTAACAAATGTAAAATATTCCCTCCACAGATGATTTTCACTATCACTCATCTTCCTTTCTTCACCTTCAATGCATTGTGTGTTTGTTCAGCATGGAATACAAGAGTTCAAAACTCCAACAGTATAGTATTTCACTGGTAGAATGCCCTTTCCTTCTACCTCCCAACACACATAGAATGGTAACATGCAATACATGAATTCAGAATTCCACTGGCACATACACACACACGCACACACACACTCTCACACACACACCCCTAAAATGAAGCCAGAACCTCAATTTCATCTGTTGTAGAGTAAGGAGTAGGGTGTTCTTTGGCAAACTGGTAAGAAGAAGAATCAGCATTTATGTAGTGATTTCCATACACATTGTATCCCAAAGCCCTTTGCAAGCAGTGCTAGACTGGTAGTGAAGTGACTGAACATGTAATGGCAGCCATTTTACACATCAACACCCATGCACAGCCTTGGACAACTGCATGAGCTGTTTTTTATGGGAAGGGGAATGCTGGCAAGGACACCGGGGAATATCCCCCTACTCCTGCAAAGAGTGCCTTGGGTTGTTTTACTTCCACATGGACACCCACCAGGACAGCACCAGACAAGGGTAGTAGGGACCTCAGTTTAACATCTCATCTGAAGGATGGCACACCCTAACAGTACAGCACCCCCCGAAAAAAATGCACTGCACTCAGGTGCCAGCGTTTAAGATATGAGCCCAATCCTGGTGTGGGACTAGAACCCATAACCTCCTGGCCAGGAGGAGGATGTGCAACCAACTGAGCAGTGCTGACACAGATTTTTCATGTGAATCAAAGAAACACCAGAAATTGAAATTGTAAATAGTATTTAATTGAATTTTTTTTTTTTACATGCATAGGGAGTGACTCATAAGTGGGAACAATATTGCAATATTTACTTAGTTTCTTTAATTTAAGGGAGTTTTTTTTAGGATCTAGTTGAAGGTTTTTATATATTAGTAAAGGTGACAGCTATGTTTATGATAGCAGTCAGGAATGAGTGAAGTGTCTCATAAATTCTGCGTGTGAGTTGCTGAAATTCCAAATCCCACTGCCTGAACTTGTTCCTACCTGTGCAGTTGTTGTGAAGAATTAAAGAGGTTTACCATGTTTTGGTAGTGCTTCCTCAATGAGGAAGCTACCCTTGGGAATACATGCTTAGTAGGTCTTTGTAATTTTTAGGTGCCCCCTGTTTGGGAGGGAAGGGATAACATTTTTGCCCTGAGAGGCCATCTAGCTGATCCCTTCTCTTCCCAGTGCTAGCCTTGCCCCCACACTGCATACACTCTGATGTATACGTAGGCAGGCATGTCAGCACGTGTCCCATTATAGTCAATGGGGCTACATTTGAAAGCTAGAGTCTATCAAGGCTGTGTGCTGGCTTCCACTTTCTCTAACATTTATAGAAATGAGATCCTAGAAGAATTCATTGATCTAGTTGTACATGCTCCAAAAATCTCTAGTGAAAGAATATCAGTACTAGCTTATGCAAACGACTTGGCTCTCATATCTTTGTCTAGGAAAGGTCTTCAAAAAATGTTGGATGATCTTGATTCCATAACACAGAGATTAAAACTTGATCTGAACACCAAACCCCCCCCCCCCAAAAAAAAACATAAATTAATAAATAAATAAAATTCATGGTCTTTGCAATGGTAACTAGAAACAAAAAATTCAACTACATCTAAGAGGTGCTCTGTCAGAGATAGTCACCAGATTCCCTTACCTTGGACTTACTTTCAGTTCAAACACCAGATGGAATAAGCACATTGCTAATACACATACTAAAATGAGTACTTCATCAAAAACATTGAAACACTTTAACAGGCTCAATGGAGGTTACATGATATCCCCCTTATAACTGCTGTAAATGCAAAAGTAATAAATCAAGGTGTTTATGCACATGAAATCTGAGGTTTCACAGATGTGGAAAGTTTAGAAAGGGTAATCACGCCGGCCCCGGTGGAGCTGAGGGTTGAGGTGCTGGACACCACACCTCGCGTCATGCTGGCAACCCGGGTTTGGATGTAAGCGTGGATTGTCAGGGCTCAGCAGGGGAGGGATAGAATTGAATGTCTGGTGGACTGCTGTCCTATCCCCGGGAGGGATGTGGGTTCCCACCACTCTGCAGCGGCCCCTGGTGACAACAGGGGGCACTGCTAGAGTCAGTGCAGCGGATGTCTGCACATCAGTGCTCAGACATCATTGCATGTCTGCACACTGGCGAAAGAGCTACAGGGAGGAAAATGACAGCATTGACCACGGCAGCTTGATAGCCGCAGCTTCCTGAGCCCAGCGGGGCTCGTTGGTGCAGCCACATGCCGGCATCAGTTCCTGGCCTGGCACAGGGACTGGGGGGGGGGCCCTTTCATGGGTACAGCTGCATATGCTAGCTGGTGTGTGGATGTAACTCCAGGGTAATTCAGGGGAAGAGGAGTGGTGGCTGGATTCACAGCAGGTCAGTGGCTGCAAGGAGGAAAAACATAGATGTGATAAAAAAAAAGAAAGGGTAATCACTAGCCTATACAGGGAAACCTTAAAATTACCTAAAGGTAGTCTGAATGCCCTAATTAGAGTGGAACTGGGATTCATCACCTTGAGAAGCACTATACAAACCAGGACTATAAAATTCTGGTTAAATATCCAGGCACTGAC
Source organism: Neoceratodus forsteri (assembly GCA_016271365.2). NCBI lineage: Eukaryota > Metazoa > Chordata > Ceratodontiformes > Ceratodontidae > Neoceratodus > Neoceratodus forsteri. Next base: position 1,263,759,142 of record CM057456.1, read on the forward strand.
AGAGGAGTCTTTATTAGCTTTGTGTCTAAGGGAGAAATATGACATGACAGGGTTCTCTCCAGGAAATAAATGGCTAATGCAGGTTTGATCCCTTGTATGTGAGCATGACCTTTTCTTTTTACAACAGCACATAGATAAGGGAATCAAAAGACATGCTTCATATGGGAAATGTATGACAAAAAAAAAAAAACTTCTCAAGAGATCAAGATATGAAAATGCTGAAAACCAGTAGAGTATCAAAAAGGCTAGTTAATAGTAATAATAATAATAATAATGATAAGGAACATTACCTGAAACCCTTCTTGAATATTACAGAGAGCCCAAAACATTGAGAAGCCATTGTTAAGTTTAGGTCTGAAGCCTTGACAACGATAGCTTAGCCTCCAGATATGCTGCAGAAGACGGCAATGTTTCTTCTTTCTGCCATTGTGGTTTAAGTACCCAAGAGGAACTCCTACATGTTGTAGTAATCTACCCATGGTATAGTGAAGCAAGAAGAATCTGGATTGGACAATGTAGTGACAGCAGGTGTATTCCTCTGAGATATCTGTTTGATCTCTTGTTCAATTCAGAAAATCCTGAATTATTGACCAGATTGGCAGAATTTCTACTACTTATACTTAAGATATGGAAAAAGAAGGGTCGTCTGATAAAATAAATAACATTTTTGACTCCCTTTGCTACCTTGCTAACTCTAGATGCACACACAAGCAATACATTACATGCAGGCTGTTCTCTATGTGTTGGATAAATGTAGTTTCTTAGATTCCCCCTGAATGTGTACAAGACTGAGCAGAGCTGAAATATACTTTTATTACTTAGAAGTAGTACTTTGTCAAATGTTGAGACTACTGGTTCCATGATTGGCCATGTAGGTAGCTAGACCCGAGCTCCATCACATGGTCCAGTTTACATCTTGTATTTCAAGATTAGCTAAGTACTTTATAGCGCTACTCACTTTTCCACTATACATGGTAATCAGACGAAATGCACTTTACTGTAATATTTTTTTATGTGTGTATATGTGTATGTATATATATATATATATATATGTGTATATATATATATATATATATATATTATGGAATACATAATGGGTTGCAGTGGAATAATGCATTCATCTCCACTAGTGAGTGGTGAGATCCATAAGTCCATAACTCATGCATGGTGAAACCATGAGGTAGTTATAAGGGCCTTACCACTCATGTGTGGAGATAAATGTGTTATACCACTGCAACCCATTATGTATTTGATATACACCACACTATTTGCAATGTTATTACTGGTGTTTGACCTTGTTTTAGATTAAATCTGCCTTTCTTTCCATTGTAAGTTCTCTATCTGGCCCATTGTTCTCTGTGTTCTATTTCCAGATTCTAAGTGGAAATAACATGTTCTAAGTTAAATAAATTGAGTTCTAAGTGAAATAAAGTGTTCTAAGTGAAAATAAATATTTATCCCCAAATAACATGATTTATTTACCCAATTTATTCACCACTGGTGTGGTATATATGAATATTATTGATGCAATTTATTTTTAAATGTTGCTACTGTTTGCTGTTATTGTATGTAGCTACATGTTGTGACAAGTTGATGGTGAACAACTAAACTTAAAGTATATTTAAAAGTGATTTATTTATGTAAGTTAGCATTGGGAGGGTAACTAAGGCCAGCACGTGATTAACAATTGATGTGTTGCTCAAGCGCAGGCCTTAATTACCATCCCAACATTAATTAACATAAAGAAATCAGCTTTTAAACATAGCCTTAATGACTATAATGAGGTGCGCGCTCATGTGCCTCCCTACGTATACATCAGAGCATATGCAGCACAGGGGCAGGGCCAGACAGCACTGGGAAGGGATCGGCTGGATGGCCCCTCAGAGCAAAAATATGATCCCTTTCCTCCCCACAGGGGACACCTAAAATTATAAAGACCTACTGAGAAGGCATTCACTAGGGTCCTGAATAAAAACTGATAAATTGCTTAAAGATGTGGGTCTCAGTATTTGTTTAGCCTATCAGGAAAGTTCCAGCTCATAATATAAAGCATAACATAGTGTTACCTAGTGAAGCATGGTATAACATGGTGTAACATAGCATAACAGTGAAACAGCATAACATGGTGTAGCAGTGAAACATAGTGTAACACTGAGAAACATAGTGTAATATAGTATAACATGGTGTAACATCATGAAACATGGTACAGTATAACACAGTAGAAGAAGAATCAGCATTTATATAGTACTTTTCATATACACTGTATCCCAGAGTACTTGATACTGGTAGTGAAGTGACTAAATGTGTAGTGGCAGCCATTTCACACATCATTACTCACACACAGCCTTGGACGATTGCATGAACTGTTTTTTATGGAAAGGGGAATGTTGGCTAGGGCACTGGGGAGTATCCCCTTCTATTGTGAAAAGTACCTTGGGTTCTTTTATTTCCCTTCCACCTGGATACCTGCCAGGACAGCATCAGAGATGGGTAGAAGGGACCGTGGTTTAATACCTCCTCTGAATTTCCATGTTATACTATGTTTCACTGAGGTGTCAGTGTGGCTCAGTTGATAGCACATCTGCTTCTGGGCCAGAAGGTCATGGGTTCTTATCCCACTCTCGGATTGGGCTCATACCATAAACACTAACAACCCAATGTTGTACTAGTGGAGTGCTGTACTGCCGGGATGTGCCGTCCTTCAGATGAGACATAGTGAAACAGTAAAACATAGCGAACATAATACAACAGAGTGTAACATGGTATAATGTATTGTAACATAGTATAATATAGTGTAACATTATGAAACATGATATAACATGCAGTAGAATAACTGAAACATAGCAGAACATAATATAGCATAATGTAACAAAGAGTAAAAGTGGAACATATTGAAACAGATATGGAATAATACATGGGGAAGTATATATACCAAGAATGTTATATGCACCTTAGTGTGGAGTGCTACATAAACCCCAAGAGCAAAGCTCAAGAAGCTTATAAAAGCATCCCATCAGGTGTGTACAAAATTTGAGTTTTATGTCATATTTTGTTTTATATAATTATTGGGGTTCCCAAAGAAACTGTGGTACAGCTTTAATTCTATGGCTCCAGCCACACTTGCTCTGCTGTCCACCCCACTTCTGCAAAATAAGCACCTCTGGGCTTTAAAAAATAGCCGCAGGAGTAGCACACTGGGTCAGTGGAGGAAGGCACTCAAGCCACAGCCTCCTCTACCTCCCAACAGTCATTATCTGTCCCCTCTCCCTCCAGTACAACGCAGGCCACAGCCTGAGCTCTCTACAACTGAAAGTGCCAGCTGCACCATCCTAGACTGTCAGCTGCAAGTATGTACATGGGTGTTTCAGCGGAACACTTTGTGTGTTCACCATAATAACCAGCTGGTTATAATAGTAAAGTATAACTGGGTCTCCCTATGGGGAAAACAATACCTAGTTATTATACTATAATATATTGTAACATAGTGAAACATAGTATATCATAGTGTAAATGTGAAACATAGTATAACAGTGAAACACAGTGTAACATAGTGAACAATAATACAACATAATGAAAATCAGGGGTTAAAATGGAAGTGCTTAGAAGGTGGAACTGTATTCTGTACATTTGTAGGAGGTGGCACAGACATCTCTAGAAGGTGGAACTCTCCAGTAGTATTCAATAGAGAAAAGTGTCAGAGGAGGTGGAGCTGAGTTCCTGTAGGTTCCTGCCCAATTTAGCCCCTTAGTGAAACACAGTATAATTTATTTATTGCAGCTTGGGATTGATACCTTTCAGCCAAGACTTGTTTACAAAGGTTCCAAGTCATAAGGAGATGGTACAAAACAATACATTACACGTAGTACATACATGTTGGGTAACATTTTCTAGTATACAATAGAAGAAAAGGTAAAACCAAGTTACAAGTCAGAGGATTGAACAAATTTCAATCAGTTCTTATGATACATTGTTTTTTTTTTAACACTAAGTTTAGTGTGGTACTTCTCTTGTAAGTGCAGGTAACGAGAGGGACGCCTAAAGCCCTTAGGCAGGGGGGAGAGGGGAAGCAGCCAGAAAAGGTTTTGTCAGAGATGGGAGCAGAGGGGACAGGGGAAAACTGGAGAAAGAGGGGATGGGGGAGTTGGGGGCTAGGTAGCTGGGAGGTATGCTCGTGCTGAGTTGGTTAAAGGTGTGGGGGGAGGGGAAGAGAGAAGCAGGGGGAGTAGGGAAGGGGTGGCATTGTATACAGTAGACCAGGTTGGGTTACGTGAAGTAGGTGGGGGTAGTTTCTAGGGGAAAGTGTAAATGTATAAGTGTGTAACATAGTGAAGCAGAGTGTAACAAAATGAGACATAGTGTAAAATAATACAATTATTGGTTAGTTCAATATCAACCTGAAACCAGTACTCTTAGGTAAGCAATAAGACATGACAGGGTGTGCATTATGGTGCTATAATCACAGGCCTAAGGTGCATTGCTAGGCATGAGGTGCAGCTGAGTGCCATTAAATGCACCTGAGAAGTGCAATTATATCACCATAATAGCACACCATGGAGTGACATATTGCACTTATAACATGGCATTTAAATATGTGACTTTAAATGAATGAAAACAAGAAGAAATGATTTAAAAAAAAATAAAAATAGAACCTTTCACTGAAATATGCTTCCATTTTAACTTTGAAGACAAAAATAGCATGTATTTTGGTAATGGGGTAGCCAAAAACAATACAAGACAATGAAAACCATGTGTGGCATGCACTTTTATAAGAAAAAAAGCTACCTTTTTACATTAAAAGAGGGATCCCAGTCAAAATTTCTGGCATCAACAAATTCAGAATTTGGATCAGCATATCCCCAGTCAGCCTCATGCCAAAAATGAGATCTCTAAGTTATTTTGTTTAAAAGTTACAAGTCCTTTTATAACCCTAAAATCGCTGCCTGTTCAAAAAGGCCAGTTTCAGTGAAGAGCTACTGATGATGTCATAACCTCAACTCACAGCCTAGTCCTCCCTGCAAGTTACCTTATATGACTTATTTCTCCCATGTTGCATAAAACTGCAGTTGTAGTAAACATCTGAAGAAAGGAAAGCTGACCCTGGGAGGGTCAGCACATGCATTTCCATGATGTGCAGATGCAAGGTACAGTACTTCAGAATGTGATGGGGGGATGGAATACTGTGGCAAACATGGCTTTAGAATGACAAAGTTGTGTGCAATTTTCAGAATATTGCAGGGATGAGATTTTGAAATGTCACCAGGTTCCAGCTGTGGAATGCAGCAGTGACACTATCTCAGAAAGCAGCAGGGACACATAATTTTGGAATATGTCAGGGACGCTGAAATTCATAATGTGGTGGTGTCATATAGTCAAGGCCCCCTGTTCTCTGCGGCAAAATTATGTAAATTCTGCAGCAGGAACTTGAAACTTGTGTGGCGCAGTTAGGCCAAGTTCTGCGGTAAGGTTTAAAGTTCAGCGGCACATTTATATGTAAATAATACAGAGTCAGCTTTACAGTTTTGGGGGACCTCAGCAAGGATGGCCTGTGAGGAGGACCTCTGATCTCCACCACATAAATGCAGTTGTCCTCATGGAACCTCAATGCACAACTACTGGCCTAGTATGGGGGCTCAGCTAGCTTTTTGTATTTTCCCTTTTTTCTTCTGCCTCAGTAGCCTCATTGCCTATGTTTCTAAGTCATGCAAAGTCCTCCCCCCCCAAGGAAAAAATGGCAGTAGTGCTCCCACCTCCACTCCAGACCAGAAGTCTGCAATGCTCTCTGCTGTCTTCTTCCTTCTTCAAAACCTAATAAAAGCAAATCTTTCTCCCCCCACCTACCAAATGGCATTAATCTCCTTCCCCAATCTACATAACAGCAGCAATAATCTCTCCTTTCCTCTCCTCTCCTCTCTTCCCTGACCTAATTGCAGCAATGCTCTTTCCTCCCCCTCCCCATAATGGTAGTAATGCTCACTGCAACCTCCCCCCACCCTAGACTTAATGGCAGCAAGATATTTCTCCTCTTCATAATATGATCCTGATTCTTGCCTCCCTAAAAGCATTGCCTGATCTCAGTTTTTAAAATCCAGTGTAGTCCACCTCTACGCATCTTAGCACCACTACTCACCCAGGAAGGAAAAAGATGGTATTTGCAATGCTCTCCAAACAATTAATCACAGAATGTTAACATCCTGGGGGCTGGCTGTCAGACTAGGGATGTAGAAGAGATAGGGGTGCCAGTTAAACAGTGCCAGAACTGGATTCATTCAAATTGCTGGTGGACTACACTGGATTTATTCTTTGGTAACCTTACCTGGTTACCAAAGAACAGAAAAAAAAACTGACCACTGTATTGAGTGGTCAAGCTATTTGTGCTTAAAAAAAAACTTAGAAGCTGCACTGATGCTCTGAGCAAATCTACTTGTCACTCAGTGCTATTTTTAATTGTAATGCAGTGAGCTTGAACTCTGTCTTGCCCACCCTTGCATATTGTCCTGGAGGCACATATAAATGTTAACAAATTTAAAAATGTTTCATCTGCAATGCTCTCATCTTCCTCCCCCCCCTCTCATCGACTAGCCCTGGTATTCTAGCTGGCTCTCAGTTCCGCAGCACTGGGTCGCTGCCGCACTTTTTCGCTCTAAAGCCGCCTTTTGCCGTAACTCTCCCCTCAGTGATCGAGTCCCCCTACTTACCCTGCTGGCTTACGGTTCCACGAGCCCAGACGCCAACTGTAGCAATCTACCACTATTGCCGTATCTTCCCGCCCTACCCCGTTCCTGTTTTCCGCGACGCCAGTTTTTCTGCTGCTGGGCCTCATACCATGCCTCCTAGCCGTTTGTCTGCCTCTCTCCCCCCCCCCATTGACCTCCTCGCTGGTTGCCTCTCCCGTTGATTAAACCCATTTAGACTGGAACTCCTCACTCGTCCAGGTTGCCTGCCCCTGCCCAGCTTGGACACCCGCCAGCCTGGCCACAGCCCCCTGTCTTTCAATCCGACTCAAGGTTCTGCGAGTCTGGTCACTGCCCCATGTTTTCCCCTCAAAAGCCGTACTCATGCCTGCTGTTGCCGAACTCAGCACAGCCCCCTCGGTAACCCTACACCCCTTCCCTGTCTCCAAAACCTGTGGTCTATACGCTTTCCCACTTTCTTACCCTTCCACACTAGCCGGCCAGCCTCTTACCTTTCTACCCCGGTCCACTCCCCCCCCTCCACGTTTCTCATACCGGAAATCAGTTCCATGAGCCTGGTATAGAATCTTGCCTCCCGCCGCTAAAGCCGCAACTTTTTCACATGTCCCACCCTACCTCTTCCTCTCCTGCCTGCCCCTGTCACTCTCCCTCTAATTATCTCAGATACAGGGTACCCCCCCATGGCCAAATCAGTTGGCAGGGTTCTCTTACCTTGGTCTCCAGCCCCACCACCTCCCAACTACTTTGAGCTGTGCACTTACCCTTCCCTGCCCACATTCTCCCTGTTAGTTTCTCCAAAGTTAATCCAAAGTCTGTCCTCCTACCAGTACCCTCTGCTTACTCTACCTACTTATAAAAAACTGTATACTTGTATCAATGTACCTGTACATGTACTGTAATAACCTGCACTGTTCTACTTGTATTGTAATTGTACCTCCCGGGTCGTGCCTGAAAATAGTCACTTGCTGGCTAGTGTACCTACCCGGTTAACAAAAACTAGATAAATAAAATAAATAAATAAAATAATTATGACTTTCTCTGTTTTCCCAGTTTGTGATACTCCTCTTATTTAGTTTCTACATTTTACATAAATAATTTTTTGATTGTCACTTTTCTTACCTTGGCTTCATCTTTTATCATTTTTGCAGGTTGTCCAGCATTCTCTCATTCCTTTCCTGCCCCAACATTTTTTTATTTACTTAGCTGTCCCTTTGCTTGCATATTTTATCATTTACATTTTTCTTCCTTAGGCACCTGAGTTAACCCATCAGGTTTGCAACCTCACAACCCCATCCACAGCAACCTCTTGCGCTCTAAACCCCATAAGGATAGAAAATCGCACACCCCCCCAGACAGTACGTTACCCTTTCATGGTTTCAGAACAGGTAAAACCCTCCACTTCCCATCTCAGTCCCACCACTTTCCTAACAAGCATTGAGAATGCCATTGAGTGGTCTTGTAGATTTAAATCTATGTCATTATTCAGCCCTACACTGTACAGTGATCCTCTGCCGCCTTCTGCCTCAAACGTATTGTAAAGTCTCATCTTAGACATTACTCTGCAGCCCTGCATATCTAAGCCCCAAAAAGCATTCCACCCAGGGCATGAGTCACTCTATATGTCACATTGGCTCCCATTTTTGGTCCAACAGTGTAGGACAATCCTCTGCCTCTTACTGCTGGGCCCAAATGCTGGATTCATGCCCCAGTATGGCATTGTGTGGGCCCTACAAAGCATTAATGGGATAAGAAAAACTATTCTGGCTCACTAGCAGTGATAGGAAAAGTCAACGGATCATCATGCAGCCTTGGACAAAATTGGGGTGCCAATACAAAAAAAAATAGGGTGACTCAAGGGGGGCTCTCAGGGCTGGGTGGGGATGGTTTGAGGAGTTGAGATAGTTGGGAGTGAATTTTAGTTCTTATAAAGCTACAAGCAGACAGATGAATTGCTTGAAAGGAATGGTGTCAGTCTAACTTACGGGGGCAATTTCTGTGCAATTTTTTCGGCCAATTCCAAATTCTGCGGCCAGCCCCTAATTCTGTGGCAGATCACAATTTCTGCAGCAATCGCCGCATACTGCAGAACTGCAGAGAACAGGGGACCTTGCATATAGTTTTAGAATGTGGCAGAGATAAACAATTTTGAAATCTGAGGCACATAGCTGTGGATGGTAGCAGGGATATGTTAATTTCATAATGTGTCATGGATGCATAATGCACAATTTCAAAATGTGGTTGGTGTGCTTGATTTCAGATTGTGGTGGCAACATGCAATTTCACAATGTGGCATGGACATGGGATCTCAGAATGTGGCAGTGACAGTTTCAGAATGTAGTAGCCACATGCAATTTCAGAATGAGGCAGGGATGTGTAATTTTAGAATGTGACTTGGACGTGCAATATCAGAATGTGGCAGTAACACTTATTTTCAGAATGTGGTGGGGACATACAATTTTGGAATATGGTGGGGATGCACATCTTTAGAATGTGACAATGATCGGCTGTTTTGGAATGTGGAAGTTTACACACAATTTCAGAATGTGGCAGGAAGGTAAAATTCTAGAATGTGGTGGTGATGCACAATTTCAGAATGTGGCGGTAACACACAATTTTGGAATATAGTGGTGATGCACAATTTCAGAATGTGGCAGTGAGGCACAGTTTCGGAAGGTGGTGGTGATGCACAGTTTTGGAATGTGGCAGTGACACAGAATTTCGGAATGTGGTGGTGATGCACAACTTGGTAATGTGGCAGTGGCAATTTTGGAATGTGTCATTGAAACACAACTTCAGAATGTGGCGGTGATGTGCAATTTCAAGGATCCATGAGAGTCGGTCGACAATTTTATTGTCAACCGACGTTATAGCAACTCCTTTATGTCTACTGCATTTGTGGTTGGCATAAAAGGAGTCCCTTCAGACTGTGTTTTCTTCAGGGGGCTTTGCCCCCCCTGAACCCTCCATGCAGGGGGCTCTGCTCCCACACTCCTACTACTAAATTAATCAACTCTTAGTTAGACTTGTTGTGGGGAGGGGGTGCAACACCCCCAGAAAGCAGTGCCGGGGTCCCACGCCGACACTACAGTGACCTGGCACTGTTGTCACTGTAGTGTTGGTCATGGTAACGTTGTTGCCATAGCAGCAGCATACCTAATTTTGGCATGTGGCAGGCATGCACATAGACACATAAAAGAAACATTGAAGTTGATGTCAGATAAGGACCGCAAGGCCCATCCAGTCTGCCCATTTCTTTGTTCTACCTTATGAATGTACCATAGGCCTTTGCTCTGTCAATGGCCTATCTATTCATACTCATCTGTATTGCTCCCTTATGCCTATCCCATGCCTGTTTGAAGCCCTGCAATGTATTCATATCCACCACTTACTGAGGTAGGCTGTTCCATGCATCGACCACCCTTTCTGTGAAAAAGAACTTCTTCACATTACCCTTTAATCACCCTCCCTCTATTCTCATGCTGTGTCCTCTTGTCCTGCTATTTTTCTTATATTGAAACATGTTAGACTCTTTCACCTTGTTAATGCCCTTAAGGTGTTTGAATGTTTCAATCATATCACCTCTCTCCCTCCTTTGCTCTAGGGCATACATATTGAGCTCAGTTAATCTGTCCTCATATGTTTTCTGATGCAGCCCCTGCACCATTTTGGTTACCCTTTTCGGGACTGCCTCAATTTGGCTAATGTCCTTGTGAAGATGTGGCCTCCAGTACTGCACGCAGTACTCCAGATGGGGCCTAACCAGTGTCTTGTAAAGAGGGATTATTACCTCCCTCTTCTTACTTGTGATACCCCTACTAATACACCCCAACATACCTCTAGCCTTACCTACTGCTTTAGAGGTCTGCTTGGGATGATTTCAGGTCATCGGTGATGATGATGCCCAAGTCTCTTTCTTCCCTTGTGACTGCCAGCAACTCCCCTCCCAGCCTATAGGTGGCTTCACGGTTTCTCTTCCCTATGTGCATGATCTTGCACTTCTTTGCATTAAACCCCAGTTGCCACTCTTCCGACCATTTTGCTAGTTTATCCAGATCTCTTCTCATTCTGCCCACCCCATCTGGATCATCTACTGTGTTGCAGACCTTGGTGTCATCTGCAAACAGACAAACCTTACCCTCCCATCCATCTGCAATGTCACTGATGTAGATATTGAAGAGGACTGGCCCCAGGACTGATCCCTGAGGTACCCCCACTTATGACTTGCATCTCTTCTGACTGTATACCATTTACCACTACTCTGTTTTCTGCCTGTCAACCAGTTTGCCACCCAGTTGACCAACATCTGACCCACCCTGAGCCTACCCAGCTTAGTAATCAATCTTCTATGTGGAACAGTATCGAAAGCTTTGCTGAAGTCAAGGTAAGCAACATCAGTTGCTCCCCCTTGGTCCACCACTCTGGTTACCCAGTCAAGGAAATCTATGAGATTAGTTTGACAGGACCTTCCTTTTGTAAACCCATGCTGTCTTGGATCCTGTGCTCCTATGGATTCCAGGTGTTGCACTATCCTTTCCTTAAGGAGTGTCTCCATAATCTTGCCCACTACTGAGGTAAGACTGACTGGTCTGTAGTTCCCTGCCTCTTCCCTGCTACTGCTCTTGTGGAGCGGGATCACATGAGCCCTTCTCCAGTCTTCTGGGACCTCTTCTGTGCTCAGAGACTCACTAAACAGTTCTGATAATGGTTCTGCTAGTTCCACCCTTAGCTCCTTTAGTACCCTGGGATGTATGCCATCAGGACCCTTTGCCTTGTCCACCCTGAGCTTATGAGCTCTTGTAGGACCTTTTCTTTTGTGAAGGGACTAGTGCATACCTCCCTCCCCCCTGTGTCCATGGTGCAGAGCTGTGGGCCCTGCTCTACCTTCTCTTCAGTAAATACTGCGCAGAAGTATCTATTTAGGATAGAGGCTTTTACATGGTCCTCTTCCTCACACTTCCCCTTATCTCCATTGATCTTAGCAAGACCCCCTCTGGACTTTCTCCTTTCAGTAATGTATCTATAGAAAGTCTTGTCACCTTCTTTTACTGTTTGTGCTAGTGTTTCATCGGTTTGGGCCTTTGCTTGCCTTACTGCCTTCCCTGCGTCCCTTAGGGAAGTTTGGTATGCCTCCCTATCTTCATCCTGCTGCATTCCTTTATATTTCCTGAAGGCCAGCCTTTTGGCTCTAACCTTTTCTGCTACTGTGTTTGAGAACCAAAGTGATTTTCTTCTTCTTTTGCTCTTTCTTTTCTCACTAACACACAATTTTGGAATGTGGGAGGGATGTGTAATTTTAGAATGTGGCTGGGACACACAATGTTGGAACATGGTGGGGATGTGATGCACAATTTTGAAACATGATGGGTGTATACAATTCTGGAATATGGCAGGGACAAGCAATTTCACAATAAATGGTGTGTCCTGACACATTCCAACAGTGTGCATCCCCACTATATTCCGAAATTTCCAGTCCCTACCAGATTTCTCAATGTGTGTTCCTGTTGCATTCTGAGATTGAGTGTCCCACATTTTGAGATGGCACATCCCTGCCACAGTCTGAGATTGCGTGTCCCCACCCTAAACATTTTAAAATTGTGCACCACTTTCATATTCTATACCTTGGTTGAGCACTGCATTCTGAAGCATTCTAAAGTACAGTACAGTGCATCTGAGCATTCTGGAAATACAAGCACTGCAACCAACCTATGTCAGTTTTTTGGTAATGATTACTACAGGTACAGTTTCTTAAACTTTGAAGAAACAGGTCCTATATGGTTGCTGACAGGGAGGACTAGACTGTGACTTCAGGTTATGACATCATCATCAGTAGCTTTTCCCTGAAACTGGGTTTTTTTGAACACATGGTGCAATCAGGATTTCCAGATAGCTCATAACTTTAAAATGAAGTAACATTGAAACCTAATTTTTGGTATAGGATTTACTGGGAGTATTCTTATTCTGATTCTGCAATGTAGCACTTTCGGCCAGACTCCCTCTTTAAAATCAGTATAGATACAGTATGATAATGGAAATGTTTGGGTGTGGGGTGGTAGATTACACCTGGAAACACCCATATGTAATTCAAATATATGTGTTTTTTTTGAACTTCAGGAATGTTATTTAAGCAATTTTTGGTCTGTCTCTACCTATGTAACTGTTTTCCCACTTTTCATCTTCGTTTGCAAAGTATTATTGCCTCCTTTCTTTATCCTGCTCCTTTTGTCTCTGTCTGTCCTCAGATTTAAAAAATGGAATGTTTACCACAGGGTACAGGGATTCAAAATTATGTTCAATTCCACTGGCAGAATGCTCCTCTCCCAACATACTACACACACACACACACACACACACACACACACACACCAAAGACCTCATGTGGAACCAGAGTCTCAATTTTATCTCTGTCCAAGTAGCAGAGATTTTCCTGATGAACAGGTAAACATAGAAGAAAGATTTTCATTGTCATCAAATAAATACTTATAATGAAAACTATGACCAATACTTGTTTCAGATTTATTTTTGTAAGGAGAGTACGATGATTAGGGGAAACAACATTTAATTTGTTTGTTTTGTTTTTAGGGCCTAGTTGAAGGTTTTTAGTATATAACGGTAGCAGCTATATTTGTGATAGAAGATCTGTTCTGTTTGTTTGGGGACTGATTTGCTCATTGTGTGACGTGGCTACTAACAAAGCCGGTCAGGTTTAGGACCAGGAAGACTGTGCATTATGCTGTAATAATGCACAGTCACATGACTGGTTTTACCCAATTAAATTTCTTTGATTTTTAGACCCATTTTATAAAATCCCATAACACACAGTTGTGACATCATGACCATGCATTATGGGATTTTTTTACACTTTCCTTTTAAAACTAAATGATGATGACTCACACTGTGTACTATGTCAGTGCAGTGTGCTTTAGGATCTGAAACCACTAATTATAAAAATAAAATATATGCAACATTAGAAAATGGGAAACAAAATTCTAGCCTTCTGATTGGCTAGGACTCTAACATTACCGGACAGGTATTTTTGAACAGAGCCTGGTGAGAAACAAGTTCTCATTTGGGGAGCCCCATTATTTGGGGTATCTTTGGGCCACCCTGAATGTTCAAACTAGCTAGCTGCCATTTGTTTTTTTCTTGGTTAGTGAGAGACTTACTGACTGATTTGATGGCTAGCCATGGCCCCCCATTTGTCTTTCATTAATAGCAATAAGCAGTTAGCCACACATATAAAAAATTAATGAAACAAATGGGAAGCCATCAATTGAGATGTCTTCACATCGGTCAGCAGACTCGGCACTGCTGCTTTCAAAATGGCAGCGCAGCGCAAGTCTCTGCATAACAACAAAATGAACATGTGCTGCTTGGCCACGCTGCCCTCCATAATGTGCTACTGCTGATTCCCTGACACATAGTTTTTTTTAAAATGGAGCCCATCTTACTGCCACAAACATAAATGGAGCTGACAATTAACAGAAAACAAAAATCTAAGGTACCTCCACATAGCCTTACTTTGCATTGTATCCTGTTTCGCTGAACTGCCAGTACTGCTCCTACTCCAGATTCCCCATCAAACAAAGTACAGATGAATCATTCACTGAAAGTGAATGAATCAATGAACAAGGAAAAAAAAAAAACAATGTTATATACTACTAAAAGCAATTTGAAGTGTTTAACATTAATCCCTCTGTGTGTGTGTGTGTGTGTGTGGGGGGGGGGGTTACCATGACAACTACCTACTACTATGGAGGCCACAGCATGACAAAAGTCCTCATGTTTAAAATAAAAAACATTATTCAAATGCAGGCAGAAGAACTATTTTATTACCAAAAAATCATAAAACTAAAAGCTTAATATTTAACATAATTTTTTTTAAACATGTAAGAAACATTGACCCATTTTCTAAGTGCAATGATACCTTCCAGGGTGGGCGGTATTGGGGAATACCGGACCTTCCAGGGGCTATAAGGCCCTTTGCCTGTGGCGTTGGGCCTCATTATGCCCCTGGGCAGTCCGGTATTCCCCAATACCACCCACCCTGTTGGGTATTATTGCTTACTTAGTAACTTGTTCTTTACACACCCTTGGTGTGTGATGCCAGCTTAAACTACTTGAACGTCACTTTTGTGGCTTTTGTGGCATCACAAACCTCAGGTATGTGGAATTCACATTATTCAATCTGTAACATACTGTAACATACAGTAGTTAGCATACATTGAATGTTTCTTCTTAGTGTGGTACTAACAAAGCCAGCTCCATACAGTGCTCACAGAGCAGCAGGCACCCTTCAGAAGCATAAGCTGGCCTGTTGCCTTAATGTTTCCTTGTGCTCTAGCTCTACCCATTTTTTAAACATTTCTGTTCAGTCTGTGTGTATCATTTTGTACCTTTTCATCTTCTAGAGATAACAGTCTAATTCAAAGAGATTGCAAAAATTAGCACAACATTATTTTCCAAACTGAATGCACATTGCAGTGAGAAAAAATGTGACCCCATGTATTTATTTTAAATTGTCCAGCAGGGCACACTGGGCTTCAGACAGATAATTTCCAGTTGCATCCTTGGGGGAAGAAAGGACGGTACAACTTCAAGCATATAGCAAGCAGTGACTTAACTAAACACAGAAGCAGTTGAAACTATCAAAATTAGATTACAGCAGCAAGAGAATATGCAGTACAGCACATATTTTTACATTATTCCCTGAGAACTTTCACATTATCACAGTTAGATTGTGGTGACAATACAAGGAACAAAACAGCATGCATGACCAAATACACAGTTAGATTACACTAACATTAGAATGTGCAGTACAGCATGTGTGTCCAAAAACAATATGCACAAAGAGATACATTGTCACACTTAGATTACAGTAGCAGTACAATGTGCAAAACAACATGTATGATCAAATAAATAATTAGATTACTGTAGCAACAGTCAGAATGTGCAAAGCAGCATGTATGAACAAATAAATTATGCCCTGGGAAACAGTCACATTGTCACAATTAAATTACAGTAGCGATACAATGGGCAGAACAGCTTGTATGACCAAATAAATAATTAGACTACTGCAGCAATAGTCGGAATGTGCAAAACAGTGCATATCATTAAATAAATAATTAGATTACTGCTGCAATAATCAGAATGTGCAAAACAGCATGTATGACCAAATAAGTAATTAGATTACAGTAGCAATACAATGTGCAAAACAGAATGTATGAGCAAATAAATTATTAGATTACTGCAGCAATAGTCAGAATGTGCAAAACAGCATGCACGATCAAATACATTATTAGATTACTGCAGCAATATTCAGAATGTGTAAAGCAGCATGTATGACCAAATAAATTATTAGATTACTGCAGCAATAGTCAGAATGTGCAAAACAGCATGCATGATCAAATACATTATCAGATTACTGCAGCAATGGTCAGAACGTGTGAAACAGCATGTATGAACAAATAAATAGATTACTGCAGCAATGGTCAGAACGTGCAAATCAGGATGTATGACCAAATCAATAATTAGATTACCACAGCAATGGTCAGAACATGCAAAACAGCATGTATGACCAAATAAATAGATTACTGCTGCAATGGTCAGAATGTGCAAAACAGCATGTATGACCAAATAAATAATTAGATTACTGCAGTAATAGTCAGAAGGCCAGATTCACAGAGCCCCCCAAAACACCACAGCTGCGGGGGAAAAAACATCACAAGTAGGTTGTCACTTGTGGAGCCACAGTTTTTCCAGCAGCTGCAGTATTCTTAAAGGTGAAGCCGGTTTACGACCAGCTCCATGATCTACGGCAGCTTGCAGGTGTTTTTCCCTGCTGCCACAGAAAAATGTCATGCCCAGTGGGACCAGGCATAACATCTTCTGCACCTATAGCAGACTGAAAATGCATATCGCCACAGCTGTATAGTTTTTGGTCCACAGCTGGAGTTGCAGAGTGGGACTTAGTCCCACATCATTTTGTGAATCCAGCCCAGAAAGTACAAAACAGCATGTATGATCAGGTAAATAATTAGATTACTGCAGCAATAGTCAGAATGTACAAAACAGCATGTATGACCAAATAAAGTGTGCAGTGGGAAACAGTCACATTGTGACAATTAGATTACAATAAGTGATACAATATGCAAAATAACTTGTATCCCCAAATAAATTATGTCCTGGGAAACAGTCACATTGTTAGAATTAGATTACAGTAGTGATACAATCTGCAAAATGTATCCCCAAATAAATCATGCCTTGAGAAACAGTCACAGTTTCATAATTCGACTACAATACAATGAGCAAAACAGCATATATAACCAAATAAATAGATTACAGTAGCAACAGGGAACTGGATGGCTCACTGGAGTGGTAGCAGATTAAGGAGTTGTTTCACCTCTAGGCCACTGGTTCACAGGTCAGTAGTGGTCAAAAGCCATTATCATCTGAGGGCTGTTCAGTGGCCTATGTGAAATGAGTTGTGTGCTTAGTTCAGGTCTGTGGAGGGGTTGTGTGATAACAGATGGACCAGACACCGAACTTCAGGTTCAACACACAATCTCTGTGTGATGTTTATTCACAATACAGTTGATAACCTTCAGCAATGGCATATCCCTTCTTCAATACATCCGTTTGTAGCAACAGACTATGTATGTCCTTTCTCTGCACTTAGCACATACTGACCCACTGATCTACTGATCTCCTTTTTCAGATGAGATTCAGCTCCCCCTATGTGGGCCTTGTTTGTTTGGGTGGTGGGGGCTCAAATAAAAAAAAAAAAAAAACCTAACAAACAAAAGACAAAGAACCTCAGTGTAGAAGCACTGAAGGAAGGGTTACCCCAAAGGGCACTGTTTCAAAGAAACACAACATCACACATACTCCCCAAATGCAAAGCATTATGGGATGTATATGAAAATCACCATGCAATTTCAGACTAGCTCAGTTTACAGCAGGAATGCATGGTAGCAATTTACATGCATTTAACAACACAACAGTGGGGTTTCTGATATCTCTACCCTGGTAACTTAATTTCTATGATACAGTCACCACCTAGTACTTTTTACCTTTATCAAAAACACCTAGTGCCATGGTATTTTCAACATTTACAGCTGGCTTCATATACATAAAGTATACACATCAAGGTATTTTATGACATAATGTCATTGCATACTAAATCCAACAACGAGGAACACAGTTAGTTGTTTTACATCAGCTCAGAGGTCACAACAATAACCTACCTGTATAAGGACCTGAAAAGAAAAAGGAAAATTAAAGAGGACAATATAGCATAGTCAAGAAAGGAGAGGGGTGCCCATAGGTGGCCAACCTTATGGACTAGAAATTGTAAAGGATATATTAGGCTAAGAAATAGAAGAACTATTGCAACAGATTTAAGAAAAGGTCGGTCCTCAAGAGTGGCAGAATTTCCCTGCCACAAGGTCCTGGTGGGTAGATGTCCACATCCCAAAACCAACTACATAACTGGCACTAATTAGCCAAGATGGCATGATGGCTGCATTAAGAGAACCAGCAGTCTTAACTTCTTCCTGGTGTGAGCTTCTCTTGAATTTCACTTTACCCTGACTTGAATGTTAAGAGACATGGTTGCATGCAAAGAGAAACAGTTCAGTAAGGGTGCAAAAATATTTAATGCCTATGGTGTTATTACTCTGAAAAAAGATAGAACACCTCCAAAGGCTACAACAGGTAAAACGACAGTTAAAGCATTATAGCAGGCTCCGCTGACCATGAGAAAACAGGCGGCTTGGATGTTCAAGGTTAAAACATCTGCAGAGTTCAATGCTCTGGCCACATAAAGAGTTTTACTGAGAGCCCAAGAAATGGTATACACTAATGATAAGGTATATCATACTCTCCCAAAGCTGATTTCAAGCAAAGAAACAACATTAAATTAAATTGCTGCTGGAGCTGAAAATGATGAATTAGTTGGAGAATGTTCCAGGGACTATAATTTGGTATCCATTTTAGCAGGAGCATCTCGTGGGGAGAATGCAGAAAACATGAGGTTATCAGAGAGACCAGTGCTGCAATCATTGAATGGGACTGTGGGCCAAGCTGCACTAAATGTATATGCAGAACTCCTCTATT
This sequence comes from Neoceratodus forsteri, assembly GCA_016271365.2. Lineage (NCBI taxonomy): Eukaryota > Metazoa > Chordata > Ceratodontiformes > Ceratodontidae > Neoceratodus > Neoceratodus forsteri. Next base: position 1,263,777,948 of record CM057456.1, read on the forward strand.
AGTAATGCTTTGGTATTGGTGTATAAAGAGTACCAATGGTGTAGTTTAATAAAAACTCTACATGACCTTTGACTGTGACCATGAATTTACAGAAGGAGCTGATTCCCACTGCAGTGGGCAATATTCTTGGTCATTTGCAGCTATTGGGAAACCCTGTATTACCAAAGCAAATGACTTAAATTCAACAAAAAGCAAGTAAGATTTAACTGATTTTGAGGTCTCAAGTAAAGAGCCAAGGGTCTGATTCACAAAGCTTTGCCCTGGCGCAAACCCTGTTTACGTGGGGCAAAATGGGTTTTGCACCATAGAGGTATTCACAAAAGCCCAGTTTGCACCTGCAAAGTGGGGTTGTGGCTGGGCAAAGGTTTCAGGGGGCTGCAATGCAAATGAGGGGGGGACAAGCATATCTATGAAGTCCTATTCACCAAAGATTTTTTCCACGCAAGGGCCGTTTGTGAGGCTTCTTTGCATAAGGAAACTACTGTTGACCAAGATAATAGCGCTGACAAAACAGCGAATGTCAAAATAGCGACTTCCACTGCCAAGAACAGCTACTACCTGTTTATTTGACTGTTCCTCCAGGCATGAAAACATGATACATATGCGGGGGGCTGTACCCCCAGCACCCCCCATCTTATATATTCTAACACCATGCCGCTCATTGATTTCGGAGGAGAATTACACATTTGGAACACTTTTATTCTGAGTCACTATTATCTGTCAGTCGCTATTTTGCAGTCGCTATTGTGTCATTGGCTATTTTATCAGCACCATTATCACGGGATACGACCTGGTGGTAGTCCACACAACCCTAGTGGCTGCTGGAGGTACTGCCAATTGCTGTCCCTGTAACAATGAATGTGAATGTGTCCCTATTGGTCCAGTGGCCCCCCGAATGCTGATTGCCAGCCCCGACACTGTCAAAACATACATAAAAATCTGCTCTGGTGGTCTAGTAGTCCCTCCCCCCTCCCCAATCACTGATATCTAACCCAATATTTTTATATAAAGTTCCCTGGTAATTTAGTGGTCCCCTCCCCCTTCCCCAATCACCCTCCCAATATTATTATTTATAGTTCCCTGTTAGTCTAGTGATCCCTCTCTGTTCCCGATCCGCATCATATGAAATAGGAAACAACATATCCCTGGTGGTCCAGTGGACCCCCCCCCCCCACCCTGTCAAATAGTGACTCACCACACCGCTCCCCCCATCCTGATCCCCAGCCAGAAACCAGCACAACCCTTCTCTCACCACTATGGTTTAGTGCTGGCTGAGCTGTGGATGAGTGCATACTGTATACAGTCTGCGCTCATTCACAGTGATTGACATCTCTTGGTTAATAATTTGCCTAAACAAAAAACACCAGACCTTGATGTCTTAATGGACACTTTTTTTCAAGCTTTTGAAGATGATGTAACTCTGTGATTGAGAAGAACAGTGGAGGAGATGGTGGATGATATCAGGGATTTGCCATAGTGTATGAATTAGGCTAAAGTAATTTTAATATTTAAAGAGAGTGAGGTAAACAGTAATCCAGACAGTTATAGACCAATGTCCTATTAAATTCAGATTACAACTTAATTGCTAAATTAAAAGCAAATAGACTCTTGCTGGGCATCCCCAGTAACACCCACCATAACCAAAGTGGTTTTGTTAAGGGGAGAACAATGACCAGAACAATTAGAAAAATGACTAGATCTTTAAATATTAGATTTCTTTATTTTTTATTGTTTTGAATTTGTGTCGAATTACATCTATTATATGTCTGTATTGTAAAAATAGTTTAAGAAGTGATGAATTTTATTTATGAAATGGTTAATAAAATATATATAATAACTGGGTTTCCCTTTTATCCGTAAGGAAACCATGGCGTAATTTGCTATAAAAAAGAAGTGTTTATTATGGCAAACACGTGAATGGTTTTCATCACTCTTCACATGTGCCCTCCCGAGTTCCTCACTTCCCCACTGCTCTCTGCTTCCCTTCTCGCCAAACTGCAAATGGAGACAGAACCCCCACTCGGACTCAGCGGTAAGTAATTTAAAACAAAAGAAAATGTACCACAAGGGCTGAACTTTGGACTACCCACAAAATTAAAAAAAACAACTTTTTAAATAAATGCTGAAAAGTGTCCTAACTAGACTTTGGCCGCACATCAACTGTTTTTTATTTTATATAATTGCTGAGGCAAAAAAAGGGAAACCCAACATTTATATAAAAAAATATGGGGTGGTGTGTGTAAACTCAGTTACACACCCTCAGGATAGATACCTTTCACAGACCCTGAGAGGCAGATGTAACATCTAACCCCTCAGGTGTGTATAAACTTCTCGTTACACGCACCACCCCATACTTTATTCTACATATATTAAAAAAAAATCAACCATGGCTATGGCCAGTGGCCAGTTGCAGTCTCAAAGGACAAAGCCTGGTGCATTTTCCTAAGCCTGATTTATTTTATTACCAGACTGTACATCTAGCCTTCTACTAAGTCTGTAGCCCAAGTCTGAGTTGGTCAACAGGTTTTCTACCCATAGTGTACCATTCAACAAATAACTGCTGCATGCATCATCCATTTAGCCAACCTAGCAGCTGTTCAGATCCTGTCCAATAATATTACTGATACTCTAGTGCTTCATGACCCTATTCATTTATTATGTATTCTCCTCTTGCTATACTTCAGTCATCCATTCTTACAGGGCTCTGCCATATATACTAATCATTCATACTGTGGGAACCAGTGACCCAACAGCTACCAGGCTTATGCCCTCTGTTCACAACTGTTGTGTTTTTAGTACCATGTCTATTAATTAGCTTTTTCCTTCCACATGAACCATTCAGTCTAATGCTTGATCTCTGTCACGCATCTTCATATTGTACATTCTCTAACTGTGAGCATTTCATACTACAGACAAAACCAAACAGCTTGTCAAAAACTGCCTTTATTATCCAACCATTTGGCCCTCCCAACCAACACCACACATCTGTTTCAGGAAATTGCCCAGTTCTCCCAACCCTATTTGCCACTCCCCCCTCACTGTCACACTAGTGGGGATTTACATGTGGTGGAATCCGAAGGTACCAGCATCATCTTTAATGGTGACTAGTGCTTATTCATATGTTCTGCCTTTTCTCCCTTTCCACACCCATTGCCCACCCCAATGCCAAGCATTGCCCCTGCAGCCCTCACGCACTCATAGCATGCCAATGTGAAGGAGGACAGCTCTCTAGTCCACTGCAGGGGTTACTAGAGTGGTTGAACATCCCTGGCTGGGAGTGGTGCTGCATGGCAGCATCTCCCCAGCCCCCACCCAGGCAACCTGGCTGGCTCCAGAGTCCACTCCTGAATCAGGTTACCAGTGTGGGAGTGCATAATGCTACCAACTGGACCATCAGGTGACCCTTTTCAGAAGAAGTCTAATCACAGTTCTAAGTCTGTAGTACATTTAACATCTTATTTCTCTAGCTTCTCCTCCAGAACAAACTTTTAGCCCAACTTAAGATCTCTACAGTCTGTCTCCAATATCTCGTGAAACAACTATCCGAAGGCTTGCATCATTCATCGATACCTTCTGCTAGTGTATATGAAAAGATAACACAACCACATCTAGGGCAATGACTGCACTGCAGTTATAGCCAACACTGAATTTTAGCTCCAGAGGGCATAGAGACTATGTCACGGTTGCTAGATGTTCTGGTGAGGGCTAACCACTCCAACATTTGAGGGTGGTACCATAGGACTCACACTACATCCAAGCAGCAATGGAAGAAGCCACTATCTCAACTGCGCCCTAATGCTCTGAGTGATTTCTACTCAAGAGCTCTACACCCTCTACACACAGTATGAGCTGCACATAAAGGCAATTTCCTATTTTCAAATCCTCATAAAACAAGGCTTTACTCTCATTAGAATCCACAATTTCAACTGTAATTGAGAAATTGCCCTCTTTATCACAAGGATTCTACCAGCCATGACCTCATTGCTAAAAGAGAAATAACTGCTTCTTCACCTTCAGAAATGTGCCATGAACTTACCAAAACAATTCCAAGCTGCTCATCATTGTACTAAAGCAACTAATGCACTAGAAATGAACTAACATCTGTCAAATGCATGTTCAAATCTGAATGGCCTTGAAGTCACCTATTTCATGACTCACTGAAGACTATAGGAATTTCATAATTTGCTGATTTCTCCACTTGTTTCAAATGAAGTATTCTTAAACTTGTGCTTCCTGTTTTCCTCATCCCATGCCTCTCAGCCTTCTAGGAATCATCCCTTCAAACTCCAACTAACTTCAAAAACTATTCACTCCTACTTAATTGACATCAGCACTACTTCTACTACTCTGATTTAGCACACTCAAATAACAATGGCTCACTCCACCTCATTCCAAGTTTCCTTTCATAACACATTGAATGCTATAACCTACAATCTTGTCACATACACTATGTTAAGTGTCGAACCAAGCTTCAACATCATAAGTTATGGAAAGCCTAGAACAGCCTAAACATGGTTTCTCTATTAAGGTCTCTGAACTCGTACTGGATCCACAACTTGTCTACAGAAAGATAATTTTTCTGTCTAGCACTCTCAGTGGCCATTGGCCTATACTAAACTCATATACTGCCTTGCCCTCAGTATGTTCTTTGAACTTTTAATACTATTAACAATTTACGCATTGAAGAATGGTGATCTAAGGCCCTGGATCCACTGAGATTTCCTCCACAGGTGTTTTTTTCCCCTCTGCTCCATGCTGAAGGTCATAAAAAAATGCTGCTGTGAGTTGCGTTTGGTTGGTGCCCCCATCTATCAAGTGCTATATCTCCATTCTTTCTCTACTTATGGGAAAGTTTGCAATGAATTTATCAGTGCTTCATTTTTGGTTTTGACTTTTGGAGATTTATTATTGTACTTCCCTAAGACAACTTTAGTCTAAGAGGATCATGTTCCAGTGGCACTTCTAGATATGGAACCCTCTTCATGAGGGTTCCTTTGCCACATCTGTGGTGCCTCAAAAGGGCCTTCTGGTACAGAAAGAGGTACATTACAGCCAGTTTATGTTGCTCATGCATTCCACCAACAATAATTTTCATTACCATACCCACACATACTTTAATTGCCCACTGAACCAGTGAATTGAGAGGCTACACCTGTGGTTCAGTGGGCAGTGGGCTATTCAATCTGCCCCCACATACTATTTAAACAGAATGCTCCAGCCTTCCTCAGATAGATGCTATCCTTACATCCCTATCCTCCTTTGGTAGCATCCTCTCTCTCCTTCTGCAGATTGATTACTATACTTCCCCAAGATACTTTTAGTTTAAAAGAACCTTGTCCCTGTGGTGCCTGTAGGGGCAGAACCCTCCTCACGAGAGTTTCTTTGCCGTATCAGTGGTACCTGAAAATGGTGGTACTCCTCTCCTGTCATAAAGAGAGGAATGGCCAAAGTTTATGTTACACAAGCATTCAACCTGTTTTGCATTACCTTATCTACAGTACATATACTGAATACAAAACAGAATACTTAGACAAAGGACAACATGTATTTCACATTAGTTCTATATTTCTCCTCCCCATTACTTATTTCTGAGGTCACTTGTATGAAGACAGGATCTTTGCTCAAGAAGATTTCATTGGTACTGGTTGCTTTCTCCGTACCTGCGTTCATAATGCACTCCTTGTTGACATCACAGTTACTCCTATGGCAACAGATTGTGATGTCACAACAGACAATTATGATTTGAAGTAGCAAATAAGTTATTGAAGCAGATGAACTCTAAGGGATAAAGGTCATGTATTCAGGCAAATTTCTTCAGTAATAAACTGTGGGAGGAGAAATCTATAGAATTATATGGAACGCAAGCTGAATTGTACCTACGTTTTATGTTTTACAAAGATTTCTTTGAGGCATCAGCAGCTCTATCAGTTGCTCCCCCAAACCAGTGTACAAAAAATGTTCATAACCAGACTAATTGTCATGGATACTTTAGGTTGATCAAGGAACATACAATACCAGGCTGAACTTTATCAGGAATCTTCTTGCCAACTGTTGCAAAGTAAAGCTTGAAGCCTACACAATTCAACATCTATCAGGTAAAGTTCTTGTAGGCTACAGATGAATGACATTAAAGCAGCAGACCATGTTAAAAATGAATGCACTTCGAAGTACATTGCTACACGTCCCCACTGTTGATCCTTGCTGTTAAATACTGTGTCCATATACATTTATAAAGTGTCTCACTTCATTGTGTTTTCTCTTACCTACACTATGCTGGAACTTTTATTGTTTGCTGCAGTTACCCTGACATCTGCAGTGTCTCATAGGGTCAGCATGGTGTTATTCATGGTCCAGTACCATTGATGGTGCCCCCATCTTATGGGCAGCAACTTATGTGGGTATATGTACTATCCTTAGGGCAAAGACACTTGTCATGTAAGCATAAGTGTCAGGATCTGTGTTCTATTATGCTTCACTGATATATATTAGCCATGAGAAATGCCTTTTGCTCTATTTCTACTGTATTTTCATAAGTAAGGTAATAGTGCCATCTTTAGTAATTGTATGCCACTACAACTGACCTTGGATTATAGAGATCGTATTGTATTATCTTTTTGCAAACTATGCAACTTTTCATATTAGGATAGTTACCCAGACCACCTGTTTTTGTCCAATTATATACATTTTATGTATCTTCTTTAGCTGTTGCCATAGCAATTATCAGGGTATAAGACCCTTTGTAACACGTAGCTTCTCTGAGAAGAGAGAAACTGTCTGCATTGCCTAGGTAAGGAAAACTATTGTTCTCCCAGTGATTCACACTGTAATGGTAGTAAGCCTGTATTACTGATCTGTAATAAATTTCATTAATTACTTGAGTACCACTTGGCTGTTGTCTCTTTGTTTTGTGCGGTTCCACCAAGAACCTGGGGGGGGGTGATTTATTACCTAGTTACATTTTGGTGACTGCGTGCAGGTAGAATGTACAAAAGGAGATTCACATTCAATTTATTTTGAATGTCGACTAGTGTAGTACAACTTTTGCCTACTTGGACCTACTCATGCTTACAGTGGTAGTGGTTGTGGTTGTGGCAGACCCACACTGTTTTGGTCTCAGGTATGGCAGACCCACATTTGACCCCCTTACACTCCCTTTACGAGTGACAGCATACCCCCTTGGCATGACCGTTCACCCACAGGGGACCAGAAAATGGTTGATGACAGTGCTAGGGTATTTTTACCAGTTTTCAATCTGCTTTATTGTTTGTCTACTTCTTATTTGTCATGTTTGATCTGTGCACAGAACTGAGACTTGATGTCTCAAACTACCTCTTATTCCATGGCAGATGGACAGATTTCGTACTGGATGAAAGTCTGCAGAAAAAACATTGCTGCTAATATCTGACCATTGCTTAGAGTCCAAACAGGCAACCGAGAAATACAACCTCAAAGGTCTTTTGGTTTCGGCTCTACATACTGCTGTTGAGAGTCACACAGTGAAGTGTGCCTCCTTGGAACTGCAAAATGTGTCTCTTAAAAAAAGAGATGAGCTTGCAGGCATCGGAGTTACAGAAAAAGGAAAAGAAACTAGTGGAGGAGACACAGTCACTCTGTGAAGCTAATTCCAGGCTGATGCACTGTACTGCTCAAGTTTGTTAAGAGATGATTGTGAAAGGCTGAAATGTGATAAGAAACAGCACATTTGAATATTTTGAGTGATACAAATGAAACTTTGAGAGATGAGAATGCTGAGTTGAAAGAGGATTACAAGCGTGTGAGTTGTGAGTTGGATAAAGAGCTTAGAGAAAACATCGAATTGGGGGCCGCGCATAGAGTTTTACAGAGAAAGATTGAGAGAGGTATTGAGCAGGGCACTGCAAAAGTCTGTCACAAGAAGTGTAGACAAAAGATGGTGAAGTTGCACCATCAATGGGAGGTTCTTACCAGCCATGTTCAGGCCATGAACAGGTTTCAGTATATGCCCATTGCGATTACGTCATCCAGTGATGACAACTGACTTGGATGATGAGGCAAGCCTTGTCACATGCAAGTCCAACAATTTCCGCTTGCCATTCACAAGATGGTGCCGATGTTGGCACACACACTGTGTTGCCATGTCTATGCAAACATGGCGGAGGCCACATACAACATCAAGATAACATCCCCCATGACACAGGCAGAGGACCTGTATTCCATGACGCACCTCTGCTTGCTCCTCTCACCAGGGCCAATAAGTTGGAGATTCACAGCATGGTTTGTGAAGTGATCAGTAGGATCATGGTCCTGGAGGATCAGAAACAGGCCATCCATGACCAAATTGACAAAATGTTGGAAGATTCTGTCACTCAGGATCATATATACCAGGCAGTTGCTGATGCTGCAGCAGAGGTTGCACTTCATGGGGCCATGCAACATATTAAACTGGGCATGACTACGCATACTTGCAACCCCCTGCAAGTCACTCATTCTGTCCAGCAAATTGCACAGAGCATCGGACAGATGGGCCCAACTGACAATCTCGGTTGCCATTTGGAGAAGATGTGCTCCCTTTGTGAGAAGCTCTCTCTCCAACCCCAGTACCAGGTTCAAGTCTTGTGACAAACAGTTGAACCTACCCTTTGGGCTAAGCTCTCAGAGACAGCACGGAGTGCTGAAAACTTTACCTTTGATGAAATTGCCACTGCCCTCATGTGCTTGGCCTACAAAGTCAAGCAAGGTGCAAAGGAAAGCCCAGCAGCCTACCACCAACGGTTGTGGCTTGTGTACAAAACTGACAAAGCCCTAGCAGATAAGCAATTTCATGTAGATCAAATTGAGCACAAGGATTTGTACATCCAGAACATGTATCTGGCCTTGTGAGAAAAGGTTGAACTCAATATTTTCCCGGACACTGACAAGTTTCAGGATGTCCTCACTAAGACGGAGTGAGCTTATCAGATCTACCTCTGCACCCTTTTTTCCAGCAAATCTAACAAGGTAGCTGCAGTACAGCCTACCCCTGATGCCCCCACCCACTATATGGTGGAGGGAAACAACCAGAAAAACAATACCCCTTCTGATGACAAACAGTCATACGGGGGGGGGCAGAACTACAGAAACAAATGGAACAATAGAGACAACAGAGGGAGGTGGAAAAATCCAAACACCCATCAAAATAGCCAGAACCAATACCGAAGCAGTCTGAGCTATCACCAAATCAGAGAAGAGAACGAGACCCTCCATAAGCTGTTGGAGGAAATTTGTGCCAAGAGGGGAGCTACAGCTACACGAACTATAGTTGCCCTAGCTCCAGCTGTCAAGCAATCGTGCAGCTAAGGAGAGATTGCCTTGATTACTGGCCAGGCTGATGCGACATCCAAGGCAGAACCACCTGTGCAGTCCATCACTGCACCTGTGACATCACAAGTACACTTGTACCCATTGCAAGACATACGGAAGGCCTTAGAAGATCCTGTAGGCCTTCGGTTTCAGGAACAGGAAGATGATGCTGATTCTGAATGCACAGATTGACAATTACAGGCCCTAGTCTGGATTGTGAGTAACCTGATTGTTGACAAAACGGACAGCCTTGTGTAAAGGTCATGGTCAGGGGCTGCCAACTCACCATGCTTCTGGACACTGGAGCAGCCATGTCAGTCCTCCGTGCTGAGGACCCAGCCTCATCTGACCGGTCTACCAGCTGGAAGATTAGTGCACAGGGTGTAGACGGTACCCAGCTACACACCTACCAATCTATTCCTCTACCTGTGGTAGTAGGCCACCTCAGGACTAACTTTGCTTTTGACCTCATGGTTTTACGCCATCACCCCAGCATATTGGGTAATGATTTCTTAGCATTACCTGGCTGTGTAGTGGACCTAGCCAACAGGCTACTCATTCAAATTAAAGGGCAATGTCATGCTGTTACCATCCCAGATTCACACATGGTGGTAGCTGTCTCCCATAACAACAAGGAGTATGACGTCATGGCTTTGTTCAACAGTCATGAACTGTTTTCAGAGCTTGCACCTCTGCTTCAAAAACACCTTGATGTGTTTGCCATCAACAAACATGACTGTGGTAGGATGCACACTACCATTGAAATCACAGGGCCTGATCCTGTGAGGCAAAAACAGTATCCATTTCCTGTTGAAGCCTTGCCATCACTTAGGGAAACCATCCAATCACTGCTTCAATAAGGAGTGATTAGGACCTGTGTCTCTACTGTCAACTCACCTATTTGGCCTGTGAAAAAGCCAAATGGGGCCTGGAGACTCTCAATTGACTACAGAAAACTTAATCAGGTTACTCTTAGCTGTGCATCAACAGTAGCATTAGCACCTGATGTACTCAAACTGTTGACACCTGACAAAAAGTGGTTCACAGCTCTTAACATTTCTAGTGGGGATTGGTCACTCCCATTAGCACAGTGAAGCTAATACAAATTTGCCTTCACCTTTGATGGATGTCAGTACACCTGGATCTGTCTTCCCTAGGGCTTTCATAACAGCCCCTCCCTCTTCCATCTCCATATGATGGATGCTCTGCAGGGATTCTCCACACCCCAGTGTCTCTTCAGTACATGGATGACTTGCTTCTAGCAACCACCATGAAAGAAGATAATTTGGCCCTTCTGGATGAACTTCTGTTTCTCCTCAAGACAGCAGGCCTCAAGTGCAACCCTTCCAAGGCACAATTGTGTGAGAAGGAGGTCATCTTCCTTGGCCTACATATTACAGACCAAGGCAGAAGCACAGCTGTCAAAAAGATTCAGGGCTTGCAAGATCGACCACTTCCTACTAGCATGGCAACACTCAGACACTTCTTAGGAATGGTAAACTACTCCAGGGATTTTATCCCTGACTTTGCCTTGAAGGCCACTCCCTTGTATGAACTTCTAAAGAAGGATGTCCCATGGACATGGGGCCCCACTCACACTGAAGCTGTGACACAGCTCAAGCAGGCTTTAGCCTCAGCCCTAGCACTGGTCAATCCTAACCCAGATCTTCTATTCCATTTGGAAACTGCCACATCTGATGTGGCCATGTCTGCAGTGCTGGCACAAAGTACAATGGGTATTTCAGGCCCATTGCCTATGCTTCTCAGATGCTGTCCCCAGTAGAGAGAAAGTATAGTCTCTGTGAAAGAACACTCTTGGCAACCTATTGGGCTGTCAAACATTTCATGTACATTATTAGGTATGCACCTATCATCTTGCATACTTGTCACACCCCAACCAACTTCTTGCTTTCAGACAAAGTAAAAGATGGTTCAGTTTCCAACACCAGACTCACCCACTGGTCTTTACTTTTGCAGGACAGGGACATCAAAGTACTACCTGTGAAAATGCCATTCATCTTGGCTCATGGTCTGCTCTACACAGGTAAACCCCATGACTGTGTACTCCAATCTCCTGACATACCTGAGCTGGGACCATTCTTTCCAGCTACACCTGATGTTTTAGAGGATACCAGCATGTATCACATTTTCACAGATGGCTCCCCCTCCTATGTGAAAAGAGAACAGGTAGCAGCATTTGGTGTGTTTGTAGTCCATCCAGATGGTGACTTTAAGCACATTGCTATGTCATTTCCTCACAGTATGCCGAATTGGCAGCTGTGGCCTGTGCTCTAGAGGACATGCCCCATGGTGCTAAAGATGCTATCATCTTTGCAAACTCCAGTTGGGTCTGCTCCTCCCTCACTGAATTTCTACCCTTCTGGGGGAGAAATAGCTTCACATCCTCTGATGGCACACCTGTCAAATATATGGATTTGTTTGTGTATATACACACACTGACACAACAGTTTACTCATAAACTGTACATTCACAAGGTAAAGGCTAACTGTAAAAATTACCCTTACCATGAATTCAATGATCGAGCGGACTCACTTGACAAAGCAGGTGCTCGAGGGGGAGGAGGAGACATGGTCAATAACTCAACCAGTAGCTCTGGCAGTCATTTTCTTAGCTGCCAACACCAGACAGAAACCACAACCAGAACCTCCACTGGTCCTTTCTGCTGCACAGAAATCTGTCCCAGAACTAAAAGATGTGTTCAAATACCTAGACAAAGGAACTGAACAGGAACTACCTACTGGTAGTCCATACAAGAGACATTCTGACAACATACACCTATCTCATGATCAGAAACTGATCTGATATAGGAAGGAAGATACAGGCCATAAACTGTGGGTTGTACCACAATCCTTACAAACCAAGTTCATCCATATGGGTAGTGACACTTCCACTGGTTGACACCCGGGGGCAGAAAACACCATCCAGAGACTTAAAACTGTCATCTGGTGGCCTGGTATGACCAAAGACATGGAGCACTTTGTGGACAACTGCATAGTATATGTCCAGAACAACCCTATTTTGGTGAAAAGAAATGCCAAATTATTGCCACAAAGGCAATCTGGACCATGGAATGTGATACAAATCGATTTAATTGGCCCCTTGACTAACTCCAGAAAGAACAACAAGTATGCACTTGTTGTCACAGATTTGTTTTCTAAGTGGGTTAAAGCATTCCCTACTTGGAATAACACGGCAAACACAACTGCCAAGATCCTGGTGGATAAATTGTTCTCCAGGTGGGTCCTACCCCTTTAGGTAGACTCAAACCAGGGAACCAGTTTTACAGCTGAGCTGATGAAGGAGACACTCCAAATGCTTGGAGTAGATCAGAAATTCCATACCCCATACCATTCTCAATCCTCAGGTCAGGTAGAAAGAGCAAATAAACAAATCAAGCAGATGTTATGCAGATTCATCAATGACAGTCTCAAGAATTGGGATTCCCTCTTGCCACTACTGGTGATGACAATCAGGAGCACGCCTGCAACAACTGCTCAGTGCACACCATATGAGGTTATGACTGGTAGAGCCATGAGATTAACTAAGCACCTGTTGATTGATCTCCACACCCTTACAGCAGATAGGGTATCTGTGGACAAATATGTTGGAAAACTTTGTGATGATAACATGAAAACACACTTGTTCACTGCAAATCATATGGGTAAGGCACAACAATAAGCAAAAGCCCATTTTGATAAACATGCCAAAGAAGTCAACTGGCAAGTTGGAGATCAAGTCATGTTTCTCCAGTACAGACCACTGGCTCACTCATTTACCAGCAAATGGGAAGGCCCATATCCCATTGCCAACAAACTCAGCCCAACTGTTTATCAGATCAGAGTTCAGCATCAGAAACAGATCACCGACAAGTGGTTCCATGCTAATCAGCTCAAGTTGTATAAAGGTGAATACTTACTTTTCCCAGCCCTCTTAGGGCGAAATAGTACCCCTCACTTAACAATCCTTTTTTCTGTTTCTTTCAGATATACTGGCAAGATGGCTATCTTGCACCTCCTTATCCTGGTGGGACTACTTTCTTTGACTTACTCTTAAGACAAACCCCTTTCGACTGAACACAGACGATGTATGGCACATTTGCTTGACAAACTCGAACATTCAGCTAGAGATGCACCCATCTCCTGCCCCAGGGAGTGTGTATAGATGTCCCCAACAAATTGATTATTGTTAAGGAAGGCTCAGACACCTATCTTAATGCCATGGTTGTTGCCCCAGACAAATCCACATTGCAGATACAATGGGATACTGATTTTAATGGTTGTACACTTCCTGTAGCATGTTTATCTAAAGGAACTTTTCATGAATGGCCCAACACAGGCATTGCACCAAATTGTACACTCTCAATTCGACAAGCTGCTTCTAGATATACTGGTCTATACAACTTAACTGCTCTGATAGATCCTACCTTTTGTGATTGCCTCACCTTTGAGGAGTCACAAGTTTTCTGTCTTCACAACTATATGGCTACTGAAGTTGTGTTCCTTTCTGTGGTCCCACCCACTGAAGAAGAACTGACTGAATGTCCTCCTCATGAGCCTGGTCCTCCTAGTGGTCTGACTGCCACATCTCTTCGAGGAGCCTTGATTAACAATCTACAATTTATGCATGTTCCAGTTATTTTTAATCTTACACACTGGAATATGGACAAGTTTGGTCTCTGTGACACGACCAACACTTCTAATTTTTTCAGTATGATGCTTCTAGGCATTGTAGCTGCTTACCAAACTCACACAAATGATCCAGTCAGTGGACCTCATGCCACTGAACATTTAGGAGTTGTTAGACCTGCTCCTAATACTAAAAGTAAATCATGCAGTAGGTGTGATACTGCAGATGTTACCAGTGTAGCAGGCACTGTCTTTGGACTTTTTGGTTCAGGAATGTCAATCTGGAATAGAGCAGATATAGCTGCTATTAAAGCACAAACATTAATCTTCCAACAAGCTATTAAAAATGATGTGTTATCACCACTGTTACATGGTGTAGATAGTTTAAGTAAGGAAGAGCATTTTATTGTTTATAACATGCAGGAAATAGCTAAAGGGTTCAACGACACTAGAAACAAAATTAATGAGTTGATTTTTCAAAACAACAAGGAGGCAGGCAAGCAATATATTGCCCGTGAACATTTATGCTCTGCTTATGGTTCTTATGTAATTGCCACGTTAACAGTCTCTTCAGGGACTTGGAAACAGGACACATCACTGATATTATTCATGATAGGAGAATGTCTAAATGGTATTGTCCTCATTGCAAATTTACTGCATGCATTACATTGTGTATGTCAAACTCTGTCAATATTTCTATGTCTACTGCTAGAAATCTTGGGTATGTTTCACGTTATCCAAATCAAGCACCATGCTATCTTATCAAACGCTGTTCAGTCCATGACAACATGTTCATTACCTTCACTGTGTCACTACCTCACTTTCACATCCACAAACTTCTGTCTTTGACAAACTGGCTTCTATTAATTCCATCAGATATCTTGATGAGAACATTTACCAAGAATGAACTGACTTGCCTTCTTTGCTAGTCCACCATCCTGTCTTACAAGCTTGGGTTGCACCTCATACCAACTGCTGCGCCAAGAAAGGACATTATTATATGTGCCGCTGTGATGTATTTGACATAATTAAACCTGTCTGCGGCTACTCTCTGGAACATCTGGACTGGTCGATTTCCTTGGGTGATGATCTGCCATTTAATCTGACTGAACAATCTTTGCTGCAAGCTGCATCTTCAGCTCCTGATGCTGAAACAGCTGCATCCTGATGCTACCTGGAGGTACATCACTTCACATCATGGCTCACCAACCAGTCATTTACTTGTCCTATACATCTACAACAATGGAGAGTTCCAACTGTACGAGTTACCTGCAATTCCCATGAGCAGCACTGTGTAGTGACAAATCATTATTCCTTTGTTTATGGTGCTAAAACTTATGCTATTAATTTTCCTAACTTCTGTTTTACTCCACAGCAGAAAACAGTCATTGGTCACTTTGTGATCACTCCTGTTCCTCTCCCTGAACCAGATGTTATTGATACTGATCCACAATACTTGCTTGCCTTGTCTCAATATTTGCCTATTTGCAATGTTCACATTGACCTATTGAACTTTCTTTGAAATCCCTTTTAGCTAGAAAGGATTCACTTCTTATCTATATTAGCAATAATATTGTATTTCTAAAGCTGGTGATGCTCTTAATACACTTATTCATGATGGTGATTTAAGCACTGCTCTTTCCAATACTTGGTTAGAATGAACTTTGAAAGCTTTCATTATTATCCAAGCATTTTTGATTGTTTTTCTAGTACTAACCATTTGCTGTCTGTGATGTACTCTTAGACAACATCACGAACAACTCAAATTCCTTTACAAGGCTCGTTCCTCAGGCTTGTAAACAATGGCTTCTGTAGCTCCATCTCACTAATTTTCTGTGGTTGTTCCCTTTTCTTTTGAAGGCAACAAGTGGGAATGTTATCCATGGTCCAGCACCCCTGATGGTGCCCCCACCTGGCAGGCAGCAACTTATGTAGGTATATGTACTAACCTTAGGGCAAAGACACTTGTCATATAAGCATAAGTGTCAGGATCTGTGTTCTGTTATGCTTCACTGATATATATATATATATATATATATATATATATATATATATATAGCCATGAGAAATACCTTTTGCTCTATTGTTACCGTATTTTCATATGTAAGGCAACAGTGCCATCTTTTGTAATTGTATACCACCACAACTGACCTTGGATTATTCTATTGTTATCTTTTTACAAGCTATGCAACTTTTCATACTAGTTAGGATAGTTACTCAGACCACCTGTTTATGTCCAATTATATACATTTTATTTATCTTCTTTAGCTGTTGCCATAGCAATTAGTAAGTAAGTAAGTAAACTTTATTTTTTAAGTGCCTTTCAGATACCAAGGCACTGTACAACAAAATAATCAAACAGCACAATGAGAAAAAACATACATTAAACATGTTTTTTAAAGCCTTCAGAAAAAGCCTTAGAAAACAAATAGGTTTTGGGCTCAGATTTAAAACTCAGGGTATAAGACCCTTTATAACACGCAGCTTCTCTGAGAAGAGAGAAACTGTCTGCATTGCCTAGGTAAGGAAAACTGGTGTTCTCCCAGTGATTCACACTGTAATGGTAGTAATCCTGTATTACTGATCTGTAATAAATTTCATTTATTACATGAGTACCACTTGCCTGTTGTTTCTTCCTTTTGTGCTGTTCCACCAAAAACCTGAGAGGGTGATTTATTACCTAGTTACAATGGACACACAGTCAATATGTCATTAAGGGCTAACTAAATAAATAGGCTGGGGGATCAAACTTTGCTTTTTAATACTTTCAGAGGCAAATTTTAATGGGAAATATAAAGCCCCATTTATTCTCACCTTTTTGGAACTGTTTGGCTGGTGTGGAGATCAAACACTTTTTACATTTGTAACTGTAAACCATTCAGACAGCAAATTGTTCTCACTCTTCTTCTCCTGTCCCTGATTAAAGAGCTGAAACTTTGTGTAAACAGTCACTTCACACAGAATTTCCTCTGATAGCCTGAGAGGAGATACACCTCACAATTGCGCATCAGGGCATTCCTTTCAGGAGGAGCCCCAGTATGTACCTGGTAGGAGGCTGTAAAAAAGCATTGCCTTGGTGCCTATAAACAGTTTTTAAACAGAAACAGAAATATGAAATGGGACTCATAGTCCCTCCTGTCTACCCATTTTTCTACCTCAGCTGTACCAACCTACTTTTGGACATGCCTAGACTAAAAGCCCCAGGGGCAGTTCAGCCCTTTCCCACCACCCTTTTCCTCCTCTACCTCCCTGCCTTTGTTTTCACTAACCATTAATAGCAGTCCCATCTCCCTAGAAACCTGTCTCTGTCTCAGTATTAAACTCCATCTTTGACTGACCATTCCATCTTTCCCTTACCTTTTCTGGAAAGAAGTACATTTTTACATTCCTCCAGAACCTACCCCCACTAGTTTATGCGCATGCCTTTGGTTGAGGATCCCTCACTAGGCTTAAATAGGTCATGACTCACCACCCTGTTTTTTCCCCTCAGATTTATAAAGGTTTCTACATGTTCTCTCTCTCTGTCTCTCTGTCTCTCTGTCTCTCTCTCTCTCTCTCTCTCTCCTGGCCTCCAGTGAGTACACGTTCAGACTGGCTAGGCACGCCTCATATGATTTTTCCTCCTGACCCTGCCTCATCCTTGTAGCCCACCTGTGGATACACTCTACAGGGTCCTTATCCTTTTTCAGGTATAGGCTCCAGAAATGGACACAGCACTCCAGGTGTGGCTTCACCAAGGTTCCATAGATGGGCAACACTACCTACTTTCTGTTTCTGGAGAACCCTTTCCCTAAACATCCCTTATCCAATTTGCTTTCACTAGTGCCCTGGTGAACTGGACCATTGACTTGAGGCTATCACTAATGATAACCCCTAAGTCCCTTTCCTCAATGGTCAGGAAGATTTTTCCATCCCCCATCCAGTAACCTGTTTTTGAGTTTCCCTTGCCTATGTGCATAATGCTGCACTTCTTAATATTAAACTTCAGTTGTCATACTTACACCATACCTCCAGCTTTTCTAGATCCCTCATCATACCCCTGACTCCCACTTCTGGGTCTACCCTACTACAAAATTTAGTTTCATTTGCAAAGAGACACATTTTTCCATTGATCTCTTCAATTTCACAAATAAACACATTAAACAGTGCTGGCCCAAGCACCGACCCCATAGTACCCCACTTGTGACCTTCCTGACCTCTAAGTGTTTCTCATTCACTACCATCCTTTGGGCCCTCCCTCTCAGTCAGTTTGCTACCCACCTGGTTAGGTTTTCACTCATTCAATAGAACGGCCACACATTAAAGCAAAATTAGATGCTCAGTATTACATTTATTAGAATAAGCAGTATTATACAATGGCAAGAAAATTTCCTGGACTCTGATTGGTCAATGTGTGCATGAGACAGTGATGTTATTACATAATAACATCACTGTATTGCTTTTGGAGGCTATGGCTGATGATCTTTATGCTATGGATAACGATCTTTATGCTATGGATGATGAGCTTTTGGATTCCTTAAAATAATTTTTTTTTTATTTTGTATGACAACGAGCCATTGTATAATAGCAATAAGGCACTCCAGGGATGTGTGTTATCGTGTAATAACGTCACTCCTGGGTGGTGGAAGCACTCGGCTTCGCCTCGCCTCCTGCTTCAACCCACCCCAGGAGTGACGTTATTACATGATAACACACACCCTGTCATGCCTTATTGCTTAAATAGCAAACATGGACAAACCAGCCTACTTCCTACATTTTGAGGCATGCTGCCTCTTCATCAGGGGATGTATGGCTATTGAGTCATTTGGTCTGAGACACTTTAAACCAACTGCATTATGCCTATTGGCTGTAAATTTTAAGCTCTAACCCAGATGTTTGCAGCCCCCGTGACTGCTGTCATTGAAGTCTCCACCCCCCAACCTTAATGTTATATGTATATGCAGAATTAGTGAAGGGATAACAATGTGTAGGCAGGTCCTCCTTTATGTAAATATTCATAGTCACTGAACAATAATTATATGTAAGTATATATGTTTTGCTATATTGTGTAACTAATTTAAACATCTATATTTGTATATATTATCTTGTAGGATACTATACACTGTCTTTTACTGTACTGTACATCTATGTCCTTAACTGTATGTAACTAATTCCATGTTGCCCCTGAAAAAGTGACTTCTCATCTCAGAGGGCTTACCCAGTGATCACAATTTAAATAAATAAATAAATAAATTTGCCGAATCAGAACGCGATCACCTGGGAAGTGGCTATGTCATATTAGAAGCCACTATTGTGTTGCAATTTGTTAACAGACATAGTGAAGATAGGAAGACAAACACACAAACATTTACAAGATACAAAATTTGGTTCACATGAAAAATAGCTGCAAAACTGATTAGACAATTTAAATACCATAATTACTCTGATAGAACACTTACTAAAGTAAACTATCTGCTGACAGAATAGAATCACAGAATTTGATAGATCATATAATATATGCAAAAGCACAAATCTTTGTTCACAAGTAAACGGAGATTAAATCAGTTCCTATCCATATTCAATAAACAGTTCCAGTTCTTATAGCACCAGTATCAATCAGCCAAGAAAGCACTTTCCTTGGCTGGTTGGTACTGGTGCTATAAGCATGATTATGCACTTAATAAGTAGTTCAAAGTTACTTTATGCAGAAAGGAATATAGGTGTTCGGTGTCCCCTGCAGGTTAGTCCACTGTGTGCATCATCAGAGGGCTGGCCGTCTGGGACTCTAGGTGAAGTAGTTGTCAGTATGGCCAGTGGGGCTTGCAGGATAAACCAGATTAAAAGAAATATTCCAGGCTAGTAAATTGTTTACAAATTACACTTTGCAGATTTGTAAATCATTTCCTATAAGTCCCATTGCGAAGGAAGGGGCGATAATAGCCACCCATTGAACTGCAGACATAACCTTTGTATTCAGTGTGTGTCTGCAATTTAGTGAGGAGTTATGTTTCTGCAACATTGATGATAGTCTGAAGGTAGTTCAATGAATGTGTTTTTTGACTGTTATACATGGATAATTTGGGCATTCGCACTCTCTGTCCCATGGGGGGTACTGTGAAAGCAAATGAACCCCCTTGAGGAGGGTTCCACCACTAGAAGTGTCATTGGAACATAATTCTTTTAGACTAAAGGTACATCAGGAAGAAGCCCTGAAGTACTGTGCAGCAGGTGGAGAACACAGAGACTGAGTATTGACTGGTAGCAGCTAGCGATGACTGATAACAGAGACTGATTTGAGCAATGAATGATAGCAACTGGTAAGTGATAGCAGACAGATGCATTACTTCCATAAGGAGTGAGGGAATGGCAGTTCAGAAGGATAAGAGAGCCACTATCTAACTCTAGCCCACTGTGGAAACCTACTACTGGGGTAAACGCCATACTTAAATATGCACACTACATTAAGGTCTTTGGCACTTAGGAGAGAAAAAACCCTGTGGAGGAAACCTCTGGTGGTCCATGGCATGTGCCCCATCTCTCCTGTTATAGGAAGTGACAGCTAAGAATGCTAATTTGGAGTTAGAAAGTCAGGGGAAGTTTTGGAAGGGATAATGCTCTCTATTCCTCTAACGGGATAATGCTGTGTGTGCCACACGTCTGTCTCTGCAGGGTAGGTAGGAGGGGGGAGTGGATCATTATGTAAGAGACAACATAAAAGCTACTGAAATACAGGGAAAGCAAGGAAGAGGGGAGGTATAGTGGGTCACCCTGGAGACAAGGAAAGGGGCCACTATTCGTACAGGGATGATCTACGGACCTCCAGCACAGGGAGAAGAGGCAGATAAGAAATTGTTGGAAGCAATCCAAAAGATGTCTCACAAAGGGGAAGTATTGCCAGTGAGGGACTTCAATCTACCGGACATAGATTGGAGCCTCCCAGCTGCTGCAACAACCAGGAGTAGGGATATCCTGGACTCCCTGCAAGGGGCATTCCTCAAACAACTAGTTATGGAACCCACTCATGAGGGGGCATTAACGGACCTGGTACTGACAAACAGAGACAGGATTGCTGATGTCACAGTGGTTGATCATCTGTGGGCCAGTGATCACTGCATGGTGTGGTTTGATAAAAAATGGGGTCAGAATCAAGCCATACAAAGATGAGGGTCCTGGACTTCAGGAGGGCTGATTTTAAGAAAATGGGGGAATGGCTGAGTGATGCTGTGGTAGGGTTAGGGAAAATGGGGGGGGGGGTTGAGGAACAGTGGGCAAAAATAAAAGCTGGGCATTGAAAAGGCTATAAATATATGTATCAGGAAGGTTAACAAGAGTAAGAAAAAAAGAGCCCACTATGGTTCTTGAAGGAAGTAGCAGAAAAAGTCAGAGCAAAGCAAACGGTACAAAAGAAGACAGAAGGACAAGGAGGAGAGGGGACATATCTGGGAGAAGCAGAGGGAGGCAAGGAAGGTGGTTGGGGTACAAAGCTCAAACAGAATAAAATATTGCAAAATCAGTAAGAAAAGGGGATACAACATTTTTTAGATATAAAAGGGAAACGAGAAAGACCAAGCGAGGGATAGTAAGGCTGAAAGAGGAAGGAGGGGGAATGTGTGGAAGAGGACCACCAAAAAGCAGATATATTGAACAAATACTTCTGCTTAGTATTTAAGGTGGAGGAGGATTGAAATGGGCCAAAGATAAAAGACAAGGGTATAATGGGATGGGAGGTGGACACAAGGCCTTTTACACAAGAAAGAGTGCTAAAGGAGCTATAAGTGTTAAAAGTGGACAAGGCACTGGGACCAGACGGGGTGCACCCCAGGATACTGAAGGAATTGAAAAAGGAACTGGCTGCACCTCTGACGGCTCTTTTCAACCTATCATTGGAAATAAGGGTAGTATCAGGGGATTGGAGGAGGGCAGATGTAGTCCCATTCCACAAATGTGGAAATAAGCAGGAGGCAGGAGATTACAGGCCTGTCAGACTAATGTTGGTGGTGGGCAAGGTAATGGAATCACTACTGAAGGAAAGGATTGGGGAATACCTTGCTGACAATGGTCTACAGGATCCAAGGCAACATGGTTTCATGGGGGCGGTCTTCCCAGACAAACCTGATTGAGTTCTTTGATTGGGTAACCAGAGAAGCGGATCAAGGAGGGGCAGTGGACGTGGCCTACCTGATTTCAGCAAGGCCTTCAACACCATTCCACATAGGAGACTCATAAGCAAGCTGAGAAGCCCAGGTGTAGGGCCTAAAATAGTAAAATGGGTAGAAAGTTTGCTGAGCAGTAGGAGTCAGAGGTGATGGTAAATGGCATCCACTCTGGAACAGGCAAAGTGACCAGTGGGGTGCCACAAGGATCAGAACTTAGGCCAGTCCTCTTCAATATCTTTATTAGTGACATTACAGAAGGACTGGAAGGGAATGCTTGCCTGTTCGCAGACAATACAAAACTCTGCAACAGAGTAGACACACGGGGTTAGAAAAATTGAGGGACAATTTAAAGAAACTGGAAGAATGGTCATGGGTATGGCAGCTGGGTATTAATGCAAAAAAGTGTAAAATCATGCACATGGAGCACAGAAACCCAGGGGCAACATACCAACTGGGAGAAGAGGTATTAACAAAGCAGGAAAGGGACCTGAGGTTCATCATTTCTAATAAACTGACGGTAGCAAAGCAGTGTGACAAGGCAATGGGTAAGGCTAGCGGAATGCTTGGATGCATAGTGAAGGGTATCACCAGCACAAGGAGGGAGGGAGGTAATAATACCCCATGTTTAGATCACTGGTGAGACCTCACCTTGAGTGCTGTGTACAGTTCTGGAGGCACCATCTCTGAAAGGACATTGATAGGGTGGAGGCAGTACAAAGGAGAGCAACCAAAATGGTGCAGGGCCTACATCAGAAGCTGTATGAGGAGAGGCTTAAGGATTTGAATATGTACTCCCTAGAAGACAGGAGGGAATGAGGGGATATGATAGAGACATTCAAGTACCTCACAGGAGTAAACAAGATGCAGGAAGGGAGCATTTTCCAAAGGAAAAGATACTTAAGGACAAGAGGTCACAATATGAAGCTGGGGGGGGGGAGGCTCAGAGGAAATGTGAAGAAGTACTTCTTCATGGAGAGGGTGGTGGATGCCTGGAACAGCCTCTTAGAGGAAGTGGTGGGGGCTAGAATGGTCATGGAATTTAAGAATGTATGTGATAGACATAAGGGAATCTTAGAAGTAAGAGAGGGGTGTAGGCCAGAGTCCAGGTAGGGTCTCCGGTAGCACCATAGGTAGGAAACTTAGGGCAGAATGGGTGGGCCAAGTGTCCCTTATTTGCCAACAACTTCTATGTTTCTATGTTACCTGGACTCCTTTGCTGCCATGACCAGCACTTCCTGCCATCTCTGTGCTCGCCTCCACCCTGGGACTGCAGCCTGGTGGGGCACCGGAGGAGCACTTCTTGCCTACCAAGCTGCTTTCTGCTTGGTGATTGCCACACAGCAATGTGTGTGCACATTCAAGCAGCTGCCTGCTAGAATGTATGAGCTGCCTTGGAGTAGCTTTAATGTTTGAATGGCGCTAAGCATACCTGCCAGAAAAATTATTGCCACATCCTCACAGCCACCCACAGCAACTCCCTCTACAGTGCTCGGGCCACAAGGGACACCAGTAAGCATCAGGGGCCTCGGAAGCACTAGGAGGGGATGGAACAAAAAGGACTCCATGTGTTTGGTGCCTCTGCATCTTTAAGGACAACATAGTACCAGCTGCGCAGCAACAGAGACTGCTCTGCTGTGTGGGGATATGAAATAGATCTCCTGACATGGAGCAGAAAGCCCAATTTTACCCAACACCACCACTGGAATAATAGGCAAAGGTGTGACTACAACACCAGGGGTAAGCCACAGTAAACACAGGACAGGAGTCTATAAAAAGAACTTTGAGATTGGAGCACTGTGTTCTTCAGAAAGACGGTCACCATCTTGCCATCCCCTGACCTCACTGCCAGCAAATTTGAGGTCAGGGATCTCTGCACCTGATTCCTAAAGCCTTCTGGGAGAATGACTGTGCTGCATGTTTGGTGCCCTTTCAACCAACCAATAGGGCATTGAGCGGACATTTTGAATACTGATCAAAAGTGAATAGACAGTCCTCTATACCAATTAGAAGCTGACATTAATCTCCATAGTGCTCAGGGTAGTTACAGAAGGGGAGCTGTCAGTTAGCTCTCAGAGAGTGAGGAGGGTGGGGGCTGCTGGTGAGAGCCATCCAGTGAAGCCTGCCTGGGCTTCCACAGTCAGCCATCATGGAGTGAATTTAAAAGGTTTCCATAACCTGTTGATCCAGAGACTGAACTATGTATTTGTCTACTGAAAGTGTCAAGACAGCATTTCTCTGAAGGACTGTGACCTGTCTTGAGAGTCAAGGAGGTAAATGTGTGCCACAGCTGCTAGCATTAGGGCACCAGAGACTGAGTACAACTGTAAAGGAAAACCTGTATCGATCCAGCAGACAGTCTGGGAGATGGCTGGTTAGTACTAATGCCAAGTACTAGCTAATGCTCAACACCTAGTGATCTGAAGCCTGGACGTGGGTGTGAGGCATGTTGCCCCTGCTCCTTAGACTGGTCTATGCTGTGGAGGAGCAGGGAGAGGGAAGAGCCTGAGGGGTCCAGAACATTGCAGATGCCGAGAGTCTGAGTTACATCTAGAGGCACCTGAGACCTGAAGCATCTTCAAGCTGCTTCCCCCAACTGCAACAACTGAACCATCAACCTGAGAGAAACTGCATCTGCAGGGGAGGAGGAGGAGCCCAGTTCACAGGAAAGCAATACAACAGAACTGTGAGTACTCTCGGGGCTTGCCCAGCAACTGGGGAAGTTTGTACAAAACTGCTACCAAATCAACAGAATTGGCCAATGGGCCAGGAGTTACAAATACCTCATTTGGAGGTTCTGCCATTTAAGCAATTGCATGGCCTGTGGGGGTTTGAGTTTGGAAAGTATTTGTTCTGCTTGTTTTAAAGTCCACCACAGGCCAACCAGCTGTAACATCACTGGGCCTGCACCGTTGCAACAGCTGGGTACCCAGTGAAGCACCAGGAGCTCCCTTTATAAGGCTTAAGCGTTAAAACTGGTACCAGTGGGTAGTACCCCCAGTACAGGTGGGCTAGTAAAGCTAAAAGTTTTACATTTTTTTTGTTACTGCCTTGTCTTGCCTGATGGGTTGGGCACTGTTGTTGCTTTCTTTAAAATGTTTTACAGGCCAAGCCTAGTCAGGCACCTAACTTTGGTCCTACCCATACTGTTCACGAGTTTCTGTCAAAAAAACCTTTTGCTTTGCATTTCCCCATCTCTTGTGAATATCTCCCAATAAATATTTTGTTCACATTTTACATTTTGTCCCATGAACATGGTATTAGTGTAAGTCACTTATTGCACTTTTGTTGAATTTAAGGTTGCAGTATGATTTTACACATGCAGGGGGACACTGTGGGGAGGTAGGGAAGTACTACATCCCAGGGAGCTGTACCACTGTGACACCAGGTCCATTTAAATTTTACTTTGTGTGGAGCCACCCTGCTAAATTTAAAAGATCTAGATTCAACCCCCAAATTAAAAAAATCAGAACCCAGGCCCCTCAACCTTGTCTGAGCCCACAATGCAGGGGTAATAACCGCAACATCCATGGCTGCCTGGTTACATCTATGTTTGCTATTTTGTATATGTTTCACTGTGATCCACGAGTGCACAGAATTGTCTTTGATGGGCATATTGCCTTCTGATGTCCAAACTCCCATGATCCCAGATTCAAAGTATTATGTTCTGATATAAAACTTAATACGATGCACTGGTGGCAGCATGGAGGAGCACAGACAAGGAGTTCATTCTCAAACTCTGCCTCCTCTTTCCCAAAGTGTGCAGCCTCAGAGACTCCTCTCAGGCTGGGAATAAACTCGTTCTCAGTAGACTTGGCAGGTCAGTACCTTCCACAGCTTGTCCGATTGCCTAAATCCCCAGAGACTAGTTAAGGGGCACATTAACAGTCACCCATCTTCACCTCTGTAATGTTCTTCAACAAGGAAACCACTGTAGTATGTAAGCATGATCATGCCACTTGCTACATGCACACTTCAGGGCAGATGGAAGCTGCTGATTGGCTAATTAGTCAGGGCTCTGTGGCACCATGTGCTTGTACTATCACAGAAACAAACCACAATCAAGTAGACCAACCAATCAGGAAGTTTTATTCTTTGTGTTTGTGGCAGAGCTGCACTGTATTGAGAAGCCAGGCAGCAGCCAAGAAGAGATGTTAAAACAATGTGCCAAGTGCCCTGGTCAGCAGTGTCAGCTTTGTCACTATCTAAAATGATGACATGAAACACTGAATAGTTCAAAAGGCAGTATAATATAGTTGTTAAGACCACTGGGCTGCAAAGCTGGAGAACTGGGATTGAATCCCACAGTCATGACTTGCATACTGTGTGACCATGAGCAAGTCATTTAACTTCCTTGTGCTCACAGGATGCATCTGGAAACATGCCTTGGCTTAATGTGTCTTTCCTGGTCAAAAATTGTAAAAAACAAACAAACAAACAAACAAAGCAGAATGCTGCTGAAAACTAGGGACAACCATTTTTTTTTAAATGTGTGCTTCCAGTAATTTAAAAACTAACAAAGTTCTAGGACATCAAAAATGGGGAAAAGGATATCTCACAGGAGACAGACAGAAAAAGGAATTCTAAATATAATAAAAAGGTGTGGCAGCAACATTTCTGTCATGGCATGGATTGTTACTTTAGCACTGAAGTGGGTGGAGTGGATTAGAAACTCTGAGAAACAGCTGCCAGATTATGCTATTATCATAAGATTGTCCATCTTTATTTATTTATTGATTTATTATTTGTTCACTGGCTAGGTGGCCTGGTCCCAGGGTCTGTTTTCAGACATGACCTGGGGCATGAAAATGGCACACAACAGAACAGTAGGAATGCAGGCTGCACAGGGAAAATCATAACTATAGTTAACAAATAGGATATCCATACAATTCAATATGATTACATAGTCTGACATGTGGGACACAGGCCCTAAAAATATGGGACAGGTCATCAGAACATGAATATTCATGCTCAGAGCTCTGTAAAAAAACAGTAACCTAGTTTTTATATAATTTGCTGTCAAAAGACTATCAATGGTTAATACAAATTTCTCTTTAAAATCTCAGTGTACAGCGATCTTGTTGTGGGGGATAGAGCCAGGGTTGCCAAATGATAAAATGCAGTGTGTCCCCACTAATGTGGGGTAGTTGAGTAGTATGTACAGGAGATGAAAATATTGAAGGTTGTAGAGTGCAACAGCATAAGAAGAAATACGCTACAGCAGCAGAAGGTGCTTAGGGTCCAGGGCAAGTCTACAGTAGGAAACAAAGGAGAATAATGATGATGATGATGATGGCGATAATGATGCTGTTTTATGGACAGAAAGTGGAGGGACTGCTCAATAGGAGGAGGAAAAATAGACTGCTGGTAGTATAGAAGAGGCAGCCTGGCTAGGGCCCGAGGATTAAGCTGGCAGCCATAGCCCAAGCAATCAGCTGCAAACAGGGTGAAGGACAGCCTCAGGAGGAGGATAGTCATGATCCTTGCCCTACCCACTCTTATCTGTAGCCACCCCATCCATGAGTTGTGTGAATGTGACTAAGCCTGTATGATGGTCTCTAAACAAAGTCTTCAAGGCCTTCGGATGGATGATTCCTAAGGTTGGGATATTAGGGAGGACTTAGAATGTGATGTGGTGCCTCTGTTAATGAGGATGCTTTTGCTAAGGTGCTGCCAGGGTGTTTTGCTACAGGACAGAAAATATAACCTCCCACCCTCAGTAACAGGGACTGCAATAACACAATCCCCTGCCACTTATCGCTCTAAGCATGCAGATGAACAATAACACAGTAATAGCAAGATATGCAGGAATTGCAAAATAACGAAGGGAAGTCATTGGGGACAGGATCAGGATCTGGAATGAGGAAAAGGTTAAATGCAACACAGGTTATAATCCCACCCCCTCCAATAGGCAGACAATCCCAAATTCCACCCAGTGGTGCACCAGTTAACCTCACAGTCTCTTTGGTGGCTTTTATAGCCTATAGTATGCATGCAGTCTGGTCAATGCAGGCCTAAGAAGATGAAACTCTGTGTGATACTGTTAGATTGCTGAAAATTTAGTAAAGCTTGACCACAAATGTCAATGAAAGTAATGACAGTTGCTCCTGGCTTGAACAGTCTGTCTACCGGGTGTAGAACTATGGCTGAGCAGGAAGCCCAGGGTCTTTTAAACTATCCGTAGTTATAATAGGTGTTTGGGTGATGACCAGTACTCATGACCTTTAGTTGCTGCAGAGATGCTTTAGGACTCCTTCCTCTGGACACCTATATGTTGTGTAAAGGTGCAGTGGACCCAACTTCCTTCCAATGATGAGAGGTGTGGGCTGTGGTGAATCTGATGAGTCTAGTCCTCTTCAGCCCATGGGGGACTTATCTTCATCTACCATGAAAAGCAGGTATCACTAAGAGTAATTGAAGTGTGTGCTCCTGCCAAGACAAGTCCTGGCAGCATTTTGAGAGAGCAGTGACTGACCACTCGTACAGCTCTGGAGCTACAATAGTGCAAGCCCTCTTACTCCAGATGTACTGGAGCTCCTGCTTCTTTGCACCAAAGCTCTGCAAGGACAGCTAGAGTTCAATTTGTGAGAAACCCTTGTAGAGGGATTGCAGCAGAGTTTCATACAAAAGCATGGCAGCAGAATATAATCTACCCAAGGATACTGTTCAGTCAACCATCACCAAGCACGTCTGACTTTTTTACACTCTCAAGCTAATCTCAAGACACACAGTGACTAATTCCCTGAGCCCAGATATGGAGACTCAGTGATGGTTGACTGAACAGCATTACTTGGGTAGATTATGACAATTTATTTATTTATGTATTTATTGAATTGATTTATTTAAATATGTAGATTGGGAAAGGCATAATAAGCTGAAGAAAAAGAACAGTTATCTATAACAGCAGCAAGCATTGTACAGTGTGCAACTGTGCATAAAGAGACAAGGAGCAAAATGTACCTGTAACAGTAATAAACTCTGTGTGATGAGAGGACAGAGATGTGCTGGGGAATGAGATTAAAATTGTTGCCAGATGCAGAAGCAGCTACCCCTGAGAGGAAATTACAATCCATTTGTCCTATAAAAACAGGCTCCCTGGTCAGTTAATGAGGGAGCTTCAAAGAACCCAAGGTCTTTCATGTCAGGAAACTATCCCGGCCATGCAGCCACCACCTGTAGAGGCAGACATGGCTTAGAACAAAAGAAGGGGTTTGTTATTACACCAAACCCAAGGTACTGGTTTAGACCAGCTTTCCAGAGAGGTGGTAACCCCAGGAGGCAAAGAAAGCATCAAATCCATGATGTCAGAGTGACCGCAGGGTTCCATTCTCTCTCCCATGTTGTTTGCAGTGTATATGCTGCCATTGGGAGAGATTATTAGGCAGTACGGTTTGAGTTTTCACTGCTTTGCAGATGATACTCAACTGTACATGTCCTTTGTACTCAGTCAGGATGTGTTCTTCCCAGTGTTTAACAACTGTCTAGCTGAAATCCAAGACTGGATGAGTGCGAACTGGCTGGGGTTGAACCCAGCTAAAACTGAGGTGCTGGTCGTGGACCAAGATCATCGAGAGGTGGGTTTGTCAGTGGCATTACCCTCTGGGCTATGGCTTGGGGGTGTTCAGCTGACTGCCTCAGACTGGGTGTAGAACCTGGGCGTTATGATGGCCTAACCCTGAAATCTCAGTTGGTGGCAGTAGTCCAAACCTCTTTTTACCACCTGAGGAATATCGCCCGGACGAAACATCTGGTTCCTCCTGAGGATCTTCCAATGTTGGTCCATGCCTTCATTACCTCCCGCCTTGACTACTGCAATGCCCTTTACCTAGGGCTACCAGGGGTTGATATCCGCCGCCTGCAGCTAGTGCAGAATGGAGCAGCCAGGCTATTGACTGGTACTTCTAGGACCAGTCATATAACGCCTACGTTCCGCGGACTGCACTAGCTGCCAGTACAGTGGTGGATCACCTTCAAGGTCGGTTTGCTGACCTATAAAGCCCTACACAATCAGGGACCTAGTTACTTGCAAGATCTCCTTTGCCCTTACTGCCCCCTCCACCCTCTCCAATCCACTGATGAGGGATTGCTAGAGATTCCCAGGGTCCATTTAAAGACATCTGGGGCCTGGTCTTTTAGTTTTGTGGCCCCAACCCTGTGGAATTCTCTACCTCATTCGGTGCAAGCTGCTTGACCGTCAAGAGTTTTAAAACTGCATTGAAAGCACATTTATTTAGCCTGGCTTATTCTGGTTCTTATGCCACCTCTGTAATTTATATAGTTTAAATTCTGGGTTTTATCAACTAATGGTGTTACTGTGTTTTTATGATGCTTTTATGATGCCTATTTTATCTACAAGCGCCTTGGCTGCAGAAAGGCGCTTTTTTATAAATAACATTTTCATTGATTGATTGATTGATGTGACATGGAGGGCTGGCAGCTGAAGGCTTTTGAGGTCATGTCAGGCCCTAGCAAGTTAATAAGTGTTAGGGATTCATACTTGCACCATCTAAGAGTTGGTCTGCATGGCTCACTAAGGATCCTCTGTGGTAAGAGCCTACTGCATTAGATTTAAGAAGTTGTAGGATGTTTTTTCTGGTTGTTTCTTCTGCTGCGTGCAAACCATTTCTTTTCAATTTCTGTAGTAACCCTCTAATTCCCATAATGTTTGTGTGTGTGTGATATCCTGTAGATTGTGTAAATATTGTGAAGTAGCAAATATTGGGCCCTATGCACAAAAGGGAAGAAAGTATGCACCAGAGGCATGTACCCCACCTGCATAGCACAGTGCCCACAGACAGGTGCATTCACTATCACTGGCCACCTGTCTGTGGCCCTGCCCCCCAGGGGCATAGGATCATGGAGAGTGGAGGAGTAGAGTAGTAGACCCAGGTGGGCAGCCAATCTGATGCCCGTCCTTGGTCCCAGAGTGGATCCCCTGCTCAGTTGGAGCAGGGCAGTGTGGGAAGTCGTGGGTCCTTGTGCGTGAATAGCACACACAGGCACTGGGGAATGTACCGTTGTTCCCTGGTGTCTAGTGGTTGCTCCCACTGTCCGATCCCCATCCCTGGGGCACCATGCCTTGCCTGGTGCACAGATGCCCCCCAAACTGAGCTCCTGCCCTGGTCCCGTAAGTCTGTTCTCTCCTCTCCTCTATATCAGAATCCTGGCCCTGGTCCCGTAGGGCAGTGCCCTCCCCCAACCCCACATCAGAACCCTGGTCCCGGTCCTGCAAGTCAGTGACAATTCTTTCCCCACAACCAGAACCCCATCCCGGTGGTCTCTGTCCAGTAGTGCACAGATTGCTCCCCTGGCCCCTGATCCTGGCCCCCCAGCCCCTCACTGGTGGTGGTTAGTTTGCCCTATAAATAGGCAGCATGCTCTGAGCATCAGTCAGATGATGGGTGGCCAAGGTGGTATGTGGAGGGATGTACCACATGCTGTGCATCACCGCAGCACCAACATACAGGTACGGGGGATGAGGTGGTATTGTCAGTGCTGTGGGGGGCCACAAACCATCACTGAGGGGGCCAGGGGGCCAGGATCAGGGGCTGGGGGAAATCTGTGCAACTCTGGATGGACAGGGGCTGCCGGGATGGGTCTCTGGTTGCGGGGGATGTCACTGACTTGTGCAGTTGGGGGAGGGAACTGCACTACAGGGCCAAGGTTCTGATGTGGGGGGGAGAGAGCTGCCATATGGGACTAGGGCCGGGGTTCTGTGTGCACATGTGCAGGGCTAGATGCATAGCAAAGTTGCAGCAGGGACCCCCCAGCTATATCCAGCACCCTCCTGTGCCCCCCAGTATGCAGCACTATGCGCCTTTGTGAATTAAGTGTAGTGTAGGCATTCCCCCAACACTCTCCTCTGGACTGTGCTGGCATGTGGTTGCCTGCGTGGACAGTGAATCAGGTGTGCATCTGGCCTGCATACTGCTAGTGAATGCCATGGGACCCTGGCTGCATGGCATTCATGCGTATTGTTGCCTATGTGCCTCAGATATGTGGCGTGTAGGCCACCATTTTTTTTGTGCACAGGGCCCATTATTTTTATATATTTCATGCCTCTGTGACTGAATCTTATGGGAGAATATTTAATTATTGTTACTGACAAATCCATGCTCTGTCTCTGAAGAGGGAGAAGACAACTACAGTTACAATATCCTAAAAAGTGAAGTGTTTATTCAGGAGTGGCAGAGGAAGGCCATTTTTCCATAGCCAAAAAGGAGCACTGTACTATGTGGGCAGTGGCTTTGGTGAGATTTGGACTGAGAGAATACCTAGGTAAGACAGTAACTTCTGAGTTGTGCAGCTACTGAGATACCTTTACAGGTGTTGAGGGTTGAAAAACTTGGCAAGCTGTTGCTGACTGCATCCTGAGTGTTGACAGGTTGTAACAAACTACAGCCAGTAGGACAGGTTGTGACAAACCTGCACCAGTGGTGTGGGTTGGAAAAGGATTGTAAATAACCTAGTTAACTATCCAGTCACAGAACAGGATATTACATAAGGGAACACAATGTATACTACTACTGTTATTTTTGTTTCAAGCAAGAGTAGTTAGAGAGAAGACATTATGTCTGGATCATATGAAAAGTGCACTTTGCTAAACTTGCAAGAGTTGTGCAAAAGGAGAGGGGTGGGTTATGAGGAAAGTCAATCAAGGGCAGAACTCATAAACATCCTCGACGAAAGTGACCAGGGAAGAGCTGTAAAAGTGGTCACTGCTAGCCAAAGTCATGAGACAGAGGTTGGAGGGCATGAAAGTGAGCCAGAAGTGGGGACTGAGGCAGTATTGCAGGTACAGAGGTTGAAGCTGGAGCTTTTCCTGGTTCAGGCAAAGGTTGAGGCAGGGCTGCAGAAGATGCAGCTTGAAGTAAAAGAGCTATAGGAGGAGAAGCAAAAGGCTGAGGCAGAGCTGTGCAAGATGAAGTTGGAAGCAGAGAAATGAAAGAAAGAGCGAGAGGAGCAAGAGAAGGAGGTGAAGCAAAAGGCTGATGTGTAGAAGCAGATGGCTGAGGCAGAGCTGCAGTGGATACAGCTGGAAGCAGAGGAGCGAGAGAAAGAGCACCAGCACAAGATCCAGATGATGGAGTGTGAGCATGAGAGACAGATGGAGATTCTGCACCAGATAATGCACCAGAAGAACACACTGCAAGCTGTGAGTAATGGCATGAGGGGTTGACCCAGGAAGACAAAATTAATTATAAAATATTTCCCAGATATCAGGAGGGGGATTATCTTTATTTGTTTTTAAGATCTTTCAAGAGAATGTGTGGGCAATTTGCATTGGGCTGGGCTACTTGGGAAACTCACCTATTGTCACTGCTTACAGGCAAGGCATTAGAAGCTTTTGCAAGAATGGACTGTGATAAAGGGAGAAACGCCTTGCTAAAGCATTTTAACTCCCGAGGTCTATTAGACAGGTGTACCGGCCTAATCTTTCAATTTACCATGCAGAGGTTGGTTTCTCTGCAGATTCCTGTGTAGATAGACCTCACTTTTCAGAATGTGCTCGTTATCCCCGAGAAAATTGGTGGATGGCCCCTTGGGGGTCTATTTCTTATTTTGGACATTGTGGGCTCTCCAGGCCCCACAGCTCAGCCTAGGAATACTCGATTTACAATTCCAAGGTGCCATTTTCTACATTTATTGCCATGCCAAGTTGGATGGAACAACTTAGAAAACCCAAAATGGCCACCAAAATCCAATATGGCCACCATATCGCTAGTAAATACTTGATTTGCTAATAATTTCCAAATCCCTAGCTTCCAAGATACTGATTATCAATGATTCATGAACATTTATATATTGAACATTTATTCATGAACATTTATGACATCTATATATTGCTTTGAGGATCCCTGTTAGACACAGGACCAAATGCACACATTAATACTACATAAAACAACTGAATTCACGAGGCAATTTACTGATAAAATAGTTTGAAGTGCATACAGTAATGCTTAAAATCTAAATGTTATATGTGCTGATTTGTTTTTTAGAATTAAGTCATTTTATGAATGATTTGACCCAATACTATGAATAGTTTGGGTCAACAGTACACCTTGGTTGTAATAGTTTTGAAGTCATTATATTGGAGTCCACTCTGGATCTGAACTGTCACATTCAATCCTGAAGCTTGAAGATTCATCTGCAGAAGTTTGTTCATTGGCTGCCGATGTGTCATTTTCAGTGTCAGCATCTCCTGTACAATCAGCCATTGGCACTGTGGTTGAAGGTTTTTGTTTGGTCTTCTGTGTGTCTTTGAAGTGTTGACTCACCTTCGTCATCTGCCTCATCTCTGTCAGCTGCACATCATCAGCCGGCTAACCTTCTGCCCTTTCTTCTATGACATAGGATGTCAGGTAACTGAAACCCAGTGAACCACACAGGTTTCAGCGTTTCATCCTCTTGTTTCCATCCTGACAAACAAGGGTCAACTTTCAGGGTTTCCAGCTCTGTGCAGTGATGCCAATAGTAGGCTACAAGATTTGCTCTCTTTATGTGCTGACATAGGCTCACTGGGTCTGGTAGAATGGTTTGCATAGTCTTCACCTTCAGGTTATTGTATTTCCTTACTCGTGTGTCTACCAGATTCTCTCCTCCTTTACCATTGTACACACAGTGTTGAATGAAGGTCTTGATGTTTTGTTCAGTGTCTTGTGAAGCATATGTGTTTTTCCCAAGCCCTGAAAGGAGATTTATTCTCTCTTCAACCCTGTGT
Source organism: Neoceratodus forsteri (assembly GCA_016271365.2). Taxonomy (NCBI): domain Eukaryota; kingdom Metazoa; phylum Chordata; order Ceratodontiformes; family Ceratodontidae; genus Neoceratodus; species Neoceratodus forsteri. The sequence continues at coordinate 1,263,812,765 of CM057456.1, forward strand.
GAACGTTGAAAGACTAATTTCTTTGATATCTTGTAGAAGTAACTAGCTGCATCACATCCAGAGACAGCATGGTATGCTGGAAAATTGTGACTTGCAGCACGTCCAATGTGATCAGTGTGGAGTTGGTCAGGTACCCCCATTGTGGAATGTGGTCCCTGAAGACCTGTTGGTGGTTATTGACCTCTCGTTGTTGGACGAGCTCTGCACTGATCCTGAGCAGTTGGTAGTGGCCTATAATGGGGCCATATCGGCAGCCCTCAATCAGATTGCACCTGTCCATGTTCGCCCCCTTCCACGTCACCCCGGCGCTCCGTGGTTTGATGTAGCTCTGAGAGGGTTGCGAAGGATGGGCATAGGTTAGAGCATCGTTGGAGGAAGACGGCCGCTGATGCCAACCACCTTATTTTGCTAGAGCATTATAAACTCTACCAAACAGAAATTTCCCATAAGAAGGCAGAATTCCTGTCCAGGGAAATTTCTGTCACATGGAATCGACCAGCCCAACTCTTCAGAACTGTTGACAGACTGTGCAACCCAGCCTGTCAGCAGCTCTGTCAAGTTTTTACACAAACTGATTGTGATGAGATTGCTCAATTCTTTGCGAATAATGTTGAAGACATCAGGAGGGAGTGCCTCCAACTGCACTCTAAGGGAGTTGCCGTTGATTGGTGCCCTGTCGCAGAGCCCAGAGTTTCCTGGACTGCCTTTGACCTGCCGGACTTCGTAGATACTATGAGGATTGTTCAGGAGATGCGTCCCACATGCTGTAGTTTAGACCCTGGCCCTACTTCCCTGATTTTGGGTTGTAGCGAGATCATTGGCCCGGTCTTAGCTCGGATTATCCAGTGCTCTTTAGATACGGGAGTGTTCCCTAGCTCCCTGAAGGAGGGGGTGGTGATCTCCCTTCTGAAGAAAGCTTCTTTAGACCCGGAGAACCTAGCAAACTACAGGCCTATCTCTCTAACCTCCCTTTTGTGGGGAAGGTTATTGAGAAAGTTGTGGCTGCTCAATTGGATAACCATTTAACCATCCATAGTTTATACAAACCTCTCCAATCTGGTTTTCGTAAGAGGCATAGTACTGAGACTGCTCTGGTTCGGGTACTCAATGATCTCCTGATGGCGAGAGATTGGAGACACCTTTCTAGCTTGGTTCTCCTTGATCTATCATCAGCTTTTGATACTGTGGATCATGGGGTTTTGCTCGAATGTCTGAGGTCCATCTGTGGGCTGTCGGGTGCAGTCCTCAGAAGATTTTCATCTTTCCTCGCAGGGAAAATGCAGAGAGTGGTCTCGGGTTTGTTTTCATCCGGGGCCTTCTGTCTGCCATGCGGGGTGCCTCAGGGCTTGGTGATGTCCCCCATGTTATTCGCAGTATATATGCTACCCCTCGGAGACATTGTAAGATGGTATGAGCTGAGGTTTCCCTGCTATGCTGATGATATCCAGCTCTACCTGTCTTTTGCACCTGACCAGGCTGGTGCTATCTCGGTACTGAACAACTGCCTCACAGAAATCCAAGATTGGATGAATTCCAGCGGGTTAAAGTTGAACCCAGGAAAGATTGAGGTTTTGGTTGTGGACCCAGGTCATAGGGTAGAGGGATTGAGGACTGGGCTTCCCTCCGGTTTAGTCCTGGGGGAGGACCAGATCCTCACCTCTGAACGGGTGCGTAACCTGGGAGTGGAGCTTGACGTTGGTCTGACTCTTCAGTATCAGGTGTCTGCAGTCGTCAAGCTGGCTTTTTTCCATCTTAGGAACATTGCCAGGATTAGGCACCTGGTTCCACCCAGTGACCTGCCGGTCTTGGTCCATGCCTTTGTGACATCACGCCTTGATTACTGTAACTCCCTTTACCTAGGGCTTCCTGGGGTTGATATCCACTGCTTGCAGCTAGTGCAGAATGCGGCAGCACGTTTGTTGACTGGGGCGTCTAGAAGATCCCACATCACCCCAGTGCTGCACGCTCTGCACTGGCTGCCAATACAGTGGCGGATCACCTTTAAGGTAGGTCTTCTGACCTACAAAGCCCTACACAGTTTGGGTCCCAATTACTTGAAAGAGCTCCTGGTGCCTTACAGCCCTCTGTGACAGCTTCGCCCGGCTGACGAGGGGTTGCTGGAGAGTCCGAGGGTAAACTTGAAGTCATCTGGTGCTCGAGCCTTTGGATTTGTGGCACCTACCCTCTGGAATTCTCTGCCCCATCAGCTCCGGGAGTGCAGGATGGTGGGGAGTTTTAAGGAGGCACTAAATACTTTTTTATGGGAAAAGTCTTTTCCTGTTTTATCTTGATTTTATATTGGATGTATCTGAATATGTGTTTGTTTCTGTATTATGCTGTACTGCACCATGAGATTTTGAAAGGTGCTTAATTAAATAAATTTTATTATTATTATTATTATCATATATAGATTCTATGTTTACAGATACTTTGGGGTTGATTTGCAGCATCCATGGTGAATCTGGAAGGGTCTTTGCAAAAGCATAAACCATCAGGACAAGGATGTCTGTATCTTTGGCTCGGTAGACAGCTGGGCCTTTCACAAAAGCACAATGCAGCATTATCCTCATATGTGCCTCCTCATGGTTGCAAGAAAACAGGAATGTTTCTGAATCTGGGTATATAGTATACATGCTTCGGCCATTGCTGATAGATAGCGGGTATCATAAGTTTCTTCTGACATCCTCTTGTCTAACATACTCATTGAAGCACTGTATGAGATCTGTTTTGTTGTCACTGTTGTAAAGGTACTGCTGATACACCTTTCCCTGTGGTATCTCTGGTGAATCTGATCCCATGTGAAGTCACATTCCTCCTGTTCCTACTGCTTGCTCAGCTCATTCTTGCTGTTTCACTGAGAACTCCTGATCATCCTTATAATTATCAAAAATGATGATGACTTCCACTGCATTTATTGTAGATGGAGGTGTGAATGCAACAAGAAGTGCTTTCCAAAGGCTGTCCCATGTACACTGTGCAGGAACTGCTCTAACCATCTCCATGGCATTGTATATGTACACTGAGCGTAACGGAGGAGGGGAAGAACTTCATGCTTCTGCTTCATTGATGAGATAATTTCTTCAGACATGTTAGGTATTAAGTTTATAGAGGTTTCCGTCCAGAGTTGCTATTGTAAGAGGATATGTTGTGAACGGAATGGAAAACGCATCTTTCTTGTCGGGGCAGTTTGCAACAATGATACTGAGAGCCTGATGGTCTTCTTTCAAGACTGATTCAACTTTGGGTTTCTTTTACTTCTTGTCCATTCCCATGGAAATTCCGCTGCATTAAATGGGCTTGAAGAAACCAACTTTCCTTGATAGGAGGTGGTCATTTATAAATGTACTCAACATAACTTTCTCTATAGCCCTTGCCTTCAAAAGGCCCTATACTATTGCCGGTGGTATTTCAATGCCCAATGCGATGTGTTGTGCTACACCCTGACATGGATCTGAATATGCGTGAAGTTTCTTCACTAGCTCTTTCACTTGACCATCACATTTCTTCATGGCACCATATATCAACTCATTGTGTGTGGCTGATGTTTTCAAAAGCATCTTCTCCTTCAGCGACAAATTAATTTTAGCGAGCTTGTGGGAATTCAAAATGAAGTCACCAGCAGCTTCCTCAGTCATACTGTAACTGCCTCTTATGGGTCCACCCCTCACCTTGACCTCTCTGTTGATTGAGACCTCAGTTACTCGGTTGCCAGGTATCGTGGAGAACACCTTACTGGACAGACTAGTCCCAGTGCCGTATTTCTGCAGTTCATTGTATGCGTTCTCATTGATTGTTTTCATATTGATGAGGTCTACATGATGCCACGTCAAATACCGAGAGTAGTTTTGATGGTAGAATGCAAACAATAAAGGTAGAATATCTCGTTGAGCCTGCAGATGCAAGTTCAGATTCTTGTCTCTGCATCGACCTGGGCGAGAAGAGAGCTGGTGTCACCAATGTAGCCTGTTACCCACTGTCCCATGGTGCCAGAGGTTTCCAGCATTCGTGACTGCACTTCAGGGAAAGATTCATCCAAGAGGACAAGATTCAGGGATTCTGCCAATACAGATCTTCTCATGTTGATGAGCTTTTCTTGCAGTCCGTTGGTTAGTGAGCCATGAATCTTGGATCCCATGAATCGTAGGAGAGCCTCGAGGGACTGTTTATGTAACCTCATCGATCTAGAATAGTGGCATCCTTCCAAGGCCTGGTCAACAGATCCATCTGCTATTATCCCCACCTGAACCCACCAGTCATGAAGTCCCATTGCACCGTACTGCTTGTAGAGGATCTTCTGCCTCACCATCAGTTCATGAAATCCTCCCATAAAATTAACCACTTTTGTATATTTTACTTCTTTCCACATTATTTGTGCAATCTTGTAGAAAACTGCATGATCGCTATGGCTGAAGATGTGATCAATTTGTATGTCATCCATTAGATCCATGAGAAAGTGAAGGTAATATTTGTAAACTGCATCATCTGGTTCACGTGGTATAATGGACAGGAAATTAGTTTCAGATTTAAATGTAGTGGTTAAAGTTGCTTTTCTGTTGAAAGCTGTCCGTGATCCTAGGACTGGAAGAGATTAATCTTCTCTGGAAGATTCTATGCTTGCTGCCAGAGCCCAAATACAATCTTTGCTCAAACGAAGATCAAGCTTGGGCCTTCTTTTATCCTCATCATAGGATGGGATGATCAGTGGGGGTTTTCTCATTCCTATTTTATAATCCCCATAGTCAATAGGTTCTGAGCTCTCAAAGGTTTCCTGGACTTCTCTTGTTGAGCTGCTTGGAATGTTCTGTTCTTGTACTGGCAAATCGCAGACCAGAGCAGGATGTGAAATTTGGGGTACGTAAATCATTGAGTTAGTGTCATGTGTTGTTGAGACTCTTGTTATTGGCTGTTGCTTACCATTTGAGTTATCAATTGCAACATGAGTTGGCTGTCTAGGCGGAATCATGTGCAGTGCTTTTTTTCCCTCAGATTTACTATCATGGGCCAATTTCTTGTTTTGTCTTCTAATGTCTGTGTAAGAACTATCAGCCCCCAAATGATGTAGAAGATTGACTGCTTCTTTACTTCTGGTGAGATGATGAATGACCATGGATAGAACTATCGACTTTGGAGAATGTTCTCTGGTAATGAGGCATTGTCAGTCACTAGCAATGGACCATATCTTGGTAGCTTGAATTTCAGTTGGGATGGTCACATAACCTAGAGCATTAATCTTCTTAGAAGGGCTTATAGAGAGAGCTATTGCATTGAAGATTTCTGGAATGGGTTCATAATTATCAAGCTCAGAAAGCAAGTCTTCGTATACCATAGGAAGCTGTGGTGACTCAATTTGTCTATCTTTTAATTTTCGATTGATCATCTTTGCAAATGCCTTGGTGATGTCACTGTCTCTGAGCCCAAATCCTCTCAAGGTTGCCAAAGAATAATCAAATGGGTTTACTTTTGTCCAGTGAAGAATGAGAGGATTCCAGTGTATCCCCTTCCCTACAGTAAAACCTATCTCATCTCCAAATTCATTGCTGATAAGATTCTTCTGCTGAAATGTGTGATTTATTCCAGCATCTTGTTCGCATCCATGGAGCTCATAGGGTTATGAAGATCCTCCAGTAACTCTGGGAGTAAATAGCAACATTTCTGCTCAACAACCTTTCTTCTCATGATTTGAAGAAACTCATTTTCAGCACTTTTTGTGTGAGTGCTTTCCAATCCGCCTGGTGTTTGTCTTTCTTGTTTGCTGATGTAGATGAAAGTGTTGTAACAACTTTGATGGTATTTGACGTCCGCAGCAAAGACATCAACATTGGCGGTAGTGACCTTCAAATGTTTGGCTGCACCAGACAAAAAAGCATCATCGGAATTTTCATTGTGTAACATGCTTTCATGCAATGTAATCTTTCCATCTTCAAGTTCAACTCTTTGGAGTTTTTCTTCCATATTTCCTCTCTTTTTCCTTTTCTTATCACAGACGAAGCAGGTCTCATCCTTCTAAATTCCAACGATTTCCTTTTACATCGAGTTACATGGACTACTTCACTGCTACTGGACATCTGTGAGTCAGGTATGCTGGAGAATTCAGCTTCAGAAGATTGATCCAAAGAAAGTTGCTTCAATGAGTTGGTGTTTAATTTATTTTCATTGGTGAAATTTTGGTGACACCTTGTATGAACAGGTAAAGCTGTTTCTCCAGGGCCAGTGGGGGGGGGAGTTGGTCATGGATTTTATTCCATACAAGGTTGAAGTTTCTGGCGTACTAAGAAGTTGGTTTTGTGACTGACCATTTCTATGCAAAAGCCTTGATGGTATTCAGCCCATTCTCTCCTAATATTAGTTGCAGTTCCGTATCTCTAATTTGATTCTCACAAAGAACACAGGTAGGCAAATTGGATGGATTGACCAGACCAACAGGTATAGCTAGGGGGCTATCCATGTTTCTGAAACTGAAACAGAAACTAAAATTAAAAACTATAAGCTAGAAATACAAACTAAACAGGCATACAATGTACATGAACAAGCCAAGCAATCCTGAGAACAAATTGGCACGCAATTTTGGGTCAAAGGCACAAACAAGCAGATTGATGCATTATGTATCATTTATTTATATTTATGTTCTATTATAGTAATTTAATATGTGTTTGTATTAAATGTAATAATAATAAACTCCCCATTCATGAATCATTGATAATCGGTATCTTGGAAGCTAGGGATTTGGAAATTATTAGCGAATCAAGTATTAACTAGTGATATGGCGGCCATGTTGGATTTTGGGGGCCATTTTGGATTTTCTAAGTTATTCCATCCAACTTGGCATGGCAATTAATTTAGAAAATGACACCTTGGAATTGTAAATCGGGCATTCCTAGGCCGAGCTATGGGGCCCAGAGGGCCCACAACGTCCAAAATCAGAAATAGGGCCTCCGAGGGGCCATCCACCAATTTTCTCAGGGTAACAAGCAAATTCTGAAAGGTGAGGTCTACCTACACAGGAATCTGCAGAGATACCAACCTCTTCATCGTAAATTGAAAGATTAGGCTGGTACACCTGTCTATATAGGCAAACATTTAGAGGGATAATAAAGGCACCAGGAGATATCTATGCTGGAATGTGTGAGCAGCTAAGTAACTTGTTAGAACACTGGGTAGAGGGTGCAAAAGCTTGCTCTGTATAGGCAGAAAATATTTCTTCTAGTACAGTTCGTAAAAACTGCATGGCCCAAAACAAAAGAATGGGTTTGTAATTCCGCAGAACCCAATCTTCCAGTTTAGGTCAGCTTTTCAGAGAGGTGGCAACCCCAGGAGACAAAGAAAGTGTCAAATCCATAATGTTAGTGTGCCATACTTGATGGCGCGGCATGGAGGCCTGGCTGTTTAAGGCTTTTGAGATCTTGCCAGGCCCTTGCAAGTCAGTCATTGTTAGGGCTTTGTACATGCACCATCTAAGAGTTTAAGTCTACCACTGCTCACTAAGGATCCTGTGTGGTAAGAGCCTTTCTACTCTGTTAGATCTAAGAAGCTAAAGGAAGGTTTTTCTATTTGCTTCTTCTGCTGTGTGCAAATCATTTCTTTTAAATTTCTGTAGTAAACCTGTAATACCCATAGTCTTTGTGCATCTGTGATATCCTATGGCTTGTATAAATATTGTGAAGTAGTAAATGTTATTTTTATATACTTCATGCCTCTATGACTAAATATTTTGGGGGAATAGTTAACTGCTGGTATCAACAAATCCATGATCCATCTCTGAAGGGGGAGAAGGCTACGGTTACCATATTCTAAGAAGTGCTTTGTCAGGAGTGAGTGGCAGGAAATCCATTTGCATGTAGGCAAAAGAATACTGTACTGTGTGGGCAGTGACTCTGCTGGGTTTTGAACCAAGAAAGTCCCCAGGGAAGAGAATCACTTCTGAGTGGTGGCAGCTACAGAGATACCCTTACAGGTGTTGAGGGCTGAGAAACTTGGAAACCTGTTGCAGACTGCATCCTAAGTATGGACAGGTTGTGACAGTAACACTCAGCAATTATATCCACAACACCGTACACAAGGTACAGTTGTGCATAAGACAGTGTGTAGTATATATACAACATAGTTTCACAAGATGCAATATAAGATGTAAGATGCAGTATGCTCGTAATAGCTGAAACAGCATGTGGCAAGAAAGACAGCCACTGAGGGCCAACAGAAACAAAAATGGTTAGATAGACATAACTTACACCATGGGAGGAGAAAGATTGGGTAGGAGCAGGAATGGACTGTTTGGGTCTGGAGCAGGGCTTTTACAGAGAAAGAGAGGAGACTAAGGAAAGTGAGACTAGGAGGTTGTTCCAAAGATCTCTTGCTCCTGGCCTGTTGTCTGTTTTGCAGGCAAAAGATGCAAAAAAAAAAAAAAAAGAGTCCAGGGCTTGTAGCTTGTAAGCTATGCAAAGCTGAGCTAAATAGATATAAGCATGTCCCATTAAGCTGCCGAGTGATTTTTGTGTTGGCAATTGTGGCGTCACAAAAAGAACCACAGTGAAAGGGGCACTCTTGATTTTAGATCGCGCCTCATTCCTGTTGCCCTTTTCCCCCCCACACAGTTTCTACCCCCTCCAGAGCATGCCCACCCTGGAGGATGTTATATTTAGTTTTGGGGGGTGTGGGGGTCACAGCCCATCACAAAAGCTGACCGTTTCCCAGGAGGGTGCTTTGGCGCTGTACCTTCTGAGTGACACAATGCCTGGTGCTGTAATGACAGGCATCATTTTGCCTGTGCTGTAATCGGCATTAGCAAAATGTTTGTCACTGTGGCATGGGTGAACTGACATAAGTAGTCTTTACCAGGTTGACCAAGTGTCCTCTGACTCCACTCTTATTCTTAACTGTTACATTCCTTAATGTGTCTTCTGGCTATCAGGTCAGTTCCCATGCAGTTCCTGCTGCTGTACGGTGGGATGGGGGGGTCATCTTTGTGGTGTGTGTGAGTGATGTCTGGTACTCCATTGTGGTGCTTCATGCTGGGAGTGAGTTTGGGATCTCTGCAGCTTTGGAGACATGAAGACTCATGGCAGCATTCCTTCCATAGAGCTTCCCAACCTTGATTACCTGTCTGTGGGGTCAGGAGCAGTGCAACATGTGCAGCAGTGGTCACAGAGATCTGAACATGTCATGCTCCCCGGCTCTGCTGCCACAGTAATTGAGGCCAGGAGCAAAGGGAAGGTGTGAAGCTCACTGATCACAAATTTCTTCAACAGGTCTGGGCTCTCAACATCCACACGGATGCTTCAGCTGGGTTCCCATCATCCTCTACCATTGACGTAGAATCCATCACTTCAGGCCCAAGGTCTGGTGGAATAAATGATTCTGCTGCAGGATTCAGATTCATACATTTAATTATTTGCTGCATCTCTGCAAGGTGCTGAAAGGGGACGTTCCATGGAATATGTTGCTGGCATGTATCCAGATGTCCACTGACAAAACAAACTGGTCCTCCTCAGAGCTTCTGTAGATCATGTCAGGCTGTGTTACTGTATTAGCAAGAAACTTCTCAGGTTGAGTTTTATGGGTTCTCCTCATCTGTCTCTTGTTCCTGGTGACTAGGTTCTTTTTCCTTCAAGTTGATCTCCTCTTAACTGGCCTTAGGTTTAATGATGCAGGCTTGCCTTGTCCAACAAGAATGGTTGACTTTTACTTCTGTGGGGCTCAGTTTAGTCTACACCTGAAGGTCTGGGGCTTCCTTGGTCCTCCTGCTTAAACTGGCTTTTGTACATGAATTACACCCTGATTCAGGTATGCTCTGCTACTACAGGTCGCAGCCTCTCATGCTCACCGGAAAGCCTCCTTAGGTTGCCTCCTCAACTGTTCTAACTCCCTCTGCAAGTGGAACACAAGCTGTGCAGTGTACTTGGGGTCACTCTTTTATTTCAGCAGCTGCATGCATTTAGCAAGTGGTCACCTGGCATTCCACTTGACCGCTGCACCACCCCAGCACTGTCTTGAGGGTCTAATCCTCCTCTGCTCCGGAAGCCCTGGGGCTCAAGATTGCTATTTGCTGCCAATACCATCAGTTTTCAGCTCAGAAACTGCATTTCATCTTCATAATCCTTTTATGCTCTTCTTAAATACACTCAGGACCTCATTTCCTTTACAGTGGTGGCTACCATCACCCTCTCACAGCTCTGGTGAGCACAACCCTTGAAACAAAGAGCAGGAAGGCATTTGTGGGCTACTGATTGGTGACCCCTTCTTTGTCAGGCAGAAGGTGAGGAAATTACCCTTGGGTTGTGTTCATACTCATGCTGCACAGCCCTAACATGATTGATCAGATCCTGCGTTAGTTTTTGGAGAGTCACTGGCTAACAGTGGTACCTGGACAATGTTTGTTTGGGTGCTATGAAATGGAAAACATTTTTCAGGGGGACACTAGAACACTGCTCCTGCATGTGGCATTGCAGAATATTTCAATACAATCCCAACAGTACCTCTAATTTGTAGCCACACTGAATGAGAGGGAGGTGATACTACCCTTGTTCAGATCTCTGATAAGACCACACAAGGAGTACTGGGTGCAGTTTTGGAGTCAACAGTTGAAGGACTGAGGGAGGCTGGAGGCGGAGCAAAGCAGTGCTACCAAAGTGAGACAGGGACAGCAGGGGAGAGCATAAGGAGAGAGATTGGAATACTTTAATATGTGCGCAAGGGGGTATGAGAGACATTCATGTACCTCCAAGGATAAACAAGGTAGACAGCGAGGGCTGTTCACACTGAGTGGGAACATAGGCACCAAAGAAAACTCCATGAAGTGGGCGGGGGGGGGGTGTCAGAAAGGACATCCGGAAATACTACATCACAGAAAGGGTGGTAGAAAAATGGAAAAATGGAACAGGAATCTGCAGGAGGCTATGTGCACGAAAACTGTTGGCGGTTCAAAAAGGTTGGGACAGACACAAAGGAAAGGAAGGGTGGGACAGTTGGGGGTGAGGGAAATGACTGCTGAGGGCATTCCCTCTAATAGACAGGTTTGGGGCAGACTGGATGAGCTGTAAGAGCTTTATCTGCCAGCAAAATCTAGATTTCAATAACACAATAATAGAAAGGCATGCATGATTTGCAGTAAAATAACAAGGGGGATTTATTGGGGGACAGGAAAAGGATCTAAAATGGGGAAAAAAAAAAACAAGGTTAAATGCAACACAGATCTAATCCCACCTCCTCTAGTAGGCAGACTCAGTCCAACAACTCTCCCTACTGGCGAACCAGTTAATCTCACAGTTCTTCTAGGGCTCTCACATTCTACACTGTGCATACAGTCTGGTGGTTGCAGGCCTGGGAAGATGGACCTTGGTGCAGTACCATTAAGTGACTAAGGTTTTATTTTAGAAGACGGAGCAACAGAAAAATGGCAGCAGAAGAAGGCCTTATGATATGTCCAGTCTATTATGATCTGTGGACCCTACTGGTCCTCAGTCATCCCTCCCCACAGTCCCCTCTCCCCCCATGTGCTCCCCAAGCCCACATGACTGTCCCATCCTTGTTTGGAGCTTATCACACTTTTTGCATGGGCTACCTCATTGGGCCATTTGTTCCACTTGTCTACCACTTGTTCTGTGAAAAAAATACTTCCTGATATCCTTTTTGAACCTCCTCCACCCTCCAGTTTCTTTGTGCTGGCCCTGGTGATAGCACGTTTGGTGAACAGCTCACTGCTATCAACTTAATTTATTCCCTGCACAAATCTGTATGTCTCTGTCATACCCCATGTTCCCTTCTGGTCTCTGGTGTGTATATTTCCAAATTGTCCAGTCTCTCTTCATACAATGTACCCTGCTACCACTGAATAATGTTTGTTACCTTTTCTCTGTACCAAGTCTAACCTGTCCTTTTGAAGGTGTGTACTCCAGAACTGCATGTAGTGCTCCAGATGTGACCTCACCAGGGATCTGTCCAGAAGCAGTATCACCTCCATCAGTCTGCTACCAAAGCCCCTGCCTATGAACCTTAGCATCCTCTTTGCTTTAAAAACTGCTTTGTTTAATAGTCCATGAGAGGGTTTGGGTAATGCTAGGATTTACTCACGCCTGGAGTGGTTTGGTCAAGAGGTCACAGGCTGAGTGACCAAATCCACACCAGAAATGTGTAAATCCCAGCATAACCCACACCCTGGAGTGGATTATTATGATTATGCAATGTCCCCCTTTACTTTTTGTGACAAAAAAAGGAATGAAAAAGAGATTTTTTTTTTTTGCATTTTAAATCATTTTTATTGAATTTATTGTTGCACCACAAATAATAGTTCTGTGTTGCTGGGTGGAATATTGAGGTCATGCCCCCAGAAGTCAGACAGTGATGTGATTAGAGGAATACAATCTTAGTGTTCTTTTTTCTTCATAACACACAGACTGTACAGATGTATGCCGGCAGAGGTGAGCAGCTGGGAGAGCCAGAAGCAGGTTGCTTGTTAGTCCCGTTTAGTAGTATGACAGGTGGCTCTGAATTGGAAGCCAACATGTTTCTTATTTTGTTTTAATTATTATGTTTACTTTTGGAGTCAGGTAGCATGAGAGCCATATTGAACTGCAGCTGGGTGATCCTCAGATCAGTTTCAGAGTTTAACTGAAGTGCAGCCAGGGGCTGGAGATCCGAGTGCAGGGTCTGAGCGGCTTGTTATCCAGAGAAAGCATGAGAGAAGTTCAGAAAGAGCAGCATCAGTAATACTAAGACTGTTGAGGGAGTGGCGGGATTCGGGAGAGAGCTGGGAGACAGTGCTGAACACCAGGTATTGTGGCACAGAAACTGATTTTAAAGGGTTTTTTTTCACTGGTTGCTAGTTGCGAGGGAGGAGATTTCTTTTGGTGAGATCAGCACATGACTGATGCCATTTACTTTTTCTCAGTCAGCTTTAGCAGGAAAAATAGCAGCGGGTTTCTTCTGAGTTTTACGGGGAGCAGGTGTATTGATTTAATTTGTTGTGCTGCTGCCACTTTGACTGACTGGCACTTTTTGTGTGGGCTGTTGTGAGATTTACCCATGGCTAAAATTGCCAGTCAGTCAATCAAAATGATAGATTCTGAATGTCCATTGTATAATTAAGCAATAATGCACAACAGGGTGTGGTATATCATAGGATATCGTCATGCCTCGGGTGGTTGGGCACAAGGCCACAGGCCGAGTGCGTCCAACCACCAGAGAAGTGACGATATCCCATGATATACCACACCCTGGAGTGCATTATTGCTATTATGAACAGGAATACAAGTTTTAGCAGTAAAAAAAAAAAAAATCTTTTACATTGTTCTGAAAATGTGTTTTGTGAGGTGTTGGAGGAGTACCTTTTAATAACATAGTTCCTGGACAGCTCTGAACAGCAGGTGGCACTGTTGTAGGTTGAGTTCATGGAGGAGGAGTGTACTGTATGTCTCTCTTAAAACGTTATCTGTGGCAAGCAGGAAGCAGCAATGTAAATGGGAAGAATGGACATCTTCCAGTAAGTCATCTGGAAATGTGAAACTGTCACTTGGACGGCTGTTAGTACTGTTAAGAAAACAAGTCGTGGGCTGGTTTTGGATCCTTTACTGTTTTTTAAAAAAGTACTTGCTCAAGGCACGACTCGCACCATTCTTGCCCTATACACAGATACGACGTGCTGTGTGACTGCTGCCTAACATTACGTTTCTGTGAGGAATGGAACCGTAGGATGCAGAGGATGTTTTTGGCAGCTTGGCTGTTGTTTTTCCCGGCTTCCAGCAGCTTGTGTTGTGCTGCATTCTGTCATGGGCAGATTTGTGAAGAGTTCGTTTTTTAAAAAAAAATTGCGGCAAACTGGATATCCGATGCGGACTGTGGGAAATGAGGAATACTGTGCGGTAAGTAAGGAGGCTGGTGGCTGGAGGTTTTCTGAAGCCGTGATGATGTAGCTTGATATCATCACGGCTTAAAAAATGTCTCGGCCAATCAGTGACGTCCATTTACGATCACCAGTTCATAATGCATTTTATAAAATGGACACAAAATTCCTCTGCTCCTTATTGGCTAGAACCAGTCACATGACCATGCATTAATGCAGCACAATACGCAATCATCCTGGTATTTAGCCTAATCACAAATCACTGCACAAGCATAGAGTTTTAAAAAAAAAGGGCTTGGTAGACTTTTTTTCCTCCTTTCAACAAACACACTGAACTAAAAAACAGACAAGTGCCAAAAATCACAACCCATGTCTTCTCTTTTCTACTTCACCACAGTAACACAGCCCCACACACAACATAACATCTACACATTGTTATTATTTATGGTTTCTACATTATTTCTTTATCAACTGACCCGAATTAACTGTGGCCTGTCTCTCAGTTCAGACCACCTGCTTTGTTCAGCAGTACATACTCCCCCCACTTGAACTCACTCTGGTGTCTGGTTTCAATGCTCAAGTAAAATAAATAGAGAGGAATGCATCACGAGAATTTAATAAACACCCGAGGTGTGTGATGCTACATAAACCCCGAGAGTAAAGCTCAAGGGGTTTATCAAGTATCACACACTAATGGTGTATATTAAATTCGGGTTGCACTCTGTCCCATGCTTTATTTTTTGTAATTTCTGGTGACAAATATTTTCCAGCCAGAAATTATAAAAAACATAACCGTTGCATAGTAAGAAGGCAGAATTCCAACAGTATTCTACATTGAATGGTTAAACATTAAAAACTTAAAAGAGGAGTATGTAGTTTGAAATACAGGAACACTTATGACCATTCTTAAGCAGAGAATCATGGTGACTGAATTAAGAAAATGGCAAAATGGGTGAACATCAGTCCGATAAGTAGTTGAAAAAGCAGATTTTTTTTAAACTCAGATTTTAACTTTGAAATGTGCTGTGCTTGTGGTACAATGATTTGAACATTTAGATTCTTTGAAAAAAAAGTCTAACAAAAAGTTCTAAATGAAGAAAATCTCTGAATTTACACCTGTTTATAATATGAGCATGTCCGTTCTCACAGCCACAGTTGGAAGTGAAAGTGACAGCAGCTGTGTAACTGTAAGGATGGATCTCCCACTTACAGACTCTAAGGCAATGTACGTCTACTGCGATAACCAGTCGGTTATTATGGCAAATAATAACTGGTTGAGCCCACTGAAAAAACTGCTCACCAGTAAGTATGAGTAAATAAAAAAGGCAGAAGTGCCAACAGCATTATGTGACTGTACTGTACTTGCTATTGCCATTCAAACAGCGCTGCCTGGTTCCGGCCACAACACTCACTCTATCTGTGTCAGCAGCCTGATTGGCAGGCACTTAGTTGTTGAAGCAATCGCAGTCATTTCGGACATGTACCAGACTGCTCAGCAAAAAAACCCACTGGACTTGGTTAAATAAAAACTCATCTCTTCACAACCACTCCACATTACTTAAATGAGCAAGGGTGTGTGTGAACAGGCCAGCAGGCGGGCAGCTGGATGTGAGAAATGAGCATGTATCAGGAAATGAGTGTGTGGGTAGGAGGGGAGCAGCGAACATTAGAGGAACAACATTGCACAGCACATCTCTCAAACCTCTAAGTAGCCCATAAATAGAGGACATCTATAATGTTCTGTGTTGAAATATGCAATTTATTTCCAGGAGTGAGGGGGTGGGACCATAACTCATGAGTGGTGAAGCCATGAGTGAGTTATGAATGTCCTGCCCCCACCACAAATGGAAATAAATGGCATATTTGAACACAGACTGTTGTACATTCTGTGTATACAATGTCTGTGGTCAGAGAAGTGGTGGATTTTTATGAAAAAGGGGTATATTTTGCAGGCTGCATACTTTATTCAAAAGTACTCCCCCCTCCACACACAGTGCTGTGTAGGCTGGAGTCATATCACTAAGACACTGTGTACCAACTAAACATCTGTGCTCCCCCATACATAAATTTAACTTAAATGTTTTTTTTCTGCAGCCTGTGTGGTCCGAACGCGAGCAGTGAGTGAGTGGGGCTGCTTACACATCTTTGTTTCTGCAGCCTGTGTGATCCAAAAGGGAGGGACGAGTGAGCCCTGTCTACTGTAGTTGTTTCTCCAGCATCAGTTTGGAGATTGAGTGGTTTGTATGGTTGGGACGGTCAGAGAGATTACAGGGTAAAAACCTAGGGGAAGGGAAGACACAGAGAAACACAAAAAAAAAGTGGTGGTTTAAGTTTAAATTGAAATGGTAAGATTTTCTCTGGAGCTGGAGGAACCGAGGAACCAAGAAGGTGGTGGGAGCAGGGTTTATAGATCTAAGGCATCATCTCTATTAGCTGCAATGGGGAGGCTGAATTTTCATTGGATTGGCCGGAATGTGATGTCAGTCTAGTTAACTGGCATTTTAGTGTGACAGTGTGATGCAGGCAAGTGAAAAATAAACAGTGTTATTTACCCATTGGGTGAATAACATCGTTTATCTTTCACTTGGATAAGATCGTTGTGAAAATAATGGGGTTATTTAAATTGTGAGAGTCCTACATACCTTGTAGGTGTATTGCTAAACAGCACAATGTAATAGAAATGTAAAATATGTTGCCAAATCTTACTCTTTTGTATGCACATCTAAACAACTCAAAAAAACTACAACTATGGATGCCAAACTGGGACAAACTTTCTAAGGCAATGTCAAAATGCCATCTAGTTCCAGCCAGCTGAAGAACTATTTACCCCCAAATTACAAGTAAAGTATCTTACATGCAGTTATTTTAAGTTTTATCCCTTTCTTCCTCTGTACAATACATCCTTAACTCCATTCTGTACTCATCGTTTAGGTTTTTATTACTTATGAGCTAACACTTTTTTGCATTGTCCCAAGTTACCAAAGTAAAAATGAATTAAAATTTAGAGTACACATGTCAGTGAGTGGAACTGCAACTACCCTGGCTAGGCGTATCTGTCTTCTGGGTATGAAAACTATGGTCATGCTACCTTCCCATTGCAACATTCTGTGAAGTGACCAAGGGAACAGAGAAAATGAGCTGCGGCTCCTGGGACAGTTTTGGGGAGGAAGCAGCAACTGTGCTTCTAGAAGAGAGAAGGGAGTCTGAGATAAGCCCCACTCTGGGAAAAAGGTTACCTATAAAATTGCAAAATACTTGTATACTGTGTCATACAAAGAATCTGCTGAGCAAGCTGCAGGCGTAGCAAAATGTGTTCAGTTCCTTGAGTTTCTCTGTACTTTTGTTTAGAAATTAGCCTGCTACATGATTAAAGTGGAAATATAGAAAAATTACAGGGCTTGACATATTCAAAAACTAGAACCTTTCAGTGCCTTCTTATGGCCCATCACTAGTTTGATTATTGGAACCCTCTGTTCAAGCGAAACCCTCTTCTCATAAAATGCTTTATCCACCTGACACAGCATTGCTGTGTTTTGTAACAACCAAATGTACTGATCATAAACAGAACAATCTTTAAATTGCTTGAGGCAATTATAGCTGATCCCAACAAACCAAACATTTAATCAGCAACCAACCATTACAGATGAAGTGTTTCAGAAATTGAATTAAAATTGTATTCCCCCAAATTACCTTATTTACAAAGGCTGGATTTAATGAGGATATGCAAAAGCAGAAAGTTTTTTCCATTCTAATTGCATAAAGCAGGGTAAGCTTGGATTGCTCCTCTGCAGCTGAAGAGTTGTTTTTTTGTTTTAATTTATTTAACACTTTTTGGCTGGGGAAGGCACACTGAGTGGACACTCATTTCTAGGTAAGTCTCAGGAGTACAGGGTGGTTGCGTGACTTACTCAGGGTTACATAATATGCAAGGGGTGGTTGTGAGGATCAAACCCAGGTCTCCTGGCAGTACCAAGCTCATTCACAGTTCATTGCTCTAACCCCTAGACTATAGTGCCAGCCAAAGTATTCTCCAGTATCAAAGAAATCTGTGTGTAATGCTCCCCTACCAAGATTTTGGCCAACACCCCTCAAAACATTGTACTCAATACACCTCCCAAACATGATGGCGGGGAATGTGGGTTCCAATTTCAGGATGGTATGCAGTGCCAATTTCAGAAAGAGTGTAGATCACATATCTCAGGAGAGTTAGGAGGGGTATGGTATGAACATTTTGGGAAGGGTATGGGGCATTAATTTTGATAGTTTTGTGGGTGCAGTAGGTAAAATTCAAGAAGGGCACAGTGTTCAAAATTCAGGTGGGGTATATATAGGCACAAATGGTGGGGGGAGTGGGGGCCATTTTGGGGAGGGATTGTCAGGGACAAAGTTCAGGAGGGGTCCAAGGTGAAAGATTCAGGAGGAAAGGGGCAAAATATTGTGGGTACAAGTGAGGGATGTGAGGTGCCACATTTGTGGGGGGGTACAAAATATGGCAGACTCACAAAGTACAAGTTACAGGAGGAGTTGGGGTACAAACTTAGGAAGGGGTGCAGAGTGCATATATCTTGGGCGGTAAAGGGCAGAAAGTTCAGGAGGGATGAAAGGTGCAAATTTTATGAGTGGTGGCAGAAAGTCAGTATGAACTTACAGTCATACAATATTGTTGCTGGCAGTGAGTATTAGTCTCTGAGTGCAGTAGCTGGCATTGCAAGAAACCATCAGCGGCCCTTCAGTAAATCCTTTTTTTAACAGGCACAGAAACTAAGGTTATGAAAAGGCTTATAACATGTAAATTAAATAAGTTAGATATATGAATTCTGGTGTGCTGCTCATTTAGGATCTGCTATTCCTAACTTTAAATTTATTGCTATAGACTGATGATATTTCCATATCCCCTATTACAAATATGATATTCAAACACAAGTCAACTTGCTTGGGGGCAGGAAGATGGGATAAAATCTGAGACACAAGATCCTGTTTTTGTGTGTATTTCCTCCGGAATAATGAGTGGCATTTAATATAGAAATAAATGAAATATAGGCTAAATTGTGTCTTAACATTACATTTTAATTACATTTCCCGAATACTGCACTGTAGTCAAACAGAGTATGATGTGAAGTTCTTTGCCTAATTAATAATGCAGTGTGTTACTAATTTATAATTACTGGTTACCTGAAACCAATTAGCCGAATTCTCCATAATACATGAGTGTCTTGTTACTCGCATGTATTACAGAGGTCTGTTGTGCACTCACACTCTAAAACAGATGCTGAATAAATGTCCATTCAGTTTCAAAATAACTAATTTATGGCTATGTTATTTAGAACCAGTAAGTATAAAAAAATAATAGGCAGCATTCGTAATTCCTTATATTTACAAACCCTTGGTGTGTGATGAAGAAATACAAAATCACGTATACCCTACAATGCAAAACATCATGGAAAGTATATACAATTCACCATGAATGAATTTACACTGATGTTGCAGGAGTGTATGGTGCAAAATAGCCTCTCCTATAATCTGCAAAGGCTGAAAACAGAAGACACAGACACGTGTGTTGTTCCTCTGAAGACTCATCAGTGTGCCTCATCTGTATGTCAGGCCAGGGAAAGGAGGAACCAGGCCTATGATGGTATTACTGGTTTGGGTCATGTGAGCCCAAAAAAGGAAAGCAATCTAAAAGACAAAGCACCTCAACACGAAAGCACTGAGGCAAGGGTAACCCGGGAAGGTCATTGGAAGTAAAACCATGTTTCAAAGAGATACAACATTACATATATCCCAATAATAAAAAGCATCATGGGAAATATATGCAGCTCGCCACATGAATTGCTTGGTATGTGTGATATCAGCATAAACACTCGAGCTTTGCTCTCATGGTTTATGTAGCATCACACACACTGGGTAAAAAACTTGTTACTGACTGCTGTCCCTACATTATTCTATGTAACACAGGTTAACATTGGAGCCTGATACTGTCAGATCTCAAACACTAAACAGGGTTGGGCCTCCACAGTAGTCAGATGGGAGACCACCAGTGAACCCCTGGTTGTGCAAGAAGTGATGTTGGTAACTGTACATCTTGCACTTTCCCATTGGTAATAAGTACTGTAATTATATCATTGCCCCAGTTGTTGTGAAGTCCTGTCTTTTGAATGAAATGTCTGCCTATTCTAGTGGTTATTCAGGTAAATGTTAAAGACTCCATGGTGCTTCTTGAAAAAAAAGGGGAGTTTTCTGCCCTGTTGGCATGCAGGACACCATGCCAGAGTGCATTTGGAGTGGGTGGAATTGTGCTGAAGTGAGCCTGAAAAAGGAGGTTATGTCAAAAAGGTGATATTTTATTGATTTAAGGACTTAACACACCTTGAAGTGAAAAAGAGGAGAGTATTATCCTTATACAGTATGCTATTACTGCATTAGAAACAAGCATCTTATCTGTGGTGCAAACATTTCCAGGGTTACTGTCACATATCAGCAGAGCCAGTGACGGTAAACCCTGAGGAAGAGCTGGTCTCAAAACGTCAGCATTGCTGCAGCACTGATCATATGCATAGAGTATATTTCTGAGATTGTGAAAAAAACACTTTATGCATTTGAATCATGGTGAGTGAGTCTCCTTTCCAGTACTAGTGTGACATAGATTTGATTTTATTGGAAAAGACTCCTCTTCGTATCTTTGCTTCGTCAATGGGTGGCCACACTGGAGTTTTCTTCATCGTAACTCCCTGATATCCTGGCCACCCCCCCCTTCACTAATCTACCAGCAGATTAACCTGGTTTAATATCAATTAATACTTTATGCACCTCCCCCAAAAAGACTGAAAATAGATGAATAGATAAACAGCAATACATAACTAAATAAATAAATCTGCTTCCATCAAAGTTTTGTACTCACCAGCTAGGAAAACACTATTTAGATTTGATTAATTTAATATACTGTCTGTATTTCTCTGCCCCATGTTCTATTCTTCTAAGGATAATTACATATGTACTGGGTTGCCATAGATGTCAATAAATTACCCATGCCTTAAGGTCTCAAATAACATAGAAGGGCCTTGGTCGATGACTTCTGTGGGATTCATTTTCTAAGGATGTTATAAATGAAATAAATGGCGTGGTGCCTTCACCCAGGGGAAAATTAAGTTGTCTAAATCATATGCTTGTACTGTCTCCTGGTAAACTGCACCAACCCGCTGTGGTTCCTACTGGCACAGCACACCTACTTCTGGCACAGTGCAAGGAAAATTTAACCTAAATTTTAACAACTTAGCAGATTACAAATAATATGCTCACACTATA
The DNA here is from genome assembly GCA_016271365.2 of Neoceratodus forsteri. Lineage (NCBI taxonomy): Eukaryota > Metazoa > Chordata > Ceratodontiformes > Ceratodontidae > Neoceratodus > Neoceratodus forsteri. The sequence goes on from CM057456.1 coordinate 1,263,833,898, forward strand.
AATATATGCTCACAGCAAAAATATGCAACAAATAAGTTTTTTTAGGTGTATACAGAGTCAAGGTTCTGAGGAAGGAGAAAAAGGTTGTCTGTCAGTCAAAAAATAACAGTACAGTATCTATATGTGGCTATCGGGAATCACCCTTCCCCATCACAATATCACCGTCTGACTGTAGTGTCTGGACCCCTACTCCACTCCCATACTGGAACCATTATACTGCTATGTTTCTAGGGAGCTCCTGGTGCTTCACTGGTTGCCCTGGCAGAAGAACATTGTAGGCCCATTGACAGTCACGTTACACGTGATCAGGAGATGTTGCATTTTAAACAACAATTTACAAGCCCGGTTTGTAATCCTGGTCAGGTGGTATAGTTCAGTAAATGGCCAGCAGTAGCCCTGTCTAACTAATTAAATGCTGGGTTGCAAGACCTGGAGGCCTGGGTTAAACCTAGCACTCGCCTCCTGTGTCCTGACTGTGGAAGCCCCAGGAATGCCTCCAAGCACTGGCCTACCGAGGCAGCAGCCCTGCCTCCAAACTGTTTCTGACACAGAACTGAAAAGTTCTGGAACACCTCCTACTGTTCACTGGTGGATCCAGCCCTCTCATTGATCAAGATCCTCTGTCAGTCACAAGGGAAGGTCTGTCTGCCTGACCCTTGATGGTTTATTGAGCATCAGACACCTGAGTTAATTAATTAATTAATTTATTTGTACATTAGTTTACAACCTTTGAGCCAGAGGCTCATTTCCAAAGGTACCTCATCACATAGAGGACAGACAGAAACAAATTTAGGTTACAGCATAAGATTTAGGTTACAGCATAAAAGTCACATCCTTAGAGATACACAGAGCGGTTTCATACATTTATACAATTTGTTGTAATTACATTGGTGCAATTTAGTTGCCATTACATTGATACAGCTGAGCACATGCCAGTATTAACAAAGGCAACATGCAACGGGGAAGGAGTTGGGGGGGGGACTTAATGAAGTCCTCCTGTGTCCCAGTAGCCCTTTATGGCTTCCTAACAGGTTCTGAAACCTGATAAGCTATGCAACCCCCATCTGACTCCATTGCTATGTTGATGGAGGTCAGAGGTGGCTAAGATTGCTGCTCTCTTGTTGTCCATGGGGTACTGATCCAAATGTTTTTATTTATAGGAGCTTTTGTCCTTTTCAAACATCCTGTTCCCTGATTGCTTTTGTGCAGTCTTGCTAGTACTCCAGTCAGTCATATGATCATTGGGGGAAGTTCCCAGTTTTGTCAGAAGTGCTAATGCACTACTCATCATGAGCAGCAGGAAAGGGGCTTAAATGTGTTACTAAAGAGATGAAGATCAATGCTGCTGTTGGTGCTGAAGAGAGCAGGCATGATTTGGCCTCCATGCCTGCCTGTGGTCCTGATGCTAATTCTGGGGGACTGGAGGGAGCAAGCAACAAGGCATCAGACTAATGGCTGGTGAGCTCCATGGAGCCAAGTAAACCCTCACTTTTTTTTGGGGGGGGGGTAAACTCTCTGCAGCTGAATACTTGATGTCTGCATCAAGTCTGAATCAACAAAGTCCATCTGCAGAACAACCATTAACAATATAAACTACTGTTTATGCAAATACAAATGAACTTAACATTTAGTAATGGCATTAATAGGTGGACAACACATTTCTATCAAGCATGGGTCATAAGGATATGGCAGTTTGTCTAACAAATGCTGATATCTAAGCATTATTTAGGTCAGCAATAAAGACACAGGATGGCTAGACAAATATCTCCTGTCTAATGTGTCAGCCATACCTCTCAACTGTACCACATTACGAGGAACGTTCCTCATTTTACTTCACAAAAACTCCCTGTTCCACATTGTGATGATTTGTCCCACATTCAGTGTTAACATTTTAAAGCAAAAATCTATAGTAAATGATGCAAAAAATATATCATTTAATTAATAACAGACTTTCTGAACATAAATGCAAACATTTTAACAGTGTTCTGAGCTTCTTATGTAAAGATTTGATTAAGTGTTCCACATTTTGCTCATTTGTTCCACATTTTGAGAGGCAATGTTCCACATTTGGGGGACAAAAGGTTGAGAGGTATGGTGTCAGCAAAACCCCAGAGCAGAACTCTGAGAGTTTCACTCCTTCTTGCTGTTCTGTAGACATCAATCATTCCCACACTCCTTCATGCCCAGTCTCTAAGGCTCCAAGGGGAGCACTCTGGCAGGTCCCCTCAAGGATTCCAGAAGTTGCCAGCATCCTCATACCATCCATTTCCCCAGCATGATGTCAGATGTTGACATCCAGAAAATCCAGTTCAGCTGCTAAACAGTAGATCCCACTGGTGTCTCCAGAATATGTACTAGGTCACTATGGATGTCAGGACACTACCACTGCCTTATGGGCTCAAATAAGGCGAGAAGCCTCGGTTAATAACTCCTGTGGGGATTCATTACCCAAAGATGGTATAGATGAAATAAGTTGTGTGGTGCCTCCATCCAAGGAAGGATTAAGTGGACTACATCATATGCTGGTACTACCCCCTGGGAAAAAGTGCCAACCCCCTCTAGTCCCAATGGCACAGCTTGCCTGCTTTCCACACAGTGCAATCACAGTTGAACTCAAATTTCAAACACTTAATATATTAAAACTAATGTGCTCACACTACAAACTATATGCTCCTGATACAGATATTCTGCATTTAGCTTAGGGTTTATTAGGGATAAGCATGGTCAAGGTTCTGGGGAAGGAAAACAGTTTAAGTTTGACAGTCAGTCAAAAAAATAACAGTACAGTAGCTACCTGTGACTATCAGGTAGCTCTGTCTCCCATCACAATGTTCTTGCCTGACTGTACTGTCTAGGCCTCTACCTCACTCCTTTACCTGTACCTGTATACCCCCATGTCTCTAGAAAGCTCCCTGTGCTTCACAGGATACCCAGGGAGTACAACATTGTAGGCCTGTTGATAGTCAGATTGCACATGAGCAGGTGATAGCATGCTTTAAACAACAATTTGCAAACTCAATTTGTAATCCTGGCTGGATAGCCTAGACCATTAAATGCCTAACAGTTGCCCTATCTTACTGACTAATTACTGTGTTGCAGGACCCAGAGGCCCTGGGGTATTATTTGCAGTTACAGACCTGACAGGCCTTCATCCGAACAGTACAGTCTGGACTGAATAGTCTGGCTCTCGGCTGCAACCTCAGGACCGACTCTGACTTCCTGCATGTCTGTGCTGTCTTCATGATGATTGAAGTCTAAGTGACCTGCTTTAATCAGCAATATTTGGCTTCTGCCCCAGCCAGGAATCTCTCTTTCTCAAATGATTACCTCTTTTCTGCCAGTCATACTCTGGCGCACGTCACACAGGAGGGTCTTTGGGATACAGCTTCAGCCAGATCCACAACTGGTCATTGACAAAAATTTTGTCAAATGTCCAGACAGTGAAACTGACAGGTTGACCACATTTTGCAGTCAGCTGCCAGTTTCGTACAAAAATGAGTGTTTTCTTCAGGGGGCATCGCCCCCTGCACCCCCACTTAGGATTCTCAACTTTGAGTTGTAGCTGATTTTGGGGGGTGCAGGACCCCTGACAGATAGTGCCAAGTTCCAGTGGGTTCCCTACAGTGTGGTGGTGCTGTAGTCGCTGTAGGGGGATCGCGCTGTCAAAATGTCACTGTACCTGCAGTATACCGCTTCAGATTAGGACCATCCACTCAATACACCAATACAATGTCCCTACAACTCCCACAGCACTGTGGACCAGTAAACTGGCTGTAGTGACAGCTGGTGATAGTGCTCTGGACACAAAGCTATACTTCTGGGTTGATAGACCCTTTCAGTCAGACATCAGGCAGGGGATTTGGTGTGTTCTTCAAACCTTTGCTTCTCTGGATTTCTCCCAGCAACAGTATCTTCCCCTTCTTGGCTGTTCAATCCAAGCAATCATCTCCTGTCTCTTAGCTATGGAAGCCACAGATAGGCTTTCAATAACTGGCATGCTCAGGCAGCAGCTGTGCCTCTAAACCATCTTGACGCGGAACTAAACATTTTTGGAACAATTCCTGTTGTTTACTGATGGATCAATCCCTCTCATTGATCAGAACCCTCTGTCAGTCACAAGGGAAGGTCTGCCTGGCTGATCCTCAATGGCTGAGTGGCCATCAGACTCCTAGGTGAATTAATGAAGCCCTTGACTGCCCCTGTAGCCTTGTGTGGGTCCCTGGTGAACTGTAAAACTTGATTGGGTGTTGAGCCACCCTCCAATCCCATTGTAATGTTGATAGGGCTTGGGGTGGGTAAGACAGCTGTCCTCTTGTAGCTTATGCGGCACTAACCTAAATATCTTTATTTATGAAGAGCTCCTGCCCTTTTCAGCTAGCAGTTAAGCTTGACTGCACTACTGCACCAGTCAGTGGTGTGATTTTCAGGGAAGTCCCTGGTTTTGTGAGAAGCAGCAATGCTTTCTGCTTTACTGGTGGCAGAGAACAGGCTTTGATGTGCAACAGGAGTCAAGAAGGTCAAAGACAAGGTCAGTGCATTACATGGTAGGCACTTTTTGTCCTCTGCTTTCCCCTCCAGTCCTGATGCTAGTTTTGGTGAACAGAGAGCAAGCAGCAAGGCAGCAGACTGATGGCTGGTGGGCTCCATGGAGTCAGGTAATCTCAAACATTTGGGGGGGACATGTATTAGTCAATCTTAAAAGTCAGAAGAAGGCACTGGGCCCATTGGGACTGCCTCTGCCACACTGTGTGGGGGAGATTTACCATTGTTACCTAACACTCTTGGTGTGTTGGATAAATAATAATAATACATATTTTTGTGTCTTGGAGTCTGCCAAGAAACATTCATAAACAAGCAAGGAGTACTAATAAAGTTTATTATACTACTTATGCCAAGCATGTGACAGAGAAAATCATAAGGGAGATGGGTTTCTCACAACTGTTTTGAAGAATGTACATAATGTCCAGAATTGTAGATCTTAGGTTCTCTAAGATCTTGTTTCTCTCCCCACACTCCAGCTGTCTGCCCTTCTAGAGTACTAATCTTCTAGAGAAGCTACAGTGGGTTGCAGACAACTACATACTACAGATAGCATAGCAACAGAGATTACCTCACAGTTACAGATATGAGAAACAATATGTATTGGTCCTAAGTCATTCTCCATTGGAGAATGACTTAGGAGACAGAATTACTAATGAGTATCATGTGAGACAGAATATACTTCCATTAGCATTATAGCTTAGACAAAAGAAATGCTGACTGATTCAAACTACATGTGGTATTTCTTGCTTATGTATAGTATAAGACATAAAGATATCACAAAGGCTTTCTCTCTCTGTCAGCTTGCTTAGACAAAGAGAAGTGCTGACAGGGTTCTATTAGACGTGCATATCTGCCTTAGTGTAAAACACACACTACATATAATTATATGAGAATATAAGTATACAATAGTCTAGATAAATATATTATAGTGAAGTATACTGAATCATGTATGACAAATATTAGCATATATTAGCAGCAAAGCACATTCCTGGCACTCATGCTTTTATGATGGGTGCCTATATCTGTATAGTAGTGCAAAATAGTAGTATCACAGTACAACAGACCAGGAATACAGTGTGAGGTGTACGTGGGAAGATAGGGAGCATAACCTAGGTGTAACAGTCCCCTCTTTGTTGCCCTAATTGCAAAAGTGGCAACACAACAAAAAGACGGTGGTTAGGCACCATTCATCTAAAGGCCTGTGGCACAAGCCTGATAGAGGAAATTAACTGGTCATGGTAGTGTTTCAGGGTTTTCCTTAAACAACAAAATGTAATTATAAGGGAAAATGTTAGTAAACCTTGTATTACTATAAACATTTGGAATAAAGCTTCACAATGGGGTTTTCCAATATCAAAACAATCAGTAAATACTGATATGTATCAGGTGTGTATCTGTCCTACTGGGAAGAAATTAAAGAGACAAACTTAAATTGTCTGTATGGATATTAAAAACAAGTAAAAATCAAGATAGAGCATCAAGATAGTTAGGACTAGACTTAATGGTATCTGGTTCCGGGATGGGAACAGGTGTGATTACTGTATAGCCTGTTACCTGTTTAGGGAATAGAAACAGAAGTTAGAAAAGTTTACTTTGCATAACATTTAGTCCATATCAGAAGAAGGTATAGTTGGTCACCACACAATGTTCCACATCAGCAGAATATACCACCTTGAAGGATGGCATTTTTCAGTTGGTAAGCTGAACACGGACACGAAATGTCAATGTCCACAAGCCACAAACTACGAACGGTTCCAGGGATAAATCCAGAGTTTCTTCAAGTGTGAGATGAAGATTCATAGTTCAAATGTGATGCATTTCGAGTTTCCAAAGATTGATCAAAATGTTCAGGAGGCAGCAGTATTTTCAGAGGCCTCAGCAGGGGGTGCATTAGAATGCACATTGAGTTTTACAATGGAATAGCAACAGTGTTCAGTTGAACATGATCACACAGCTGCACAAAGTGTAAACGTTTATAACTGTACTCAGTTTGTATGAGGTGCCAGCCAGGCTTGGAAAAACAAGCAGTGAATAAAATGGATTTCTTGATTGTAGATCAAATGAAGAAGAGTCTTCTTGCTGAGTTAGGGGATTGCCGCCAACCCAGACTTGCTTCATAGTATGCATAACAATGAGCTTGATTGTAGAATCTAATTGGCTGGACTGAATGCAGTTTATCAAGTAGAAGCCTAATTTCAGTTATTAGACCAGTATTCACATGTTGATAAGACAAGTTGGAAGATGTCACATCTGCATAAAAGGTGGTGTTCCTTTCAGGTACGACAATCAATGTTCATAGTCAGTCACGATTTCAAAACCTCTTGGTAAACAAGGAAAGGAAGTATTTTCAACCTTTCACGATTAAAGTTCCCATCAATGTGACCAGTAGAATGGACAGTTGCCAGATGATCAGAGGTGGATGTTGCCGGATGAAGATGCGGCAATGACACTGTGAGAGTCACAAACATGGCTTCTTGGATTGTGCAGGAATAAGTTTCAAAACATGGAGCAATACTGGTGTGTGTGGTGACATATCCAAGATTCCTTGCCATTGACAAGGGAACAGTGCTAGATTCAAATAAACATTTGTTAACACATGCAACAGAAATGCAAAGTGTGGCAATGCCACTGACCCATGTGTCTATCATGTATGAGATCAAGGATATGTTCTAATTCCAGATCCCAGAAGAGATAACCAAAGGGTTATAAGAACATAATAGCCATAGGCAGTGCAAAGGACTTTCCTAGCTATGTGATGCTCATCTGCTTCTTTAAAGGGTACCTAAACAAGCAGTTTTTTAAAACTGCAAACTCCAAAATCTGTCTTCGTAGCGAGGTAAAATAAAGGCTGCTGTTTACATTTATGCTAAAACTCCATTTATGTAAATAACATAAATGTAGTTTCATAGCTTTGGAAAAATGTAAACATCAGCCTTTCACTTTCAAAAAACAGTCTTGGTTTCTCCCTAAGATGTCTGTCAAGTGTGTTAAGTGATGAGTCATGATGACATCATCAGATCCAGAGACAGAGAGCCGCATATATTTCTATAGTGCTAACTAGTTCTTCTTTCCCTCTTTATTTTGAATTGTTGTACCAGAATGATCAACACCATGTATTAACTTGTGGATTATTTTGATCAGTACACATGTTAGGCTATGATTTTGTTCATTTTGTTTACTTTAACTTGCAGAAAATGTTTTGCAATCCAGCTGACTTTTTCTTTGGCAAACTGTGTTGCAGTACAACACTTCAAATACCTAATGATCTAGTGGTTATATGATGCACTGAATTTTGTTTTTTGTTAACCAGCTGAAAGCTTGTTTACGGTGTGGCCTGGGAGCACAAGGAAGTTTTGTGACTTGCTCAAGGTCACACAGCAAAGTACCGGTCTTGTTCAGTTCCAAAGCTCATGCTCTCTTGTTAATCCACAAATAAGGCTTTCTTTTTCCATGTGAACCCCCTACACCTAGCCTGCCTTCTGTTGAACACCCCACCATCCATACCCTGTCCTTAGTACTGCCTGGGGCTGCATATGAGCTTGCGGTCTCATGAAGAGAATTATCACACCTCAGATTGTAATCTTGTACCTCAGAGAGTTGTGCACACCTATACTGATACACATCATCAGCTGGCACTGTTAAAAAATGCCTCCCAAATCACTCTGCAGTCCACATTCTCAGTGTTTGACTTCTGCTCCCATAGTAAACATTGAGTGGACCACCACCCTTCTGCACAGTGAAGGTGGTATGTACAGTTCCCTGTTGTGTTTTTTTCCCACCTCATTAAACAACAACTAGGTCTTCCTGGAGGCCAAGCAATAAGCATCATGACCCACCAGAAAAACTGCTGTTCATGCCCTCATAAGGGCTGCACTTGCAATGGATAACAATATTATTATCAGGAGAGGCATACTAATACCTTGAGCGAATCAACATGGCTTCCAGTGTCAGTCTACTCCTTTACCTGTGATCTGCAGAACCCAACAGGACAGTTCCCAGCAATTCTTCTCCAGTACTTTTCTGTGTTCTACTCCACAATGCAAGTTGGCTGGCTACCACCCTTCCAAATCTTGAATGAGCTATACACATCTCCATCTATACTGTCCTAACAAACGTCAACACCCTTCCCCCCCACCGGAGGGTAATCTCCCTACAGTGAATTCAAGTAACAGTTTAGGTGCAGCCCTGCCACTCTGAGTATTTGTCATCATTGGCTACTCTCATACACTGTCAGGTAATGATCACGATGCTGGCAGCCCCACATTTCAGATCTCCCAGTGATCTGCTCAGCATCCACCTTCATGTCTTCAGCTAACCTGAATATAGCTGTACCCTGCTGGAATGGCCTCTTCAGTCCCCCTCTGGCATTCATTCTTCTCACCAGCTCCCCACACCAAAAACTGGTGAGTTCACTACCCTTCTGTATCATGAATGTGTTTAGTACAGTCTCCCATGTTACATTTACATATTAACAATAAACATGATCTTCTGGTAAGCCAGGCTGATAGCAGCATGGCACAAGTGGAAAAATAGGTTTTCCTACCCATATAAGATCAAAACCACCTATGATTAGGCACTATTAAATGATGTGCATACCCATCATTTAATAGTGCCTAATCAAAGGTAGCCTAGTTCTTTTAAGGATAGGCGAGCCCATCATTCCCCTTGTTCCCTGCTGCTATCAGCCTGACTTACTGGAAATATATGTTTATATTTGATATGTCAAAATAAAACAGGGACTGTACTACTTGCATTCATGATGTAGAAGGGTGATGAGTTCACCAGTTTTCAGTGTGAGGAGGAATAATGAAGAATGAATACCAGAGTGGTATTGAGAAGGCCACTCTTGCAAGGTGCTGCTATATTCAGGGAAGGGGGAAGACAGAAGGAGAGAAATATGAGCAGATTACTGTGAGAAATAAGATGTGGGGCTGCCAGCACCTTGATCACTACCGGACCCCATTCTCCTGGTCAATATTCCCCTTCCCATAAAACCAGTTCATGCAATTGTCCAAGGCTGTGTGTGGATATTAATGTATGAAATGGCTGCCACTACATGTTCAGTCAGTTCACTACCAGTCTAGTATTACTTATAAAGCACTTTGGGATACAATGTATATGAAAACCACTATATAAATGCTGATTCTTCTTCTTATTATTATTTCCCATGGAAAAAGAAGACAAGACAAGCATATATTTGAGTTTTGAGAAAGTATGAACTCTAACATTGGACTGCACAAGAACTTTGCTACAAAAAAGTGGTGGCTGTAGGGGGTGGTGAAAGGTGTGGCTGCAACCCCCCCCCCCACATAGTAATGATCTTACTTGCTGCTGCATTTCATTTTGTTGAAGAAGTCTGATTTACTGATTGTACAAATGTTTACATTCAAACTATGGATTACATTTGTAGGTTCTGTCAAAAACTTACTAGAAAAGAATAACAGTGGAAAATATAAAGGTTTAATAAAAATGTTAAAAAGTGCATATTAAGCATGCACACCACCCCAGCACCCCCACTGTAGCATCCTGGATCCACCATAACCACTAGACCACCAAGTTATTCAAGATTTGTACTGCTCTGTGGTTTGCCACAGAGAAAGTTGGTTGGATTAAAACTCATTTTCAGCATGTTAATGTAAACAAAATGAACAGAACCATAGCCTAACATGTTCATTATACAAAATAATGCACATGGTTTTGACCATTTGGGTGAAACAATGTTATACAAAGGGAAAAGATAACTAGTTAGCACTATAGAGAGACATATATCTCTCTGACTTTGGCTCCAATGATGTCATTACATAACACATTTGGCGGCCTTTTTAGGAAGCAGGTAAGACAGTTTTTTGAAATTGGAAGGCTGATTTTACAATTTTCAAATGCTCTGGAACTACATTTAGGTACATTTTGCAAATGTAGTTTTAGCATTAATGAATACAGCAGTTTTTCCTTTAGTCACCTACGGAGTCAGATTTATGAATAGTTTGTTGTCAAAATGTTGTTTAGGTATCCTTTAATGTGAGCAGAAATTAATTCATTACTATGAACATATGTCAGGTCAAACCCCTTTACAATATCCTTAGTATCGTAAATGTAAATCACTCTTAATGAGCAAAACTATGTATGCCATGCAGTGGGGGGGGGGGCTGTAATATTATATTTCATACTATCATGAACCTTTAACATATGTATGAATAATAGCTATATCAGCCCTATTTCAGTAGATAAGTCAGAGCCAAATAGATCTGAGTCTAAACCTGTTTTTTTTTTTTTATATAAAAACAAAACACCTAGTGTATTTGGGTAGGTTTACAGTCATAGGATGTACCACTAACAGTTAGGATGTGAAAATCCTGTGTGTGTGTATGTGTGGTGCTATCAGTCCCTGTACAGGGAGTCATTAATGAGTACCTGGCATGCTGCCAGGGTATCCAATCACATCATTATTAAAAAGGAAAAAAAAGTGGGAAATGTTTATTGTGAAACATAAAACAAACCATTTCAAGTTCTAAAAGGTAAATTTAAAATCACTGGGATGTGCATGAACTGCACATTATTAACTAGGGTACCTGGTTGGGAAGTGGCTATTAGACCACTGGGTGGGCCAGGGTTCTGTTTTGGGCACTCAGTATTAAGTGTCACAAATTATGAAGGATCATTGGATAAAAACCTTAAGGTCTAATGGCTTTTATTACCATATAATTTTGGATGCAAAATTCCTGATTATCAATAAAATGTAAACAGGAGTCCAGATCAAGTCTAGCTGCTAGAATTGATCCAAAGCAATGATCATAACATTCAGTAGGGCCTCACTACCCTTCTGGATGATGAACATGTCTTTTAGGACTTTAGTGTGAATTCCACAGGATGCAATAAAATCATGTGGACTTGTGAGGTACTCTGCCTCAACAATCTTTTTAGGATTAGGTTACTGGTTCTTATCTGCAATAAGATGTGCAGTTTGGGCTTGTAAGAAGACCCATACTTCTAAAAAGAAAAGTAAGCATAAAAGCAAGCACCTCTCTCTCTCTCTCTCTCTCTGGAACCTAAAAGGAAAGAGAAAAAAAAAACATGGTTAGTTTAGTACTATTCCTCCCACTGGGGTATGGAAAAGTAATTTAATCTCCTTTAAACAGGTTCATTTGATTGGCACGTAGCCATTTATCAATGACTCTTATAGTGAGGCAGTCTAACTTGGTAGACTGCTGGACTGCATTTGTTTACAATGGGATAGGGCCTGTTGTTGGGCCTTGCCCATACATTGTGAAGCAAACAAGTGTACTTTTTGAGATTTTCCTGCATTACTTGGCTATAAAGCTGGATCCCTGTAATCAGAATTTACCTTTAGGGGTAAGTCCTACCTAGTAAATAGCTGGTTTACCAAGACATTTTCAGTCACTTTGAATGTGTTGTTCTGTTTTGGGATAGCTTTAAACTGTTTGGAAAATAGGTCGGTGATCACTAGTGCAAGCTAGTTGTTCTTAATGGTTGGCATAAGGCCAATGTAGTCAATCTGGATGTTGTTCCAGGGGCCTGATTGCCTCTGCGGTAACACTGTATTTTCCCTAACTGGTATAGGATTGTTCTGTGCAATTAAATCAAACAGTTACTAATGTAGTGTTTTACATCATTTCTCACGTGTAGCCATTTGACAGAGGATGTCAGTCTGTCTAGTGTTTTATTGACTCACTGGTGTCCACCAGTTGGAGTATCTTGTACTTGGTACAGTAGATCAAATATACTCTCAGGTGTTCAGGAATTACCCGTAACTTTTCATGAGTGTTACAGCAGTGATGTTCCAAATGAGTAGGCCATCACTGGATAGGCGAATGTTATTTTCACTTTCTATAAGAGCTATTTCTGGAAGTTATTCCTTAGTTCCTTTATTAAGGAACCTATACATTTCCCTCAAGTGAGGGTCCTTCTTATGCAGCATAAGGTTCACATTTTACAATATGCTCGAACCTTATGAATGTACAGTATTTAAATTGGTTAGAGTTGTGTTGTACACAAGCAAGTCACTGTATTTCCCAGAGGTGATATCAGAGAATTGTAACAGAAGTTTGTCTTCTGCCAAAGAAATTTAGTTTAGAGAGAAACAGACCGAATTAGAAACTGTAATAGAAACATAGTATCTGCAGTGCTTTCTGTAATTATCTCAAGGACATTTCTTGAAACAGCCAGAATGTAACCCTTTCATAGAGTGCTGGTATTATTTTACGTAAGGAAAAATCTTTTTATTCCTTTCTTAACACAAGCTGTGTATTTCTCAAGGACTTTCCAGCTCTATAAACCATTCACAAATATTTGTGGTAATTAGGAGACTCCTTTCCACCCTACTTTTCATTTAATTTGCCAGGTGTATTTTAACATTGCCTGTGAATCATACATATGCAATGATGCAGCTACTAGCCATACACACTCTGTCATCACCAGAATGTACAATAAGAATTCCAAACTCTGCTATCTGACTCTTGTTGGTAAATGTGGCTGAGTCATCAGTCAAAACATGACACACAGTGGTGTCTTTTAACACTTTCTGAGGTTCTGTCAGAAAGTGCACTGGGACAGGTAGGTCAGGGGGTTGGAGTGAACAATCATGGGTCTCTCCTGTAAATTGTAGGCCATGGGCCAACAAGGATGGAGTTTTGATAGGGAGGACAGTGATGTCATGATCCTGCAAAATGAGAAACCAGTGTGTAAGTCTGGCATTGGATACAGAGTCATCTTTTACTCTGTCTGGCAACAGAAAGTTAGTTGGCAAATGATCAGAATGCAGCACAATGGGTGCATATCCAATGATGTACATAAAGTATCTCTCTGCCCAGTATGTAGCCAAAAGATGCCTTTCACAAAGGTTGTATTTCAGCTCCACTAGGACAAGCATCTGGGATGCATAAGCAATGGGTCTGATGAGTCCATTGTATTTTTGGGCTAAAACTGCTGAGATTGCTTTATCTAATGTTGCAGTTTCAATATACCCTAAAACTGTGTTAGGATTAACCAATGTTGGGACCATGGTTAGTGATCCCAAAAGAAAAGACAATGATATCAGTATTAGGATACCTTGTACCTTCTTGTAAGAGGTGCCTGCTATAGTGTGTACTAGGAATAACCCAGACTGTTCCTGGCTTGTGCCTGCCATTGCGGCCACAGTATGGGATGATCCATGTGTCACTGATGGAGGGGGTTCTGCATCATGTGCAGGGAGTGCTGGCACTATCAGGGGTGCCTGCACAGTGGAGAAAAGTGGTGTGCAAGTTGCACATAGTTCTCCAGCTATGGATTGTGGTTCAGTAGCCACCAGCGGTGGAGAAAGTAGTGCTGAAACAGTTGTCAGCTCAGGTTCAGAATTCAAACCTGTAAACCCCCCCCCCCAGCGTGGCCTGTGATACTGAAAATATCACAGCCACAGGGCTTTCAGAATCAGGGTTGTCCCTTCCCCCATCAAATGCAAAGTGGGTTTCCCCACTGGAAGGTTGCTGCATGGTAGCAACATTGTTTTTAATGTTGCAGCTTAAGGTATTAATGCACTTCATAGGAAAAGCAGTATGTTCAGTCTTCTCAGGGAAAACTGATGTTAAATTGCATAAGAAATAACAACATTTCATGTAATTAACTGCAATGTGTTCTTTATCCAAGGACACTGTATCATAGCAAACATTTCTAACAGCAGTTTCTTCTGCAGAGTCAGACACTGACTTCATGACAGATTGCGTACCAACTTCATTCAAAAGTACATCAACATCATTTTTAATGTGAATTTTCTGTCCCTCAGAAACACTAGTCTTATTGATAACATTATTAATCATGCCAGAAAACTCCGGTTTGTTTTATTTGGTTATGGCAGCAATCACAGGTCCCTGTGACTGCAGGATCAAACCTCTGTGATACGGTGGTCGGCCATTTTGAATTACTTCAGGGGCATCTTGGGTTACTGTGTTGTGACCATCGTCACATGACCATGAGCTACCATCCTGGGGATGGTATGGGGATGCAACCTGATGACATGTGTGTCCACCATTTTGAGACACTAACAATTCTCCATTTTGTGAATCACAGAAAAACAAGTTGCTAGCCTTTGCCCTAGTCCACCCCACAGCATACTGTGAGTGTTCAAAATCAAACTCTTCAACATCAGAAGAGGCAAAGTCTTCGGGCATTAAGTTAGTATGCCCTGCAAATACCTCTGGCTGATGGTGCAAGTTCGCCATATCTGACTTTTCACTCCTACATTCTAACTCAGATACAGGAGTTAGCACACTATAGAGTGCATTGTTTTCAGATTGCAAGACAATCACATCTTGTAAAACTTGCTTTTGATCAACAGAAGCTGTGTCATAGTTTATATTCAAAACCTTCATTTCAGGTCCGCTGTACTGACAACATACTGAATCACGCTGTTCAGTCAAGGTCTGGTGTTGAAATACCAGCACGTTAACTCTTTCAGTAATTACTTCAGACTTATCATCTCTAAGTTCCTTGTTTCCAAAATGTAAGGAATCAGTGTTACTAGCCAGAACACCATTCATTTGAAAAGCTTTTTTTCTAACAAGTTTTGCCTTTTCAGCATTATCTCTTAAGGCATGCAGATCTTTGCTTCTTCTCTCTTTAAAGAGAGACTCATTTTCTAGATGGAGAGACTGCAGCTCAGACTGCAGTCCAATTATCTTTTCTGTATGAGAAGCCTCTTTCAGACTAATTTCCTGCTTGAAAGCAGCATTTTCCATTTTGCAAGCAATATACTCAGATTCTAAAACAGATATTTTATTTAGAACAGCATCAAAAGAATTAAACAACATTGCAATTAATAATCCTTCAGGATCATTGGTACCATTTTTCAATTCCCCATAATGGGCAATGATATCTCCTAAGGGGCTACCACCAGATTTTGCTACTTCAGCAAAACCAAACCAACCACCATAAGCAGTTTGGTATGTTAAGCATCCAGCCTCAACTCAGTACTGATATATTTAGACATGTCTTATGATAAGATACCCTTAGCTGTCTGTGGATCAAAAACTTTGTTTGCAACTGAAGTTCATAGGACACAAGCAGCCTTTGGCGTATATGGACTCCTAGATGAGTATATACCCATTAGGATTTGAATCCACAAGAAAGCAGTGTATCTGTCTGTTCGTATCCCTTTACAACTATGTTCCCACAGAGAAAGAATAGGGGGAAAAAAACAAAAATAAAACAACTCATTACACAGAGATTGAATATCTGCCAAGAGATTGTTTTGTCTGCACTGTGGAACACACAACAGACCAAAAAGTTAGACAGAAGACATGCTCTGCTTGTTACTGGGGATTTCTTGTCCAGTGTTTTAATTTACAGAAGAAACTAAAATGAAACCTGGCAAACATCCAGACTCCACTAGCAGTCACCATTTATGTTACCTAAACACTCTTGGTGTGTAGGGTAAATAATAATAATACAGATTCTTGTGTCTCGGAGTCTGCCAAGAAACATTCGTAAACAAGAAAGGAGTACTAATAAAGTTTATTATACTACTTACACCAGGCATGTAACAGGGAAAATCACAGGGGAGATGGGTTTCTCACAACTCTCCTGAAGAATGTACACAATCTCCAGGATTGTAGATCTTAGGTTCTCTAAGATCTTGTTTCTCTCCCTGCGCTCCAGTTCTCTGCCCTTCTAGAGTACAAATCTTCTAGAGAAGCTACAGTGGGTTGCAGACAACTATATACTACAGATAACAGCATAGCAACAGAGATTACCTCATAGTTACATATATGAGAAACAATATGTATTGGTCCTAAGTCATTCTCCACTGGATAATGACTTAGGAGACAGAATTACTAATGAGTATCATATGAGACAGAATATGCATCCATTAGCATTATAGCATAGACAAAAGAAATGCTGACTGGTTCAAACTATATGTGGCATTTCTTACTTATGTATAGTACAAGACATAAATACATCACAAAGGCTTTCTCTCTCTGTCAGCTTGCTTAGACAAAGAGAAGTGCTGACAGGGTTCTGTTACACATGGTATATCTGCCTGAGTGTAAAACACACACTACATATAATTATATGAGAATATAAGTATACAATAATCTAGATAAATGTATTATAGTGAAGTATAATGAATCATGCATGACAAATATTAGCATATATTAGCAGCAAAGCATATTCCTGGCACTCATGCTTATATGATGGGTGCCTATATCTATATAGTGCAAAATAGCAGTATCACAGTACAATAGACCAGGAATACAGTGTGAGGTGTATGTGGGATGATAGGGGGCATAACCCAGGCATAACACCATCACAATCAAAGAAATACCTGTCTAGTGCACTCTTAAATTTATTAAAGTCCATGATGTCACCTGTATTCTGAGGAAGTGAATTCCACAACCTACATGATCATATTGTGAAAAAAATATTTCTTTTATTGGTGGATGCCCACTGAATATGCAGTTGCTTGTTGTGAGACTGTAGATTCAAAGGTTTTGGGGGTAAGGTGATATTACATTCTCTTACCAGATCTTGGTCATGCAAGGTGTTAAATAACATTAGAAGATCGCCGCTGTCTCTATGCATTTGTAAATCATATAGATTTAGTGCATGTAGCTTATCTGGATAAGAAAGCCCTCTTAATTGTGGCATCAATCTAGTGACCCTTCTTTGAATGTTTCCAGTAAATTCCTGTCCCTAATTTAGTGTGAGGTCCAAAATGACACTGCACAGTCAATATGGGGTCTTATGTATACTTTATATAAAGGTATTATGCATGTCTCACACCTGGTTATGAATGTCTTGCGGATGGATCTGACAAGTCTATTAGCTGTCAATGCAGTCTTCCTGCAATGCTCCCCACCAGTAAGATCATTACTGATAATGATACACAAATCAGTTTCTGATGTAACTGATTTTAAAGTAGTCCCAAGGGTTTTTACTTTCCCAAGTGGCTAACCGAGCACTTTTCAACATTGAATGCCATTTCATTATATTCTGCTCAGATCTTTACATTGTGTAAATCCTTAACCAGTGTATTAAATTTAGTGTCATTATCCACCTCAGAGATATGTTTTGTATAAATGAAAAATCTGATGATGCTGCTCTGGACCATTTTATGTAGGTTACTAATAAAGATGTAGAACAGCATAGGGCCCAACACTGAGCCCTGTGAGACCCCACTAGTAACGTCAATCACTCTGGACAGTATGTTGGAAACCTTGACCTGCTATGTCCTACCCTCTAGCCATTCTTCTATCCACCTGATGGTGTAGGTGTTAAATCCCAGACTGACCATTTTACTTATCAGCTTATTGTGAGGAACTATATCCAACGCCTTCTGGAAATCTAGACAGACCACATTCACAGGTACACCCCCATCCAGGCTACTGCCAACCTTCTCATAAAATGATATTAAATTTGTGGTACATGATCAACCTGCTACGAATCCATATTGTGTTGAATCCCTTAGCTTCTTATCCAGTATTTATTTTTCTAATCGGTTTTTGAACAGCCTTTCCATAATTTTACAGACCACCAATGTTAAGTTGATTAATCTAAAGTTACCAGTTGTAGTTCTATTTCTCTTTTTATGAATAGGGACCACCGTTGCATTTTTACAATCACATGGGATGGTAAATGAGCTGTAAGACTTATTGAATAGGTTGGTAAGGGACAGAGGCGTAGCCAGAATTTTGTTTTGCGGGGGTGTTTAAATATGACATTTTTGAAAAGGGACAAATAAATGCCAGGGGTCTGGGGGCCACCAGGCTCCCAGAAGTGGCCTCCAGAAGCTCTGGGGAGTGTACATGTTCTTTGGTGAGTTTTGGGGGTTTTCTTGAAGAAAACACACACTTTTGTTACATGTTCTTCACCCTTAATTTCATGGGAAACATTTCTTTTTCACATGGAATCAGGGTTGTGGGAGACTCTGGCTGTCATAACAGTCTACAGAACCACCAATGATTGTGGACAACTGGTTATCTAACAGTGCGCTCAACCGCTCATGTGGTTCTACCTGCTGTGTTTGTAATGCTGCCTGGTAACAATGTATTGTACCACTATGTACATAGACTATGGTGAAATGTCATGCCACCAGCACCAGGTCAGCATCCACAACTCTCCCATGTTTTCTGCCATGGTGTCCTAGTTGTTCCCCCCATGTTACTAATGTGCAAGTGTGTGCCCCTTTTGTATATCTGCATGTCAAAAATGAGCAGTTATATGTACTCCTAGTTCTGAGAGCAAGCTGTTAGGCTTATGCAGTTTTTGTAATATACTGTGATGTTTTAAAGATTTCTACATGAAGGCTTTTTCTGGGTGTCTAGGGGCTGCTAGGCTCCCAGAAGCTCTTGGAGGTTTACATGCTCTGTGGTGAGTTTGAGGGCTTTTTTTGAAGTAAAAGCACAGTTTTGTTACATGTTCCCCACCCCTAATTTCATTGGAATTTTTTTATTCCCATAGAATCAGGGGTGTGGGAGATTCTTGTTGGCATTACAGTCAGCAGAACCTCCAATGGTTGTAGACAACTAACTGTCCAACAGTGCCACCAACCACTCACCCCATATGCATTACAATATGCAGCTGTGCCTGCAAGGCTGCAAGGAACTGTGGTAGTCAACTCACTGACCAACAGTGCCATGATCAACCACACCACTAACTCCAGCCCTTACAGCCAGTGAGAGACATTTGGGGTAAAGTTATTGTTTGTAAAAAAATAATTGTTAAACATGTTGATATGAGTGTTAAATAAACATTATACTTACAATTTAGTGTCTTCTTATCTTCATTTTTCATCATGATTTCTTAGGGCCCAGGCTGAGGATTCTTCATGCGGTTGCTGATGTCTTGTGTGGACTCATCCAATATAAAGCTAGCTTATCACTGGCTCTTCATTCATAGCAGCATCCAGCTTCTCCATGGCACCATGGTATCTGACTATCTGCAATGGTGTCATGCATCTGGGAGGATAGCCCATCAGAATTCATGCAGGTGTCGTAAGTCGGCCCAATCTGTTTCGATATGAAATCTTTTGAAGAATGGTTGGACATTCCATTTCTTTGAGAAACTTAACTCATTTGATAAACATTGTGTTAGGCAGTTCTTATTCAACAAGAAAATAGGTTGCTTTCAAAAAGCACTGTAAGCTGCAGTGCTGTCACCATTTGGCTCAGTAGCCTTCAATAGTGCCTTTGTCTTCCAACCAACTGATGTAATTCACAGTCCAATATTGTTTAAATACTCAAATCACTCTTTTTTTTGGCTTATAGTTTCATGAGTTGAGAGTTCTGCTATCATATGTGGTGCAGAGGGATGCATTCGATGATGACAGTACACGATTCTTACTATGTATTCGCTCAGTTCTGAGCTGCAGTAATTTTGTTCCTGAGACAACTGGTCTGGGTCCTGCTTCTCCCGATGGCTGGCCCAAGACAAGTTTCCCATGACAACTGGTCTGAGACTGACAATTTACTAGTCTGGGAAGAGTTTCTTTAACATATTTCTTTTGTTGCCGTTTATACCAGTTAGTATAGAATAACTATTCCAACATCATGTCACCGTGATCACCGGCCAAGTGAAATTTGAGGTTAAAATACATTTAGAGGATATTGGGATTGAAACCCAGGCCACCTGGATTGCAGTCAAAGGTTGAAATGAGCACCTGACTCACAGTCCGAGATGCCCAGGTTTCCTCACTGACAGCTGGTTTAATTTCACTGTCTGTCCTTGGGACAGCCCGTACCAAGTGAAAAAGCATCAGCACCACATCACTGGAGATGCTGCTACCTGTGTAAGATTGTGCTATGGATGCTTCAACATCATGGTGACAGTTGTTGAAAGATGTCTATTCAACCAAATGTTTTAGAATGGTATCTTCTGTGCACTCAGCAGTTTCATCAAGCAGCACAAATTTAAATCAATCCTCTGTAGGAATAGACAGTCTGCACATGTAGAAACATAGACTTTGATGGTAGATAAGGACTGCTTGGCTCACCCAGTCTTCCCTTCCATCCAAATTAGGCTTCTCAGTAGTGCTGTCTCTGTGGTGAAAAAGAAAAAGCACCAAGTGAGTCAGAGATTGAAGTAGGCAAATTCAACCCATGGCTGCGTGATTGGTTCCAAGACAAGGGGTACCACTACATACTGCATGGAACTGGCACAACTTTTTGGAAAGAGTTTTTTCTAAATATGATAGAAGCCAGTAAAAGGGCAACCTGAGGGCTTTGAGTCACTGTGGCTAACAGTAGACACGGACAAGGGAAAACCTTTCAGAATAGGTGTCGTTTACAGGCCCCCAAATCAAGGAGATAAAGGAGACAAAGACCTAATAGAGGAAATCCACAAAATGTCTGATAAAGGTGAAGTAATACTGTGGTGGGGGACTTCGACCTACCAGATATTAACTGGATCACATTAACAGCAGCAAGAAGAAGAAGAAGCAGGGACTTCTTATTGTCACTTCAAGGTGTGGGATTGTGCCAGCTTGTTAAAACCCCAGCTTGGGGAGATGCCATTCTCAATCTGGTCCTCACAAACTTGGAAAGGATCAAGGACATAGAAGTGGGATGTCATATAGGCTACAGTGACCATTATGGTCAGCTTTAAGGAAGGGAAATGCACCAAACATGTCCCAGAGAAAGCCAAAATCCTCAACAAGTACTTCTGCTCGGTTACCAAAGAGGACCCAGGGGATGGCCCAGCCCTGAAAAAACACAACACTTCAAGAGCAGGGATAGATATGAGTCCCTTTACAGAAGCCAAAGTACAAGAGGTGCTGAATAAAGTAAAAGTAGAAAAAGCCAGGGGCCAGATGAGATACACCACAGAATCCTTAAAGGAGATAGGAAATGATTTCCTGATATTCTTACTGCTTAAATAAATCATGAATATCAGAGGATGGCCTTTGTGTGTGTTTTTTTTTTATGGAGCAATTCCTAAAAATGTTAATTTGTGTGCTACTTTCAATTTTTTAAGCACGAATTGGCTTGACAGTCTTTTTTTTTAATTGGGAGTCAGCGCGTGTCAAGGTTTGAGTCACTCATGTCACAGAAACATAGAAACATAGAAACATAGAAGTTGATGGCAGATAAGGACCGCAAGGCCCATCCAGTCTGCCCATTTCTTTTTCTACCTTATAAATGTGCCATCGGCCTTTGCTCTGTCAGTGACCTACAGTGGCGTGAAAAAGTATTTGCCCCCTTCCTGATTTTCTCTATTATTGCATATTTGTCACACTGGATGTTTTCAGGTCTTTAGAGAAAATGTAATATTAGATAAAGGAACCTGAGTGAACAAATAACACTTTTTTTTTTTAATTTCACTTATTTAATGAAAAAAGTTAACCAACACCAACTGGCACTGTGTGAAAAGTAATTGCCCTTACACTTAATAACTGGTTATGCCACATTTAGCTGCAATGACTGCAACCAAACACTTCCTATAATTCAATATCAGTCTTTCACATCGCTGTGGAGGAATTTTAACCCTCTTCCTCACAGAACTGCTTTAATTCAGTAACATTTGGTAGGTTTTCGAGCATGACCTGCTCGTTTCAGGTCCTGCCACAGCATCTCTATTGTTTTAAGTCTGGACTTTGACTAGGCCACTCCAAAACTTTAATTTTACTTCTTTTTAGCCATTCTGATGTGGACTTGCTTTGGTGTTTTGGATCATTGTCTTACTGCATGGCCCAACTACGCTTCAGCTTCAGCTGACGGAAGGATGACCGGACATTCTCCTTAAGAATTTTCTGGTACAGAGCAGAATTCATGGTTCCTTTAATTAATGGCAAGTCATCAGGTCCTTAGGCAGCAAGCATCCCCACCCATCACACTACCACCACCATGTTTGTCTGTTGGTATGGTGTTCTTACTGTGGAATGCTGTGTTTGCTTTCTGAGACATTATGGGATCCATGTCATCCAAAAGTTCCACTTTGGACTCATCTGTCCATAGAACATTTTCCCAAAAGGCTTGTGGATCATCCAGGTGCTTCTCGGCAAATGAGAGACAAGCATTTATGTTCTTCTTAGTTGTTAGATGGGTTTCCGCATTGCTACTCTCACATGAACCCATTTTGCCCAGTCTCTTTCTGATTGTGGAGTCGTGAACACTGACCTTAGCTGAGGCAAGAGAAGCCTGCAGTTCTTTGGATGTTGTTTTAGGATCCTTTGAGACTTCCTGAATGATTTCGCTGCGCCCTTGGGTAATTTTGGCAGGCCGCCCACTCCTGGGAAGATTCACTACTGTTCCAAGTGTTCTCCATTTGGAGATTATGGCTCTCACTGTGGTTCGATGGAGTCCCAGAGCCTTAGAAATAGCTTTGTAACCCTTTCCAGACTGATGAGGGCAACACATTTTTTCTGATCTTTTCAGGAACTTCCTTTGATCATGGCATAATGTGCTTGTTGAATCTTTGTGCTTGAACGTGACTCTGATGATAAGGGTCAAAATAAGTGAGATTTATATTGAGCAGGGCTGGCTGTAATCAAGCCTGGCTGTGTTCAATCAGCTGACTCTAATTATCCCTTTAATTGGGTTGATTTAACTAGGGGCAATTACTTTTTCACACAGTGCCCGTTGGTGTTGGTTAACTTTTCATTAAATAAATGAAATAAGTAAAAAAAGTGTTATTTGTTCACTCAGGTTCCCTTTATCTAATATTATATTTTGTCTATCGACCTGAAAACATCCAGTGTGACAAATATGCAATAATAGAGAAAATCAGGAAGGGGGCAAATACTTTTTCACGCCACTGTATCTATTCATAGTCATTTGTATTGCTCCCTTATGCCTATCCCGTGCCTGTTTGAAGCCCTGCACTGTATTCATAGCCACCACTTCTTGTGGTAAGCCATTCCATGCATCTACCACCCTTTCTGTGAAAAAGAATTTCCTCACATTCCCCCTTAATCGGCCTCCCTCTAATCTCATGCTGTGTCCTCTTGTCCTGCTATTTTTCTTATATTTAAACATGTTAGACTCTTTCACCTTGTTTATGCCCTTAAGGTGTTTAAATGTCTCGATCATATCACCTCTCTCCCTCCTTTGCTCAAGGGTATACATATTGAGCTCCGTTAATCTGTCCTCATATGTCTTCTGATGCAGTCCCTGCACCATTTTGGTTGCCCTTCTCTGGACTGCCTCAATTTGGTTAATGTCCTTGTGAAGGTGTGGCCTCCAATACTGCCGCAGTACTCCAGATGGGGCCTAACCAATGTCTTGTACAGAGGATTATTACCTCCTCTTACGACTTGTGATACTTCTACTAATACACCCTAACACCCCTAGCTCACCTACTGCTTAGAGGTCTGCTTGGATGATTTTAGGTCATCAGTGATGATGATGCCCAAGTCTCTTTCTTCCTTTGTGACTGCTAGCAACTCCTCCCAGCCTATAAGTGGCTTCAGGGTTTCTCTTCCCTATGTGCATGATTTTGCACTTCTTTGCATTAAATCCCAGTTGCCACTCTTCTGACCATTCTGCTAGTTTATCCAGATCTCTTCTCATTCTGCCCACCCCATCTGGATCATCTACTCTGTTGCAGATCTTGGTGTCATCTGCAAACAGACAAGCACTTACCCTCTAGTCCATCTGCAGGTCACTAATGAAGATGTTGAATAGGACTGGCCCCAGGACTGATCCTGAGTTACCCACTTGTGACTTGCATCTCTTCTGACTGTATACCATTTACCACCACTCTCTGTTTTCTGCCAGTCAACCAGTTTGCCACCAGTTGACCAACTTTGACCCACCCCAGCCTACCTAGCTTATTTATCAATCAAGGGAACAGTGTCAAAAGCTTTGCTGAAGTCAAGGTAGGCGACATCAACTGCTCCCCCTTGGTCCACCACTCTGGTTACCCAGTCAAAGAAATCTATGAGATTAGTTTGACAGGACCTTCCTTTTGTAAACCCATGCTGTCTTGGATCCTGTGACCCTATGGATTCCAGGTGTTGCACTATCCTTTCCTTAAGGAGTGCCTCCATAATCTTGCCCACTACTGAGGTAAGACTGACTGGTCTGTAGTTCCCTGCCTCCTCCCTGCTACCACTCTTGTGGAGTGGGATCACATGAGCCTTTCTCCAGTCTTCTGGGACCTCTCCTGTGCTCAGAGACTCACTAAACAATTCTGCTAATGGCTCTGCTAGTTCCTCCTTTAGCTCCTTAAGTACCCTGGGATGTGTGCCATCAGGTCCCATTGCCTTATCCACCCTGAGCTTAGCAAGCTCTTGTAGGACCCTTTCTTTTGTGAAGGGAGTAGTGCTCACCTCCCTCCCCCCTGTGTCCATGATGCTGAGCTGTGGGCCCTGCCCTACCTTCTCTTCAGTAAATACTGAGCAAAAGTATCTATTTAGGATAGATGCCTTTACAGGGTCCTCCTCCTCACATGCTCCCTTTTCTCCATTAAGCTTAGCAATAGCCCCTCTGGACTTTCTCCTTTCACTAATGTATCTATAGAAAGTCTTGTCACCTTCTTTTACTGTTCGTGCTAGTGTTTCCTCAGTTTGGGACTTTGCCTGCCTTACTGCCTTACCTGCTTCCCTTAGGGCAGTTTGGTATGCCTCCCTATCTTCATCCCGCTGTGTTCCCTTATATTTTCTGAAGGCCAGCCTTTTGGCTCTGACCTTTTCTGCTACTATATTTGAGAACAAAGTGGTTTCCTTCTTCTTTGCACTTCCTTTTCTGTCTAACACAATGGGATGTTGCTTCAAGTATTGTATCCTTAATGCTTGCCCACTTTGCCTGTACCTCCTCACCTGTGTTTCTTTTTGCCAGGGCTAGCTTAACTCTGTTGGCCATCTTATCAAAGTCAGCTCCTCTGAAGTCCCATATTTTTGCCTTGGAATGGGATGATTTAGATGTAGTAGCCAAATTGAACCATACCATGTGATGGTCACTGGCCCCCAGGTGACCTTCTACCTGGAGATCTGTGATCCCTCCTGATTCAGCATGAAGCATGTGGCTGGAGCTTTGGACACACTTCTGATGCTACCATGTAATCTCCATAAACACTTTCACCTGAAACAATCACACATCCTTTGCATACCATACCAGCTCAGCACCTCTCCTTCTCCTACTAGTTGCCTTACACAGTCCAAATACAGTCTCCCTATGTACCGCAAGTAATGTTTGTCAGACTATAACACATTATGCACTTTATTTCCATGTTCAATGGGTCCCAACTCCATATTTTAGCTACTTGTCAGTCTGCGTGTGATCACAGTGGCTCAAAAGAGAAACTTATTATTAGGGATCAGCTCCCCCAACAGTTGACCATTTGAGTAGGAAAGAATGATACCAAGTCACTGGCTTTATGGCACTGAAAGCAAGCGGAGTCCTCCTAAGTAACATTGCAGTGCAGGTATTTTATGAAAAAAATAAACTGAACTCCTAAAATGGGTGGTTCACGGCTGCTATACCAGCATGGTGTGGATAACTTGATGTAATATTTGTAACATTGTAATTGTACACTATTAACTGTCTGGCTCTGAACTGGGAACTTCCTTTAGTTTTTTTTTTTTTTTATAATTTGTGGTTTTCTGCGATTGGGGCTGATCACTCGGAGGTGGCGCGGCTCCGGTGAGTTTAAAAAAATGCCAGCTCTTGCCATGTGATCCGTCCATCCTGTATTACCGAAATAGGGAGAGAGAAAACCGCGCAACTGGAGAAGATCCCTGAATTCTAGACGATCACGAAAAAAAACAATGGGTTGGTAGCAACCATAAGATCAGCCCCACTTGCAGAAAACCACAGAATACTGAAAAAAACAATACTAAAGGAAGTTCGCAGTTTAGAGCCAGACAGTTAGCAGTGTACAATACAACGATATTACAAATATTACATGTCAAGTTCTCCACACAACGCTGCCGCAGTGGCCGCAGACCACTCGGTTTAGGAGTTCAGTTTACTTTTTCATAAAATGCCTGCATTGCAATGTCACTTAGGAGCACTCAACTTGCTCTCAGTGCCATGTAGCTAGTGATTTAACCATTCTAGCCTACTCCAACGGTCAACGGTGGGGGGGATGATATTTGACAGTAAGTTTCTCTTTCGTGCAATTTTGATCACGTGCAGACCGAGCAAATAGCTAAAATATGGAGTTGGGACCCATTGAACACAAGGGAATAAAATGCATAATACGTTATAGTCTGACATAAATTACTTGTGACACATAGAGAGACGGTATTTAGACTGTGTAAGGCAACTGCTAAGAGAAGGGGGAGCTGCTGATCGGGTATAGTATGCAAAAGATGTGTGATTGTTTCAGGTAGAAGTATTTACAGAGATTAGATGGTAGCATCAGAAGTGTGTCCAAAGCTGCAGCCACATGCTGAATCGGGAGTCTGTGACATGGGTGGTTCAAACCTTGACACGAGCTGACTCCGGATTCAAAAAAAGACTGTCAAGCCGATTTGTGTTTCAAAAATTAGAAGTAGCACACAAATTAACATTTTTAAGAATTTCTCCATAAGAAAAACACACACAGAGGCCATCCTTTGATATTCATGATATATTTAACCAGTAAGAATATCAGGAAATCATTTCCTATCTCCTTTAAGGAACTGGGGGCAGAATTAGCAGCCCCTCTGGCACTTTTATTGATGGAATCTTTGAATAACGGTGTGGTGCCCGAAGACTGAAAAAGGCAATAATGGTTTCACTTCACAAATCTGGCAGATGCAAAAAGGCTAGTAATTACAGACTAGTGAGCCTCACGTCTATAGTAGAGAAACTAATGGAGACACTACTCAAATAGAGGATCATAGAATTCATAGTAAGCAGTGGTCAATAAGACACTAAACAGCATGGCTTCACAGCAGGAACATCATGCCAGATAAATCTGCTCGAGTTTTTTTGACTATGCTACTATAGCAGACATCGCTGAAGGGAAGGTGTGTATGTTCGCAGATGACAGCAAGATACTGTATGTAATAGGGTGGACACCCCAGAAGTAGTGAGCAAGATACAAGCTGACCTCAAGCAAGTAGAAGAATGGTCTGGAGAGTGGCAGCTGAGATTTAATGCCAAAATGTGCAACGTCATGCACATAGGAAAGAAAAGTCCAAGAAAATGAGTATTATTTATTTATTTGCTTTTGTTAACCGGGTAAGCACACTAGACAGCCAAGTGCCTATTTTCAGGTGCTACCCGGGAGATTACAAGGTACATTACAAGGTACATACATGAACATCAGGCAAATACAAGTGGAGGATTACATTACATAGAATTAGCACAACAGGGACTTTACAAGCATCAGATTTCATCAGGCAAATAGTAGTGAAGAGTTAATATAAAATGACCAGAACACAGGGACATTGTAAGACAAAATACCAAAACAGGTATTACAATACAGTATTAAACATTGCAGTCAGTAGGAAGAAGTGCAGTGTGAATCCATCGCTCCAGGCAGCAAGTTGTAAGGCTAGCAGTTAGAATAAGGAGGAGTCACAGTTGGGATAGAGTGGGCCCAGTGCGAGAGAAAGGAGTGCACAGTTATAGTGCTCACCCTGTTTTGCCGGTAGGCCCAAATGGTCCATTTTTATATATGCTGTGAGAACAGGAGGAGTATGAGCACAGTTGTGCTCTGCCCAATTCGTAATGTTTAGGTAGCATCTCAGTTAGTTGGGGCATCTCAGGCTGAGAGGTTTGTCTAGTGCAGAGACAGGTGGCAGCCATTTTGAGAAAACCCCAGAGGAGGCTTTAAAGCTCTGGTGCGAGGAGAGGCAGTGCTAGTTGGAAGGAGTTCCAAACCTTGAGGCGCATACACAGCTGAGGCTCGGTCACCCATTTGTGTGTGGGTTTTAGGTACCAGCAGGGCATGGGAGCCACTGGATCGCAGGTTGTAGGAGGGTGTAGCAAGAACAAGGGTCTCAGCAAGGTTTTGAGGGGTGGCAGTTTTGACGATATTGTCAATGAAGTTGCCCACGACATATGAGCAGTGAGTTTCCGGTGGGAGCCACTCAAGCTGGTTATAAAGCTCACAGCGGTGAGTGAGGTGGGGGGCTGAGAGCGCAAAATGGCATATGTTGTTGTACGCTGAGTCCCACTTTACTAGACTAGTTTTTGCAACGTGGGCAAAGGTGATTAGTCCATAGCAAAGCATGGGTAGGAGGACTCCCCTGGCAAGAGCAAGACGGGCAGCTGGAGTTAGACAGCTTTTTGCTCTGTAAGCCTGACCTACCTAGGAGGAGAAAGAATGGTAGCCTCAAACCAGGAACAAGATCTAGGAATCATAATCTCAGATGGCTAGAAGGTTAGTAAGAAGTGTGAGAAAGCAGCATTGAAGGCCAACAGAATGTTGGGCTGCATTGGGAGGGGAGTCACAAGTAGGAGGAGAGAAGTGGTACTACCACTGCATAGATCGCTGGTCAGGCCTCCCTGGAATACGGTGTCCAACTCTGGAGGCCTCTCTTCAGCAAGGACATTGACCGGGTGGAAACAGTGCAGAGAAAGGTGATAAAAATGATTCAGGGTATGCAGCACATATCCCACGAGGAAAGATTTAGGGAACTGAATATGTACTCCATGGAGCAGAGAAGAGAGACAGGGACATAATTGAAACATTCAAGTACATAAAAGGCATTAACAAGGTACAGGCTCAGAAACGTTTTCAGTTCATGAAGGGCTCCAGAACCAGGGGACATGACCTCAGGCTGCAAGGTTCTCTACCAACACCAGGAAGTTTTTCTTCACAGGAACACTGGTGGATGCTTGGAACAGCCTGCCCCAAGAGGTTGTGGGGTCAACACAGTGGGAGGATTCAAGAATGTATTGGAGAGACACAAGGGAGCCAATACGGTTAAAACAAGTGGGCCGACTAGATGGACCTAGCAGTCTCCTTCTGCCATCAATTTCTATGTTTCTATTTTTCTATGTCACGTGTACCAGAAGGGAGTTTTGGGCACTTGCCTGTGGACATACTTGTGAAATAATTTTCAGGGCCATATACCAGCCAGCAGGTAATATTTAGAAGCCTGTTTTAGGGCATCATCAGTTATCGAGCCCTTTTTTTCATGGCACTGCACACCAGACATGGAGCGCACTATTTATTAGTGCTGATCTAGGAGTAGAAATGTAACATTTCTAAACAAGAATGAACGAGACAGCTGCAGAGTTGGTGGCACAGTCAACATGAGTAATGTATAATTGCGCCTGAGCCTTGTTGGACAGTCAGCTACGAAAATGTATTTCTTGCCCTGTTTGCAGACTTTTGCAGCTGATTGCAGCACTAACCAGCACCACTATGCAATGGTGGCACACTGGCAGCTGGTTAGCAAGCTTGCAGCTATACACATGTTCGACATCAAGTGATCCCAGATTAGTTTGGAAACTGGTCCCAGACAAACAGAGCAGTACTCAGATATCCAGAGAAACTGTTCATAGACCAGTATTCCTTGAGGGAGATGTGGCGATTAGGACGAAGGTTAGGGCACCGCTGGTGGAAATCCGCCCTGGATGCAGACCACCTTAGATTGATGGAACATTACTAAGTCTATCAATCTGCAATCACCTGTAAGAAGGCAGAAATCCTGTCCAGGGAGATTGTGGCTGCTCAGAACCGACCAGCTTAGCTATTTTGAACTGTAGACAGACTGTGCAACCCAGCCTGCCTGCAGATTTGAAGAGCCTTTTCACAAGTGGAGTGTGATGAGCTTGCTCAATTCTTTGCAGCTAAGGTGGCTGACATCAGGGCGGGGCTCCAGCCAGCACACTCTATAGGTGCTGCTTTGGATCGGTGCTTGGTAGCTGTCCCTCAGTTTTCCTGGAGTACCTTCGACCAGCCAGAGTTCACTGATGTCATGCGGATTGTCCAGGGTATGTGCCCTACATGCTGTAGTTTGGATTCGGGACCAACAATCCTGATTATGGGTTGTAGTGACATCATTGGCCCGGTCCTAACATGGATAGTCTTGTGCTCCTTGGAGACAGGTGAGTTTCCTAGCTCCCTGAAGGATGCGGTGGTGACACCCCTCCTGAAGAAAGCTTCTTTGGACCCAGACTGCCCTGCTAACTGCAGACCAAACTCAGATCTTCCCTTTATAGGGAAGATGATTGAGAAAGTAGTGGCCCTACAACTGGAGAACTGTTTGACCATCCATGACATCTATGAACCTCTCCAATCCAGTTTTTGAAAGAGGCATAGTACCGAGACAGTGCTGGTTCGGGTGCTCAGTGATCTCCTGAAGGCAAGGGATCTGAAAAAAATGCTCCATCATGGTTCTTCTAGATCTCCCGTCAGCATTTGACACTGTGGACCATGTGGTTCTTTTTGATCACCTGAGGTTCATCTGTGGCCTGTCAGGAACAGTTCTCAGGTGATTTACATCTTTCCTCACTGGCAGAACTCAGAGGGTGGTGTTGGGGATTCATTCCTCCGACCCAGTCTTTCTGTCATGTGGGGTTCCTCAGGGTTTGGTGTTGTTCCCCAGGTTGTTCACAGTGTACATGCTTCCCCTCAGAGACATTGTAAGAAGGTATGGGCTGAGGTTTCACTGCTATGCTGATAATACCCAACTCTACCTTTCTTTTGCACCTGACCAGGATAGAGCTCTCTTGGTATTTAACAACTGTCTCACTGAAATCCTGGATTGGATGAATTCGAGCTGGTTGAGGTTGAACTTGGAAAAGACTGAGGTGTTGGTTGTGGACCCAGGGCACTGGATAGAGGGGTTGGGGGTAAGTTCGCCCTCGGGAATTTTCCTTGGGGGCTTACCACTCTTTACCTCTGAAGGGGTGCGAAACCTCAGGGTGATTTTTGACGAAGGGCTGACACTGCGATTGCAAGTGTCGGCAGTCATCAAATCCTCTTTTTACCATTTGAGGACCATCTCCAGGGTTAAGCACCTTGTTCTGTCTGGCGACCACCCTGCTTTGGTCCACACCTTTGTGTCCTCATGCCTTGATTACTGCAGCTCCCTCTACCTATTGCTACCTGGGGTGGATATCCACCGCCTGCAGCTGGCACAGAATACTGCAGCCCGGTTATTGACAGGGACCTCCCGGTCTTGTCACATCTCTCTGGTGCTGCGCAAACTACACTGGCTGCTGGTACAGTGGCAGATCACCTTTAAAGTCAGACTCCTGACTTATAAAGCCCTACACAGACAGGGCCAAGACTACCTGAAAGAGCTTCTGATTCCTTACTGCCCTGGGCAGTTGCTCCACTCAGCTGACGAGGGGTTGCTAGAGATTCCAAGGGTTTCCTTAAAATCTTCTGGGGCCTGTGCATTTATGTTTGCGGTCCCAGCCCTTTGGAATTCTCTATCCCATCAGTTATGGGAATACACAACTGTGGAGGGATTTAAACAGGCCCTAAAAACATATTTGTGGCTTCAAACCTATCCTGCATGATTTTATTTGTTTTTATCTGGATTTTATCTGTATTCTTAGGAATCTGTACTTATTGTTCAATGTGTTTTTTTAACTTGTTTTGTGGTTTTTGAAAGGCGCAGTACAAATACATTATTATTATTATTATTATTACTACTACTCCTGGGAACCTGTTCCCAGACCAGTTGTGGGAAAGTAGTCCCAGACCAGTTGTCATGAGAAAGTGGTCCCAGATCAGTTGTCAATGGAAAAATGTTATTAGACCAACTTTTGAAATGTGGGATTGCAACCAGTCTTGTTGCTGGACAAACACTCTAAAGTAATAAGTTCAAGTGCTGGCTATGTGTGATTGCTAGTCTGTCAATCACTTCTTTACTATCCAATAGAATATCCCAGTGAATGCTTAGAAGTGCAAGACCTACAAGTCTGTTTTCACAACTGGTATTTCAAAGGTAACTCTTTAATCGCCTGAGTGAGGAGAAAGATCATTCTGAGCATGCGGTAGAAACAGGTAATGTAACCAAAATTTGCAGAAGATTGTGCACATTTGGGTAAAACTGTGGATCACACTGAGTAAGTGCCATTATTGCAGATTTAGGTTTTTCTGCTGTATTTTTCCATTTATGGCCCCACATCTTCATTTCTGACAATTCAACTTCTTCAGAATCAAGACTGGACTCATAAAATTTTACAAGATCTGATGCTCCAGACTGAAAATAACTTGCAAAGCCATCAGCTAGGTATACTG
The DNA here is from genome assembly GCA_016271365.2 of Neoceratodus forsteri. Lineage (NCBI taxonomy): Eukaryota > Metazoa > Chordata > Ceratodontiformes > Ceratodontidae > Neoceratodus > Neoceratodus forsteri. The sequence goes on from CM057456.1 coordinate 1,263,866,508, forward strand.
GCAAGATGCTATTGAAACCAGAAAGCACTTTTGAATGATAGGTAAAGCGATTGTCTAGTTCAGACAAAAAAAAGTCAAGGAAAGGAATGTACACAGCTCTTCGAAAATATTGCTCTGCGCTGTCTTCTGGGTAGTTTGCCTTGTGTTGCTGCCTGCCACTTAGTCTTGGAATCCGTAACTCTTCACCCAAGACATGGGCTGTGCTTTGAGTGCCCTCAAAGACTTTATGAAAGGAATCATCACAGTCTGATTGCAGTTTACGTGTGGCATCTTTGACACTGCATACATGGGCTAGGGCAGAACTTATATCACAGTTCTCTTGCTGCAAGTACCTGGACAGAGGGAGTATGACACTGAAGACTTGTACACAGCAGTGCAGTGCAACAAGAAATTCACTGTGGCCGATTGCAGCACGAAACTGAGTAGCTTTGGAAGAACAGTCATTGTTTTCATGTTCTACAAAGTGTTCCAATGCTGCTGTGACTGGAAAAATCAGCTCACTAAATGTTATTAAACTGTCATGTCTTTCAACCTATCTAGTGCCACAGAGAGGTAAAAGTCTGTCTTTTTTTGACTGAGGAAGGAGCATGCCTACTTGTTCCTTTAAGATAGCGATACGCTGTGCAGGAGATCGAAAGAAGGTGCAAACATCACTGACAGTTCCTAAACAATTATGGAGAGCTGCCACTGAGCAACATTTGCTTAGAGCTAAATTTAGTGAGTGACTAGTGCAATGCAGGTAAAGAGCTGTTGGGTATTGCTGCTGAATCAATGCTTGAACACCTTGTACTCTGCCAGATATATTACTGGCACCATCTTAACCTTGACCTCACGTATCAGTCAGGTTGAGACCACGATCCCCAAGACCGAGCAAGAAACCTCAAAATATTATCTGACATGTTTTTTCCCGTTAGATCATATACAGGCATAAAACCTAAGAAGTCTTCTCTCACACTGTAAGTTGTGAAAGGTGCCGTTTTACTAACTTGGCGATCAACATATCGAACACACACTGAAAGCTGCTCTATTCCAGAAATATCCATTGTTTCATCTGCAAGGACTGTAAAGTATTTGGCATTCCAGATTTTGTCTACCAGTTTTCTCTGGGTTACAGTTCCACATGCAGTAACAATCTCATTTTGAATTTGTGGGCTAATGTAAGTTGCATTAAGAGAGGAAGTCTGGAGATGATTTTACAGCACTTGGTCCCCACTATAAGCTTTGAACCTTATGAGTGTACAGAAATTCCCATAATTTTCTATAGTTATTACTGGACCATATGACTGTATTGGTCCACTGTCTGTATGGCCCCTCAAAGCAAGTCCTTGTCTCCCACACACAGTCACTGTATCCACAATTGACATCAATTTTTTATGATTTTCTTCCACCATCTTCTTTTTTTGGGAATCTATTTGTGTGGCGATGTCTACTAGTGATCCTGCTTTCACTTTCAAAAAATGTTCTGCCAGTTCGTGGCAACATTGATGATAAGCCGTTTTTGCATGATGATTAAATACTTCCAGTGCTTTCTTCCATTTTGTGAAAGGCTTATCAACCAATGCCCTTAAAGTTTGATGAGATCCCTTTCCAACTGCACTTTTAGAAAACAGGACACAAACTTTGCAGAATGTTCCGTTGTCTTTTGCAGAATAACACAGCCAGGCAAATCTGCTTAACCATGAAGCCTGAAATGCTAATTTCTGTAAATTGTTTGGTAAAGAATAATTGTTTGAAGGATGCCACACATTTCTGAGTAAATCGAGTTTTGGCTGTTCAGATACACCAATTGCATTGATTGTCCCTACATACTGGCTTATGTCATGTGCATTACAGGTGCCACTGCTACCAGCAGCAGCACCGCTAGCGTGATCACTTCCTATACTATCAGGTACACTGGTAGAAAATGATGGTTGTGGTTCTGAGGAACTCTCACTCTGAGTATTCACTTGTGAAACCTGAGGATCCGGGTCACTGAGTGAGTTGTCAATGTTTTCTGGTGCATCTTCAACACGAGGTTTCTTGGAAAAATATTTTAGCAACGTGTTGCTTGATTTTTCCTTTTTTCCTTCACGTGGCTCCTTCTTGCGCTAATATTTATTTGGATCACAACGTGATCACTGCAGGCAAAGTGATCAGATTTTAAAGCAGGTAGTAGCCAGGACTACAGCTCCAGCAAGCTGTAACAGAAAATGCGGATTAATAATCATCATTGTTAGGATTCACCAAGTAGAAGTAAACCTTATAAGTAGAGTACACTTTGAACAAAGCACAGGATGAATACGAACAAGAGCATAAAAGGCCACATAAACACAATTTTTCTATTGGGCACCAGTGATAAAATCCTCCAGTTTTTCTTAAGCCTGAGGAAGTGTTTAACGCTGTGCCTGATAAACGGTGAGTGTGCCCATGGCTCCATGCACTTAAATTGCAAGTGAAACATCAATAAAGATGATTCGGTAACACTGCTACACTAATCTGAGAAGCAGAGAGAGGTGGGACCCAATGCTTTCCACTTCCCATCAGCAGCCACCAGCCATTACAAGTCATGAAACTGTGGAGACACAAGTGTGGGGAAAGGGATAGTTCAGGTTTTTGCTGCACTTTGCTTCCTAGTCACATAGGAAGCTTTTACCACCCACCATAAAACCTGGTAAATCACTTTACAGAAAGCTATTTAGGACATTTCAAGGAGTTTAATGCAATTTTTAAAGCAAACTTTAAAAAGTATGTAACTGTCCAGTCCCCTGGGGTTACTAGAATGATAATCCCATCGGTGTTAGCCATGATCTACCAGCTGCCCCCTACTTTCCTGATAGGAAGATAGGGGTAGCTAGTAGAGGGCATATTAGACGCTCTTTACATAACATCATTGTTCACTCAGCCTGAGCAGAGGATGATTATGTCATTTAGAACTGTTGCAGCAGCTTGAGCCACAATGGAATCAGCTGAGGAGGACAGTTTTAGAATGTTGATATTGAAGTGCAGTCAGTCTGCAGTGGTCCGAGTGTGAGAGCCCAACATAGTGGAGCTGTCAGAGTGAGAGATGCGTGCCAGTCTGTCCAGTGACTGGGTGAAGGAACTCTGGTCATTTGTCTCACCCTAGTAAGTGCCATGTCAGCAGTGCCACTGGAAAGTGGTGGTGACTGTTGATGCCAGGACAACAGACTGTCATTTCAGAGAGAAAGAAGAATGGGACAGCAGTTCTGTGAGTGCAGGGGGCAATCCCCTGTTAGAGCAGAAGAATGTTTATTTATTTATTTATTTTTTTATTTAGTTGTTTAACCAGGTATAGCACACTAAGCTGAAAGCTTTTTTACAGGAGCGACCTGGGAGCACAAGGAGGTTAAGTGACTTGCTCAGGGTCACACAGTATGCAAGTGGAAGCTGTTGGGATTCAAACCCAGGTCAGGTCTGCTGGATGTCACCAAATTTGCAGCTCAGAGCCTTAGACCACTGCGCTATACTGCCTCCGTTAACAGTTAACAGTCCAATGTTAACAGTCCTGTGAGGAGACAAGAGACGGTTTCCAGTCTGTAACCCTTGAAAGTGCAAGGTTTTCTTCAGTCAGATGTCTGTATTGCAAGTTAAATAAAACTAAGAGTACAGAGAGGGAGACTAGCAATTTTTGTATTGCCATCTCTTGGTGTATGTGCACAGAGATGAGGCTAGAATACACCTGTCCGAGATCCAGCCCCACCACAAATACGTGCTGAACTTGAATTTATAGTGGATGCATTTAGCGCCCTAGAGAGTGTGGATGGTCTGGTCATTATATGTAACACCAATTGGATGGCATGACAGAGGTTGGCTGGGGCTAGGGTGGGAGGAACCTCACCTGAAATTCCAGAAGAAAAAGATGTAATGTCCTAGCTATCTTTTAACAGAGCGATGGGCATGTTTGAATTCTGTCTAGTGAAAACTCAATGCCTTTGTGCTCTGAGGAAAAATGAGAGTTGCTACCTGCCTCACCAGTAGTGTGTAACTTGCAAAGTTTGGGGGACTGCCCAGTTTTGTGTGTTTACCATCTTGTGGGTTGAAACAGCCATACTTCACAATCCCATTTCCAGTAGTGGACGTTTGATCTGTGTTTCCAGTGTGGATTGATGTGGGTGGGGCACCCTCAGAAGTCAGACCTAGCAGCATAAGCCTAACAGCTCACTCTCAGAACTCGGAGTACATATAACTGCGCATTTTTTACATACAAATATACAAAAGAGGCACACGCCTGTGCATTAGTAACATGGAGGGGGAACAACTAGGACACCATTACAGAAAACATGGGTGTGTTATGGAGGGTTACCTGGTGCTGGTGGCATGACATTCCACCATAATCCATGTACATAGTGTTACAATGCCTTGTTACCCTCATTCAAGTGTGGCCTGTCCCCTTCATATAGATCATTACTGCTTCGGGTTCCACCCCACCAACCCGTACCCCATGGATCAACACCATTCCCTTGCCACTCTCCTCTGACCGACTACTGTCCCCTGTGCAGTCTCCTTTCCTTCTCCTGCCCCCTTCTTGAGATCCTTCACCCCCTCCTCCTCCCTCCCAATGTTGCCAGCACTGCAAACTTATTACCTGCCCCCTCTGCAATACTGTGCATTAGCTTCTTCCTCCTTACTGGAGCCGTCCCTTTAGTGCCAGGCCTCCTCTTCATTTTGCCCCCACACACCCTCCCAACCCCCTCCCTTGATTTGATGTTCCTCCCATACAGTGTCCTCATGTTACTCCCCATCCCCTCCATCAATCTGATGTTCCTCCCCTGCGGTGTCCTCATATCATTCCCTGAGTTGGGCCCTCCTGCCCCAGCTCCACCCCCCATCCTCTCCAACTCTCTACCAAGCCACAATACCTTCTCCTAGGGTTTTTTCAGCCTGTGACAGATTGGACACCCCCCAGCCTCCACAATATGTTCATCCAAACTGCCACCCCACATCCATAACAGCCCACTATCCTTCCCATGATACCAGTACTAACTGCAAAATACAGTTCTATCTATAAGTTTCTAACCAGTCCAGTCCCGACTTAAAAATACAATACCAACTCTACTTGCCGTGGTACGTAAAACACTACTATGATACCGTGCCATCTATAAGTTTCCCACTAAAATACAGCTTGAGGTGCTACACCTAAATACAAAACACATTACTATCTATAATGTTTAACTTTTACCTCTTTAACCAGAGCTACATATCACTCTATAACATTACAAAGAACAATCCCCCCCTCCATTAGGACACGTAAGTGGATGCACTTGGTAGTGCTTTCCACCAATCCCAATGCAGCACCGCCCCAATGTGTATGGATAAACTGGGGGTGGGAGGGATGAGGGATTGTGGATTTTGGGCCCACTGCAACTCCTGTGAGAGTCAATCAGTCTGTTACACAACTGCGCACATCAGAGGAACTCCAGCTGAGCTGGAAAGGCAGGTCTGCCTTTTTGCAGATGACATCAAACTCTGCAATAGGGTGGACACTCAAGGGGGGGTGGAAAGGTTGAGGACTGACCTGAGAAAACTCAAGGAGTGTCAAGGGTATAGCAGCTGGGTTTAATGCAAAAAGTGCAAAATAACGCACTTGGGGCACAGAAACCAAGGGGTGAAGTAATAAATGGGTGGGGTGATACTGACGACCACCAAGGAGGAAACAAACCTGGATTTGATCATATCAGATGACCTGAAGATGACCAGGCAGTGCAATAAGGCAGTTTGGAGGGCTAGTGGGATTCTGGGGTGCATAGGAAGGGTTATCAACAGCAGAAAAAGGGAGGTGGTGTTGCCTCAGTATAGATTACTGACAAGACCCCACCTAAAGTACTATGTTCAGTTCTAGAAACCACATCTCCGTAATGACATAGAGTAGAGGTGGTCCAGAAGAAGGCAATTAAAGTGGTACAGGGTCTGCATCAAAAGCTCTATGAGGAGTGACTAAAGGATCTAAATATGTACACCCCAGAAGAAAGGAGGGAAATTAAAGAGCCTTCCCAATCGCAGCAAAAATTGCAGACCACATTTACACTTTCTGTCACCCTTTCAATATCACAGCCAGAACAGCTCCTGGCCATACTTTTAAACTTGAAACTGGCTAGCCTCCATTTTTTCCCTCTCACTTAATGGGTGAGTTGGTGGTTGGCCAAACAACCCCCCCCCCATTTCAAATCTGTCTTATTTACAGGCACAAATTAAAAAAAGAAGAAGGAACTAAACCAAAAAGAAGCAGACAGTCAAATCGGGTTCTGAGCTGGCGAGCAGTTGGCTGGCTAAGCCCTCCACCCCACACAGTGAGTCGGTATCACTTTCATATTTTACATTAAAAAAAAGTAACATAAAAACTGCTGCTGTTCAAAACCAGTGCATCCACCTAACATATTCCTTCATCTGGCTGACAGTGACTCCATCTCGAAGAGACATATTCCCAATGACCATCCACCTCAAGACACATGGAAGTGCTACACAACTTACAGACAACGGGCTCTCATGTTCCGATTGCCACAAATTTAAAATAGAAGACTCTAATGTGCTAAACAAACAAAAAAATCCAGGCACTACTGTGTCACGTTGTACCTCTGGGTCTTCACTTCCTACTTTTTGCTTGCTGGGTCACCTGCCGTCGTGCACCTATGAGCCATAAGTTGGGGAGCAGGAGAGTCTTGCAAGTGGAGCAGATTTTCTTTTTTTTAGTAAACAATGATATCTAAAGACTGCTGGGAGAAGGGACTTTACAAAAAACTATACAGGTCTGCATGGTGTGGTGTGGTGAGATGGTGGTGGGGTAGGTAAGTACAAAAGACTGGCACTGTGGGGGAATGGCAAAAGGAGATGGAATAGCACACAAATGGTGGGACTGCTTTACGGAACAAATACTTAAACTTCATTCTTAATCTATTTTTTTAAATGTTTCTTTCTTTTTTTAAATCCCACATGAAAGTGCCACAGGAAGCCCATTTTCTAAGTGCAATAATACCCTCCAGCCAGGGTGGGTGGTATTGGGCAATATGGGAGCTTCCAGTGCCTATAAGGCCCTCTGCCTGTGGCGTCAGGAATCATTACACCCCTGGGTGGTTCGGTATTGCCCAATACCGCCCACCCTGTTGGGTATTACTGCTTACTTTAGGAACTTCGAACTATGCAGAACAAATGCTCGGAATGCGCACAGCCTTTTGGAATGCACACAACAGTTTAGAATGTGCACAATAAGGATTCTGAGCAGGCTAATTTTTATGCAGAACAAAGGCTAATCATAAACTATATACTGTATGTATTTTAGACATACCACCCACAATTCCACACACATATCGAGACAATGCAGTGATAATCACAGTATGACAAATTCATATTCGGTGATTACAAAGACATAGGTTCCTTTTTCATTTAAATAATGTGACAGTCGCAATAATCATTTCTAGATTTGTCCAATAGAAGGAGATAGTTTTCTTACCTTCAAGGTCTAATGGAACCACCTGTGCCTAGAACCAGGTAGACATGCCCTGACTGAGGTCCTTTCAGACTTATACCTGCAAACTAAGTTTTATTGATTTCCACCTAGGACAGGTGGGTAAAGTGCAACATGAAGTTCTAATCTTATGCTGTGAAATTCATTATGGTATTTTACCTGTTCTTAATTTCTTTTGGCATTATGTAACTGAAAACCTGATTTTAGAATTTGTTTTTGGAACAACTGTAATATTGTACATTTTTTCAGCAGGGACACCACTGGAAATACGTGCATGCTCAAGATCTATATACAACTCCTAATACACAAATAAACTTCTTATTGTTAACTCTCTTTCAACAATAGGGCTAAAGGAAGCAGCTGCCAAAGCAGCAGGAAGAGAGGGCAGCAAGATTATTTGTATTTACCCATGGGCCCTTGCCAACCTACAGTACTAGGTTACCAGAAATAAATCCCCTTCTTTCACTTCCAAATCCTCATGTCAGCCTGCAGGTATTCACGCTGGGGACCTCAGCAAGAGTGTGCAGCAAAAAGCTGCCGAGGGGAAATGGAGAACAAACTTTGCATGGAAAGCCTGAGGGAGAAAAATGAAAAGTGAAACCTATCCCCCTGCACCCTAACACATCAATCGAGCCTTGCCAATCTGACCTGCAGAAGACCCCCAGGAGACCCTGGCATCAGCAGCTCCCAGAGATCCCCTACAGCCCAGACCACTGGTACTCAGCAACACAAGGACCTGGGTATGACTGTTACTGCTTCCACAATACAGAGAAAGAGATGGGAACTAGAGAATACTGGATGGGCAACTATGCAAAACCAGTGCATTCTGCCACAGAGGGGTCTGATTCCCTCTGACCTCGAGAGTGAAGCTTGAGAGGTCCATGGGACTCAGAACCCCGAGGTGGCAAAACACACTGGTTGTGCATAGAGTTGCTCATCCTGTATTTTCATAGTGTATAGTACTGTGTGAAATATGTGTTTTGTGAGTTCTTTTGCTTTCAAAATGAAACTGACTCATGCAGTCTCTAGAGGATCTAGAATGTTGTTCTACCACAGTAGGGTAGAATCACATTCCATGACCTTGGAACTATGGTAGAACAGCATTTTGAAAGGGATGGAATTCGGTACAGAAGAACACTCCACTATACACTATAAGATAATAGTATATGGGAAGCCTCGATTCTCCACTGATTTCAATAGCTACTGAAATGTTGTTGTAAGACAGTTCAAAGGTCAGAAATGTTGTTGTACTATCGTTCTGATGTCACATCAATGCTACAACATTTCTGACATTTAAACCAGCTTGCGCTGTCCCCATCGCTTCAGCAGATACAGAAACCAATCTCTCTCACATTTCACCTCACACAACGCAAAGCCAGTGAAGCACAGATGGATAGCCATGATTTCCGACTCCAGTGACTCCAAATAGGTAAGCCCCCACTGATTTTAATTAAGTCTTCCAGCCATCGGCGGGGGCGAGGAAGGGGTGTACACCACACTGGACTACTGACAGTCGTTTTTTTTTTCTGTTTCTCCTAAAAGGAACTTCACACAGAAAACACGAAGAGCATCATATCCTTTAAACTGTTCAAACAATAAAGTTATACTGCTAACGTTTTTGTTTCTGTGCCAAAAAAAAAACAACCTCAGTTGTAAACTGTTCCCTGAATACAATTTTCAAACATTCAAATCTGTCTCAGCGTGTTCTTGTATTTAATTAATATTTAATCAGTGGAGAATCGAGGCTTCCCATATGCTATATAAAACAGTATATGGGTAAGCATACACAGCAAGGCTGTGTTTCTGTCTCGAGTTTGTGATGAAATCATGGAACCTCTCGAGCTTCGCTCTCGACGGCCATATGATGTCATCACAAATCCTCAATGGAAACACAGCCTTGTTGTGTATACTTACCCATACACTATTCTATATATACAGTATAGCTAAAACAGACAAAAGATTTAGGCTGTTCCCTTTTATTTCACCTGGTACCACCATGGGTGGGGGTAACCATAATATGGTACTTAGCACCCAACCCCCCCCCACACACACACACACACAGGCCTTACATCGAAAAGAAATAAAACCAGCTATGGAAGTTGACCAAATAATTAACTCAAACATATGACAATGAAAGTTTTGTTCTGTCTTTGACCTTGCCGAATGTTAGGTGTCTTAGAGCTGTTATTCTTGTCCTCACATATTGTATTACACATACAACAGAGCTGTTATAGTTGAACTTTCCCCTTACATATTGGGTGGGAGGGAGCAGATGGAGGACTGACAAAGCCACATTCCAAAAACTGACATGATCGGGTTGACTGGCTGGTCCACCAGGCCTTTATCTGCTGTCACTTCTTATGTTAACCGGACATGACAGGATGCTGGTAGCTGTGCCACCCAACCACTGCACTTCCAAGGGTAGTAGGCACTCAGGACATGTAGTACATCCCCGGACTTGCAGTGGTGGCATAACTAACAACACCTTGACAAGTCTTTTTTTATACATAAGCTGTGTTGCTTCTCAAGAAGGAGCCTCAAGTGCTCTCCCTGTAGATCTGGACAAAGTCCACAGATGGTATTTTTCTTGTTAGTTATTAACACCAACAAAAAATCCAGAATAATTTTATAAAGCCTAGTAGGTATTGACACGTTGTGTCTGTCTCCTTTTCCTTGTCCATTAAAATTCACAAATAAACATATCATGCCTTTCAACCTTGTGTCATTGAAATGTGGGATACTGACACTCAAAATGAATGACAATGGTACTGGATCTGCTCCAGAAGATCCAAATATCATCTAGGATGAGGGTATGGGTGAAATCCAGACTGCTGGACTGAACCTTTTACCATTTTGGTCTGATTCAAGTTCGGCGGTCAGGATTTCACACGTGCCCTCACCCTGGATTAAATCCAGACCTGTCAGAGGAAAAGAAAAAAGAAAAAAAAATGGCTGTTATAACCAGACTGCACAAGCTGCGGCCGATCCAAGTTTCCAATTTTGGGTCTGGTCCAAAGGTCTGAATTTTATTTTATGTTTACCAAGTCCATGGGTTTCTCCCTTACAATGTAGGCTACAAGATTAAAACACCATATAAACAAATATCCTAATTTCTGCAAACTTCTATTTTGATTTAGCAAATTAGAATATTATTCATTTCTATGTTACAAGTCTTAGTTTACACTTTATAGCACCTACTCCATGTGGGCTGTACCTTTCCCATACATAGATACATAGATACATAGACAGTGTCGGCAGATAAGGGTCTATGGCCCACCCAGTCTGCCCATTTGAGCTTGTAAGTTCAGTTTGTTTTCCTAGAAGTCTGTTGCCCCTTACCCCTGACCTCCAGAATTCCTTTATGTCTATCCCATGCATTCTTAAATCCCGTGATTGTTTGGCTGAGCCATTTTGAAAGCGAAAATGGGGGGCAGTTGTGAAGCATGTCATATATAAACAAAGGAAAAAGCCTACTGCTTGAAGAAAGCTCCAGTACTTTTGGAGAAACCAACTTCCTTTGGCACAACAGAGGGAATTATGAATTCACTAGGCTAACTGTTCTCTGTGTACCTACAATTAACAGGAATTCAAATTTCAGTCATTGTACCCAGTGATGGATGACATAAAAATATACTTTTTGTTCAAAACATGTAAAGTTGTTAAATGTTTTACAACACAGCTATGATCTCACAGATGAACTCCCACCAGAACGCACATGTTCAAACGTTCACAGAAAGTTGGGTTGGACTGGACTGGACACCCCCCCCCCCGTCCCCTCGTACCTGAACAACATGTTTTGTTTTTTGTGTTACAGAATGTTTATGTACATTGGGATACCATTTTGGTATTGAATATATGCCACCTTACCAGCTAAACTCCCCAGGACTGTGAAACTCTTCATTTGCTGTGGTGTGCAGGTGGCACCCAGTCTGCCTCCCCTCCCTCCCAGTGACAGTCGGACAATTCCTTACCTGGCTGAATTCCTCAGAGCTCGGTCTGGGTCAAGACTCTGAGACTTTGGGGGATGACCGCTCTAGAGGGACCTGACAGGTTCAGGCGGGACAGACTGCAGCAGGTGGGGGGGGATGACTGTCCCAGAGGGACTGACAGGTTCAGGCGGGGACAGACTACAGCAGGTGGGGGGGAATGACTGTCCCAGAGGGACTGACAGGTTCAGGCGGGACAGACTGCAGCAGGTGGGGGGAATGACTGTCCTAGAGGGACAGACAGGTTCAGGTGGGGACAGACTGCAGCAGGTGGGGGAATGACCGTCCTAGAGGGACTGACAGGTTCAGGCGGGACAGACTGCAGCAGGTGGGGGATGACTGTCCCAGAGGGACTGACAGGTTCAAGGGGACAGACTACAGCAGGTGGGGGAACACTGTCCTAGAGGGACTGACAGGTTCAGGCGGGGACAGACTGCAGCAGGTGGGGGGATGACTGTCCTAGAGGGACTGACAGGTTCAGGGGGACAGACTACAGCAGGTGGGGGAATGACCGTCCTAGAGGGACTGACAGGTTCAGGCGGGACAGACTGCAGCAGGTGGGGAGGATGACTGTCCCAGAGGGACTGACAGGTTCAGGCGGGACAGACTACAGCAGGTGGGGGAATGACCGTCCTAGAGGGACTGACAGGTTCAGCGGGGACAGACTGCAGCAGGTGGGGGAGGAATGACCGTCCTAGAGGGACTGACAGGTTCAGGTGGGACAGACTGCAGCAGGTGGGGGGTGGGATGACTGTCCTAGAGGGACTGACAGGTTCAGGCGGGGACAGACTACAGCAGGTGGGGGAATGACTGTCCTAGAGGGACTGACAGGTTCAGGCGGGACAGACTACAGCAGGTGGGGGAGGGAATGACTGTCCTAGAGGGACTGACAGGTTCAGCGAGGGACAGACTGCAGCAGGTGGGGGAATGACTGTCCTAGAGGGACTGACAGGTTCAGGCGGGGACAGACTACAGCAGGTGGGGGGAGGGAATGACTGTCCTAGAGGGACTGACAGGTTCAGGCGGGGACAGACTGCAGCAGGTGGGGGGGGGGAATGACTGTCCTAGAGGGACAGACAGGTTCAGGCGGGGACAGACTACAGCAGGCCAGGTGGCTGGCTCACTGGATGGATGCTCTGTCTTTCTCTCCTTGCTCTTGGCAGCAACAGGCCTGGACCCTGGCTCCTACTCGCAATCGTGAGGCCGACCACACACACCTGCATCCACACTGACTGACACTCTGGAGACACTGTGGAAAACAAGTGGCAGTCTTACTCGAGAGGCGCCTGTCCTCAGCTCCACACAGATAGCTACTGGCAGTGATGACGAGTGGCAGCACAGTCCCTCCAATCTGATTCCCATTTCTCTTACAGTTAGTTCAGTTTGATGACTCGCTTCTTCTCTCTCTCTCTCAGGAAAATAGCAGCATGTGCGGTGGTGCGCTAAGCTGCCAAATACACATTGGGCAGCTTAATTGGCTACTGTCTGTTGAGAGGAGGAGCCGAGGAGGAGGACTGCAAGCCCTCCCACCCACCTAGCAGGCTAGTTATATACAAAGTACCTTTCATTCCGACAGCACAGCAGCAATGGGTGCTGAAGCGCAAATTTAAAGGGACAGCGCGCTCTGTGAAATTAATTTTTGAATACATTTTTGAGGCCATTTTGGGGGGGTGTTTGAACACCCTAAACACCCCCCTGCCTACTCCCTGGGAAGGGGTAAGGTCAGTTGATCTGCTGCTTCTTTGATAAACTTTGAGTTTAGACTGTCAGGCCCTGATGATGAATTTTTTTCTAACATTTTTATAGCCTTATTCACCTCATCTGGAAGAAAATACTGACAGCCTAGTGCAGTATTAGGAATTGGTACCTTTTCTTTATCCTTTATTGAAAATATGGCATGAAAATATCTGTTGAATGCATCAGCAGCCTCATTTGGTTCCCTTATTTCCACCCCATATTTGATTATTGGTCCTAGACCATTGTCTTTGTTGGGGTTATAATTAATATATGCAAAAAAGGGTTTTTGATTATCCTTTGTAGTGGAGAGCTTGAACTCTGACTTTCTCCTTTCGTTCTTGATCAGTTTTCTGTTTTTTTTCAGCTCAGCCTTGTAAATTATCTTAGTCGGTTTGTTGTTGGTATTCTTTAAGTTCTTAAAGGCTTTTTCTTTTCTTTTTATCTGCAGCCTGATCTTAGATGATGTCCAAGTCGAAAGCTTGCCTCTATTATTGTGGATTTGCTTAAGTGGCATATATAAACTTTCTAATTCTTTTATGAATGATTTTAGCAGTATCCAACACTCATTCACATTCAACTCAGCCATTAAAGTAGTCCAGTCATAGGATTGTAGAGCTATAGTAATCATATGTTAGTTTCCTCTACAGTAATTGTACCGGTAACCAGATTGGTCAGAGTAGGTTTTCAATCTAGCAAGGCTGAAAATTAGGCAATTATGGGTCACTATTCCCTATCAGGGCAATGACTGAAAGAACAGTGATATCAGAAGCCAAATTAGTTAGTTCTAGATCAAGAGTATTCTTCCCCCTAGTAGATTCAGTCACTAGTTACTTGAGCAACTGTACCAATAGTGATTCCATAGCTCTACTCGCTGTTAAACTATCCCATAGAATGCCTGGCATGTTAAAATCCTCAACTATCACTACATCAGAGTTTTTTGTAATTTCAGTGAGTTCTCTAAATAAATATTGGTCATGTTCTGCAGTCCAGGAGGGTGGCCTGTAAAAGTTTCCTATGAAAACTTTGTTGCTGTTCTTCATCCTTATCTGTATGGAAACACCTTCTATTTGTATTTCTGCATTATTGACAAATAGATATTCTGTTGAATCTGTTATCTTAAATGTATATACAAATGCCGCCACCTTTCCTGTCATTCCTATTTTTGTAATAGACAGAATAGCCAGGGATTTCCTTATACCAATCTGAAGCTGAGTCCCACCATGTCTCACTGATTGCTACAATGTCAACTCGCTTTTATTTTAAAATTGCTGCTAATTTACTTATTTTGACTAAGTTCAGGCTTCTTTCATTTGAGACTAGAATTTTATGGCCATATTTTCCTAAAGTAGTGCAGTTTGTATTTAAGAAGCCCTGTTGCCCCCTCTTACCTAGTTTAAATGGTTGGTGATATAGTTGGCAATGATTTTCCCCAGGAAGGTGTTTCCCCTTCTACTTACTATAGGTACAGGCCATCCTAACTAAAGAGGCTCTGATTATGACTAAACCTTTCCCAATGTGTGAGATATCCAACATTTTTTCTCAGACACCATTTTCTCATCCATTCATTCACTGTTTTTATTTTAGCCTGCTTTGTCTTGCTGGCCCTTGGAACTGGCAACATTTCAGACAAGCAGATCTCACGTACCCTATTTTCCAGTGTATTAACCAGGGAAGTGAAGTCCTTTTGAATATCTTCTACAGAGGATTTGTTTACACCATTGGTGCCTACATAAACTGTGACTATTGGGGTTTACCAGAATTTTTAATAATGTTGTGAGACATCAATTCAATGTCTTTAATTCTGCCCCCCCCCAAAGCTAGAGCAAGTATGGGTTTCTTTATCTGGGTAACAAATATGACCATCAGTATATTTAAGTATAGCTATATGTCCCAAGTCAGTGGTGTTTTGCTGACAGCTGGGAGTGTATCTGTATGTGTAATTTCATACTTAAACTAAACCTTTGCACTGTCTGTTTGTGTTTGTGCATAACCTT
This sequence comes from Neoceratodus forsteri, assembly GCA_016271365.2. Classification (NCBI taxonomy): domain Eukaryota; kingdom Metazoa; phylum Chordata; order Ceratodontiformes; family Ceratodontidae; genus Neoceratodus; species Neoceratodus forsteri. Next base: position 1,263,881,681 of record CM057456.1, read on the forward strand.
TGAGCCCTGCGATCTTACTTGAGCAGGAAGAGGAGCTGTAGTTTCTGTCCTGACTGATAGAAACTACAACTCATCGGGGGGGGGGGACTAAGTGCCGTTTTAATCTTTTAATAGTCAGCTGCATACTCCTTATTCTCTGACTCACGCATGAGTGGAGGTGCAGATTTTATTGAATTTATGTGAAACTGGGCTAATTACTTTACGAGGGTATTGCTTGTGACCCCGGAAGTGCTCAGCAGGTCACGACTCACTATTTAAACAGAGCCCTAAGTGAACTCTTGTAGCTATATGTCCCAAGTCAGTGGTGTTTGCTGACAGCAGGAAGTGTATCTGTATGTGTAATTTCATACTGAAACTAAACCTTTGCACTGTCTGTTTGTGTTTGTGCATAACCTTTGAGCCCTGCAATCTTACTTGAGCAGGAAGAGGAGCTGTAGTTTCCGTCCTGACTGATAGAAACTACAACTCATCGGAGGGGACTAAGTGCCATTTTAATCTTTTAACAGTCAGCTGCATACTCCTTATTCTCTGACTCACGCATGAGTGGAGGTGCAGATTTTATGGAATTTATGTGAAACTGGGCTAATTACTTTACGAGGGTATTGCTTGTGACCCCGGAAGTGCTCAGCAGGTCACGACTCACTATTTAAACAGAGCCCTGCGGCGAGCACTTTGTAGCTATATGTCCCAAGTCAGTGGTGTTTGCTGACAGCAGGAAGTGTATCTGTATGTGTAATTTCATACTGAAACTAAACCTTTGCACTGTCTGTTTGTGTTTGTGCATAACCTTTGAGCCCTGCAATCTTACTTGAGCAGGAAGAGGAGCTGTAGTTTCCGTCCTGACTGATAGAAACTACAACTCATCGGAGGGGACTAAGTGCCATTTTAATCTTTTAACAGTCAGCTGCATACTCCTTATTCTCTGACTCACGCATGAGTGGAGGTGCAGATTTTATGGAATTTATGTGAAACTGGGCTAATTACTTTACGAGGGTACTGCTTGTGACCCCAGAAGTGCTCAGTGGGTCACAACTCACTATTTAAACAGAGCCCTGTGGCAAGCAGGGTGAGCGCGAATCAGCGCGTGTGAAGACACGTGCAAAGATGCGTGCAAAGACACATGCAAAGACGCACACAAAGACATGTGCATCTAGCATGTGTTTAGCGTGTTTGGCGTCTGGCATCTACAAACTGGCTGCGGATACATTACTATAGGATGTACTAACAGGTATTGTGTCCAGATAGGTATCTTGGGGTACTGGCAAAATTAAAAATAAATATGGCAAGCAGTATGGATCAAATAGGTCTTCTAGCTTTGTAACAACTTGTGAACTTATAGTACTACAACCTATTGTACCAAACGTATAGATACAGCACTATATAGTGAACACATGATATAAAAGGAAAATGGAACCTTTTAATGCAGCAGTAGTGCAGCTAGGCAGTAATGATACCGTGCCTGCATCATTAACCATCATGACTCTGGATGGTGAAATAGGAATTAAATGCTTGACATGTTGCATGTATCATTTGGTTTTAACACCAAAAAGCACAAATGATAAGTTTATTTGTGAAAAATGTATTATAAATAAACTACTATATGAGGAAAGAGCATTGTTTTCTGAAAGACTACACCAGCTGGAAAATAGCCAAGCTGATATGTATACATATTTCCAAGCACTAAACAATCCTTGTCTTCCCACTGATTCCAATATGGATATTATTGTACATCCCTCAGTATCTCATTCTCCCCTTAACCACTCAGCATCCCACTCTAACTCTAATGTTACTAATGTTGATGTAGATCACACCCCTAGTATGGAGATTAAGGCAAATAAATCCACACTGAAAAAGCAGGGTAGAGAGGATGAATCTGATGATACTGAAGAAAATGAAGACTGGACATTGGTAACCAGTTCTAGGGTTTGCAAAAAAGGGGTGCAGAGCTGATCAATTTACCTATCAACCCATAACTCATACTCTGTACTCTCCACCTTAACAGACTTTATCCACAATGATGATACTTCAGTACAGAATGTACGGTGTGAACTTCCTTCTAACATTATTGAGCCTCTACCAGTAACTCTTATTGATTTGGGGTCCCAACTCCCTCAGTCAGATCATTCTTGTCAGTCAAGTAACATCCAGAACAAATTTATTATTAATTCTGGAAATTCCTCTCTTAAGACTGATTTAGCTTTAGCTCCAGGATAAACTGATAATACAATGGAAACTTCTGACCTCCGCCCACCGCCCCCCATTCAGCCGTGCCAAATTTTTGTGCTTGGGCGATTCCATTATTAAGCATCTTGACAGGGCTATTTGCAACCCTGATAAATCATCAAGAACTTGCTCTAGTTTTAGAGGCGCTAAAATTTCTGATAGTACTGGAATGGTTAATGATATCCTTGCCAATTCAGGTCCTAATCCACTGGTTATCGTACATGCGGGAACAAATTATTTAAAATGCACTAATCCCTTACAAATAAGGAAAGACTACATGGCATTGTATAATCTACTCATCAAGAAAGACTGCACTGTATGCTTTTCCGAGATACTACCAATTCCAAGTGCCACACATGGTATGACATGCCTAATCAAGGAAACAAATGAATGGCTGAGAAAGTGGTGCCTTCAACAAAATATTCACTGTATTCCACATTGGGAGAACTTTTGCGATACAGACTCACTCTTCTGCTGGGATGGTCTGCAGGGTGAGCAGAAGAGGGAATGCCCTGCTGGGCAGAGCTATAGTGGCTGCAATTAATAGTCCTTTAAACTAAATGGTATTGGGGAGATTAGGACAATTCCACAATCTCTAACTGGGGAAGACAAAACTCATTATAGGAAGGCCTGTAATGTGCTGTCATTTAATGCAAGATCCCTGAATTGCCTCAAAATGTCAGAATTGAAGGCCAAATGTATCCTACTTGACATAACTATCATTGCAGTAACTGAGACATGGTGGGATTCTTCTTCAATATGGTTTAGACATATTCCTAATTTCAAACTATATCACAAAGATAGAGTAAATAAAATGGGTGGGGTGTGTGTCTTTACATTAGAGAAGACATTCCCTCATATGAGATTCCAGTTCAAATACATACTGAATCACTTTGGGTTTCCATTCAACTGAAGGGTCACCCTAAACTCTCAAATGGGGTTTGTTATAGACCTCCCTCAGCAGATATTCAATACACCATCGACTTGATAAATATTATTACAGATATGGCCCATAAAGGTGACACTCTCATCCTAGGTGATTTTAATATGCCTGGCATTGACTGGAATCTTTTTTCAGGTAGCAGTAACCATGAAGAACAGTTTCTAATGTCATTAATGGACTTGGGATTGGATCATTTGGTTTGCCAACCATCCAGAAGAAACAATACTCTGGATTTGGTCATATCCAATGTGGGTTTTAAAGTTTCTGATGTAAACATCATGGCCCCCATTGGTAATAGTGATCACGCTACCTTATTCTTGAGTATTGTTATTCAAACTTCAAAGATAATTAATAATATAGAGTACAAGGATTACAATAAAGGGAATTTGGAACAAATCAATATTGAAGTAAACAAAATAAATTGGGTTGAACTATTTAGGGGCAAAACAATGAATACTCCTTATGAAGACTTAGTACAAATGATATATCACCTAGAAAGCATTTATGTTCCAACAAAATCAAAATATAACAACAAAGGTAAAGTTCCTGTTTGGTTTAATAAAATTATTGATAAACAAATTAAATCTAAAGAACGGCTATTCAGGAAGTATAAGAAAAAGACAAGTTCTACTACAAGGCATAAATATCAAATTGCTGTTTCTGTCTTAAAGAAATCTATTAAAATGGCTAAACTTAAATTTGAATTTAACTTAGCGCATTCTAAAACTAATCATAAGTCCTTGTATTCATATATTAATAATAAAAAGGGGAACACTAGACAAATTGATTCACTCCTAGACAATAATACTATTATATCATCTGACTTAGAGATAGCTAACCATTTTAACAGTTATTTCTGTTCTGTTTTTGATAGAACCGATACACCTTTTTCAATAAATACAAATAACGAGTCCCTTATACCACTATTTGACCTTGTTGAAATTAAGAATGTCTTATCACTTCTAAAAAGATCCACCAGTTTAGGCCCTGGTAGTATCCATGCAAGATTCTTACTGGAAACTTGAGATATTATTGCAATACCTCTCCAGTTGTTGTTCAATAAATCAATACTCGAGAATGAAATCCTGGATATCTGGTGTAGAGCCATAGTGACACCAATACATAAAAAAGGGATAAAATCTAATGTTCAGAACTATTGACCAATTAGCCTGACTTCTGTTATAGGTAAAGTGATGGAGCACCTAATTAAATCAAGAATGGAGAAAACTATGCAAGAGCTTGGTATATCTGATAATGTACAACATGGTTTTAAACCAGGGCACTCTTGTACTACAAATCTTATTTCCTTCTACCATAACATAAGTAAGCTCATGGATAATAATATTTCAACTGATGTACTACTGTTCGACTTTGGTAAGGCTTTTGATAAAGTGTCATATGCCTTGTTAATTAACAAACTTTTTAGTTTGGGGTTTCCACCATATCTGGTTAACTGGATAATAAAATGACTTTCTGACCGTACACAAATGGTTAGAGTAAATGGTGCTCATTCTAATTCTGGCAAGGTTACTAGTGGAGTTCCCCAGGGCTCTGTGCTGGGGCCTGCTCTCTTCAATCTTTTTATTTATGACATGAGTATTGATTCTAGTAATTTCCTCTCTAAATTTGCTGATGATACGAAATTAGGAGGTAGAGTAGACACTGAGTCAAATATCATATTGCTTGAGCGTGACCTACTCTATATTGAGCAATGGGCAAGAAAGAATTTAACGGTCTTCAACACTGATAAATGCAAAGTTCTGCATTTCAGCAGGAATAACCCACTTCACGAATATTATTTGAACAGCATTCAACCTAAATCATCTACCAATGAAAGAGACCTGGGTATTATAACTAATAACAAATTAACGTCAAGCAATTACTGTAATAAGGTGTCTAGAACAGCAAATGTTATTTTAAGACAGATTAGCAAAACTTTTATTAGCAAATCCGAACAGTGTTTAGTGCCCCTGTATACAACTTATATCAGACCTCATTTGGATTATGGATCTCCCTTCTGGAGTCCATACCTAAAGGCCGATATCAATCGGTTAGAGCAAGTCCAAAGAAGGCTCACCAAACGAATCCCAAAACTAAAAACTAAATGTTACGACACCAGTCTTAAAGAAATAGGACTTTATCCTTTGCATTTAAGAAGGCCACGGGGTGATCTTTTGCTTATGTATAAACTAGTATGCGCACCATCATTACTTGAGTCGTGGATTATCATTTGCTAATAAACAAACAGTGAGAAGATTGCATACTAAACAACTTAATATTGATTGGGCAAACACAAATAAATATGACAACATCTTTACTATAAGAGCAGCAAAATAATGGAATTCCTTACCACAGGATGTTATAGACTCAGTCAGTTTTGACTCTTTTAAATATAAACTTGATACTTGGCTTATAGCATCTTAAATTTCTTGTAATATCCTACTATTGTGGGGGGACAATCTTGATGGGCCTTTTGCCTACTTTTGTCCTATACTATCCAGTAAATCCAGTAGAATCCCCTAATACCAGTACTTACCTAGTCTCACTCGGGCTTTCCATTTTATTATCAGTGTCACTATCTGGTGATTGCAGGAGATCCGTTTCTAGATTACTATCTTTCTTATTGGCATGTTTGTTTCCCAAGTTGTTTTCTGGACTTGCTGTAGTAATATCATGGGTTTCTTCATTGGGATTAAAGATCATGTGTAACAGTTTTTGCATATGTTTTATAAAAGCTTGAAAAGCTGACATTTAAGTCCCTGTGTCATGATTAGTGTTTCCTGAAAATTTCATGCTGTTTGATTTTGTGGTTTTCTTTAAATCAGCATTCGTTAACTTGCTCTACAGTGGCTGAAAACAGTGGAGTTATTTTTGGCCTCTCAGTCAAACTTAGAGTGTGATGACATCATTTTGGAGTAGCTTACTGTTTCAGATTCCCAATCAGAGCAGCACTCTGTAGAGTTAATGGTTTGCTGAGCTCTCCAAGTTTCTTACAAACCCAGTCTCTGGTTTGTGTTTAGATAGATCAACTTAAAACATATCATTATCGTCTGATAAAAAGCTGATCATTTTAATTCTAATGCTGAATTGAAGTAATGGAAATCTTTCTCTGTGAGAAAACAGCTTGTCTGTATCAAAGCTTTCAGTTCTTTCTAATCACAAATCTGATTTTTTTTTCTAACTATATAGCACAGGGCTGTTTAATGAATATACAATAAATCTAAATGTTGTTCATTCACAGAAACAGTTTGTCTTTGATGTAGCCTTCATAAATATGTTCATGTAAGAACATTTTTTTATGTCAGATTGACAAACAGTACATGTGCTTGAAATACTGTAGCAGAGTATGATAGGCACCTGTCTGAACTCACAAATTTCAGTTCTTTGGTGGTTTCTGTATGAAAATATATCATGTACTTGTACAACTATAAACACTATGTGGCATCCCGATGCACCGTGTCTCTGCCCCACAGTTGAGGCAGCTGCAGTCTACTGCCACCTGTCCCTGCCCCACAAGCCCCCTGCCTTCTGCTCGACATGCAAGACTGCTGAATCCTGCTGCCCACTGTCTTCTCCCACACAGTCAGGGATTGTGCACCCTGCTGCCTCCATCTCCTGCCTAAAGAATTAGAGCTGCTGTACCCTGCCACCCCCTGCCCAAACAGTTGGGGATGACGCACCCTGCTGCCCTCTCCCCTTCCCCCTCACAGTTAGGGAAGCTGCACCTGTTGACCCCTGTTCCTGTCTCCACAGTCAGGGCTGCTGTGCCATGCTAAGCTCTAGTGTGCCAGGTCCCCTGCCTCCACAGCTGGGGCTGCTGTACCATGCTGCTCTAGCCACCAGAGGTGGGCCTTTTGCTACACCATGCTACCCACTTCCATTGTCCCAAATGGGCAGGGCTGCTGCACCATCTGTACCCCATCTCAAAGTCAGGGCTGCTGTACCCTGATGCCCCCTGTGTTCTGCACCACAGTTGAGACTTCTATCACCAGAGACAGGGCTTCTGCATCCTGCTCCTTTCTGCACAGTTGGGGTTATCATGGCCTGCTGTGCTTTAGTTCCCCATGCCACTGTAGTTTGGGCTGCTACACCATACTGTCACTTGTCACAAGATGCAGAGCATTTGCTGTGCCCTGTTGCATACCTCCACAGTTGAGACAGTTGCACCCTGCTGTCCCATGCCACCAGAGTCAGATCATTTGCTATACCCTGCTGCCCACATTCCTTGTCCCAGGCAGGTATGGCTGCTGCACCCTGTCCCACAGTTTGGGCTGCTGTATCCTGATGCCATCCCTATCTCCTGCCTGAATATTCAGGGCTGCTACGCTCTGCTGCTCTCTGTCCCCATGCTCACAGTCAAGGCCCCGGCACCCTGTTGCCCTCTGTCCTTGTCTCCACAGTCAGAGATGCTGTGCTGTGCTACACCCTAGAATCTCATGCCGCCCGCATCCACATTTGGGGCTGCTGAGCCCTGCTACACATTTCCATTGCCCCAAATGGGCTGGGCTGCTGCACAATGTACTCCGAGTACCACTGTCAGGGTTGCTGTATCCTGATGTCCCCCTGTGTCCTGCCCCACAGTCAAGGCTTCTGCACCATGCTGTCCTTTGTCTCCTGTCACCCTTGTATCCTGCTGCACCACACAGCCCCTTGCCTCCACAGGAAGGGGACAAGGTGCAGCAAATGCCCTTACTCTTCTGCTGCACCCTTCCCAAACAGTTGGGGTTGCTGCACCTTGCTACCCTCTCTCTCTCTCACCCTCACAGTCAGGGACATTGCACATGTTGCTCCCTGTTCTTGTCTCAGCAGAGTGTAGCAAAGGATCTGACTCTGGTGGCAGATGGACGGCAGGGTGCAACTGCTTCAACTGTGGAGGCATGCAACAGGATGCAGCAAATGCCCTGAATCTTGCAGCAAGTGGCAGCATGGTGCAGCAGCCCTAATTGCAGAGGTATGGGTCTCTAGGGCACAGCAGGCCACAGCAACCACAACTGTGTAGAAAGGAGCAGAGTGCAGCAGCCCTGTCTGTGGTACTAGGTGACAGAAAACAGCATGGTGCAGAAGCCTTGACTGTGGGGCAGGACACATGGGACAGCAGGATACAGCAGCCCTGACTGTGAGATGGGGTACACTTGGTGCAGCAGTCTTGCCCATGGAGGCAGGAAACATGGCACGTTAGGGCCTAGCACAGCACAGCAGCCTTCACTGTGGAGACAGGAACAGGGGGCAACAGGTGCAGCTTCCCTAACTGTGAGGGTAGGGGAGATAGGGCAGCAGGGTTCAGCAACCCCAATTGTTGAGCAGGGAGCAGCAGGGTGCAGTAGTCCTGATTCTTTAGGCAGGGAATGGAGGCAGCAGGGTGCACAATCCCTGAATGTGTGGGAGAAGACAGTGGGCAGCAGGGTGCAACAGCCTCGAATAAGGAGCAGAAGGCAGGGGGCTTATGGGGTAGGGGACTGGTGGCAGTAGACTGCAGCTGCCTCAACTGTGTGGAGACACAGTGCATCAGGGATGCCACAAAGTGGCTCTAGTTGTACACGTACATGATGTATTTTCACACAGAAACCACCAAAGAGCTTAAATTTGTGAGTTCTGACAGTACATGTGCTTGAAAACTATAGCAGAGTGTGACAAGCACCTGTTTGTCAATCTGACACGAAAGAAATGTTCTTACATGATTGTATTTATGAAGGCTACATCAAGACAAAATGTTTCTGTGAATGAACAAAATTTAGATTTATTTTATATTTATAAACAGCCCTGTGATTATATAGTTAGAAAAGAATAAGGTTTGATTAGAAAGAACAGAGCTGTGATACAGACAATCTGATTTCTCACAGAAAAAGATTTCCACTACTTCAATTCAGCATTGGAACTGAAATGATCAGCTTTGTAAAGGAAAAGAATGATATATTTTAAGCTGATCTATCTAAACACAAACCAGAGACTGGGATTGTAAGGAACCTGGAGAGCTCAGCAAACCATAAACTCTACAGAGTGCTGCTCTGATTGGGAATCTGAAACAGCAAGCTACTCCAAAATGATGTCATCGCTCTCTAAGTTTAACTGAGAGGACAGAAATAACTCTACTGTTTTCAGCCACTCTAGAGCAATTTAACAAATGCTGATTTAAAGAAAACCACAAAACCAAACAGCATGAAATTTTCAGGAAACACTAATCATGACACAAGGACTTGAATTTCAACTTTTAAAGCTTTTACTAAAAATATGCAAAAACCGTTGCACATGATCTTTAACATCCATATCCTGTATCCCTGTATCTCTATTCCCACCTGATAAGTTGTTATTAATACATTGTGGCATCACAGACTCAGTGTTTGCATCCCTATCCATCCCTAAGAGTGGATCAAACACATTTTGGAGTTGTAACATAAAACCCATGGCTCTATGGCCATTTTTTTGTTTGCTTCTTATAGGAATTGGGGTCCAGTCTGAATCTTCCTCACTTTCAGATTCTCTAATTCTCTTAAGTGGGGGATCATTTGTATTATTAATAGTTTTGCCAATGGACACTTTAACTGTGTCTTGCTGACCATTACTTGGTTTGCCTTGGATAGGTTTGTTTTTAAGTTTACTAATTTTTTGTTCTAGTTCCAAAATTTTTGTTCTTAATGATAGTATCTCTTTACACTGGTTACACTTGAGTGCACCAAAACTTGACTCTGATGCTAGACTGAACTTTTTACATGTAATGCATGTCAATGTGACCTCCCCTGTACTCAAGGTGACAAATCCTGCCTTGATATCCATTTTTTTTGTTTGTTTGTTTTTAATTCTTTAGGTAGTTCACTTAATAGCTGGGGACAGGAAGTACAGCACCTTGTGCCTTCTGGTGCTGCATTCCCACACAGGTAAAAAAATAAAACAATATAGAAGATGCAAAACTACCACCCAGTGGTGGATTTGAACAGTGGTTTGCCTATTTGGCAAAAATTGCAACCCCAGGGATCTAATTCCCACTTGATTTAGTGACGACTGGGGGCAGAAGGCTCAGGCAGCCCTCCAAGCTCCCACAGTTCACTACGGTGAATTTCATGTAGCCAGGAACAGGACTCCTCTCCACAGCCCCTTTATGACTCTGAGGTCAACCTAGCTCCAGTAGTTAGCTTTTTTTGGTATAATACAGTGCAGTGGTAACCTTTGATACACACTCAGCTCTGCACCCTCAGGCACTGACGATTTTGCTGAAGGATAATCAAGAATGACCTTGCCAGGAAGTTGGGCCCATTGTCCCTTCATCCCAGCATGCTCACCCGCACATGCTCGCTTCATTCGCTGTGGGGCTGCCTTTTCAGTGTTTGGTCCCAGAAGTGGGATCCGTGTACTATGTGACCACTTGCACAGGACACTCTCCAAAACACCATATAAAAACTGTAAAATTATAAAATAGGCTTCTCCAGCACTGGTCTTAGATTGAGCAGCTTTTTATAGCCTATTAATAAAATATATACTGTGCTGGTAGTTCAAAGTGCCCTCAGCACCATGCTATAGTTTTGTACGTAGTTCCTGCCTCACAGGAACAACAAATCCCACCTCCCTACTGTGTGGTAGCTTAAACAATGGCACTCACAAAAACCCACACCTCAGGCCCAGCAAATATTTATTGCTCGTCAGCACAGAATGTGCAAATATGCAAAAAGATCAAGTAGTGCAAATACTGCGATCAACGCACAGACCGCTATCATACAGTCTCACAGCTGATTCCCTATCTTAAGTCAATCATTTGCTTGCAACATCATGGTTTTTATTTGGCAACAGATTGTGATGTCACAAAGAGAGGATTATGACTTTTAAATGAGGGGTGAACAGTAGTGGTAGTAGATGAACTCTATAAATCAAGTAACATGGTATGCAAATTATTTTTATTTTATGAGAACAAAGGAGAAATATTAATACTGAAAAACATTTAAATTAAAAGCTATATTTTCAATGTTTCTCAAAGTTCTCTTGGAAGCATCAATTGTTTTCTTAGTTTTCTTCAAGTTTCATCCCAAAGCACAAAGCCCATTGGAATCTCTGTTGATCCTCGTGTTCTGATGTCCATCATAGAATATTTACAGTTGAACATCCTTGCCAAACTACAGCAAGGTTCAAAGCCCTGTCATTCTGAAAGTGCAAGATATCCTCAAACACTTGTTTTGCAGTCAAATACTCCAGTAACTTGGAGTTTCTGCAGCAGTAAAACAGATTTAACACTCTCTTCCTCTTATCTTCCTTTGTGTGTCTGTGTCTGTGTGTTTGTGTGTTCTTTTATTGCTTTTTTGGCTCAGTTTGCCATGTGCCTCTTTCATCAAAGGAAGGCTGTTTTGCCTTGAAGACAGACAGATTTTATAATGGAAAGATTTATTCCAGTTAACACTAACATGATGCACCCAGGGCAATCATGAAACACAGGATGCTTTCACATCCTAGAGGTGTTCCTGGATATTTAAAATAAATAATAATAACAGGCCTATTAACATTATCACTTGGTCATTTTGTTCAGTTAATACAGGAACATTTTCACTGATGCTTGAACTTTGGATGGCTGTAATTTCTTTCATTGCTTTGCTTTTCTGACTACATTGCTCTGTGTCAACAATTTTGAAGTTAAGTGGTAACTTCTAATACCAAAAAATTAAATTACAGAACTGGTCTGCCATTAGTGGGCTTCAGCTAACTTATGGCATATAAAAAGAAGGCATTAGATCCTTAGGATGTACAAATTATTTTTATTTATTTTCTTACAGTAGTTCTTCCTAGCTGGGAAGTCATTCACTACATAAGCAATAATACCAGACAGGGTGGGCAGTATTGTGCTATCCTGGACTGCCCAGGAGCATAATGAGGTGGGGGGCCTTATAGACCCAGGAAGGTCTGGTATAGCACAATATCACCCACCCTGCAGGGTATTATTGGGCTTAGAAAATGGGCACTGTAAAAAAAGTTTAATAAAAATTGTTGATGAAAAATTAGTTTAAAATAAGTGTTATCATAAAATAGTTCCTCTGCCTGTATTAGAATATATTTTTTTTTTATTTGGGAACTTTTTATGCTAGTGGAGCCTCTGTGCTTGTGTCTTTGATATGTTTGTCAGAGATCTCCCCTCCCCCACCACAAAGTGTTTTTCGGAGCAGTGGCAAAATTAGTTGAGCGAGGAAGATAAAGAACGCTCTCTTTGGAACTGCTACTGTATGTGACACAAACCCTGCCCTGCTTTCCATCTCTGGAGTTCTCAGTTGCTGATCCCAGTAAGTTGTGGAGAGATGGGGAGCAGTCTCAGCAGTGGGAATGGAACAGAGGTGCTGCTGGTGGGAAGGAAACATGTGTGCTGCTGGTGGGAAGCAGTGGATAAGAGACATGCCTCAGGTGGGAAGCAACTGGAAGTAAAGAGACATGCTGCTGCTGAATTTGTTTCCGGGAGGTTCCAGTTGCCGATCCTGGTAAGTTGTGCAGAGATGGGGAAGCAGTCTCAGCAGTGAGAAGGAAAGAAAAGTGCTGCAGGTGGGAATGAATGAGATGTGTTGCTGTTGGGAAGTGGTGGATAGGTGTATTTGTGTCTGGGAGGTAGCCAGTGTATGGCAAGCAGCACTTATTAGCTGTTGTGGAGAGGCATGTGCCGCTCTTTTGAATACTTCGCTGGTCAGGTGAAGCCGATTAGATTGACGGCTCCCTTTTTCTTTCTACCTTCATTATTTTTAAATGTGTGGCTACTGATTATTTAACTTACTGTAGGAGGCGCTTGCTTGGTTAACAAAATGTCTTTGATTTAAAAGCACATATTGACTTGAGTGAGAGAACAACTGAGAGACTAAAAGTGACAGAGAGAGAGAGAGAGACAGCGCTAGATATGAGGTCTGGAAAATGAAGAAACTACCACTGATCTTACACACATTACCAAGCTAGCACTCTCTGTCTCGCTTAGTTGAGCTTGTGATTTTGCAGGCATCCTTCATTCTTCCCAACAGCTGTGCAGAATTTTAACTATTTTGTTTGAATCTTGCCAGTGGATATGGGGAGATTGTCCCCTACTGTAGGACTAGTTTAGTCAGAGAAAAAAATGGTGGCAGACAATTTTGAAAATTTGGGGTGCCCAATGATACCCTAAGTAATGGGGCACCCAGAATTGGCACTTGTTCTTGACAGGGCTATGTTGTCAGATAGATCAGGGCTCTGGGTAGGGAACTGACCAATTAGAAGTGAGGGTTTTCTAAGCCCATTTTCTAATTAAGCAACAAGGCATGACAGGGTGTGGTATATCATGGGATATCATCACGCCTCAGATGGTTGGGCATGAGGCCGCAGGCTGAGTGTGTCCAACCACCCGAGAAGTGTTGATATCCCATGATATACCACACCCTGGAGTGACTTATCACTATTATGAACTGGCTTAAAAGTTTTAGCAGTACAAGATGCAAAAAATGTTTAAATTTTTTTTAAAATGACTGTTTTAGAGTGGTGGAGGAGTATATTTTCGAAAAAAGTTCCTATTATTCCCTGGGCGGCAGGTGGCTGTTGTAAGGAGAAAGTGGAGTTGACGGTGAGGGTGCTGTTCTGAACTCTCCTCCCAGCACTGTGTGCTCCATGCATTTGACCTGTCCTGCTGTGTGTTCTGAGACTGTGTGAAGATGGACTGTATTTGTTTATTTTTGTGAAACTCTGATCTGGTGGCAGTGGGAGAAAGCAACTAAACAGGTACACACACACACATTGTGTGGACAGTTTTTTTTTTTTCCCGTGGGGAGTTGCTCAAGCAGTGCCTGATACCAGCTGCATATGTTTTCTGCCTTGCGGTATGTCTTCCGGTGGGTTGTGTGAGGAGGAATAAACGACGGTTGTTTTTTAAAAAATTTTTTTTAAACAGACTCTCATGTTGGGGAACTCGGTCCATCTTTCCAGAGGCAGTGGGCACAGTTGTGAGGTGAAGCATGTAAGGGAATGAGGGAATGCAGCTGTTGGAGGAATTTCTGTCTCATGAGGAGCTGGTGGCGGATGTTACACGTGATGATTTACCCGATATCATCACGGCTTCAAAGAGCTCTCGGCCAATCAGCTTTCTTCATTTATGATCCCCAGTTCATAATAAAAAATAAAACTGCCACCCAAAACAGTATTTTAAGTGGTCAGATGGCCAGTAGGTGAAACCCTGGCAGCAACAGTGTGCCAAGACCCTACAATTCAAAGTATTAAATTGGACACCTCAGCTCAGGAACACAAAACTGTCTTTCTATGTGGATGAGTATTTTATTCCACTCCAGCCCATAGACTTTGGTGCCAGCCCTGACAGACATCTTACAATGGTTTGGGAATCTGAAAGGCTGTAAAATGAATGACACAAAATCAGAGGTTGTATGTATTAGTGGCACTTGTACTTCACAAATCAATCAAATTATCCCCTTTGCATGGGCAAGAAATAACCAGTTACATTATCTAGGTGATCAAGTTACCCCAACATTAGACACATTATTTCTGATTAACTACAAGCCCCTTCAGAGCACCATTTAAAGATATACTGCCTCAATTCCACTTTCACTAATAGGCAGAGTGGACACAGTAAAAATGAACATTCTTCCCCACCTGCTCTTTCTGTTTCAAACAAGTCTATTTCTATTCCAGAGCAGTTTTGGAAAGTCCTTCTTAAGGGTCTGCAAAGATTCATTTCAGGAGGGAAAAGTCCCAGGGTGAGGCATCTCATTATGACATCTCCAAGAGAACAGGGGGAACTGGCAATGCCAAACTTACAGAGGTATTATCTGGCAGCCCAAACAGTGGGTCTCTGTTCATGGGTGGAAAGCGAGAATGACTCCCAGTGGGTCTCAATGGAAATTGGCAATGATCTCCCAGTGCCAGTATGGGCTCTACCCTTAGAATCAGTTGGTATAGAGCTAATACAAAAAACATGTAATCCTTAGTGTTACCCTAAAAATTAAATGGGCAACTCAGATGCAGGGGGACCTTGGGCCCCTTACACAATGCCACCATATGAACTTTGCCCAACAAAAAGTGGATTTGGAGTTTAAGAAATAGGCAGAGAAAGGTCTAACCTGTTTTTCACAGATGGTCGCAGCAGGTGGAATGTCTCTACTTGTTGCCCTGGCTCAAGAGTATTGTCTAAAGGCCAGAGACAAATTCAGATACAGGCAGGTCCACCATTTTTACACAGTGGAGAGAACCTGGTCTGGGTCACTAGAAACAAGAATATCCTGGAGGATTTCATCCACTGGGTAGTGACCCTTAAAGATACATTTAGGTACATACTGTATATGACATGTATAAAACTATTGCAAAAATGGATGGCCAACCACTTGAACCTATCTGGCAGAAGTGGGAATAAGAAAGTGGGGACCAAATTCCAGTTACAAATGGCTACTGAGATTGCAGGGAGGGTGAAAGGTGACCTCGGCCCCAGTTTGGAGGGAAAAAAACTTTGATCTGGTTCTTAAACACACCTCACTTTGGCAACAAGAGGGGAGGAATGCTAAAGAAGCTGCAGAGGTCTGGGCATGCATACACACATTTTCTTATAATGTCCGACAATCTTTAAGTACTGGGTAAACCAAGTTCATCAGGTAATTAAAATAATCCTGGGCACTGAGTACTCCTTTTCCTTCACAGACATGATACTTGTCCTCCCCACAGCAAGGGCATTACGTTAAAAAAAAAAAGACAACAACAAAAAAAAGGAAATGATAATACATTATGCTGAGTACTGCTCATAACAGAATTATTTATGTTGGCTCTCTGACATATCTCCTCAACTTGACACTTGGAAATATAAAATGCAGTAGATAAGACATATGGGACAGATAACAGCCACACTCAATCTGAGACTGGACTCTTTTCTAGATGTTTTGAACCCATGGGACACATACTGGATCAATAAAACAGCGATGGACACTGAGACTACTTAATATGAATGGGTACCTTCTTTGTCCTGCTAAGAAACAAAGTCTGCCATGCTATCATGCCCATGTAGACTCTGTGACAGATATGAGGGGCTGAGAAGAGACCCTCCCTCTCCGAAGGGGTAACAAAGAAAAACAGACATCGGGCCAAAAAATGCCCACCCTCCTCTCATGGCATAAGAAGTCAAACAGACATCTGGAAACAGTGTAATAAACTATGCCACTCACAGCACCATTTTCTGGTTGCAGGAACACTGTTTAGCTCCTTTGTTGCACATTTGGTTTTCTTTATTACATGTAAGGTTACAAATCTGATTAAATACCAGCTCAATGTACATGTATTTTACTGTACTACAACTTTGGAATAAAACTGAATAAAAAAAAAATAGCCAGTAGGATTAGAATGCTTTATGCATATACATTTCTTATCATGGTCATAGAAATGTCATTTTTGGCCACAACATATCTTGCCTTAGTGATCACTGGGTCTGTGCGAAGGGTGCTTGCTTCACTTCATGAAATAAATGTAGCAAAGGGTCTGCACTATGTGTGGTACATGTGCTTCATCTAGCCAGTGGCCCACATTGTGGCAGAAGGAGAAGTTTGCAAAGTGGTGCTATTCATAAACCTTTGTATGAACATTCACGATGAATGTTCCCTGGATCATGTACTGTAACTTCCTTTTTCCGAATCTTACCCATGCAACCAGAGTTAATCTGTACAAATCATGAGGGACAAGAGAAGAGCTCCATCTGCTGCAGAGACTGTCTTGCAATCACTATCTGCGTCACTCTTTGCAATTTTGATTGCACATTACCATTATGTTTATACACCAGGCTGGGTTTATGTTGTTAAACTGTAGTTTGAGGGCATTTTGCAGGACTTTTTCTTTTATAAATTACAGAGGAGTCACCAGGAAAGTGAAGGCACAAGCATTGCTGGTGGGCTGTACTTCATAAACTTGTGCTGCCAACACGCTATGTACTCTGTTCCCCTCCAACTTTTCCCAGTGTGGGAAAACCAATTTGTGGCATTTTAATACAAACACTTGGCTTTTGCATTCTGCTATTTATTTCTATGACTGCTCCAGGTAGGCATATGGGCAGACTAGATAGACTACTGGGTATTTTTACGCCACCAAATTCTAGAAACAGTATCTATAGTATGTATATATGGCATCACTATGGCATCCTGACATGCCATTCCTCGATACCCAGGAGCCCAATAATTATATCCCAACAGTCGGGAATTGCCCATGGTGGAGTTGGCAGTCAAAAAGAAGGGGGGGGGGTGCAGGGGGCGAAACCCCCCAAAACATAGAGAAAACTCAGCCAGGGGTAATTCCCAACTGTTGGGATACCGATTGTCAGGATATAATTTTTGGGCTCCTGGGTGTCGGTCAACAACATGTTGGGATGTTGTAGTAGATCCTGTATATTTTGTTTGTTTGTTTATTTCAAGGTTAAGACCACTGAATGTAAAACTTATTTACAATGGTGACCTTCCATGCATACAATACACAAGCATACAATAATTATCAATTAGAACACCACAATAAGCACAGTTATTTAAAACAATTGCACAGCTTTTTCGAGGATCACAGGAACTTTTTCAGTGCAAAACCTGAGGGAGGTTTTCTGGTCAGTATCCTAAATTCTTGAGGGAGACTGTTCAAGAGATCTGGAACATAATAACTGAAACAAGATTGGGAATGCTTAGTTTTATAAAAAGTAATCAACATTTCTCTAGCATAAGAATTCCTCAAAGAAGGTTCTATGTCCCTAAAACTTAACTTGTCGCTCAAGTATGTAGGAATGTGACCCAACCCACTTTTATAAGCAAATAACTGTTTATGCATTTCCCTTCTTTCATGTAAGGGCATCCATCCTAATTGTTTATACATCTCACAATGGTGCATACATTTTGGACATTTCAGTATCAATCTGGCTAACCTATTTAATAATACATCCAGTGTAGACAGCCTATCATTAGTTGTATTGTCATACAAAATATCTCCATAATCTATGTGGAAAAATATGAACTTTTATGATTAAATTTAATGTTTCTGAGTCAAAACAAATTTTATATCTATAAAGAAAGCCCACCCTATTACTTAGCTGGGTTATAAGCTTGTCTACGTGGGTGTTCCCAGAACCTAGACTATCTAATCAAAACCCTAGGTACTGGTAGCCATCAACATATTCCAGAGTAGATCCTGAACCATCAAACATGTTCAAATCTGGGTCCCCTCTTAGTTTTAAAGCTGCCCCAAAAAGCATACATTTTGTTTTAGATGTGTTTAGTTTTAGTCTAGAATTGGTGAAGCAAGTGTAACGATTGTTAAAACCACTCTGAAGTGTATTTTGTACACCTGAAATTGAAGAATGACAGAAATAAATGATGGTGTCATCTGCAAATAAGTGGTACTGGGTAGCCCCCACATGTTGTCTGAGATCTTTCAAATATATCAAGAAAGGTGGAGAACCCAGGACAGAGCCCTGGGGTACACCTCTGTGGACAAGAAGGGGAGCAGACTCGAAACCATTTGCTGCCGTGATCTGCCATCTGTTGGAAGGGTACAGACAGAATGGTTGTATAGTCTCCTTGGACAGATCAGCTTCACATAGGCCCTTCAACAACAGTTGCTGGTCAACTGTGTCGAAGGCCTTGGAGAGATCGACCAAAATTGCTCCTGTAAAATATTGGGCATCATTTGCAATGCCGATCTCATCCAAGACCCCTGACATGGCCGCCATAGTCCCATGAGATTTTCGAAAGCCAGATTGATACTGGT
Source organism: Neoceratodus forsteri (assembly GCA_016271365.2). Classification (NCBI taxonomy): domain Eukaryota; kingdom Metazoa; phylum Chordata; order Ceratodontiformes; family Ceratodontidae; genus Neoceratodus; species Neoceratodus forsteri. The sequence continues at coordinate 1,263,900,546 of CM057456.1, forward strand.
CCAATAACCTATTTCCTTCCAAGTGATCCATAAGCTGTCTGGCCAGCAATTTTTCAAATACTTTACTGATCACAGGCAACAGAGATATTGGCCTATAGTTGGACAGGCAGCCAGGGTCTCCTTCCCCCTTGAAGATGGGGACCACTCTGGCCAACTTCCAACCCCCCTGGCACATATCCCAAAGCAATACACCAATTAAACAAATATGCTAAGGGTCAGGCTATATAAGTTGCTGCATACCTCAACACTGTGGGGGCCAATCCATCCGGACCACTGCTACCATTTCATTTTAACCCCAAAAGTAATTCCAGCACCTCATGCTTTCCTATTTCTTTAAAGGAAAATTGATGCACATCCCCATGATTTGTGTTTCAGGGATTAGATAAAGGATTTGGGGAACTACCAAAGAAATTACCTAATTCTACAAAACATTTGTTAGACCTATAAGGGGGTGCCAGATCACATTCATAATTTTCTTCCTTGGACAAATGAATATTATCTTTTGACTTTTTTTCACCATTTAAATCATTAATTATTCCCCAGAATTTTCTGGGGTTTCCTATGGACTCAGGGGTCTTAGTTTTAAAAAGCTTATTTTTTGTTTCTCTTACCTTAGAGACATATAAGTTCCTAAGTTTCCTGTAGTTATGCCAATCTCCTGTCTTACCTGAGTTATGTGCTTTTGCCCAGGCCTTAATTTTAAGTTGTTTCATTTTCATCAACTTAGTTGAATTCCAAGGTACTGAATTTATTTTAACTAGAGACGCAGCAAAGTTTAAATCCCTTAGCGAAGTGCAGGCGAAATGGACACTTCGTGTTTGTGTATGGCTACGCAAAGTCCTCATCATAATGAATGACTTCGCATTGTCAGCTTTGCATTGACGTCACCTTATTTTTGCACAAAGGTGAAGAGAGTGATAACGAAACAGCCCACAGATCACATGAATCACAGGCTCACAGTCTGCAGGTCACATGCTGCAGGCAGAAAGTTAATCAGCCAGACAGTAAAATAGTTTCACTTTTGCTTTGCCTATACTTGGTGAAGCAGCTTTTGTGTGTAGTAGAGAGAGTTATGTTTTGAATATTTCCTCGAATTTAGAGCTTTTTTGGTAGTTTAGTTGCCTATTTTTGCTTTTAGTTGTGTCCCTTTTGATTTTGATTCCTTATTCCATGTTCTGATTCCTTAGTTTATGACTTTTTATTTTTATATCAGTAGTTGATCTTAATAATGATTTTTTTTTGTGCATGTGTAAAATGGAGAGAAGTGGTTTTGTTTCCTCTGGGGCATGCAGAGGATAGCGTGTAGGGCCACATATGCGCAGTGGCATCCTGTGTATCAATCGCAGCACTGTATTTAGTGCTGCTACTAGTGCACCCCTCCCTGAAAGAGGTCACTGGTCGATCTATAGTTCCCCTGCGGTGCAGCACCAACCACTGCCCCCCCCCCACCGCCTGCCATGACCCCTGTGGATCAGCAGCAGCAGCAGGGGTCAGAAGTCATGCAGGAGCCGCAGCAGCAGCAGCAGGTTGTCCCCCCAATCATGCACCAGAAGCAGGCCATAACCGTAACACCTGTGCCCCCCCACCTGTGCCCGGTCCTCCCCACAGCTCTGTTGTGTGGGAGTTCTTCACTTCACTGTCTGTTGACCCCAGTGCTGTGAAATGTAAGATATGTGATGTGCTTATGTGTCATGGGCCCAGGGGTAGTAATGTGGGGGCAGGTGAGCAGCGCATGCACCTTGCTAACCACCACTGTGTGGAATGGGAGGCCAAGGCAGCAGAACATGGAGGGAATGCACCTGCTGGGCAACAAATGGCAGCACGGCCTCTGCCTGCATGGGATGCAAAGCGCAGAAGGACCAGGGAGCAAGTGGCTAGTCCACAACATGCACCTGCATGTGATGATTCTGGAAGAAACCCTGCAACAATGCCTGCCACCCAGACTGATTTGGGTGTTACATGGAGTGTGAAAGACCACCTTATCAACAGGGTGGAGAACCTTGAGGAGCGGTTGGAGTGTATGGAGGGGGGTCACCAATTGCAGATTATGTCCATGCTCCAACTGCTCCTGTCTCACCACAACCTAGAACCTTAGAGTTTTTGTTTGCTGTATAATTTTCATTTTGTGTTCTGTCTTTCTTTTTTAGTCCTAACCATGTTCCCCCCCAAAAAATTGTAAAAACACCATCTGAAACCAGTTTAAAGAAAATAACATAAAGAAATGCTGTCCTTCTGTTCCTTATATTCCTAATCCTAGTTAATAATCTCTGTTTACAAACAGGACATTTTTTTTTTGGAGATAGTGTTTTCTTCCTGTCGTGTTGTTTGTGTTGAAGCAGCAGTGCAATAATCTGTCAAAGAGCAGGTGCACACTGTCAGGTACCCAGCCCCCTGCAAACATATATAATAGATGACTTTGATCAGTGTTGATGGTATTGATAATATACCTTGTGGTTCCATCTATTGAAATACGAACAGTCAGTACGGCTCTCAGTCCCCTAGCCACAGTTTAATAATCCACAGCAATTGCAGTAGAATACATTTCCCAAAAGTTTATTTTACCAGCACACAGATGGAGGAGCCCCTGACCTCTCCCCACATAGCAATATGAACCTTGTTGTGTGGTACCCGCGCTGTGTCGAGGATAAGGTGGTAAATAATGCTATGTGGAATTTATACTACTGCAATGACTGTGGATCATTAAGCCATGGACAATGACTGAGAGCCATACTGTCTGGTCTTTCTCTTCCAGTCAAACAGTTCTAGCACCCTGAATGTGTACCCACAGAAAAAGAGGCATTTTTGGAACCTGCTGACATGCCACCATGCAGGCAGGCACCCTCATGGTAATTTTGTGGCATTAGAAAATGAATGGTGAGTGTGCACTCTCCTGACCTGTATGGGCATGATCTTTCTTTAGCTGTTAGTGCTATTTTTAGCTGTGATTTTGAAAACTGGAAGTCACGTCTGTAGTAAGAGTGTCTGTTACTCCACTCCTGCGATCGCTTTTATTTCTGTAAATTGCTACACTAAGTAGTACAACACGCTCTAGAAAAATCATGCTCATACATGTCAGTGAAGTGCATACTTTCAAAGTCTCAGTTCATTGACTGACGTCCCCAAATTAACATTGGTGTGCCTGCCTGGGGGTTGTGTCAGCCAGTTTTGGACACTGCTGTGTTTTTCTGTGGGTACACATTCAGGGTGCTCTAACTTTGTTACTGGACAGGACTGCATGGTATTAATACCCCTCAACACTGGAGCATGTCAGGTATCATATATGTTTGAGGGGTGCTGGGTAATAATAACCACCTGACAATGCGCACCTGCTCTTGAACAATTTTGACCTATACAGTTTTATTCTATTTTCAATTGTTCCTTATTTACTGACTTGTTTGTATGATACCATTACCTTTTTTCAGATATGAAGGAAAAGTAGTGCTCCTTTTAATCTTGTTTTGAACTGTGGTTTTAATCAGTTTACCCAGCTGTTTTTGTACACCTACTGCTCCGTAATGTAATGGTGGTGCACCATGTCCTACTGGATAGCATGGTACTTTGTTGTAGTCTCAACAGAAAGGATTTGAAATGATAGATGTACAAAAACCTATGTGAATACTGATGAAAACCTGCCATAAGCAAGATTAAAAGGAGCACTGTTTATTACGTCATATGGGAAAAAACGTACTCCAGCAGATGTAAATTGTGAAAATAAGGGTGTCATATAGACAAGTCAGTAGGTAAGTACTAGCAATCGAAAATCGCACAGAAAAGTACAGGTACAAATTTTCAACCAATTATTGCACTGCTGCGGTAGTTCTCATGCAGTATAAGATTTTGGTTACTGTTGACTGTGTTCTGTTTCCTTAGAATACCCACAACAACCACAATCAAAATACCCTATCATCACACAACACAATTACTGTCCCCCACCAGAAAAAAAAATGACTATGCTATGTGAATGTAGCATGCTTATACTGTTATCTTGCTACATCATTTGGCATGCAGTATTATTGTCCTGACCCCAGATGAAGAATAATCACATGAGAAAATGTTCTGAAAAGTCACACATTTCGGGACGCATTGATTAGAGCATACACTAACAGCCACAACTTTGCATAAGTGTACCAACTAAAATGGCTGCTGTTAAACTGTCATGAAAAGGCCCGACCCCAGATGAAGAATAATCACATGAGAAAATGTGCTGAAAAGTCACACTTATTTCAGGACACACTGAATAGAGCATGCACTAACAGCCACAACTCTGGTGCCTGCTGCTGCTGCTGTTGTACTTCTGTTTCCTGCTGCTGCTGCTGCTGCTGTTGTACTTCTGTTTCCTGCTGCTGCTGTTGTACTTCTGTTTCCTGCTGCTGCCGCTGACTGAGCTGATGCACAGTGTGCTGCCAAATGATGATAGCCAAAGATGACCATTGGGTGAACCATACTAAGATGTTCTGGAGGACCATTAATCTGCTGCACCTACATCATGGTTTCATACCACCATTGGTAAGTTACTGTACGTTTCATGTTCATGTTTTTTCAGAGACCCAGACATTAACTTTATATAATACATCTAAATATATATATATATATATATATATATATATATATATATATGAAGAACCTCTGTGCGTAAACACTGAGGCAAGGGTTACCTAAAGGGCATTTGGCTAGGAAGCCAAGTTTCAAGAAAATACACAATCACACATGCCCCACAATATATATATATATATATATATATATATATATATATATATATATATATGTGCAAATATTTTTCTTTTCTCTTACTGGTTATCAAGTCCTACTTTGTTAGCACATTTTGGCTTGCTGCTGACTTTTGCTCTCGAAAACTAGTGTCAAGCCATGAAAGATAAGTATTTTTTTGGGGGGGGGGGATCATTTACAAATAAGTTTCAAAATTGGTTTTGTCTTCTTTGTAGGTTTTGTGTATCCTCCAGATTCATACAAGTTGCACATGTTCTGATTTGAAGAAAGCACAGATGGCAGCACACAGTGTGATGCTTGGCCAGCTGGTTATGATTGTCATATGATATTTGTAATATAAAAATATAGTAGACGATTGTCTCACATAAGATGGCTGTGCTTCCATGGGTGCCTCCCCTTACGTTTCAGTGAAGCTACAAGGATATATTAAACTGACCAGGAGATCTCTGTAATGCAATTAACTTCCTTGAGAAAATGCATTTTATGGCCTTTTTATGACCTGTTGCTGCTTTGAAGTTGGAAAGCTAAATATACAGTTTATTACAGGACAGGACATCATTTAACTGATTCCTGTCAGGCTATCTAGCATATAGGTGACAAACTGCAGTGTTGTAAAAAACCTTTGATATTCTTTGGGAAAGAAGGAATCAGCCACCAGTTCAAAAGAAAGGTTTGATTAAAGACTGTCATAATTTGGAAAATGAGTTTTTGCTGAGGTCACATTATTTAATATACCTCCTGATAGGATATCATGTTTGTGTTTTTTTGATTCTAAAAGGAAGAGCTAGATGACTCACCAAGGAGGTGGGGAGGTGGGGTTGAAATGTATCCTTGTAACTGGGGATGTTGACATTTCAGTTTGGTACTCAAGAGAGAGAGAGACAGGGCTCTCTGATATAACTTAAGCACTGTACAGAGCTAATACATTAGATAGAAAAAGTCTAATTGTATTGTGGTAGGAGTTTTTTGTTTTATAATCTTCCCTTGTTCTTTTATATGATCATGAGCTCTTTGATATATTGTTCTGTGTTTACATTTTTCATATTTTTATCATCTTTTAGTAAAGTGCCTATTATTTGAAAGACTGCCTGGGTGTCTGCCAGTTCTTTTTGCATGTGAGGTATAGAGGGTTAAGTCTGACAATTGTTCAACAGCTTCATGGTGTTCCTAAACTGGGAAAAGGTCTTTTATAGAGTTTTAAGGGTTCATTTTGGAAGCCTGGCTTTGTGCCCCTGGCAAAAGATTGTACCGCAATCCCCAAAGAAGGTACATACAGTATCTGAGCCTGTACATTGGGTACGCTAGCATAAGGTTCAGAGTTTGAATCCCCCCAGAATTTGAGATTAAAGGTGATTTAGACCCAAAAGCAGACAGGAGGGTTACCCTGTCTGTTACCTGTTCACATTACTGCGCTCGGAGGTTGGCACTGTAGGAACAGAGGACTTGACCTGCTGAGTGCGTTTGTGACAGATTTGGTTGACAGTGGTGTGAAAAAATTGGTAACACAAGCTTTAACTGTTCAGTGTGTAAGCTTAATACTTTACAGCTCACTTGCAAAATAAGGCAGTGATTTATTTTTAAAAAAGGAAACAGAACTTTATCATTTTGCTTACAGTCAAGTTCCTACCTGTTTTATTTTTTTTCTAAAGTGCAAGTTAGAGTAGCCGTAGCTAAGGAAGAAGATGGCTTCCAACTACAATGGGTACATTGCAGACTACTTGAGGCAGTTGTGCCAGGACAGAGGAGTCCTGCACGAGGCAAGAGCCACCAAGCAAAACCTCATGGATGCCCTGATGGCAGCAGATGCCCAGGGTGTTGAGTCACAGAATGTGACTGTAAAGGACCAAACATTGAGCGTGGAGGGGCCAGTGGCCAGTGCAGTGTCCAGATCCGGTGAGGAGGGCAGCAGGGCTAGTGCTAGTGAAGGGCCACAGTAGCAGGGGAAGGTCACCAGCATTCTGGAGCCAGAAGCAATCAGGCTGCAGATTGAGTTGCACAGAATGGAGCTGGAGTTCCAGAAAGACACAGACATGAGCTAAGAGGAGCTAGCCATGAAACAACGTCAGTGTTTAAAATGTTAGTGGGAAGGAATTGAAGCAAACTCTGTAGATAAAATTGAAAATGCTATATTGTTAGAACAGTTTTTTGAGCATGCCCAGCAGAGCTGAAAACCTGGCTGGAGGACTGAGATTCCAAAACAGTGCAAGAGGCTGCTGAACTCTCGGACCGCTATGCCAAGAGCAGACTTGCTCTGAGAGTGAATGGGGTGGGCGTGGCAGTACAGAAAGAGAAAGCGCACCTTCAGGGCAGCTAAAACCCTCACTGCCTCCACCAAAACCAGTAAGCCCCAGGTTTCAAAGAAAAGATTTCTCAGAGAAAAGAAACGAATGTTGGGTTTGTAAAAAACTGGTCATATTGCCAGATAGTGTCCCAAAAGGAAGAGCAATACACAGAATGGGGCTAAGAAAGAAGTGGGTTGTTTGTGTGTCCCTGGAAGCATGCCTGTGAACATGAGAGAACACATGCACCCAGTCATGCTGAATGGTGTACAGACACAAAGGTTAAGAGACACAGGGGCATCCCTGATGTTGGTAAAAGGGGATCTGGTAGAGCCTGGTCAGCTTATACCCAATAAATTTGTAACTGTACAAGGGTTCATTGGTGAGGAGACCACATTGCCACTCACTAGTGTTCTCCTAGACTGGGGTGAAACAGGGGGAACTGTGCAGCAGGTGGCTGTAGCCAAAACTTTAGCAGTTGACATCATTCTTGGCAACAATCTCAAATGGGGGATGGTATGTGCACTTACCCGTAGCCAAGCAGGAAGGGGAAATTGTAGTTCCCTGGACCCCATAGAAGCCATTGTGGAAACCACTGGGAGGCTGGTTCCCCAGCCTGTGTCTCCTGATATGGAGACTAATGAAAAGGGGGTAGAAATTTCCCCAGTAGCAGTTAACCACACAGCTACAGAGGGTTACTCTGAAGAAGGAGGGGTGACCCATTGTAAGAGGGTTAGGGATGACAGTGATCCTGAGTGCCCTGATACTAGTGCTAGGGATCCTAGTTTAGAGATTGAAGGGAACCTGTCCCACGCCTTGGGAATGTGTAAGAAGTTTGCAGCTGCTCAGAAAAGTGACCCTAGTCTAGAGAAACTGAGATCTTGGGCAGACTCTAATGGAGCACAGGGAGGTGATGGTAAACATAAAGTTTATTGGGAAAATGGACTGATGTATACTTAGGCTGTGAAGACAGAGGGAGGGGTGATAGGCAGGCAGATTGTCATTCCCCAGGGGTACTGTGAGCAGTTGCTCAAGACTGCACACGATATTCCCTTGTCTGGTCATCTGGGAATCACACACACTATGCAGTGGTTGGCCCAGAATTTCTATTGGTCCAACTTCACCCAGCAGGTGAAGGAGTATTGCAGGTCTTGTCACCAGTGCCAAGAAATAGGGAAGGCAGGTAAGAAAACCCAAGCCACCCTATTTCCATTGCCCATAGTGGAGAAGCCATTCCAGAGGGTGGGAATGGATATTGTGGGGTCTTTAAATACCCCCAGCTCCTCCTGGAAGAGGTTCATCCTGACTGTGATGGATTATGCCACTCACTATCCAGAGGCAGTCACCCTATCCTCACTGATGACAGACAAAGTGGCAGATGCCTTACTTGGGATTGTCTCCCATGTTGGGTTTCTGCAGGAGGTTATCACTGATCAAGGGGATTCCTTCATGTCGGACCTGATGAAATGTTATTGGGAGAAGTGTTGGGTGGTGCAGAGGTGCACGACACCTTATCACCCTCAAGCCAATAGGTTTGTGGAAAGATTTAATGGTACCCTGAAGTCAATGCTCCAAGCGTTTGCTGAACAGCATGGGAGGGACTGGGAGAAATACCTTCCCCACCTGTTGTTTGCATACAGGGAGGTGCCCCAATACTCGACAGGATTTTCCCCCTTCAAGCTCTTATATGGACACTGGGTATGTGGGCCCCTAGACTTGATCTGGGAGGACTGGGAAGGCAAGCATGCCACTCAGGGCACTCCCATAGTGGATTACATCCTTAGGTTTAGGGAAAGGCTGAAGGAACTTATGGGGACAGCCCAGAGCAACCTGGCAGCTGCCCAACAGAAACAAAAAGTGTGGTACGACTGCAGAGCCAGAGCTCACTCGTACACTGTTGGTCAGGAAGTCATGGTCCTTACTCTGTTCCGGAAAGACAAGCTGCAGGCTGAGTGGACAGGAATGTACAAAGTAGTTAGAAAGGTAAATGCTGTGAACTATATCATAGTTACCTGACAGAAGACATACAGAAAGAATGTACCATGTCAACATGATGAAGCCATATGCTAATAGGGCTGACATAGTGTTTGCAGTATGTAGTCCTGGGGAGGGAAAGGACGAAGGAGACCCCCTTCTGGATTTGCTGGAAGAAAGCAAGTGGGAGTCCTCTGTGGAGGCAGTTAAACTGTCACCCCAGCTGGCTCCGGACAAGATCCAGGAAGTAAGGGAAGTTCTAGCAGACTTTGCCACACTGTTTAGCGCCAAGCCTGGGCTAACCCTCCTTAGCAACGCACGATGTGGAGACAGGGACACAGACGCCCATACGGCAGACAGCATATCGGGTATCAGAGGCTGTCCAAAAGGACATTAGGAGGGAGGTAGAGGAAATGCTGGATTTAGGGGTATTCCAGAGATCCCACAGACCCTGGACCTCACCCGTAGTCCTTGTGCCCAAGCCAGATGGCTCTACCCATTTCTATGTGGACTGAATGCAGTGATGAAGTCAGATGCCCACCCAATGCCTCAGACGGACAAACTCCTGGACAAGTTGGGAGGAGCAACATACCTTACGACTATTGACCTGACAAAGGGGTATTGTCAGGTAGAGTTAACTGACAGAGTTAGGGAGAGGTCAGCCTTCATCACTCCGATAGGCTTATTTGAATTTAAAGTAATGCCTTTTGGATTGAAGAACGCCCCAGCCACTTTCAGAAGGTTGATGAACCAGTTGTTAAATGGTGCTGAGGAGTATGCTGTGGTGTACCTGGATGACATAGCCATCTTTAATGCCAGCTGGGAGGAACACTTGTCCCACCTTAGGGAAGTGCTGTGCAGGATACAGAGGGCCGGGCTCACTGTCAAAGCTGAGAAGTGCCAGGTGGCCATGGCTGAAGTGGCATACCTCGGGCATGTTGTAGGACAGGGACAGCTCCTTCCTAACCAAGTAAAAATAGAGGTGATCAAGGCATGGCCCCAACCAGAAATGCAGAAGCAAGTCAGGAGTTTTCGAGGGACAGCAGGGTACTATAGGAAATGTGTACCCAGTTACAGTGCCCTGGCTGCTCCCCTATCTGACCTAGTAAAGAAAAAGATGCCTAAGAAAATAACCTGGGAAGCAGCCTGTGAAAAAGCCTTTACCAGACTGAAGGAGGCACTGTGCAGTGCTCCTGTATTGACAAGTCCTGACTATAGCAGACCTTTTATAGGCCAGACTGACACCTCAGACAAGGGTATTGGGGAAGTACTGAGTTAGACATCCAACCAAGGGAAAGATCATCCTGTAGTGTACCTAAGTAAAAAGTTACTTCCCAGGGAGCAGGCTTACTCTACTGTGGAAAAAGAGTGTATTGCCATAGTGTGGGCCCTAAAGAAGTTAGAGCCATACTTATATAGGCAGCATTTTGAGGTACACACTGATCACAACCCCCTGGTTTGGCTCACACAAATGGGAAAAACTAATGGTAGACTATTAAGATGGAGTCTTGCCTTGCAAGAGTATGGCATGATGATCTTACATAGGGCTGGAGCAACCTATCAGAACGCCGATGGCCTGTCGCGTCTATATGAGGAGTGAACTGACATAGGGAGCTCATCCCATGCAGGGGACAGAGCCCCCAAATTCAGTCTAGGTGGGGAGGATTGTGATGCTTGGCCAGCTGGTTATGATTGTTGTATGATATTTGTAATATAAAAAATATAGTATGTGATTGTCTGACATAAGACAGCTGTGCTTCCATGGGTGTCCCCCACCCCAGGTTTCAGTGAAGCTACAAGGATATATTAAACTGAACAGGGGATCTCTGTAATGTAATTAACTTCTTTGAGAAACTGCATTTTATGGCCTTTTTATGACCTGTTGCTGCTTTGAAGTTGGGAAGCTAAATATACAGTTTATTACAGGACAGGGCATCATTTAGCTGATTCCTGTCAGGCTATCTCGCATGTTGGTGACAAACTGCACAGTTGTAAAAAACATTTGATGTTGCTTGGGAAAACAGGAATCAGCCACCAGTCTAAAGGAAATGCGTGATTAAATACTGTCATAATTTGGGAAATTAGTTTTTGCTGAGGTCACATTATTTAATATACCTCCTGATAAGACATCATGTTTGTATTTTTTTGATTCTAAAAGGAGGAGCTAGATGACTCACCAAGAAGGTGGGGAGGTGGGGTAGAAATGTATCCTTGTAACTGGGGATGTTGACATTTCATTTTGGGACTCAAGAGAGAGACAGGGCTCTCTGATATAACTTAAGCACTGTACAGAGCTAACACATTAGGTAGAAAAAGTCTAATTGTATTGTGGTAGGAGCTTTTTGTTTTGTAATCTTCCCTTGTTCTTTTATATGATTGTGAGCTCTTTGATAGATTGTTCTGTGTTTACATTTTTCATATTTTTATCATCTTTTAGTAAAGTGCCTATTATTTGAAAGACTGCCTGAGTGTCTGCCAGTTCTTTTTGCATGTGACGTATAGAAGGTTAAGTCTGACAATTGTTCAACAGCTTCATGGTGTTCCTAAACTGGGAAAAGGTAAGAATATACCTAAGGTCTTTTATAGAGTTTTAAGGGTTCCTTTTGGAAGCCTGGCTTGGTGCCCCGGTGAAGGATTATACCACAGTCCCCGAAGAGGGTACATATCTGAGCCTGTACATTGGGTACGCTAGCATAAGGTTCATAGTTTGAATCCCCCCAGAACTTGAGACTAAAGGTGATTCAGACCCAAAAGCAGACAGGAGGGTTACCCTGTCTGTTACCTGTTCACATTACTGCGCTCGGAGGTTGGCACTGTAGGAGCAGAGGGCCTGACCTGCTGAGTGCATTTGTAATACACAGCACTTAAATGTTACCTGCAAAAAGACAAAGAAGAAATTATTCAGACTTCATTGCAGTAAAACATTCTGTTACAAGTGTGGCTGTTCCTGTCTGTTATATCCAGCTTAAAATACCAAGCTATTAGTAAGCCACTACAAGACCAACTATTTATTTATTTTATTTTTATTTATTTATTGTATAATCAGATTTACAACCTTTGAGCCAGAGGCTCATTTACAAAGGTACCTCATCACAAAGAAGACATACAGAGTCAACATACTTACAGAATACATTCATACAGAATAACATAGTTTTACATAATTGCTTGAATACAAAAAGTAATTAAAAAACATTTCAGAATTGACAGATTTAGTACCAGCAGGTACTGGCAGTGGAAGGAGGCCATGAGGGAGTGGGGTGGGGTGGGGTGAGGAGTTCAGCCCAGAGGGCTATGTCAGTAGTGTTTTGAGAGCAGCAGAGCATCTGTTAGCGACAGGTGCAGCAGCGAGTGTTGAACAATAGGTTCCGTAGGGCAGTTTTGAAGCGGGCAATTTTGGTGGTGTTGGAAATGGCTGTGGGGAGTGAGTTGAACCAGTATGAGGCTCTGTGCCTGGGTGGTCCTAGTTCTGGGTACTAGTAGGGTGACCTTGTCAGTAGTTCGGGTAATGACTCTGGAAGGTGTAAGTTGGATGGAGGCAGAAATCCCAGGGGGGGAGAGCCTGAGTAGAATCTTCTTAGTTAGTAGGCAAGTTTGGTAGCGGAGGCGTTCATCGAGGCTAGCGAGTTTGGCCATGTCATAAAGCTGACAAGTGTGGGTGAGCTTAGGGACACTGGTCACTAGTCTGCAAGCTTTGTTTAGGGTGAGTCAAATCTTGTTGAGGGCTGTGGAGTCAGCAGCACCATAGACCGGAAGGCCGTAATCTACAAGGGACATTACTGAGGACGTAATGGCAAGCTTGAGTTCATCAGGTGGGAAGCAGTCCTTGTGACAGTAGAGGATGCCAAGATGAGCATTAGTGGTGGATGTGAGGGCTGTAATGTGGGCATGAAAGGTGAGGGCCGAGTCAAAGGTGATCCCAAGGTATTTGTAAGAGTAAACTTGTTCAAGTCGTTGATGAGTGCTGGGGAAGATTTGGAGGGGGTTGTTGCTGGCATTGTTCTGGTGGCGGGCAAAGAGCATTGCCTTGTTTTTTTTTGAGGTTAATGACTAGTCTGCTCTCCTTAAACCAGTTCTCTGCATCATTGAAGGAGCGTTGGAGGGAGTCTTGGAGGGATGTTGGATTTCTGTGGGCTGCATAAATAACGGCATTGTCGGCGTACAGGAGAATATTGCCAGAACAGGCACTGGGCAGGGTGTTTAGGTAGAGATTAAAGAGTAGTGGGCCCAAGATAGAGCCCTGGGGAACCCCTGAGCAGATGGGATGGGTTTCCGAGAGTATCCCATTGTTTTTGATACGTTGGGAGTGGGCTGATAGGTAACTTGCGCATCAGGCAAGGGGGCCAGCAGAGAGCCCTGTATGGTCGAGGGCATTTAGTAGGAGGGGGTGGGAGACAGTGTCAAAGGTCTTAGAGAGGCCAATGAACACTGCTCCAGCTAGGGAACTGGAGTCCAGGAAGGAGTGCAGGAAGTTGGAGAACTCCATTAATGCTGTAAATGTACTGTGACCAGCGTGGAAGCCATGCTGTTCTGGGCATAGAATGTTGTATTTTGCTAGATATTCGGTGAGTTATGTGGCCACCACTTTTTCTAAGGCTTTGGAGTGTGCATTGGCACACTGTATTAAATTAAGTTACATTACATGACGTTTTATCATGATGACCAGGTTAAAACTTAGTACAATCATGTCATGATGTCATGCTGAAGTAAGCTGGTGACAGATGAGATGTGCATGAAAAATATTTTATTTGGCCTGTATCTCACCTCCGTTGTATGCTTTACACTGGCTTTGAAAAATGAAAGACAAAAAAGAACAGATGAAATATGACTGATACCTGAAAATGCTATCCTTTAGGTGGTTGTTCTGTAGTACTACAGTACTCCGAGTCCTGTCCTGTTACACTGTTTGTATGTCGAACCTGTGAAAAAAAAAATTAACTTGCTGGTATTTGGTGACAAAGTCATCTATAAAATGGTTAAGGAAGCATGCACACATTTGTTGAAAAAACCTTAGTATAATGAATTAGTACATACTCACTGTAAAATAATGATAATACGAAGAATGGTGGCTGTGGCTGGCTGAACCTGTGGGTTCCTTTGGGGCATGAGCATAGGTACACATTCCCTGTCTCTCACTCTCATCAAGACGGGTGGCTGTGGCTTGCTGCAGGATCATTCATTGGCCATGGGCACAGGTACACATTCCCTGTCTCTCACTCTCATCAAGACGGGTGACCAGATATGGTGTGTTACAGTCTTTGAGTACTCAGGAGGAGGATATCTGTCATTTAATCAGCATGATTTAAGTGGCTACAAAAACTGGACAGTTGTGTTTATGACGCTACTGACTGTGTTTGCTAATGACAGCTGCGCACATTCTGTTAACTGTACTTTGAAAATTTACCAGTGGGAAGGTAAAATACAATGATGGGTCATTATTTGTGCATATCTGTCATATGGAATGAGAGTTAAGTACACTGTTTTTCTTCTATAAAGGAAAAAAAAAGGTAACATTGTAGAAATGTGACAGTCTTTAAACCCATCACACAGCACCAGCACCACCATTCTCATCCTCCTGATCAAAGAGGAAGCTGCTCTCACAGTCGTCAAGGTCAGAATTGTGCCCGCTCGGGAATTCTTTTTGCATGACTGAATCATCAGCCTCAATGGTAGACTGTTTGACGCTGCCACCAGGATGGTCTGCTTCACCCACATCATCAGCACAACCATCATTGTGATGGGTTACAAACACAGATGTGGTATTTCGACTTGGTATGTGACCTTGATTCATTTTTATAAATGTCAGCTGTGAGTGAGAGGTTAGTACGACGGTCATGCACTATTGCCCCCAAAGAACTGAATACCCTCTCCAAACTTATACTGGAGGGCAGGCTGGTGAGGTACTTCAGTGCTACTGAAGTCATCTCAGGCTATTCATTGACCTTACCACTCCAGTACAGCAGAGGATCATCAAATACTGACAGATGCATGTTTTCTGCCAAATAGCATCAACTGTTCTCTGTGCTGCACGCAGTCCTGATGATGAGTCATCCACTGGTTCACAGGCTTCATCAAGGTCACAGATTCCTACTTGAGACAAGGCACCCCAAAGTGGGTTAATGGCAACCTGTTTTGCTGACACCCCCCCCTTGTCCCACAACCACCTTACTGGATGAGCTTAATCCACAGTGACCTTCAGTCTTGTTTTGATGCAGTTTGCCAAAATTTGCACGTGACTTCTGTGCCCCATGAACCAATCACACCAGCTGTCCAGTAAGGTTTTGAACCTGATCAGGCCCTCCCTCCAGTAAGGAGGCAATGCCATGTTTGTATCGTGGGTCCTGCATTGTTCCTATTACAAATTCTGCACTTTGCTGAATAGTGGTGATGTGGCAATTGTGGTCAAATATTGTTAGCATGTGTTTAATTAATGCACTGCTTGACCTATCTCCGGACACATCAAGGCTAGGCTGCAGATTTAACACAGTATGTCTCAGCACCCATAGCAGTGGAACTGCTTGACTAATGGATGCAGTGTCACCACTCACTGCCTGTGTGGCATGTTCAAACGGCCTCAAAATTAATATTGCTGAGTCCATGAGTCACCACTGTTCAGTTGTCATAGACACTGATGCCCATGAACTGTCACATGTGCATTACTACTGTAGGTATTCTGAGATGGCTTTGTACTGTTCATACAACTGCTCTGCCATGTAAAGTGTTGAGTTCCAGTGCGTGACAACTTCCAGCTTGAGGCGGTGCTAAGGGAGGCCGTTTTGAATCTGCAGCTGCCTAAGTTAGTCACAGGCCTTTCCAGAGCGTGCAAAGTGTGCACAGATGCATTGTGTGACTGTCAGCGTTTGCTTGATGTCAGGGTGCTGCAGAAACCCCTGTACCACAAGATTTAAACAGTGATCCATGCATGGAACCCTCACAAAGCCACCATTGCTGATACATTTAACAACTTTGATCCATTGTCACTAGCTATAAAGACAGCTTTGAGGGACAGGGGGTTCACCACTCATCAATTTCTGTCAGTAGCAAGTCTAGCATGATTTTAGCTGTGTGGGACCCTGCAACACTGCGCATTGCAAGCGTTGCATGCTGTCTAATTCCCTGAAGGTTGCTACTATGACAGTCTGCCTTATTACACTGCTTTCCAATGCTTCCAGCACAGACAACCCCTGGCACCTGCACCCAATGTGCAGTAATACACAAATAGAAACTACCCGTAGTTTGGCCACTTGTCCACCTATCCATACTTGAGTGAATGTATGGTAATGAGGAATGTTGAAGGGCATGTCTTACAGACTCTGTCACAGTCCGGTATAACTCAGGGACAGCACGGGTGGAAAAGCAAGTCCTAGACGGGACTTTCCATTTGGGACTGGCACGTGCTGCAAAATAATAGAATCCAGAATTCTCCACAAAGGAGAAGGGCAAAAGGTCAATTGCCAGCATTTCTGAGACAGCAGCATTCAGTTCACGTGACACCGCATGATTTGGTGGGTACTTCATGTTCCAGGCAAAAAGACTGTGCAACGTGGGCTGCCTTGTTACCCGTTTTGCACATGGCATGCAAAATGGCTCTGCTCTGCGAACTGTCATGGGCGTGGTGCTTTTGCTGTGTGATGCTGAGGGGTGCACAGGGGACAAGTCAACAAATGATGTTATTTTCCCCGTTTTAAGCTCAGGGGTTGATGTTGGACTAGAAATACTACATTGATCACTGCCACTGCTACTCTGACCACTACTTGACAATTCAAAATCCTCCTCCTCCTCCTCCTCCTCCTCATGCCTGTAGTAATCCTCAGGAGTAATTTCACCACTACTACAGGCATGGCTGCTTGGGCTACTTACAGTCAAGGAAGGGGAGACCATGCTTAATAAGGTGAATGAGAATGAATGCCCCACTATGGTATTAGCTCCCATCTGGTACCGAGTCCACAGTGCCATGTGCCTGCTCTTCAGATGTGTATGCTGGCCTCCGGTGCCCAGATGGCTACCCTTTTTACTGCATCTCACACGCACTTGGCAAAGCTGGCAGATTGCCACTGTTTCATCACTTGCATCTTGTACAAAAAATTCCCCAAACGAGGGATTTCGAAGCCCTGCTTTTCACATGCACATGATGCTGCATATTGGACTCCAGTTTTTTAGACACTGAAGAGGGGGTGTACTGCATGAATTCTGTTGTTGGGCAGACTTGGACTCTACCTAACCATCACAATCTATGACTATTATAGGGTCATCATTAAGGCAGTGATTAATTCACGGTGAAAATCGTCAGTTTCCGTGAATTTTGCCAAAGTGTGAAAAGTCAGTCTTATTAAGTTCCTGCTAGTTATTACAGCACACTTTTATCTTGCTTCCCTTTGTTTTCATCTCTCGATAACCTCTTACTCAACTCGCATTTAAAGTGAAACTAATCACTTCATCAGCCTGTAATCCATTCATGTAGTGTCAGCACACACAGTCAATTGTCAAGTCTTAATTACGTTTTGTGGTGACAAGGAAATCAAAGAATTTGATTGTTATGTTAGCTTTAACCAGTCCATTTATTAATTAGGGATTACATGTAAAAAATCAAGACTTGCCATTAGCAGACTAAAACTCAGGGATGTGTATGCCAAACAAAAGCTGAGCTACGCTCCTGTATTCAGGAAGCACAAAGCAGCACGTTCAGCTCTTCTGAAAAAGACATTGTGAAGTTCTGGACGAACTGTAAAGACAGGTTCTATTATTATTATTTTTATTATTCTATATTTTTGGACAAATGCACTTTATGTTTACTGTCTTGCAGTTTTATGAAATGTACATGAAGCTTTTCATTCGTTCTTAATACATTTAATGAAGTAAAGAATCGTTTCTCAAATAACTGCCTATGCCAGTGTGTTTCCGTGAAAATGTTAATTTTGACAACGCATGAGCTGTGAAATCATGAACTTTTTACCGTGAAAAAAATACAGCCTTAGTCATCATCATCAACAAGCACAGCTACTTCACAACTCTGAGGATGGGTTGCTTTACTAACAGACTGCACACAGCCACCTTTACTTTCTTTTTCTCCGGTTCACAATTGGGGTCACTGAAATCATCATAATCATCACCCGCATCCACAATTTCAGTTTGGATGCTGGCCTGTGGAGAACATGTTCCAACCACAGACTCATTATGATCATCCACTGTTTTTTCTTCAACATTTGAATCATTTGATGGCCCAGAAATAACCTCAACAGCAATGGAAACATTGCATTGTGACTGTGAGTCATGATCAGGATTAGAGTCAGGTTCAACTACTGTGGGGATGGGTACGGGGTGTGTGACATCAGCTACAGTCTGACTCACATCTTTAGAGTCCACAATATTTTGGCAACCTTCTAACTTGTCACAGGTTGAACTTGGGCCAATAATCATGCCTTCAGCAACTTCACTACCACCAGCAGTGGAGGCGGAGACAACAGCATCTCCAACCATCATTGAAGCAACTGATTGCACTGTGGAAAACATACTCGGAGAAATCCCTTTACTGCCATCAGCTATGTCCTTATGCTGCGTACTACCATGCCCATGACCTCGACCACCCTTGCCACTGGCAGCAGTGCCATGGCCAGAAACATCTTTGCATGCATGTCTCTTTGCAGGCATTTTTTTGGATTGCACACAAAATTAACAACAAATTTAGATTTCTGAACTTTGGGCTGTATGAGAAGCCAAAAACAACAACTGTGGCCTACAGATGGAGACTGAGCCCTGAACAGATGCAGATGCACAGACAGATGAAGATTGCACACTCAAGAGATGCAGCCACATGGGCACAACAAAACCTTAACCAGTGGTCACACAAATCAAAAAATGGAAAAATAATACCTTTAGGGGAGAGCTGCAGTACCAGTCCACTAAGTGGATAGAATGAAGCAGTAAAAAATACCGCAGACGATTAAGAGACTCAGAGTGCTGTGATTACAGTGTGGCACAATAAATTGTGTCTGACTTGATGGAACACGCACACATACACACTACAGGTAATGTGCAGAAAATGTAACAGTTCAGTACACTATCACCAAATCTTTTAAACCAACTGAAAAAATCCACTGCACAACAGTAAACAGCAAAAAATTATCAAACATTTCTACAAGTATTACTGCGTGTACATGAACACACAAATACTAACACACTAGCTACCCAACAACAGTTAGAAAGACTGCCTTTCTCACTGTGAATCTCCCTTCACCACAGATACGTCCCTCCCACGAAGCACACTTCTACAGTGTCTGTCAGTACAGAGATTGAATGGACTAAATTAACATTCGATATGCACACAAAATCAATAAACACTTGATGATATCAACACACAAGGGTTTCCTGCAATGATGTACTAAATGTTGACACAAAATTTTGTGGCAAAAAGGCATTTTTTAAAGGTTTTAAGAGTGCCTGAATCTCAGAGCTCTGAGAGCAAACTGTCTCCAGCTTTCCACTACACACACTATGCTGAGCTGTGGCTGTGCAAGACAATATATAGCCCATGTGACCTGCCAGCCCATGAATCAATACAAAATTTGCCTTAGAGAGCATTAACAAGGCAAAGTTAATGTGAAGCCATTCAAATCAATGGCACTGCGCTTTAAAAATAAGGGGGAAGTCATATACAAAGCGAAGTTATCACGATGTCTATTGCTATCAATGAGAGTTCATGTCCAATAAGGCGAAGTAATATGCTTTGCAATGTGGAGTGCTATGTGAATTCCATGTTTATGCTCAAAATACTCCATGTAGCGAAGTTTGGGGACTTCGCCCACCACTAATTTCAACCTTATGGGATTTGACTGGCATATGTTTATTACAAACCTGCAACAACTCATCCAAGAAGTAGTCCCAGGCCAGGTCCAAATCAGGGATCAATTCTAATTTTTCCCAATTTATATCAGCAAGGTCAGCGATAAATGCAAAATAATCAAAAGTTTTAAAGAACCTGAACTGCAATAGTCTGGGTGGGCCCTTATATTTTATCTGCCCCTTTATACAGAACACAATATTGTGATCACTAAATAAGTCAGCAGCAACCCCAAATGAATGGTAGTTATGAGGACTAGTAGTTAAAATCAAGTCAATCAGAGAAGAATCATCAGGCCTATTCACATTTACATGAGTATGTTCTGCCACCAATTGCACCAGGCCATGGCCTAGTGCAATTGTTTTTATTATTCTCAATCTTGTTGGATGCAGCCAGTCCATGTTAAAATCATCAAGAACTAAAAGTTGATGGGAATAGGAATATGGGAATAAAGATCTACGACCGGTGTTCGACAAAACATTTGTCAAATGACTGGACAGCGAAACCATTATGTCGACAGTTTCCAAGTTGAAAACTTGTTTTCTTCAGGGGGCTTCACCCCCGAACCCCCCATGTGGGGGGCTGTGCCCCCCCCGCACCCTCCCACTTTATATAATCAACTCTGAGTCGGAGCTGATTTGAGGAGGGGTGCAAATTCCCCCAGAATACAGTGCCTGGGTCCAGTGGCCGTCTGTACAGTGACCTGGCGCTGTAGTTGCTGTACTGATGGTCACTGTAAATGTGTCACTGTCGGCAGTGCATACCTGGTAATAACACATCATGGATTGCTTGTAAAGCTTGCATAGGCAAATGGGGTGGTCTATACCCTCCAAAAAGTAGCAAAGGCTTCCCAATTCCAAATCTACATTCCAAGGCTATGTATTCACAACTAGTGGGTTCAATATTAAAGAATAAATGGGTAGGAACATGTTTATCCAGACAATAAATCATTAGACCCCCTCCTCGTTTGCACCTATTGGCCATCATAAAGCTATACTCCATAATCTATAAAAGGCTATCATCATGTCTTTTACCTAACCAAGTTTTTGAAAGCAACAAAACAAATCAGTCGTGTTATCAACTGTGAAATCTCTAATTAAGTCAATCTTCGGGATAACACTTCTGACATTATAAGTGGTATGTATAATACACCACTTCCCAAACATTATTATTTTTTTTTTAACTTTCTATTTTTGTCCCCAATTTTTGCCTTCGCTAGCTGCTGGGACCTCCTTCCACCTAGCCAAGTCTTTCTACCCACCATAGGAATCCTTCAATGTTCCTGCCTGCCTTTGCTCAACAACCCTTCGGGATGCCCTGACAATATTACATGGTTTATACCCTGTGAGCAGAATCCTCGATTCCCCCAAGCTGGGTGGAGAATTCTTCATTCTACTGCCAGGGCCTGTGAGGAGGAGCTGGTGAGGCACAGGAGGAGTCGAAGAGACCCTGCTGTGGTGTGAAGGGTGGGATGGCTTCATCTGTCCAGTTCTGCTGGGGATATTTTTCCCTAGCTAAGCCCTCCCCTTATTCCACCCTAGGGCATGGTCCTAAGAGGTGATCCAATGACTTGCCTATCAGGGCTGTCGGAAGGATAGGTGAGCCCCACTCTACCTCCGCTACTCCTCTGGTGGCCCTATGCTGGGTGTGTGACACCTCTGCATCACTTACCAGCCATGTAGACATGTGCTGATGTGAAGTCACCCCAGAAGGGCCTCTTGTTCTTTCCCACACAACACCCCTCTCTCCCAGGATCACCACAGGGTGGACATGCAATGGAAGGAGGAGCCCTTCCTCCCTGAGGCAGGAGGCATCCAATGGATGCCTAAATCCTACTTCATCCATTGGCACTAGACATCCCAGATTCAGGAAGCGTACCCCAGTCATCTGGATGACAAGTGATAACTCTACTGCTGCATTGACTGGCTGGCTCCCATACATTATTCAATAAATATTTACTAATTGTAAATTCTATAAAGATATATGCATTGCAAAATACTTTGTTAATGCATCGTTAGGGTTCTACAGTCACAAAAAGAAGGGAGACTTGTCATAGGGTTTTTCTAACCATAATGCCCATCCCCTTCCACCAGCCCCTAGCTTCATGACCTAAGGCCAAGGCCAAGCTACAAGTCTGGGGCCATACCTCAGAGGTCTGCTGTTTCAAGCTACAGGTCCAAAGTCATGCCCTACAAGTTTGGTGCTTTACGTAGGAGCCACAGCATCAGTCATAATTTTCTTTGTACAAATCACTCATACATTTATTCACACAGTCAAAACTTTCTTTGAACCAGAGATCAGTTATAACTTTCTTCACACAGGGCTCCAGACCTGTAGCTTGGAGCAGCAGACCCATATGGCATAGCTCTGAAACTGTATTTTAGGCTATGAGACTACAGGATGGGAAAGGGGGAGTGGACATTAGGGTTAAGTCCACATTTTCTTTACTTGTTTTCACTATGGAACCCTAACAATGCAGCAACTAGTTTTTTTACAATTAATTTCCTTACTGTTTGAGAAAGTAGAGTTGCAACATGGTTTGTGCAGAGCCCTTCAGGCCTTGTGTGAAGCAGAAAGTGAGCCCTAATAAAGCCTCTTTGGGCCCTGCACGAAGCAGGAGGTGAATCCTGATTTGCTTCATACAAGGCTCTTCAGGCCCTGTGTGAAGTGAGCATGATTCCTCAATTTCTTATGAGTAATAACTTTCTTAATATTTTGTTTGTGCATCATTTTAATTGTAGTACAAAATGCACCTGATTGTTTTTTCAGTCGTGTTCTTGACCATTTATTTGTACTTCTTGCTGTTGAACATTTTGTTTATATAGTTAGTACATACTTCATCATGACCATTCTGCTGCATTAAACATTGTTTGTACTGACATACAACATTTTTTGCAACAATGTTTGTATTTTTTGTTCATGTTGAATTTAGCAATTAGTGAATTTTTTTTGTTTTTTTCACATTTGATCGTATGTTACTAAGTGTATGCGCCATCTCATGCTTTTTTTTTTATTTAGTTGTTTAACCAGGTATAGCACACTAAGCTGAAAGCTTTTTTACAGGAGCGACCTGGGAGCACAAGGAGGTTAAGTGACTTGCTCAGGGTCACACAGTATGCAAGTGGAAGCTGTGGGATTCAAACCCAGGTCTGGTCTGCTGGATGTCACCAGATTTGCAGCTCAGAGCCTTAGACCACTGCGCTATACTGCCTCCAGCTCCTCATGCTTGTTTCCTTAAAACATATATCTTAATTTCCCAGTGAATTATGAACATTATTTTTGCTTTTAATTAAAATACTGAGTGAAATTAATTGTTTTAAGTTAGCTCGGATGTCCTGTTAGATGTTCTTCTGATAAACCATCTAACTGTCAACCTTAAGAATTAAGAATTTTTTTGTTTTTGATTTTTAAAGATTTTTATGTTTTTTGTTCATTAAGTAAGACCAAAGAATTTTCTGCGAGCACCGAAAAACACAATTCTTGGGTCACACATTAAAGAGTAGCTTCCTAGTACCACCCACTCCAAATATATAATAACCCTTAGCTGGACCCAAGAGGACTAAAACATGTTTTTTAATTAATTGCTGCTCTCCTTCTCTGGGGGGAGGGTGGACTATTGTTCGGCACCTGGTCAACCCCTGGCAGAGGCTGGGGATAGTGGTGACTGAAGCTGAGTAGTTAGGGAGGTGTACCAGACATCGCACTCTATGTACTACATCATTGTACACCATGCCTCCTGCTGGAAATATGCAAAAAATGCTAGCCCCACTGATGATGCCTCACCTTTTGGTCCTGTTGTGCTTGCCATGACCCCTGGCTATGATCTAGATCAGTCTTCCCTTGGATATGGCCCAACCCCATGGCCCACCAAGGGGGGTAAGCCAGGGAGTACTACTGACACATGCTGGGCTGCTGGTACCTTGATGAGTCTCCACTGGGGGCATGTCTGCTCAGCAGCCCCATCCTTGGGGGCAAGTCCAGGAGGATCGCTAGCATAAGGTAAGTCCCGGGGGTGATTGAGACCAGGTAATGTTGGGGGCTGAGCCAACTAGGGGTGATGGCACAAAAAAAAAAGAAACTGTCCCTGTTCTACACTATGGAGCGCACCCCTACACTCCAGGGTCTTAAAAATAGGGAAGTGGCAGTGTTTTGGCTGTTGGCTCCATGGAGTCAAATACTATCTCTTTCCTTATTAAATACTAGCAGGAATGAATTAAAAAGCATGCTGCAGTCCACTTGGGGCCAGGTAAGGGTTATTATATTCTTGGGGTGGGCCATACTAGGAAAAGTAAGATGCTGCTCTTTAAGTGAGACCCAAGAATTTTCTGTTCACTGAAAATGGAATTCTTGGGTGGCACATTAAGTGTACAGGCTTGTGACATGAAAATACAGGCTTGTGACATGAAAATTAGTTTTTTTGTGTGTCACCGAATTTTACTCATAACTTGGATGTTTTACAATATTTTAGCCCCAGATTTTGAATATACTATTTGCAGGACCATACCTCATGAACATGGATGGTGGGAATTTTCAAATACGGGTCAAAAGGTGATTTTGCAGTCTGTCTGTGAAGTCACCTTTTGGGCTATATTTAACACATTCTATCAACCATGTTCATGATATGGGGTCTGTATGTTAAAAAAAAAAAACAATAAGAAGAAACATTGTGAGAAGGACGTGCCTTTGACCCAGTGGACAGAGTCTTGTTATTCTATGCTGGTGAGATGAGTTCAGAGGTGAGCTCACTGAACCAGCAGAATAGACTGAGGCTGGAGGGACAGTGCTGCCATGCAGCACCACTCCCAGTCAGGGGAGGGACAATGCTGCATTGGCTGCATGGGCAACAAGTAGCCATATAGTCAAGAGAAGTCTTCTCTTAGTGTATGGCCCAGAGGGCCCTTCACGTCTGCACTGGTATCTGCATGGAAGTTCAGGGCCCAGAGAGCCAGGTGGACTCTCGGCCCTGCACATCTGCATATATAGCCAGACAGAAGCCAAGGTCCCAGAGGACCCTCCCCTTCTTTAGGCCTCCAGACAGCTCCCTGAATCCTTTGCATACATAGCCACATGGAATATGGACTCTTTCCTTAGAGAGGGCCACTAACTCAAAAAGAAAGTAAATCCATTGCAGAGAAACTGCAGATAGGGGCCTGCAGTTCTGCATAAGGTGGATATCTATATCTTGCTGTGCACATGTTTATTGCTGTGCACATGTTTACCTGTGGCTGCAGAAGATTCTGCAGCTTCATCTTCTGCTATTATAAAACTTTAATAACTTTCTCAAAAATGAAGGAAATTCATTGCAAAAAAAACCCCCAAACCTGTGGTAATGAACCAGTTACGGTTGAACTAAACACCACAAAAGTAGAGAACTGTGGTGTTAGGGTTTCAAACCCTCACTCCCCACTCCCCAAGTAGCAAAAGGACAAGACACACAAACAATCACAGATAGCCATCATCTGGTAAGAAAAACAACATACAGCTGTTTCCTGATGACACAAAAGGCATTCATAATCAGTCCAGTGCTTCTGTAGCCATGGATACACATGCTCATTTCAACACATACACACCCACTTCTGGCTGTAAATACAAATCCACAATACTGATAACACAACATTTAGCTTCTGCAGCAATTGATACACATGCACACTTCAACACAGACACATCCACTTGTAGCTGCAGATACAAATCCATGATACTCAAGTCACAACACCATTTCTGCAAGTATAACCAGTGCTACTGCACCGACAGATATGAATCCTTGATTTGCAAACTACATGAGTATTTTCATCTGCAGAAGTGTGGGTCCCTTTGGGGTCCACACGTCTGTAGCCAGATACAGAAATCTAAGATACTCCAATTAGCAGAGTACTTCTATCTGTAGAAGCATAGGCCCCTGTGTAGCCTACAATTCTGTTGATACAATTGCATAGTGTAAAACATATACAATCACTTCTGGCTGAAGAAGCACAGGCCCTTGTGGGTCCTCTGCCTCTGCAGCCACATGCATGCAAATCCAGAATTCCCAGGTCACAACAGTGCTTCTGTCTGTAGAAGCTTAGTCCCCTATGGGGACTAAGCTTCTGCAGCCACAGATACAGTTGCACAGTGTAAGACATGTACACCTATTTCTGCTTGCAGAAACACAGACCCCTGTGTAGCCTGCAATTCTGTAGACACAGATACACTTGCATAGTGTAAGAGATACACACCCACTTTTGGCTGTAGAAGCACAGGTCACTGTGGGGCCTGCACTTCTGTAGCTACAAATCCAGGATAACCAGAGAGAAAAACTACTTCTGTTTGCTAAAGTGCATGCCACTGTGGAGCCCACAATTCTGTAGAGACAGATTTAACTGCACACTGTAAGACATGCACACCTGACTCTGTCTGCAAGAACTCAAGTGGCTACAGAGCCTGTACCTCTGCTGTCATAGATACAGTAGCCAAATGACAACTGTATCCATCTGTAGAAATGCATACCTTTATGGGGCCTGTGCTTCTGCTACATTTTCCGATGTGCTAAGTACCACCACTTACGCATGCGCCAAAACAGTCAATGCTGTTATGCCATTGTTGTGACATACTAACGATAGTACAACAGCTTACTGACATCACAACGATGGTACAACAAGAACAGTAAATGATGGATTTTGACTGAATACAACGTTCCACCATACACTATAAAGAAATGATGTCAGTGTTTGTCCAAAACCAGCTTGCATGAAATGGTGATTTTCTTTTATTTAAGGATCATGGGCAAATGTGTGATATTGGTTTATCTATGATTATTTTATCTCTGTATTGTCTCATTTTTTATAGCTTATTTGCTTTATTACTGCAATGAAAAACTACAAGTTCTCAGCTCATGTTTTTTATTATTGATCTGGCTGGTGTACCTCTTATGTTTGGTCTCCTAAACTCTGGCCTTTTTGTGGAGCTGATTTTGTCATTTGCAGTTTTGCAGCATGGCCTCCACTGACTATCTCTTATTCCTCTTGCACTGCTGTTTCCACCACTATCTTCCCATTTTTTTACCATGAAGGCTTCTTTAACATATTGAATATCTGGAAAATTCAGAGCAGCATTTTAATAAGCTGACTATATATCACTTGTGGTTTTCACAGCTGAATGTTGCAATCATTACAACAAACTAAATACAGACACAAGTCCCATGAAAATCACACCGTAGCACTAGCAGTAATGGACATCATAAACACAAACTGCTAGGCTACAATAACCAGTTACACCAATACTTAAAATGTTATTGTGGCAAGGGTATGTGAGAAACCCTGATTTAAAAACATACTAGTTTCCTATGACATTAAAACTGCTCTTTATAGCATGGTGTCCTCTGCCTCATCAGAAGAGGGCTTAATAATTTTATTACTGTGCTGGAAGAGGAAACCACCTGAAAAGAACATGGTGCAATTGTGCTCAGGACATAAATAAATGGCTTGCCCTCAATCTTGCATCATGACATGACTGAACATCAACACAGAGGGATGACTTCAAACAATAAGAAGTAAACCAAGCACCCACTGCATACAAGCAAAGATGCAAAGTTATAATCAGATTTTAAAACTCTTTTATTGCAATTATGCAGCATTAGAAAGATACAAGCACAGAGCTGCTGTTCAAAATGTTGGTTATTTGATGGGAGCTGCCACAGTGCTTTTATCTTTCTAAAACTGCATTCTGTACTTCCCTTACAATGACGGAGCTTTAAAATCTCATTCTAGCGTTGTGGTTTTTCTTGTGTACGGTGGGTGCTGGTTGTGAATCTGCTTTGTTGTTTCTCCTCCTAATACAGATGGACTATTGAGGAAGTAGAGTTTCCACTACAGAAACATCATCTGCATATATGTTCTGGTGGCTCCATTAAAACAGTCCATCACAGAGCATGTGATATTACCAGTGAAGTGCCACCACCACCGTTGATGTCACTTGGTAACCGTGCTTGAGCAGCATACACACAGGAGGCTGAGCGTGATGGAGTAAGCTTATCAGAACGTGCTGGTGATGACCTCCTATGGAGCAAGCTGTACAGTTTGCAAAATTTTTTTAAACAGCTGTAGATCAACAACTATGTCCAAAACATAGCAGCCTTTCTAGGAAATAAATGAACACAAAATCCATACGTTCTATTTGTCCATGATTTTTTAAATGATATGAAAGAATATTCCAGAGTAGAAGTTATTTCCATGAACCCTGCTATTCAATGTGGATGTCCATCAGTCATGCTTGATCTCTCATAACATTGTAGCAAGCAGAGTTCCACCTTCATCTGCCCCCCCCCCACCATCCACTCTCTTTTATATTTGATTTCCACTCATTGGCAATGTAGCAGCCCCATTTTTAAAATTCAACTTTTTATCTCCCCAACCCCCACCGATCATATCACAAATAAGAGAAGTCATACTTTCAAGCAACACACATATTCTGCAATTCACATCAGTATCATTCAAACGGTCCACTACATGGTGGCTTGGAGAGGGTGTACAGGCAGCTGTCTGCTATCCCCCCCCCACCCCATGCATATTGGCAACCCAACTAGAGTCTGGGTAGACAGTCAGTTGAAAGCCATTCCAACCCTATTGTCCTACTTCTCAGACTGCCTGTGCATCTCACCACTTGCAGTTCACTACACATTCTCCAATTTTACCTAACAAATTAAATTCATATCGATCCCTAGTTGGGGGGGGGGCACACACACATGCACACACACACACATCATCTCACTAAAGTTAGCATCAGCTTTGTTATGTTGGCATACTTTATGTGAGATCAGTGATGTTGAGAATTTTAACCATCAGTATTAGTCTTTATCACTGGCATCTTCAAATGTAATTAAAGAAAAAATAACATTATTAGTGCAACTTTTACTATTAATAATTCCAAAGTAGAGTACAAGATAAACAAGATTGCACAAAATACTGTAATATGATAAATCAAATGCTTTATCTGTGCATCATTAGCTGACTCAGTCCTCTCATTGGTCGATTATGCAATAACCATTTACGGCGCTGCTGACAAATCTGCTCTAAGCAGCATCAATATAGCACTCAACAAAGCCTGCCGCATGGTCACTAACAGCAATAGACAAACTCACACTTGTTTGCTCTATTATCGTGCAGACTGGCTAACCCTAGAAGGGAGGCTTAAGTACCATACCTGCCTCCAAGCCAAAAAGATCCTTATGAAACTAACACCAATTGGACTCCACCAACTCATCCGCCCAGCCCATCATAGGGGCACCTCTAGACGACTTGCTGGTACCTCCTATACAGTCCCCCACTGTAGGACATCTCTAGGGCAAAGATCCTTCCGGTATCGAGCTCCACTCTGGCTAAACAATCTACCATCCTCCGTCTTACTTGCCCCTAATCTAAGTCTATTCAAAGCTGGGATAAACAAGTTTCTTCTTACCTCCGAGACCTGTATCTGTTCTCCCTCTTTCCCCTTAGGTGGTCGGTCACTGGGGCCACCTCACCGTTAGGAGCATCTCCATCCTCAGATATTTGCTGAGACTAGGCAACACCTTATACGGTGATTGTTTGAACCATTGTAAAGTCCTGTTTGTGAAATTTCTGTACAACCTGTTTCTCTGTGTACTCTCTAGTACAACTGACGTGTAGCCTTACTAATGCTATGATATTAACTTTTTGTCGAAATGTAATATCTCTGTTTTGATCTATGTAATGTTGTTTTGAAACTGACATGTAGCCTTGCTTGTGCTATGATTTTGAACATTTTGTTAAAATGTAATGTCTCTGTCTTGAAAATCTTTTGTACAATCAGTCTTGTCCTAATGTTCTGGCGTGATTGACGTGGAGCCTTTGCAAAGGAGTCCTTGACTCAAAGGTTGTAATTCCGAAATTTTCAATAATCAATAAACAATAAACAATAAACAATATGTCAAGCTGCATGAGTTTGTTTGGTCACTTTATAATTTATTGACTAATGCACTCACACCTTTTTTTTTTTAGGTCTGTTTTGTGATTGCGCCTCTTTGGGTATCCTTTCAGTCTTCCACTGTGAAGTTTAGTGGCTGCAGCATGAAGCATTCTGTATAATCATTTTTTTCTCTTTTAATTCAACTTTCCTTATCACTTTCCATACAATTTAATCCCCCATGTTTCATGAATACAATAAAACATTCATTTACCCCTCCATGCAACCATCAATTAGTACTGTCAAGTGTAAGAAATTATTCATATTTGGTATATATTCATTATTTTGTTCTTTTTACAACCCACCCCCCACCAGTCCATCCCACTGAATTTTAAAAAAGAGAAGTAATTGAGTCAAGCCACTCACATCTTTTGTACTTCATATTCTGCTCAAATGGAATCCTACATTATTAAACAAACACACTATTAATCTTTCACCCTGTTTCCCAAAACATCATATCACCCATCCATCTGGGGATTAGCTGTCATTCAGCTGAAATTTGGTCATATTCTCAGTCATCAACTTGCACTTCCTGTCATTTGTGGTTCTGTACACACTGTTACATTTCAGTGTTGTAATTCCATAAGTACCGATTGCTCATTTCTTCACAACATCTATCCCCCAGCCTATGTAATTGTACCAAAGACAGTAGCAGAAATATTGTGATTAATAACACAGATTAAACTCATCAGTTTATTTCTTTATTTCTTATTTTTATGTATTCCATAACCACCAAACCTATACCAGCAGTCTTTATTTCTTATTTTTATGTATTCTATAACCACCACTATACCAGCAGTTCTCCATAATTTTTCACTTATTTAACCATTAGTCCATGCTAATATATATAGAATAATAGCTGGGTGGGTGGTTATAATGAGAATTTTACACACACACCAGAGGAGTGGAATGCCACATAAACCCCGAGAGCGAAGCTAGAGGAGTTTGTAAAGGCATCCCACACTGAGGGTGTGTGTAAAATTTGAGTTTTACCCACCCACCCAACCTTTATTTTATATAATTGCTGGGAGCATTTTTTTTGCCACAGCAATTACATAAAATAGAAATACAACTTTTCAGCTGTGGTCTGGTCAGGTTTCAGCATGGTTTATGGCAGCTGGTAAAATCAAACATTTTATTTTCCTCTCTGTTGTTTTTTTCTTTTTAAAGCTTATCCGTTCCAGCAGAAAGTGCCCAGTTAATGATTTTAAAATCAGCTTATTGCTGAGTTTGAGTGTCAGAGGTGGTGAAGACTCTGGGGCTAAGGCCTGGTGCAGATAGAGGGAAGAGCAACAGCTGGTACATACGTGGACTGAGGGAAACCTGGCGCATGTTTGCTGTTATAACCCGCAGGTTATTTCGGTGAATTATAACCAGGTTTCCCTATGGGGAAAAAAACATGCACCAGTTATTGTATTAGTGTTAATTTCATATTTTAACACCAGACAATACTATAATTTTTGATTTATCTGCAAGAGTAAAAACAAGTAAAAATAACTGTGATCATCACAGCTCCACCTATCATGCTTTAACATATGTTTAGTAAATAAATGAAGCTGATAATCTGAACAACTGCATATATTCTACATCATGGATTAGGCTGCTTCTGTATGTAGTTATGTGAGGGTGTGACCTTAATGTATGTATCTTTTTGATCATATTTAGAACTGTTTTTATTTTTATTTTTTATGTTGGCTTGCATTTGAACTGAATTGAGCTGAGTAGTGTTATTATTGTTTGTGTTTAATGACTGTAAATGAGGGGGTGATAAACAGTCATTCACTATAGTTTTAATGATTGCCATTATACAGGTATGTTGCTGTGTAGTGGCCTGGTGGGTAAGTCACTGGTTTCCTAAGGCAGGGATTTGGGGTTAAGTCCCATCTGAGGGAAAGATTATGAATAGCCCGCTTGCAGCCCTCGCACTAAGGACTTGCACAAAGGACAGCGACTGGAGTCTGCCAGGAGTCAACAAAGGAGACAGCCATCATCCAGGAACCCTGCTCTTCGGACCTTAGGTACACCTGTAATGTTTGGGGGTCTGCGGTAAGAGTGTGGTAGAGGGTTGTGTTGCAGCTGAACTGTACATTTGTATGTTTGGAGAGCTAGCTGCTAGGCTTATATGTAGGTTGGAGGGTACTGCCTTACCTGTAATTAAAAAAATATGAACATACAAACATATGAAACTACCAGCAGAAACAGGCCACATGGTCTATCAAGTCTGCTCGGATGTACAGCTAGCACCCTTACTTTAAAGCTGTCTCACCTCCTACCCCTCACCTTTACCCCCCCCACCCTGTCCCGTCCCCTTCTTATTTAATTTCTTTTTATTTATTCAAGTGTTTCACCAGGAAAGTATACAGAGCAATAAATTGTTCATTTCCAGATATGTCTTTTGGGATTGGGGAAATTGGAAGTGCAGGTACAGCAGTACAAAATTACAACTGAATTATTTTTAACAATGTGGTCAAACACAATTCAAAAAATACAATATACAAAATTGTAAACATAAGTGCAATATGAACAGTAAAGTGCAAAGAGTACAATTTACAGAGACCAGAAGCAGGAACAAGAGAACATGAAGGGTTACAGACAAATAGTGATGCATGGTTACAAAATCAGGAGACAAAGGAAATAAGTTACAAAAAAAAAAAAAAAAAACAGGGTGCAGCCTGGGTACTGAAATATCAATTAAAACAGGAGAGTGGTGGGAAATAGTCTTGGTGAGTATTTAGGAGATAATATTGAGTGCTAAGCTGGGCATAGCTAATTGGGCACTGGGGGCATAGAGAAGGACCAGAAACTTTAAGTGGTGCAGAACTCGAATACAGTCAGGAGGAGTGGCATGAGCAGGAATGGGATGAATGCACTTGAAAGAGGGAAGAGAGAGCATTGGGTGAAGGCACATTGTGGATGGCAAAGGGGAGGCATTCCAATGTTTAGGGAAGTGGTAGGAAAAGGCGGATTGGCCAACAGTAGTGGAGCAGTGGAGGATGGAGAATGAATGATAGTCAACATTCCGAAGGGAATAGGGGCTCAATGAAAAGGCAGAGATGAGAGAGGAAACATAGGCGGGGAAATTCCCAGACCAAAATTTAGCCATGAAAGTAGCAGTGTGAGCTTTTGAAACTACCCACTGCCTTACAGGATACCACCTCCTCTGGCAGAGTGTTCCATTGCACCACAACCCTATCCATGAAAAAGTGCCTCCTTATTTCTGTCTTATATCTTCCCCCCCTCCAGTCTAAGACCATGACCCCTTGTATCCCTCCCCCTCCTTAACTTAAATATCTCTTCAGTACCTGTCTTGTTTATCCCCTTTAAGTACTTAAAGGTCTCAATCATATACCTAAGACGCTCCCCGTATGGTTTGTCTTCCAACCCCTGGATCAACTTTGTTGCTCTGCACTGTACTCCCTCCAGCAATCTGACATCCTTCTTTAGATATGGGCACCAGTACTGCACGCAGTACTCCAGGTGTGGTCTGGCCAGTGACCTGTAGAGAGGCAGGATTACCTCCCTGCTCCTTGAGGAGATTCCTCTCGCAATACATCCCAGCATCCTGTTGGCCTTTGCAGCCACCTTCCTGCACTGCTCTGTGTTGTTCATTTTCCCCATTATAACAACCCCCAGATGTTTTTCCTCCTCAGTGGTACTTAACTGTATTCCTCCCAGCAGGCAACCCCTCTGGATTCTTTGCTCTGAAGTGCAGTACCTTGCACTTTTTTTAGCACTGAACCCCAGCTGCCACTTTTCTGATCACTCCTCCAATCTCGTCAGGTTGTCCTACAGCCCCTGCCACCCTGCTAAGTCATCCACCACTGCCCCCAACTTGGTGTCATCAGCAAACAGACTGATCCTATTCCTTTGGTCATGTGAGATGTCTGCTATGAATATGCCAAACAGCACCAGCCTCAGTACTGAACCCTGTGGACCCCGTTCATCACAACCCTTGAAGATGAGAAATCCCCCCCATCCTCTGCTGTCTCACCTGCAGCCAGTTCTGGATCCAGTTGGCCATCTTAGTCCCCACTCCCACGCATCTCAACTTTCCCCCAGCCACCCATGTGGCACTGAATCAAAGGCCTTGCTGAAGTCCAAATAGATGACATCCACAGTATGGCCCTTGTCTAATTCCCTCGTTACCCAGTCATAATACAACTAGGTTGGTCTGACAGGACCTTTCTGAGACAAACCAATGTTGATAACCATCCTGGAGCCCATTGTCTTCCCAATAGGTCACCAACTTCTCCTTCAGGATTGTCTCCATTAGCTTCTCCACAATGGATGTTAGGCTTACTGGTCTGTAACTGACTGGTTCATCCTTTGGGACTTTTTTATAGAGGGGCACCACATAGGCCATCCTCCAGTCCTGTGGTACGCACCCTGTGTCCAGGGAGGTATTGAACAGGTCTGTCAGTGGCCCAGCCAGGACCTCTGCCATTTACTTCAGCACTCTGGGATGTAAGCTGTCAGGTCCTGGTGCCTAATCTACCCTCAGAGCCCTTAGACCTTCCAACACTCTGCCCTCAGTGATTACTCTGTTGGTCACCCTCTCCCCCCTCCACCCACCCTCCCCACCACTACAGTAGTTGATTGCCCTTTGCCCTCATGAATGCAGAATAGAAGTACTTATTTAGTGCTTCTGTCTGTTCCGCCCCTCTCTCTGCCCACCTTCGTCCCTCCTAATCCTCACTATCTGGTCCTTGCAGCTCCTTCTTTCTCATATATATATATATATGAAGAAGTCCTTTTCCCCGTCCTTGATGTCCAGTTCCAGCCTCAGTTCCCGGAAAGCCTTGGCTGCCCTGACTCCCCTTGTACCTTCTTTGGACTTCTTCATGTACTCCTTTCTATCCTTCCCCCTCCTGGACTTCCTGTATCTCCTGAATGCTGCTTTTTTCACCCTCACTATTTCTAAGATTTCCCTACTCATCCAGCTTGGCTTCTTAGACCTTCCTTAAAGTAGTGATTATAGCATACTGTATATGTGTAGTGGTTGTGTATCTGTGTAGTAATTGTTCTTACAGCATACTAGTATCTGTGTAATTACAAGGTTGTGTGGTTTTGTTACTCATACTATGGACAGCTTAGCCTTAATGGGTTCTGGGAAAGGAGAGTAGGAAGCCCAGGGAGAGCAGGAATAGGGAATGTGGGGAGTGGTGCAGTGCAGTGGTTGTGGGGCTGCAGTCTTCAGGGAGACCTTCTGGAGACTGCTGTGCTGCCCCATCTACATGCACCTTTCTGGGTTGGCAGATAAGGTCTTTAAACTCGATGCTGTGTTGGTTACAAGTCAGGAGGCAGTCACTAGGCTCAGGGCTGCATTGACTAGGAATTGGGTGACCTTTCCCTCCCACCCAGGGGCCACCAAGTCTGACACCATTACCTCAAAGGATGCCAGATAGGAGGAGTAAAATGGACTATGGTGAGCTCGAGGAGGGAGGGGATGGTGGGATCCAGAAGGTGGAAGGGGGTGCACAGGCACATTTCTCATCTTCAACCAATACCGCTACAGAATTCTTTTGCCACTCTGGCAGAGTAGGACTGCCAAGAGAAGGCAAGCAGGGTAGTGGCCAGGGAGGATGTGAGGGCACTTCTGAGTGGAGGCCTCGGGGGGGGTGAAAGAAGATCCCAGAGAAGGAGGAAGCAACTTCTAGTGAGGACTGAATTGTCAGGGGGATAGAGTGGGTAATAGGAAAGGGAGCAGAGAGAGGTCAGGTGCCTACCCTGCACCACGGCCTGGAGGGATAGGAAGCCTATCCTATGGATTGCTAGGGCAGCAGGAAGGGAGGGGGAGCTGAATGTCATGGTGCATGTGGGAACAAATGAACTGGCTAAGGACAGGGCAGGAACAGTGCAGGGGGAGTTTAGGGAGCTGGGAAAAAGTCTTAGACAGGTAGCACGCTCTGCAGCTTTTGCAGAGGTACTGTCTGTCTATGATAGGGGGAAGGAGAGGGATCTCTGCACCAAAGTCTTAAACTCATGGTTGAAGGACTGGTGCAGAGAGGAGGGGTATGGCTACATTGGGGACTGGTGGCCCACCTGAAAGGATAAGAGCCTATACAAAGGTTAAGGCCTGAATCCGTCTGGGAGGGAATCACAGTTATCAGTAGATGGTTTAACGTTACTTTGATGAATGTTTAAACTAGCCAGGGGTGATGGAAAAAAGGGGAAGCAGAAACTGCCACCCCCCAGGCTGAGCTAGAGTGTAGGGAGATCCTGATGGCCTAGAGTACCACAGTGGAGAAAGTTAATTAAGGAAGCAGGGGATTAGCAAAGGAGGAAGAGGAGAAATGAAGCAGGCAAAAAAAAGAGTGAGGAAGGAGAAACAAAAGGACAAAAGGGGAAGCGACAAGCAAAGAGCTAATGAAATCTGGAAGGCCATGTGCGCTAATGCTGGGAGTCTGAGAAATAAGATCCCAGACCTAGAAGCCAACATGGCAGAGGCTGACTTGAATATTGTTGCCATTACTGAGTCATGGTGCACTGACAACCATGAAGCGACAAGGTCATATCAGGCTATGATGTTCAGAAAGGACAGGATAGGAAGGAAAGGAGAGAAAGTGGTGCTTTATGTGAAGGAAAGTGTAAAAGCAACAGAAATACAGGGAATTCAAAGGGGCAGAGGTGCTATGGATCACCCACGAGTTGAGAAATGCAGCTATTATTTGGACAGGTGTGATCTACATGCCTCTGGCACAAGGGGAGCATTTAGATAAGGTAGTGTTAGAAGCAACTGACATAATGGCAGAAAAAGGGAGAGGTGTTGCTGGTGGGGGACTTCAGTCTGCCAGATGTAGACTAGAGCCTCTCTGCTGTAGCTTGAGCTAGAAGCAGGGACATCCTGGACTCCCTGCAGGGGGCATTCCTCAGGCAACTACAGGGTTTTATTTAACTCTAAAAATTGATTTGTGTTTTGCTCATAAAAGTGCTAAATCTTTGTGAAAATGCATAGCTCTTGCCTCACTGTGTTTAACAAACACAGCACTTCTAAAAAAATCTATATAAATACTTTCTGTACAATTAGAATCGTCCCAAGAAAAAAACTGCTAATGAATTATTTAAAACCCTGAACTAGTCAGTGAACCCACTCGTGATGGGGCAATACTGGACCTGGTGCTTACTAACAGGGACAGAGTTACAGACGTGAATGTGGGAAGCCACCAGGGGACCAGTGATCATTGTACAGTGTGGTTCAACATAAGAACAGCTGCAGACTTTAACCACACAATGGCGAGGGTCCTGGATGTCAGAAGGGCTGATTTTACTAAGATGGATGAATGCCTCAGGAATAACCTGGCATGAGGAGATGACCTGGGAGGTGGAGGAAAAGTGGGCCAAACTAAAAGAAGGCATAGTGAAGACAACAAACCTCTGTGTCAAGCAAGTAAGCAAAAGTTAAAGAAAGAACAGACTGCTATGGTTCTTGAAAGAGGTAGCAGAAAACATAAAGGCTAAAAGAGTAGCATTGAGAAGATATATAGTAAGGAGACCCAGAGAGAGAAAAGGATAGAGAAATGTTTAAAATATATGTCAGAAACTGACACAAGCCATCAGCACTCTTGTTAAAACTGGGCTATGCCCATGTAATTAGCTATTTGCCATTTACAGTGTAGTAATCTGTATACTCAGTTTAGGTGGACATAAAGAAAGTGCAAAAAATCAACAGTGCAAAAAGTGCAAATGTCTATGCTGAGCCACTTTCTCTCCAACCTGAACAACCAGCAAGCTTTTATTGAATGCTCACTTTTAATGGAAGTCCAGTTTTATGTCACATACACCCTGGTTTCTCCTAAAATGTTCAAAAGCCATTTATAATTGTATTGGGAAAACCACAACTTTTTTTGAGGGTGTTTCTTTTTTGTATTATTTTTTTATTTTCTCTCATCGTGTCCATGACCCATCACTCCTTTGGGCTGCCTATGTCCTTCACCCGCTTCATCTGTCCCATCCTGAGCCCCTCCAGCTTCACGTCGCAGCTGCCTCTGGGGTAACCTGGATGTAGCCCTTTGCCGGGCGAGTCCCCCCTCCAATGAGGGGGAATGCACCGGGGGCAGAACCAGCACATACTTGGCCCCAGGGTGCTGCTGAAGTGGAGGGACTCTTTCAGAGTATCGGCAGTAATGGAGGACTGGCAGCCTCATCCAGTCTGTCGCGAGGTGGATTTTCCACTTTTCTACGCTGTTCCCCTTGCATTGCCTTCTGCAGTGCTCCTGGTCTCCACTAGAGGCTGCTGCAGAGTGATGCCAACCCACTACCCGCCCCAGGAGAGGAGAGCAGTCCCACAGATGCTCAATCCTCTCCTTCCCCTGCCAGACCCCAACGTCCCGAGTCCATTCCTGAACCCGGGACGCCAGCATGGTGCAAGGTGTGGCGTCCAGTGCCTCAACCCTCAGCACCACCAGGCCAGCGAGGCTGTTTCTTTTATTATGTTACCCCTCACTGACTGCCTGCATCTCTCTTCATGGTTCAATTGCCTAAATCCAGTCTCGACCTTTGATTCTGGAAAATGTTCCTGGTCTCTGACACATCACATGCAGGATTCGGCATGTGAGTCCAAAAAGCGATGCTCGCCGCTAACCAAGGAAGCTCCTTTCTTCTTGTTTAAATTATTATTTAGAAGCAGACATGCTTCTCACCATGTGGCCACTTACATCCAGACTTCACTGTCAAACATACGGTGAAGTTTGGATGCAATTTAAACAAGAGGAAAGGAGCTTCCTTGGTTAGCGGCGAGCATCGCTTTTTGGAGTCACACGCTGAACCCTGCATTTGATGTCTCGTAGACCAGGAACATTTTCCAAAATTCTATGAAGGTCAAGACTGGATTTAGGCAATTGAGCCACGAAGAGTGATGCAGGCAGTCAGCGAGGGGTAATGTAATAAAAGAAACACCCTCAAACAAAGCTGTGGTTTTGCCAATACAATTGTAAATGTTTTTTGAACATTTTAAGAGAAACCAGGATGTACGTGACATAAAGCTGGACTTTCATGAAAAGTGAGGTTTCAATAAAAGCTTGCTGGTTGTTAAGGTTGGAGAGAAAGCGGCTCAGCATAGACATTTGCACTTTTTGCACTGTTGATTTTTAGCACTTTCTTCATGTCCGCCTAAACTGAGTATGCAGATTACTGCACTGTGAATGACAAATAACTAATTAAATTGACATAGCCCAGTTTTAACAAGAGTGCTGATGGTTTGTGTCGGTTTCTGACACATATTTTAAATACTTGAAGTACCCTGCCATTGAAAGCACCTTAGCCTTTTCTTCAAAAAATAGGAGGAAGAAAGCACAACCAAAAACAAAACATTTTTTTGTGGTTGGATAGAGAAGTGTATCAGTGAAAACAGAGAGCGAGAGAGAGAGAGAGACAGGCAAAGCAATAAGAAGCGCAAAAGTGCTAACTGAGGAAAAAATAGTTTAGGGAGTTCAAAAGTGGACAAGACATTTTTTAGGTATGTTAACGAAAAAAGGAAGACAAGGGAAGGGGGTGTACAGTTAAAGAGGGAAGGGGTGACTGTACAGAGGGGGATCAAGTAAAAGTAAACATTTTGAACAAATACTTCTGCTCAGTGTCCACAGTAGAAGGGGAAGGGGAGGGACCACAAAAAGGCACCAGGAGCTTTGATGGGAGAGAAATGGACATTAGTCCGTTTTCTGTGGACAGAGTCCAGAAAGCACTCACTAACTTGAAGGTAGACAAAGCAATGAGGCCAGACGGGGTATATCCAAGGGTGCTGAGGGAGCTCAGGGAGGTACTAACTGTATCTCTGACAGACCTTTTTAACAGATGACTGGCGTGGTCCCAGAGGACTGGAGAAGGGCAGATGTAGTCCCACTTCAAAAAAGTGGTAGTAAGGAAGAGGCGGGCAATTATAGGCCTGTCAGCCTGATATTGGTGGCAGGTAAGTGAATAGAAACACTATTAAAGGAAAGGATTATGGAATATCTTGTATCCAGTGGATTATAGGACACAAGTCAGCATGGTTTCACAGAGGGAAGGTCATGTCAAACAAATCTGAGGGATTTCTTTGACTGGGTGACCAAGGAGCTGGATCAGGGTGGAGTGGGGGATGTGGCCTACTTGGATTTCAGCAAGGCTTTTAACACCATTCCCACATTCTGTAGGAGGCTGGTAAATAAGTTGGGCAACTTGGGGGTGGGTAATAACGTGGTGACCTGGGTAAGGAAATGGTTAGCGGATAGGACACAGAGGGTAGTGGCAAATGAAATGTGCTCTGAGGAAGGTAGGGTGACCACTGGGGTGCTTCAGGGATCAGTGTCAAGACCAGTCCTCTTCAATGTCTTTATAAGTGACATAGAAGTGGAATTGTGAGGAAGGGTCTGCTTCTTTGTGGATAATAACAAGATCTGCAACAGAGTGGACACTCCCGGGGAGGGGGAGGATGGGCAGAGATCTGAAAAGACTGAAAGAGTGGTCAAGTGTGTGACAGCTGGGTTTTAGTGCAAAAAGTGTGGAGTACAAAATGGGAGAAGTGATACCGATAAAGACCAAGCAGGAAAGAGACTTAGGGGTAATCATATTGGATGACCTGAAGGTGGCCTGGCAGTGTGACAAGGTAGTCAGAAAAGCTAGTGTGATGCTGGGATGCATAGACAGGGGTATCACCAGCAGGAAGGGGGAGGTGGTGCTGCCTCTATATACATCGCTGGTAAGACCCCACCTTGAGTACTGTGTCCAGTTCTGGAGACCACATCTCAGGAAGGACATAGGCAGAGTGGAGACAGTCCAGAGGAGGGCTACCAAAATAGTGCATGGTCTATCCAAAGCCCTGTGAGGAAAGGCTAAAGGAGCTAAATATGTACACCCTAGATGAGAAGAGGGATATGATAGAAATCTTTAAATACCTCATGAGGGTAAATAAGGTACAAGAGGGTGGAATTTTTCTGAGAAAAGGGTTCTCTAGAACATTAGTTCTCTCACTTTGTGATAGTGAGCCTCCCCAAGTCATGGAACAGATTCTGAGCATCCCTCAAATTTGGAAAAAATCTTGGGCCTCCCCACAGAAAAACAAATCATACTTTTGCACAGTACACCAGGATCAAGCGGGACTAATAATGTTAACGAAGTATATTTTCTCTTTATTCAACTTACTGTTCTCAACCCCCAACCCCACACCCCAGGTTATCTGTGTCACTCCACTATTCTGACTCTTGGACCCTTATTACTCTACTTCCTCTCTATCTGGAACAAACCTAGCCAGATCATCTCTCCCCATCTTACCCTGTTAAGCAACTTCTTGTACCCTTACTGAGGTCACTCCTGAAACATGCATTGGCTCAGTGTGCCTTTCCCAGACACCAATTTACATATAAATAAGTACCTACTGTAGAAACAAGCCTCGACTCAGTGTGCCTTTCCCAGTCACTAATTTGCATATAAACACCTACTGCAGAAAAACGCCTTGACTCATTTTGCCTTCTTAGTCACCAATTGACATGTAAATACACACCTACAGTATAAACAAGCTTTGGCTCAGGGCCTTTCCTGGTCACCACTTTGTGCATAAGTCAAGAAATTCACCTGCCATTATCCTTATTTAGTTTGCTTCATCCCTTCACACAAAACATCCAAAACTTAAAATTTAAATACTGTACATTATCAGACTTGACTGGGCCTCCCCTGGAACAGTATGGGGCCTCCCTTGGGAGGCTTGCCTCACCATTTGAGAACCACTGCTGTAGAACAAGAGGGCATATTATGAAACTGGGGGGGGGTACAATTAGGAGGGATGTGAGGAAGTACTTTTTCAGAGAAAGGGTGGTCGGTATCTGGAACAATCTTCCAGCAGAAGTAGTAGGGGTGTAAACAGTGGTGGGGTTCGAAAAAGCCTGTGATGGGCACAAGGGAATCATAGAGGTAAGGGAGAGGGGGAAGAGATTTGAGTGGTTGATCAAGTAAGGTCTGTAGCAAGATATGCAGTTAAAAAAAAAGGGCAGACTGGGTGGACCCAGTGGCCCTTACCTGCTGTCACATTCTAAGTTTCTATGTTTCTCTGTGTATGATATGACTTGTACATGATTGCTTAATGTGTCATTAAAATATGGTATTGTTATAGTATAGTTTATTTCTACTTCTATTGCAGTCTTGTTTTTTTCTTTTTATTTGTATGTTCTTGGGATTTCATGACCCCATAGTGGCTTCACAGATACCTGTAACAAACATGACTGACGCATGTAGACTACCATCCAACGCCTGGTGTCTAGCTGGTGGACAGTTATGCTCGAACCACCTTTCCTACTGATACACTAATAAAAAAACAAAGACACGCCAAATCTAATATGGCTTTGGGACAGAGTATGAATTGGTGAAGGGTTCCCGTCTCTATAAAACATGCCTGGTTTCACACCTGGGGTCAGTATTGTTTGCCACATGGAAAGAGTGGGGTGGTAGCAGTCAATTTAGCAGCAGCATTCTGCATGGATTAAACCAACAAGCTGTCCTCTGTAAATGTATGTCTAGAGGGAGGCAATAGACACTTTAGCAAAGCAGGGGATTACCTGAGGTTCCCAGTCTAATGAAACAGAGCCTAGGCAGGATTTGTGAGAGCTGTGAGTGGGATAAGTTGAAATGAAGGGGGACAGTGGTTGCTAGAATGTTATCAGTCAGTTCAGCAGTTGGGGGGGTATTCAAGGTGTTAGTCAAGGTTCAACTGTGTATCTTTCTCGGAGAAGAAAAAAGTCCTGTGTTTGAGAGCACTCGTAAACCTTGTTAGACAAAACTGAGACAAACGAGCTATAACAATAAACAGAGATAAGAATTACAAAGGCAAACATTGCCTGTGGGAGGCTAACAGACAGTGTAATTAAAATAGAAGGAGGCAAATGTTGCAAAGATAAACTGGGGTCTAAATTAACAGAGACTGCAGAAGAGAGAGCAGACAGAGATAGGGTTTAAAAATGCAGCACCAGAACAAACATATTATATGCAAAGCTATTAGGGAGGGGGCAATGGGAAACAAATACTCAGTCGAGGTATCAGATTCTGATGGTTGTTATGTCCCAGTGTCATATAAAATTCAGTAAAATACAATAATACAAATGGGTCCCTCGCTGTCTTTTTTTTAAAACTTGTAAATAAGAAAATGGTTGATTGCCGATCTCCCCCACCCCTCACCCACCCACCCACTCAGCACCCACCACCCCACAGCCCCACACATCTCACTCACCTGATCATGTCCCGTGACGTAGCTCCATCCATTCTCCAACTGAAGTCACAGTTTGCTACTGGAACCGGCAACTGCGATATGAGAAGATAAGTCTGGATTAATGTATTTCAATGGGGCTTAAGCTTTTTACTCATAATTTTGTTATTTTTAATATTTTTACACCAGATTTTCAACATGGTCTTTTTGGGATCCCACCTCATGAACAAGGGAGGTGGGATTTTTAAAATCTGGCCTGAAAGGTGATTTCACAGTCACTGTGTGAAATCACCTTTCAAGCAGAATTTAAACATTTTCACTTACTGGGTTAATGAGATGGGGCCATAAGAAGGCTATATTAAAAACTTGGTGTAAAAATAAGGTAAAATAACCAAGTGATGAGTGAATGTTGAAATGTTTCAATGTTCACTCATAACTTTGCTAATTTTCAGTATTTTTCCACCAAACTTTCAACATGGCCTTTTTGGGATCCCATCTCATGAAGAAGGCAGTTGAAATTTTTCAAATATGTGCCAAAAGGTGCTTTCGCAGTCACTGCCCGAAATCACACTTCGGACAGGAGTTAAACATTTTCACCTACTGGTTTCATGAGGTGGGGTCATAGAAACATAGAAACTGTCGGCAGATAAGGACTGCAGGGCTCATCCAGTCTGCCCGTAGGCCCTATACATTGTATGTGGTCACTGACTGTATGCGATCAATGGCTTTTCATCACTCCCTCCCCTCTCAAGCTTCCCTTGCGCATGTACCAGGCATGCTTAAACCCCTTCACTGTGCTTACCCCCACTACCTCCTGTGGCAGACTATTCTAAGCGTTGACTACCCATTCTGTGTAGAAAAACTTCCTCACATTACCTCTTAATCTACCCCTTCCAATTTCATATTGTGCCCCCTTGTTGTAGTACTTTTTCAACATTGGAAAAGGTCCCTCACCTGCACCTTGTTAATGCTCTTAAGGTACCTGAAAGTTTCAATTATGTCTCCCCGCTCTCTCCTCTCCTCTCCTCTCCTCCAGTGAGTACATATTGAGGTCCCTTAGTCTCTCCTCTATGTTTTGTGGTGCAAGCCCTGCACCATCTTTGTTGCCCTTCTCTGGATAGTCTCCACCTTATTTATGTCCTTGCACAGGTGTGGCCTCCAGAACTGCATGCAGTACTCCAGGTGAGGCCTTACCAATGTTTTATACAATGGCATCACCACCTCCTGCCTCCTTCTAGTGATACCCCTGCCTATGCACCCCAGCATGCCACTGGC
The DNA here is from genome assembly GCA_016271365.2 of Neoceratodus forsteri. Classification (NCBI taxonomy): domain Eukaryota; kingdom Metazoa; phylum Chordata; order Ceratodontiformes; family Ceratodontidae; genus Neoceratodus; species Neoceratodus forsteri. The sequence goes on from CM057456.1 coordinate 1,263,944,755, forward strand.
TCTCCCTGCCGCCTTTGTGCACTGCTTTGATATTTTAAGGTCATCAGAGATGATAACCCCTAGGTCCCTTTCCTCTTTGGTGACAGTTGGCTCCTCCACTCCAACCTGTAGCTCTCCACAGGGTTCCCTCTACCCAGGTGCATTATTTTGCACTTCTTTGCATTGAACCTCAGTTGCCACATCTCTGACCATCTTTCAAACTTCTCCAGGTCCCTCTTCATTTTTGCACCCCTTCTGAACTATCCACCCTGTTGCAGATCTTGGTGTCATCTACAAACAGGCAGACCTTTCCTTCCAGCTACTTTGCAATGTCACTAATGAAGACATTGAACAGGACTGGTCCTAGTACCGATCCCTGTGATACCCCACTGGTCACCCCCCTCTCCCCAGATTGTACCCCATTTCCCACCACCCTCTGTCTTCTGTCTGTTAACCAGTTCCTAACCCAGTTCACCACCTTGTCTCCCATGCCAAGACTACCCATCTTGTTAATTAGCCTTCTATGTGGGATGGTGTCACTGATTTTGCTGAAATCTAGGTAGGTGACATCTACCGCCCTGCCCTGATTTTTTTCCCTAGTCACACACTCAAAGAAATCCATTAGATTCATTTGACATGACCTTCCTGCTGTGAATTTGTGTTGCCTCAGATCCTGAGCACTGCTGGCTTCCGTATGTGCCACTATCCTTTCTTTCAGCAGTGTGTCCATGATCTTTCTCACCATTGAGGTAAGGCTGACTGGCCTGTAGTTCCCCACCTCCTCCCTACTGCTGCTTTTGTGCATTGGAACTGCATGTGCCCTCCTCCAGTCCTCTGGAATGACACCTGAGTTGAGTGACTCTGTGAACAGGGCTGTAAGAGGTGCTGCTAGTTCCCTTCACAGCTCCTTTAAAGGGAAACGTCCACCTCCTGACGGGCCCCACCTCCACATGAAGCAGGGCCTGATTAACAGTTTAATAAATACACATTTGTCTTTTACTTACTGTGCCATTTTATTTTTAAATTCTATCTGGTTGATCCTGTGCCCTCACCGCTGGCATTTTAAAATTCAGAGCCCTCCCCGTTGTACCTACAAGCACCCATGGCTGTCCCCATGATGACATGTCCTGGGGGGGCAACCAGAGCTCATCCATAGGCTTACAGTATTATGGAAGGTACAAACAGCTCTGGTTTGGAACCTAAGAGTGTCCATGGTATAATGAGACCATGTACCGGCTGACAGGTGCCCTGCCAGTCAATACCTGGTCTCAGTATAGCACGGACACATGTAGACTCCAAACCAGAGCTGTTTGAAGATATGGCAATAAAGATTACTATACTGCCATATCTTCAAACTGCTCCAGTTTGGAGTCTACATGTGTCTGTGCTATACCTAGACAAGGTACCGACTGGCAGGGTGCCTGTCAGCTGGTACATGGTCTCATTATATCATGGACACTCTTAGGCTCCAAACCAGAGCTATTTGTACCTTCCATAATACTGCAAGCCTATGGAAGAGCCCCAGCTGCTCTCTGCAGGACATGTCATCATGGGGACAGCCGTGGGTGCTTGTAGGGATGTCATGGAGGGCTCTGAATTCTAAAATGCCAGCAGAGAGGGTGCAGAATCAACCAGAAAGAAGGGGTGGGAGGATGGGACTACACCACAGGCTGTATCCAAAAACAATCAGTCAAGGAGTCCTGTGGCAGTGGCTCCTAACTCCACTCACCGTGGTCCAGACACAGCCAATTACAAACACACAGTCACAAACTTATCAGCTAGAATCCCTCAATCCTGCCCAAACTAAATGGAAAAGCACACTGAAATGGAAGTTAAGAAAAGACCTCAAATTCAATTGCAAACACACAGTCACAAACTCACCAGTTGGAATCCCTCAATCCTGTTCAAACTAAATGAAGAAGCACATTGAAATGGCAGTTAAGACCTCACATTCAAACTACACTAACCTCTGTAATATGATGCCTGCACTTAAAGTTCAGACACATCAAATTACAAACACACAGTCACAAACTTACATAGAAACATAGAAACATGGAAGCTGACAGCAGATGAGGACCGCAAGGCCCATCCAGTCTGCCCATTTTTTCTACCTTATGAATGTGCCATAGGCCTTTACTCTGTCAATGGCCTATCTATTCATACTCATTTGTATTGCCCCCTTATGCCTATCCCATGCCTGTTTGAAGCCCTGTAGTGTATTCATATCCACTACTTCCTGATATAGGCTGTTCCAAGCATCCACCACCCTTTCTGTGAAAAATAACTGCCTCCATTTTATTAATATCCTTATGCAGATGCAGCCTCCAGTACTGCATGCAGTACTCCAGATGGAGCCTAACCAGTGTCTTGTAAAGAGGGATTATTACCTCTCTCTTATGACTTGTGATACCCCTACTAATACACCCCAACATCCCTCTAGCTTTACCTACTGCTTTATTGGTCTGCTTGTCTGCTTGGATGATTTCAGGTCATCTGTGATGATGATGCCCAAGTCTCTTTCTTCCCTTGTGATTGCCAGCAACTCCCCTCCCAACCTATTGGAAGCTTCAGGGTTTCTCTTCCCTATGTGCATGATCTTGCACTTCTTTGCATTATCAGCTAGAATCCCTCAGTCCTGCCCAAACAAAATAGAAAAGCACACTGAAATGGAAGTTAAGAAAAAACCTCAAATTCAATTACAAACACACAGTCACAAACTCACCAGCTAGAATCCCACAATCCTGTCCATAAGAAGATGATGTTGAAAATTTGGTGGAAAAATATGGTAAAATAACCAAGTTGTGAGTGATAAAGGGCATCAGCCTGAAACATGTCAGGCGGGGATTAGTGTTCTGTTTCTGTGTGTTTTTTATTAAAGTAATGACTTTTTAAACACACTTTTTGATATAGTGTCCTTCTTAATGGGCTTGTGTGTGCTTGGAACTTGCATGTTACAATGTTGAGTACGTTCCTTGAGCACCACTTTCCCTTGTGCGCACTCTTCAAGGAATTGTTGTGAGTGAACCACCTCATAAATGTGACAGGTGTCATGTTCCAAATTCTGGAGGAGACATTTGTTTTCATATGTGGTGTAAAGTGATGTTTCAACCAGTATTCTATAAATGCCACATATCATATTTATAAGGGTAGTCATAAAATGGCTATCTGGAAAATTTGAGGTCAAATTAAAAAAAAAAAATTAAGAAACATTGTGTGTAGTAACAGCCTTTACCCCTGTGTGTACCGCTTTGTGATCCCATGCGGGTGAGTTGACTTGTGGGGGCAAGTTCAGTGAGCCAGCTGGATGGGCCAAGGCTGGGGACAGCACTGTCATATGACATCACCTTCCAGGCTTGGAAGGGAAGGTACTCTTATGATATGCTGAGATTCACTATCCTGACACTCACCTGCCTGTGCAGTATTGCCCGACAAGTGCAGTATCCCGATAGTGAGAATCCCAGTGAGACTAAAGCCAACAGATGTTTACAGAGGTAAGGCAGCGGATGTGATGGGTTGCTACCTTACTCCCTGCTGATGATCTACAAATGCTCATTGGATCTGGAAGCTGGCCAAGCTGTCCCAGTGGTGTTGAGGGCTAAACCACTGGCAGCTCAGCCAACATGTCCTGGGAGGCTCGGGTTCTGGTCTGCACTGCATCTGTTTGGTTCCCCCCCATAACTAATTTTATTTAATTCCGAAGTCCGCTTCTCCTTGGAGTTTGTTATTTTAGTTACGGGGGGTGTGGGGGCAGAGCCACCCCGAATTACATTTTGTGGTTTTCAATCAGATACCCGACATTGTATTGTCAGACATCTGATTGATTTGGGAGTACATATTTTGGGCCCATAAACTCAGTATCCTGAGACTCAGGATATCGAGTTTAGCAATAACATAATATACCCAAAGGGAAGGTGCAGGGTTGCCTGCATGGGCCCAATTACCAAGTAGTGAAGAGAACTCTTCTCTTGGCATAGGGCCCTGCTCCTTTTGCACCTGTGTGTGCCAGAGGGCCCTGTGTTTTGGCTGAGAGATGAACTCTTTGCCCTGTGTGTCTGTATCTGTATCCAAATTGAAGTGCAGGGAGACAGTTCCACGAATTCGTCTGCACTTCTGTAGGTGGACAGTCTTCCCTTGGTGCATGGCCTAGAGGGCCATGTGCATCTGCATTTGTTCACACAGGGCCCTGCACTTCTACAAGCGGATGGAGTTTTCCCTTGGTACAGGGTCCAGAAAGCACTGCATGCCTGCATTTGTTCATGAATGAGGATATGATTTCACTATCTCAAAAAGAAAGGAAATTATTTGCAAAAAACTGCATTAATGTACCAGTTAGGGTTCAACTTAGTGCCACAAAAATAGGGAAATATGGTGTTAGGGTTTCCAAAAATAATTCTCCCCCACCCCCAAAGCAGCGAAAGTACAAGACTACGTAAGCAACCACAGATAGCCATCATCAGGTAAGACAAACAACATACAACTGTTTCTAGATGACACAAATGCAGTAGCACTGGTGTGCTGCCTTCATGGATTTGTATAGGCATCTGCGGAAGCAGGCATCTGTGCTTATGCAGCCACACCTGTGTGAGTATGTTTTACAGCATGCATGAGTATGTGTGGCTGCAGAAGTGCTGGCCCTTTGGGGCCTGAGCCTCTGCAGAAATAGGTAATCATGTACATTCTATGAGGTATCTGGCTAGAAAGCATGATCTACTAGTGCATGATTAGACCTTGAATAGTTTATTTGACCTCACAATTGTAACTACCCAAATGGGCACACTGAAGTTCAGTACACAATACAAAAAAAAACTCAACATATACAGTACCAACATTATATACATACAAATAATATTGTACTTAAACAGTAAAACTTTTACAGTTCATCGTACTGCCTAAGAGGTTAAAACTATGACACATTTTCAAAATGTATCTGAAATACATAAAAAAAATACACAACATTTTATATAATGCAGACTTAATATTATCATTTATAGCCACCCACATCATTTCAATTTCTTTTTCCTCTTTTTCTTATGACAAGACAAACAAATAATCCTAAAAAGAGGGCAGGAGGGGGTATAACACACATATAATAACTAAAAAGTATCTCTCATATGTCCTATTTCTTATTTGGGGCCTGTCCCACTTTATCCCATTTTTCAAGTTGTAACTTACTTTTTCTATTGGGGCCAAGAGCTTATGCATCTTATGAACATAATTACCTGTAGAAACATATTTTTACTCAACTGTTCTCTCATTTCATATAAGGATTTGATGTTACATCCCTTCATTGCCGTCTTGTGCCCAAACTCTCTTCCTAAAATCATTCTCACAGCCCATTTTGGATACTGTCCAGTTTGTCACATTCTTTACAATTTAGGCTACAGTGCCAAAGAGCTGCACTGTACTTCAAAAGAGGCATAATCACTGTACAACAGCAATAGACCAAATCCTGTTTACCCACCCTGCTCTTAACATAATTAAAAAATATCATCTTGTGTTTGCCTTTCTTATCATATTTTTAACTTGTTTACCCCATTTAAAATCACTTTGAATCATTAACCCTAAGAATTTCACAAAATTTTCTACTTCAGCCTCCCCCCAAAAGGTTAAGGGTACTCCAACATATTTTTTTCTTTCCAAACCAAATTTCTTATATCTTTGCTGGATTTAATACCATACCATTTTCTTTTGACCACCTTTCAATTTCGTTCAAATCTTGCTGCATGTTACTATCAATGGAAAATTCAAATGTGTCTGTGACTGTTGTATCATCCACATATTTAATACATACCCCCACTGTTTTTAAATTATTGATCATTAACAAAAAGACAAAGGACTAAGCTTGGTACCCTGAGGGACACCACCACACAGCTGATCCAACATTGATATCTTACCTTCTAACTCTATCCACTGAATTTTTCTGAAGGAATTCAAAAATGCGTGGGATAGAAATGAGGGAACCCTAGAGACAGGGAAGAGAGGGTAAGCAGCAGATCATCTAGAGACTGCAGGGTAAGTAATAGGTAGGAAAAATGGGTAGACTAAATGGGCCATGTGGTCCTTATCTCTACCGCCAAATTATATGTATCTATTTATCTAAGTTCTTCCTTGTAAAAAATCTCTTACCCATCTTGTAATACATTTCAGTACCCACAGCCATCTAATTTTTTAAGTATGGTATTGTGGTTTATAAGGTCAAAAGCTTTCTTATAATCCACAAAAATTCATGCACCCATTTTCCCTAGTCCCATGCTTTCATGCATAGCTAACATTGTGGAACTGCCCTGAAGAGGCCCAAACTGATTTTCATCAATGATATTCATTATATATTCAGTAATACATTTCACAAAACCCTTCACTCATTTTAGAAATCATGCAAGTGGTTGGTGGTGGCATGGTTTTCTATATGCAGCTGTGTAACTGAATTGCTTCCCTGTTCAACAATTTTGTGGTCCACTAATGAAACCATGATACCTACACTGCAACAGTACTTCCATCTGCCTAACTTCAGGTCCTGCAGGGGCCTGCCCTTTTGGAGCCAGAAGTTGGTGTGCATGTCTTACACTTGTGGCTGAAGAGGCACAGACCCCTCAGAGGCCTGCACTACTATAGACAGAAGTACTGTTGCAATTTTAGCAGCATGGATTTTGTGGTGCCTGCACTTCTGCGGCCAGAGGTTGGTGTGTATGTTTTACACCTGTGGCTACAGAAGAAGTGCAGGCCCATCAAGTGTGTGTACTTCTTACAGTGTGCATGAGTACCTGAGTCTAGAGAAGTGCTGGATTTTGTGGTGCCTGTGCTTTTGCAGCCAGAGGTTGGTGTGTATGTCTCAAACCTGTGGCTGCAGCAGCACAGGCCCATTAAGTGTGTGTATGTCTTACAGTGTGCATATGTACCTGAGACTAGAGAAGTGCTGGCCCTATAGGGGTGAATGCTTCTGCAGACAAAAGAATTCTTGTAATTTGGGTATCATGGATTTGTATCCCTGGCTGCAGTGGCCTGTGGTTCTGCACACAGAAGCAATGTTGTGATTTGAGTGTCGTGGATTTCTCTCTGTAGCCAGAAGTGAATGTGTAAGTCTTGCGGGGTGAACCTTAACTAGTGCATTATTGTAGTTTTTTTTGCAAAGAATATATATGTAAAGAATAAGACACAATGAGAGATGTAGTTTATGGGCTGGTATGAACATGCCCCAGGTGTGTAATGAGGCATGAGATACTTGCGCTTGCCTTTAGCACCTGGGAAGTGCTCTTATCAGACCACAAACCACACTTTGAAGTGTCTTATTTCACTTATAAACTGGGTAGAACATTTTCAAAATGGAGACTGAACAAGTTAGTGTAGTTTTAAAAATAAAATGTAATTTATCTTTTTCTCTCACTTTTTTTTCAGTTTTGAAGAAAATAGTTCCTTTTACTGCAGAACTATGGAACATTTTTTGCATTTCAGGGAGGTGATGTGTGTGTCTCTGTTCCCCCATTCCACAAACAAATAAACAAATGAACAAACAAACTAACTGTTGGAAGGTTTCTTAATTAGTTTCTTATTTCTTATAGGGTGGAGTGTCTGGTTTCAATGACAGTGAGCATATCTTATAATATTTCTCTGCACCTATATACTGTACACAGACAGAAAGCATTTTTGGTGTACTTTACTTCTTTACTTTGTTTAGTGTTTTTTTATTTGCTGTCATCTTTGCAGCATCATGTTTTATTCAGAGTGTCTGGCTAGATTGGGAGTGAGTGTGTCCCTCTGCAGCTGCCATATTGAGCAGTTTCTACATCATGCTTTTACCATTTCAGTGCTATAACAGTGCATTATGAGTGAGTGGCTTCCCAAACATTGTGATTTCCTTGATCAGCTTGCTCACTCTAAAACAGCATGTAAAATGGCAGAATGGCATAATGTAAAAGGGGGAGAAAGGAGGACTGGAGACTGGGGGAAGGAAGACTGGAGACCAGAGAAATGGGGAGTGGTGAAAAGAAATGAAAATCAGAGGTACTGTACACATGATTTAATCAAACCCTCAAACTTTACCTTTTAACAATAAAACTGCTCGCATGAGAGCATGATTTTGCTTTGGCAGAAGTTTTGGCCGCAAGAGGCGGGCAAGCTACATGGCTGGCAGGGTGGTCGGGTGACTTATGAGCAAGCAGTGATTGGGAAATGTGGAGTGCAGGTCAGAAATGTTCTTTTTAAAATAGTTTGGAAGGTATGGATCTCTGGCTGTGCAGCGTCCTTGTGGGCCTAACTAGGACTGATTGGCACATTATGGCTGGATAAGAGCACAGCAAAATGTTTATTTATTTATTGAATTTTGTTGACCAGGTAAGTCCACTGTGTTTTGGAGATTCCCTTTTTCAGGGATGACCCGGGGTTAGTTACATAAATTTGATACAGGAAAGCATAGAAATTTACATGAAACAGACAGTGGGTTGGGAATTTACATAGACAATATATCAATCTAGGTTAGCAATAAACTTACAAATGGTAATGAAATCAAGATACAATTCAAATTAAGTGCTATACAACATACAGGTACAGCTATTAGGTAAACTTTAGTAGGAAAGGACATTCCATGAGCTAAACATCAGCAATAACAATTGCATTGGTTCTGTACCAAGTGGTATGCTTTAAGGACCTTCTTAAATCCCCACAGGGATGATAGTTCCTGCTGCTCATTCGGAAGTGAGTTCCAGATGGTGGGGACTAAGTAAGTGAAGGATCTGCTACCCATGGCAGTTCTAGTCTTAGGGATATGGAGGAGCATCCTACTAGAGGACCTGAAGATTCGTCTATCAGGTTTATGATTTAACAGACCTATAAGGTCAGGAGTGGCATCAGGGCCTAGCAGTTTGAAAGCCAGGCTTAGTGCCCCATATTTCAACCTATCAGGGAGTGATGGCCATTGGAGATGGTCTAGGATGGTACAGTGATATTCTCGGGCAGGGGTGCCAGTTGCGTAGTGAGCAATTGTATGGTAAATGTGCCTCTTATCCAATCAAAAGCCATGTAATTTTTTACCCATTTTATAAATATATATATTACATGGTTGATCCCTAGTGCCTCAGCTGCCCCAACAAAAAAATGTCATGACAGAAACGTGGTTCACAGAAAACCATGGATGGGACATGGCTATACCTGGATACAATCTGTTCAGAAAGGATAGGCAGGGCAAAGAGGGGGAGGAGTAGCCATTTACATTCGAGAAGACATAAAAGCCACAGAAATGCAGAGTCACCCTGTGGACACCAAGTCACTGTGGCTTACTATAGATACAGGAAATGGAAAAACCTTCAGGATCGGCGTCATATACAGACCTCCAAATCAAGGACAGAAAGGGGACAAAGACCTGAAATACACAAAATGACTCAGAGAGGAGAGGTGATACTAGTGGGGAACTTCAACCTTCCATATATAAACTGGAGCACACTAACGGTGGCAACAAGAAGAAGCAGGGATTTCTTATTGCTTGTTTGTTTGTTTGTTTAAAAGTTTATTTTTATACAGGCTGATTTGTTGGAGAAATAAATCTCCATTTACAACAAATTCTTGTGACGCATACTTGTAATTACAACAAAACAGTATATAATAAATACATACAGAGCAAAAAACAACATGTAAACTAAAAACAGTTACAACAGACATTCAAGTAATCATGCAATTTAAGTTTAAATATGTGCAAATCAAGAATCTCAGTTATTTTAAATGGTAGTTCGGTCCAAGTCTTTGCTAAACTGTTCTGAAGAATTATATCCCCCATCCGATTCATAATTCGGCTCATAGGCAATTTCCTGGATGTTTTCCTTAGCCTATCTGAATATGTAAAATTTAAGTTCAAACATATTAAATGATTTAATGGATGCAGTTTTTTACTCTTGGGATAAACTAGACCATGACATACTACTGACCATAAATACTTCCTCCATGCTGTCGGATGTAACCAATCAAGTTCCTGGTAGACTAGACATCAATGAACCCGATATCTATTCTGTAATATATAGTTCCCCATCCTATAATACATCTGGTCTATCTTATCCAAAGACTTATGGTAAGAATGCATATACAGTGGAAATCCATAGTCGAGTAGAGGCAGCAATAGTTGTTTTACTAGTCTAATTTTAATTTCCCTGGTCAGACATCCTGACAACCTTCTTAAAGCTCCCAGTCTTTGGTTAACCTTTTTTGTCTGCAGTAAAATGTGTTCAGAAAAAGAAAACTGGGAATCAACAAGGACTCCCAGGTATTTATAACTAGGTACCATCCGAACCTTAGTCCCGTCAAGAACATTAATCTGTAAATCTTTAAAATCCTTTTTTTCATGTGATCCCACTGAAAAGATCATACTCTGCATCTTTCTAATACTCATTAGAAGGCCTGAGTCTCTCATCCAAGTCTCAGTATTGAAAAAGTCTGTCTGGAGCCACTGTCTCAGGTCTCTGGGACTATTTGCAGATGCAATTAATACAATATCATCTGCATAAAGCCTAATCTCAGTACTAGTTATATGAGATACAAGGCTAGTTATATAGATGTTAAATAACACAGGCCCAAAATAGAGCCCTGTGGTACACCTCTATTTAAGTCCAGGAGACCTGAGACAGCAGCACACAGACCACTCTTTGCCTATGATCAGATAAGTAGGATCTAAACCATTGCAGTGATTCCTGTTACACCCCAATATCCAATAATCTGTGCGAAAGAGTCTCATGATGTACCAAGTCGAAAGCCTTACTTAGGTCCACGAACACCACCCCAGTACATTTACCTTGATTTAGTGATGTTGCCACCAAATCACCAAAATCAAGCAGTGCGGTGTTCATGGTCCTACCCTCTCTAAACCCATATTGGTACTTAGTTAAGATCCCTTCTTGTTCAAGATAGTGGCCAAGCTGGTAATTTATCACCTTCCAAGATCTTTGAAAGAATCGGGAGCAAGGTGATTGGTCTATAGTTAGAAGGAGCTGTAAAATCTCCACCCTTGTGTATGGGAACAATTTCTCCCATTTTCCACTGTTCAGGTACAGAAAAATATTGTGAACTCCAATTATAAAAATATGTGACTACTGGGGCTATTATGTCAGAACCTAACTTCAAAAACTTAGGATCAATACCATCTATTCCTGCTCTCTTTAGCACCTTCAAGTTTTTTAATTCTTTGACTACATCCTGTACTTCAATTTTTTTTAATTTAAATCCCTTATTGTTAACTATAGAAGTAACAGAGTATGTTTGTGCAAGATTAGCTATTCCTAGTTTTGGTATTTCCAAGTCTGGTAAATCCTTAAAATAATGATTTAACAGGTCAGCTACCTCTGAAAGATTATCTATCAACTTTTCTCCCTGTACTAGATTAATAGGGTTTTTAGACTTTGATGGATTTTTTAGGTCTGAGATATTCTTCAAAAATTTATTTGGGTCTTGCATCTTACCAAAAGATTTCTGATAGAATCTTTTTTTGGCTAAGGCTATCATTCATTTACATTTATTCCACCAGCACTTAAAAAAGTCCTAGTCTTCCGCTAGTCTTGTCCTCTTAGCTTTTTTCCATATTCTATTCCTTATACATAACTGGGTTTTCAGTTTCTCACTGAGCCATGGTAAGTCTTTGGTATTATTGCTCTTTTTTTATTTTTTGGGCATGGAACTGGACAATATCCCAGAAGGAATCCATAAATTCCTGGATAGCCAGGTTTAAATTAGGGATCAAAAATACTCTTGACTGGAGGGGGTGCTGTGGAGCTCCAACATGATGGTAGTCTGAAGGAACAGCTCTTCTGATTACAAACTTATGTTCCTGCTTTTAACTTAAAAAAAACAGCTGGACATGGGGAAATTGTTAACTATCAGCAGTCGGAACATATCCTGAGCAGAATGAGTCCAAAACAGGACCTCAAAAATCCCTCCCAGAGCATGGACGCTTATTTTGCAGCGCAGACACCAACTTCTAGAGTGGCTTCAGGTGTCTGTAAAGACATGGTAGCACCAGAGCTTCCCACGTCTCAAATACTGGCTCTGTTAACGAAAATACAGGCAACAGGAGACGACACTAAGAAACATCTGGCATTGGTGGAAGCCAAGTTGTTGGAAAATGATCGATCTATTCAGGACAACGTGGCTGAGATTAAAGAGTTTAAGGGGGAGTCAGATTGGCAAAGAGAATGCAATGTGGCTATGGTAAAAGATCTCAACTTCGTCAAATCTAAAATTGAAACATTAGAAAATCTACAGCGTCAGGCTAATATTAGGATAGTGGGGTTTCCTGCTAAGTACTCGAGTGCTGCGGAATTACAATCTGCAATAAATCAACTCATCTTTCAAGATCTTCAGCTCCTACCTTCCAACACTAACATTCAAGTGATAAGAGTCTTCACTATTCCCCAGCGGCCCAAAACACGCACTGACTCTCCCTGTCAACCCCACACAGCGATCGCAACTCTATCATTGCCAGAAGCACGAATTACGCTCCTTCAGACAGCTCGTGCTAGAGGGGAGATTATCTGGGAAGGGAACCGGCTCTCCTTCTTTCCTGATCTAGCCACTCAGACACAGGCTAGGAAGAAGGAGCTTCAAATTATTAAAAAGCAACTTCTTCAGAACGGCATCGAGGCAAAACTGAACTTCCCTGCCAGACTTCTTGTTAGATATGCAGCTAAGTTGCATGTCTTTGTTGACCCTGAAGCAGCTTCCCTGTTTGCAGAAAAGCTGATTTCCACTTTGCACCCTACTAATAGCTCCTCTGAAGATGAAGGCTGAACATTGTTGTTTATAGGAACCTTGGGACTCTAAGCTATTAATAACCTCTGGGCTTCTGAACAATATGGATTCTCTACTGAGAGAGAACTGTGGTTATCCTTGTTCATACAGTTTTATGATTTTGATCTGTTTCCCTAAGGTATTTGATTGGGGATATGTTTGTGATCAGTAATACTTACATAGCCATGTCTGTAGCTCCAGATTTATTACATTTTCAAATAGTTCTAAGGCAGGTACTGTGCTGGTTATAATGTGGGTGTATAAGACACCTCCCAATCTGTGAACTGCTGTTATCTCCTTATTATATCCTGTCCCCATAGTGCAGGGTGCCATGCTTGCATAAGGCTGTGGGTTTTGTTATTCAACTCTATTGGGGCCAGACTATCTGACTTATAGTTTATACAGTGCTCTTCCTTGTATTCTTTGCCTCCTCCACTTGAATCCTACAAGCAAGCTGACCTCCTGGTGTTGGAACCTAGGTTTAAACGTTCGAGGTGAGAGGATCATTGCCCTACAGGTGGAACAGTCTGGACTTTTTTCTCCTACTCATAGTTTGGGTACACCCAGCTAGGCTTGGACTCTTTTCTCTCCTTCTTAAATTAGCTACATTCAGAATGTACTTGCTTGGTTGAGGTTTGCATACCTTATCCTGTATTTTATGTGTATCAGTGAATGCTGTAACATCATAAAATTTATAAATAAAGTTTAAAAAAAAAATACTCTTCACCAATCAAAATTTCTAAGACTATCCCTAAAGGATAATATATTAAATCTCCTCAAGTCACATACCCAACAATCGTGTTTTCCACTTCCCCAAGTTTTTTGTTAAAATAAAACACACTGAATTGGGTTATGGTCCCCCAGATTTAAAGGAAGTACTTTACAGCCCTTCATCTTCAAATCTTGTGAAACAAAGAACAGGTCCAATATAGATCCAGTAGTTCTATTATTAAGACTTCTTGTTGGTTTCATGAATTAATTGTTGAAGTCCTAATACTTCCAAACTTGCTTTAAGTTTATTCCCTCTAATTTTCCCCCAGTCTGCATTGAAGTCCCCCGTTAACAACACATACTGATCTTTTAATATTTCCAGTAAAATGTCAGCCAAAACATCGAATGTACTTGTTTTAGTTTTAGGAGGAGCATAAAATACTCCAACTATTAATTTTAATTTTAACAACTCTATAACCAAACAATCAATCCCTTCCACATTTTTAGCTAATCGTGACTGGTATGGACCTAAGGTATTTCTTACATAAAACAGTGCTCCTCCTCCCCTTTTCCCCCTATTCTGCCTTACTAATCTATAACCTGCTAAATCTACCTCCTCATTAGAAATACCAGAATGAAGCCAGGTCTCAGAAATGGCCAAGATATCCTGAGACAATCCAGTAACCCAAACCCTATATTGATTCATTTTATGTATAAGACTTCTAACATTCTCATGGGTAATTGTTATCCCCTCTTAATGTTTGAGCCCTGTTTTTTTTTCCACATCTCCACACTGTGTCAGTAAAGCAAAGCAAAATAAACTCCTAGCTCTACAATTCACCATTGGCACTACAGGGAGCAGGACTAGGTCAACTGATCAAAACACCAACAAGAGGAGATACCATACTTGACCTGGTCCTCACAAACACTGAGAAGGTCAAGGAACTCAACATGGGATGCCATATAGGTAACAGTGACCATCACATGGTTAGCTTCAAGGTGAACATAACTGAGGACACGTGCCACTCAAAAATAAACGTACTAGATTTTAAAAAGGCAGACTTCAACCAAATGAGGACCAACATAAGAAACAACTTAATTGATCTACCAGAGGATGAGGTCAGTGTCATTTGGGGGAAACGTAAGAAAGCAATCCAGACAGTCACTGACCAATGTGCCAGAAGGGTTACCAAAGTGAAAAGAAAACAAAACCCCTTATGGTTTTCAAAGGAAGTGGCTAAAATAGTGAAAGTAAAACAGAAGGCGTTCAAGCTATACCAGGGAACAAACAAGGAAGAAGACTGGATGTCATACAAGGAAAAAATGAAGGAAGCCAGCAAATAAGGCAGGCAAAAGCACAGACAGAAGCAAGTATAGCAGAGAGGGCAAAGAGAGGAGACAAATCCTTCTTTAGATACATCTGGAAAAGAAGGAAGGCAAAAGGGGGTATAGTCAAGATTACAACTCAGGAAGGGAAAACAACAGTAGATGACCCAGAAAAAGCAGAAATTCTGAACAAGTACTTCTGCTCGGTATTTACTGAGGAGGACCCAGGCGATGGCCCAGAAATGGCAAAATGCAACACCTCTGGACAGGGGGGTTGATATTAGCCTATTCACAGAGACCAAAGTACTGGAGGCACTAAATAAACTGCAAGTTGACAAGGTCATGGGGCCAGACAAAATGCATCCCAGGATCTTAAAAGAACTGAGATTAGAGTTGGCTTCCCCACTAGCTAAACTATTCACCAAATCCCTAAAGAGTGGGGAGGTACCAGAAGATTGGAAAAGGGCAATTGTGGTCCTGCTGTACAAATCAGGCAGCAGGGAGGACTCTGGAAATTACAAGCCCGTAAGCCCCACATCCATAGTGGTGAAGTTAATGGAGACACTACTCAAACAGTGGATCATGGCATTCCTGGGGGCTAGCAGTCATCAGGACCCCGAGCAGCATGGTTTCACAGTGGGTAGGTTATGCCAGAAAAACCTGATTGAGTTTTCTGACTGTGTTACAAAGGTTATAGATGACGGTGGGGTGCTAGATGTGGTCTACTTAGACTTTAGCAAGACCTTCAACTTGGTTCCACACAGAAGGCTTATAAAGAAGCTAGACCACACAGGAGTTTGATCAGAAGTAGTTAGATGGGTTAAAAACTGGTTACAGGGTAGAACCCAGAAAGTGCAGGTAAACGGAGCACTTTCATCAGAAGGTAGGGTAACCAGCATTGTGCCCCAGGGTTCAGTACTGGGGCCCCTGCTCTTCAATATTTTCATATTGGACATAGCTAATGGACTACAGGGAAAGGTGTGTCTATTCACAGATGACACCAAAATATGAAACAGGGTCGGCACCCAGCAGGGAGTGGACAAGATGGAAGCTGACCTCAAGAAACTAGAAGAATGGTCTGAAGCATGGCAGTTGAGATTCAATGCCAAAAAGTGCAAAGTCATGCACATAGGAAAGTGAAATCCAAATTAGGCATATTACCTTGGAGGGGAAAGACTAGCTGTCTTCACCCAAGAGCACAATTTGGGAATCATTATCTCAGACAAATTGAAGGTACTTAAACAGTGCGAGAAGGCAGCATTAAAGGCCAGCGGTATGCTGAGATGCATTGGGAGGGGAATCACAAGCAAGAAGATGGAAGTGATCATGTTGCTGTACAGATCACTGGTTAGGCCTCATCTGGAGTACAGCGTCCAGTTCTGGAGGCCCCACCACAAAAAGGACATTGACCGAGTGGAAACAGTGCAGAGAAGGGCAACAAAAATGATTCAGGGACTGCACGAGATGTCCTACGGGGATAGACTGAAAGAACTGAACATGTATTCCCTGGAACAGAAAAGAGAGAGGGGTGACATGATGGAAACATTCAAGTACATAAAAGATATAAGCCAGGTGCAGATAGACAATCTCTTCCAATTTAAGAAGGGCAGCAGAACCAGGGGACATGATCTAAGGCTGCAAGAAGGGCAGTTCTCCACCAACACCAGGAAGTTTTTCTTCACAGAAAGAGTGGTGGATGCCTGGAACAGCCTAACTGCAGAGGCGTTGGGGGCAAGCACAGTGGTAGGTTTCAAGAATGCTTGGGACAGATACAAGGGAGCCCTCAAACCCAAGAGCAGTTAGAAGTCTAGGCTAAAAGACAATGGGCAGACTAGATGGACCTGGTGGTCTCCTTCTGCCGTCAACTTCTGTGTTTCTATGAACCAACAGCAAAAGTCATACAGAAAGAAGCAAACAAACCTATTAACCATAAATCCCTGAAGCACTGTCACATTAGCAACTGAGCTTAAACAAACAGCAACCCTGTGATTAAAACACACTAGTTTTAGTATACAGAAATTAAAGCAGTTAATGTGAAAACACGCACTGTCGGTCTTTAGACAAACTGATATTTGTACCTTAAAAAGGAAAAAAATACATGTTTCAAGAGGAAACTTGAAGAACTGTAGACAGAGCTCAGAGTGTCAGACTCTTTCCTTAACTGAAGCAATCTAATCAATCAATCAATCAATCAATCAAATCAAAGCACAGGGAAAACCTGGACCAGAGCTGCTGAAAACCAAAGCTATTTTGTGTCTCCTGCACTTAATATTCTAAACATATTTCCTCCTAACCATGTAATATAAGCCATTAGACATGAGTGTGTGGGAATAATTCATCCTGTGAACCTGGGGGCAGGATAAGCCACTTGAGCTTTGGCCTACTGGCTTCACTAAGTGAAATTAACAACTTGTTCTCCACACATTCCCATGGATATCCTAAGTATTTCAAACATTACAAAGTATAACATGTAATATTTAATGCAATACATACATTATTATTCAGTTATACAGTACATTAATTATATTCTAGTTGCATGGGTTTGCGTGCCAATCTCAATTGGCAACACTTTCTCCAAATGTCCAATATATCACTTGCACTGTGCACACACGTTACAGTTTTCCAAAACCATTTTATTTTCTCAATTAGTTCCTGCATGGTTCTGGGTTCAGTCTTTCGAATGATGAATGTTTTCACTGCATACCAAACCTTGATGGGGTTAATGTCTGGAGAACATAAGTGAGTGGAAATAAAACACACTGTGAAAAAAAGAAAATAGTACGTTCAAATGTTAAACACAAAATGATGGCTTACTCATGAGGTGTTTTGAGCCAGTTAATCCTGCAATTAGCAATGAATCTGCAGAGGCAGTGTGCTTGGATAATTGTCCTGGAAAGCAGTAACCATCAGGAAACATTTTCAGATGAACTTCACAGCAGCCTTGCTTCTAGTCTCTCTAAAGAAGAGACCATCCATGGTTCCTAGGTGAAATGGAGAACTTGAGTGTTAGTATAATGCAAACTGTACATGACTTTACACTGAACCTTTGCAGTTGTGTGTGACAGCATGGAGGCAAGTGAGGGGGTGCTCTCTGCAGAGAAGAGTGAACATGCTCTGCAAGGACATATGCCAGCTTTTTTTTTTTTTAGTTGTTTAACCAGGTATAGCACACTAAGCTGAAAGCTTTTTTACAGGAGCTCCTTAAATATAAATGTTGCCCCTCCC
Organism: Neoceratodus forsteri; assembly: GCA_016271365.2. Taxonomy (NCBI): domain Eukaryota; kingdom Metazoa; phylum Chordata; order Ceratodontiformes; family Ceratodontidae; genus Neoceratodus; species Neoceratodus forsteri. Next base: position 1,263,962,752 of record CM057456.1, read on the forward strand.
CCAATTCAAGGGCCTACCATTTTGGGCTCAAAGGCCAAGTATCAGTGGCTTTTCACCAGTTCCCATGGACTGAAACATTGAGGACCAGGAGAGGGAGGCAAGAGCAATGGTGTGTAACTCCCCCTCTGGTACGGCTTACCTTATTCTGCCCTTCAGGTGCTGCCCACTCCTTCTGGTACCTTTAAGATCTCTGTCCAGCCCTCACATTGTTTCTTTAGTCAAGTGAGGCTAGAGGAGCCAAGTCGCGGGATTGCCACGCTGCCTACTGCATGAATGTGTGCATGGCAGTCTGCACATGTACATTAGCGCATTCTTGTATTCTCACTGTGATTGTGGCAAGTCGAAAGCCTGTCTGGTGCCATGACCCCCAAAATCAGCTAGTCAGGGATTGGAGACACAAAGGAGGCACCAAAAAAGCCAAAACATTTTCTATTTAAAAAGCGCCAATAAGCCCTGTGGCTCTGCCTCATAAATATTAATGAGGCATCTATAAATATTAATGAGAGCCTGTTTGCTGACTGGGGGACAAGGTAAAATGGAGCTTGTGACAGGCAGGGAAAATAGTTTTAAACTATAACTCTGCAGCCAAGTGATAAAGGAAAGAGGATGCTAAATGACTAAGGAGTAAACATTGATAAAAACTGCACTGTTTCACTGCAATGGAGCTTTAAAATGGGGACTTCATATAAACTGCATTGCATTGTGTGTTAAGTAGCCATATTTCATATTTTGACCACCAGAGACAGCCAGTCAGAATATTAGGTGCCCAAAGACAGTGTGAAATGGCTTCTTGGAGGAGGTGTGAACATTATTCTTAGCGCCCAAACTAACTGCCAATCAATAATCGAAGAGATTTCATGTTTAATAATTCTACTGATGGACAGCTAATTTCAGCCAATCAGAAACTGCTTTTCTGAAGAGAAATGCTGGGACAGTTACAGCTGGGGGAAGTCTGACTTGGGATCTCTGAGAGACAGGAGGACTCAGACTGTGTTGGAGGAAAAGTTTGAAAGTTGGCCTAAGGCTTTCCCAGCCATTTTCCAGAGAACTTGCCAAGAGGTTTTCTACTGCCTGGAGAGCCAGTGTTTGCAGACAGGATTCTACAGCATCCTGAGAAAACCCTCAGCTTGGAAACAAGGTTTGGATTGTCTGCCAGAGATTGCAGTCTGTCTAGTTTGGCCTGAAGTTTAAGCCAATAGAGGAAAGAAGCCTATGGATGCTCCTGTGCCAGGGAGCCAGAGAATAATGGAAATCCTGCTGTTTGAAACCTGGGGATCTCTGCTAAGAGGCTGTGTGCTACTCAGCCTGGAGCCACCTCAAGTTGAGTGCAGAAGTGTTTATGCTCAGGCCACTCTGGAGCCAGGTAGGGGACCTGCTAGCCCTTGCCAAGTAGGATGGATCTGGACATGGGGAGCCACAGATGTGTGTCTGAGTGCTAGGGCACTCTTGGCCCTTCTGGGGGAGTTGGACCGTGTGGTCACACCTTGGGTCTGGGCTTGCTGTGGACCAGGAAACCTTGCACAGTGCTCTTGCTCTTCAGCACAGAAGAAGGTAACAAGCTGACAGACTCTGCAAGCAAGGCAGAAGGAGTCAAGCTGCCAGATCCTGCAAGCCAGTCCGAGGGTGTTAAGTGGCTAGGCTAACCTTCCTCATCCAACAAGCGTGCTGCTAATTAATTTTGCTGCTCAAGGCCCCAGCCTTCCGGCCTGTCTTTAGAAGCTGTTTCAGACCCTGCAGACTGGGACTTCAGATCTGTGAGTACAACAGGGTCTGCCCTGACCAGGGGAGTTAGTTTAAAGTTTGCAACAAGTTACAGTTTATTTGAAGTTTCTTCCAAGGGCTCCAACGCTGGCCAACCTGCGGCAACAATCAGGCCTGCACCTTAATCTGGGTACCCAGTTAGACTGTAGAGATATTGGTACCAGTGAGGAGGTGGGCAGAGTAAATGTGTTGCTACTATTGGGATGGGCCCAGTTATTGTTATTGTTCATGGGTTTTCCCAGCTTATTCAGTATTATAATTGCTGTTTTCTCTGCTTCCCCATTCCCCTTTCCGTATAATAACAAACTATTGCCAGAGACGATAGGGCTGCAGATGAGGAAGTTGGGGCAAAAATATGGAACATTTGTTTTTTAATATGTTTACACCAAATTTGCAATGTAGCCTTGTTAAGACCCTGCCTCATGAAGAAAGGCAGAGAAAATATTTAACTCCTGTCCTGAAGGTGATTTTGCACAGGGACTGCAAAATCAACTTTCAGGACACAAAAACAAATATTGGGCAGGAGTTGAAAAATAACTGCTGTCACATTAATGAGGTGCAGTAAAGAAATGGCTATGTTGAAAATTTAGGGTAAAAATCTTGAAAATTACCAAAGTTAAGAACCTGCGTTCGCAAAATTCAATGTAGGCTCATAACTATTGTATTTTTTTTATATTTTTACACCAAATTTTCAACATAGCCTTCTTATGTCCCCACCTCATGAACAAGGGTAGAGAAAAATGTCAACTCCTGCCTGAAAGGTAATTTCATGCTGGGGCTGCAAAATCACCTTTTGGGATATTAAAGGAAAAACATTTTGGTCAGGATTTGTAAAATCCCTTGGGGGGATGAAATGAAATATTTAAAGAAAAAATAAAATAAATCCCAAATGTAGTCCCAGTGAAACACAGCACAGTCTGCCATGACCAAGATGGCCACCACAGTGAGCTGCACGTGTGCTAACAGTTGCGCTTGTGCAGTACTGTTTGGTGGCCATCTTGGGAATGGCGGAGGGCGCCGTGTTCTGTCATGACATCTGTGGGCCAAATAGTGCCACTACAATCAATGGAGAGAGCAGACTGGTTTGAGTGGTGGTGGAGTGACAATGCTGCAACTCTAATTCCTGTGTTGTTGGTTCAGAATCCAATGACGTGGGCCCCTTTTCTCCTCACAAGAGATCTGCAGAGCTCTGCCCACTGCAAAGTTCTATTGTGTTACTGTAAAAACTATTGATGAACATATTATTAGCTACAGTCACTAATTGTATGTGTTATACAGTAGTACAGCTTAAAGTGGAATTCTGTATGGGAATGACTGGAAGGGGAGGTGGGCAGGTACATCATCCAAGGGGGTTGTACTACGCAAACATCTGGCTCACTATAATTTTACTGTAGGTGGAGGCACCATGCTATTTGTTTATATCTCTGGAAAAGAACCCCCACTGTCACCAGAACAGAACCCAGGCTCCTTAACCTATATTGTAGTCACCAGGCAGGAGTAGTAGCCTGCTGGTACATGGCACCCTGGTTATATCTTTGGAGGTACCACTGGGATCATCTTTTCACTGGTGTTGCCCTACATGGCATCCCCCACTCAGAAGGACAGTTTTGTGCCCCCCAAACCCCAAGTTGCTGCAGACACCATGGCCTATAATGTAATGTTTGATTGGTCTGATGGTGAAGATGTGGACCCTAAGAAAGCACTTTTGCTCCTTGGAGTTCCCCCTGACATGAACAAAGATCAGATCAAAGAGGCCCTATCTGTAATCAAGTGCCTGGATCAGGTTTTAGTCCGAGGGTGCTGTATGGACTCTGCCACACAGACATAAACTGCCTTAATTGAGTGTAGAAATGTAGTTGACCTCATCAGAGTGCCTGATGTGTTGATTCCAGAAGGTTCTAAGGTGGCATGGATCATTGTGACACATGGTACTGTAGTTCCCAAAATAGAGGCCGCACCCCAACCAAGCTCTGGGCCATTCTCCTCTGACTCTTATTGTAGATTGAGAATGTTTTTTGGAGTCAAGACCACCCCAGCAGGTGAGGATGATCTGGAAACATGGATGGACTATGCTGCCCCTCTAGAGCAAGATTGGCTGATATGGGAAATTAGGGTGGCTGATGAAGAAGAATTGGGGCATTGGGAATCCTGTCACACTTCTGCAGCTGTTGCACAAATTGACAGTAGCATGCAGGCAAGTGAGATTCAAGAACTGAAAGCACTGCTGAAAGAGCGCAGAGATGTGGTTAGCTCAGCCAAATCAATCCCATACTGTGGACTGTCTGATCCTCAGAGTCAGTCTGTGATTGTTGCCAACCCAAATGCTACTGTGTTGGGCACCGGGGTACAGACACAGGTGCCCTTTGGAGAACTTGAGCTTAAAGTTAAGATGGTTGAGTTGTTGAAGTGAGTAGCTGAATTAGAGGGGTGTAAGACTTAAGTTGTGGCTAAGTCAAGGGAAAAGATTCCTGAGAGTAAACCAATAGCTATTAGCACCCCTATTGGAGTTTCTGATGCAAGCCGTGCTAAGCCAGGCAAGCGATGGTACAGAGAGGGTATCTTTTGTTATAACTGTGGAAAAACGGTGGTAATGTATACTCTCCTCCCAGGGCAAGCCATAGATGGCCCACAGTCTTTCTACTCATGGTTCCTAATTTCCTTGACCTTCCAAAGCAATTTTCCCCTAGTTATCCACTCATCTAATACATCTCCCTCCAATCCTCCCTATATCTTACCCTCCAATTTTCTTACCTAAAGTTGCCTACCACCAGGACCTGTTTCCACAACTTTTAACTATATCCTTTTCCCCCTATCCCTTATGATGAAGCCTCTCTGGCTGATGTATTCTTCCTCCCCTATGCAAGTCTTCCTATCTATTATGTATGTCTTAGGCTGTCTTACCTAGCTGTTACCTTTACTACCCCTTACTCTCTTGCTTCTAATTGTATTTTTACATACATTGTACAATGCCAGCTTGATGTCTTGTTACCTTACTTGCCTAAGTTTAACATTGCATGTATAGTTTACTTTGTATTTAATTCTTGCTGCTTAACAGCAATTACTTATGTTTACACACTGTTTGTCTAACTCTGACATGGAACCTATGTAATGAGCTTGTTCTCAAAATGTGGTAATCCAAGATCACAACAAAAAATAAATAAATAAATAAGATGGCCACATTAAGAGAGAATGCAGGTCACAGAAGAACTCAACAAGAGTAACAGACTGGCAACTCGAAAAACACCAGAAACAGGGAACCTTCAGTGGGGCCCAGTAAAGGAGCATTCTGGGGCCCCAGCCAAGTCCAGATACATCATATTTTTAGCCAAAACTACAGCTAAGGCCCCTGAACTCGCACTGCCTGAACTCAACAAACTAGTGGGGCCCTCCACTGAAACCACATTCGCCATCAACAGAATATCCACCTGTGGTGTATTAGACAGTGGCTCGCAAGTAACTGTCATCTTTAAAAACTGGTGCGACCAGCACTTTTCTCATCCTACTTTACAGCCTTTGTAAGGTTTAAACATATGGGGTCTTATTGACAAGTCCTACCCATATCTATGCTACATCAAAGTATGGATTGCCTTCCCCCTCCAAAGTAACCAGAGTGGGGGACCCGGTTGAGACTTTGGCTTTGGTATGTCCTGAGTCTAGGATGTATGACAGAGTACCTGTACTTACTGGCACCAATGTCTATATGTTCAGATTCCTGGTACAGCTCTGCAAAGAAAGGGAGGCTAAACAGAAAGGGAAAGCATTATCTGCACATGCAGTGGTGAGAAAGGCCTATCATAGAGAAGCACAAACTGCACCCGAAATCCAAGATGACCCTGTGGTTATAGTTTGGCGTCGAGATGCTGAAGAGTTAGTGCTGTCCCCTAACACTGAGTGCAATATAAGTGATGTGGTATGCCTAAAGAAGGATGAAAAAAAAATCAAATACTGATGCTTGATGCTCCTGAAGAACATGGACTGCCTGCCAATTGTTAGTAAAGTGAAGTGTATTGCCAGTAAAAGCTCATGCTTATGTCAAGTGAGCTACCATCCAGGTGAAAAATGTAACTGAAAAGATGCACTTTAGCTTGTGTATACTGTGCCGAAATGGCACTGCAACCTACTCCCATCAGAGATGGGGCCCACCCTTGCACTGATCCAGACCTGTTTGAGTTTGGTGACTCTTCTGTTCAGGAGGAGTAGAAGACCTGTATCTGCCAAAAACTATCTGAAAGAAAAAAAGTGTTCTCACTACATGAGTGGGATGTGGAGTGTGTAACCGGAGAACACCACATCAGACTTAATGATGAATGCCCTTTCTGGAAGAGGTCCCCCAGGTTGGTGCCTGCTGACATTGATGATGTGAGGAGAAACTTATAAGAATTACTGGCTACTGGCATCATCCAAGACTTGAGAAGCCCCTAAGCATCACCAATTGTAGTAGTGCTCAAGAAGAATGGAGCTGTGTACATGTGCTTGGACTGCAAGACTCTCAACAAGTGAACAATTGATCAGTATACCATACCCAGAATTCAAGACACTCTTGATTGTCTTAATGGAAGCAAGTGGTTCTCTGTATTAAATCTAAGGAGTGGATATTATCAAATACCTATGGCTCCCCAAGGCAGAAAAAAACAGAATTCATATGCCCTCTTGCATTTTATGAATTTCTGAGAATTCCTCAAGGTATTTCTGGTGCCCCTGCCTCATTTCAGCACCTCATGAAAAGAGCTGTTGGAGATATGATCTTGTTAGAGTGCTTTGTTATACCTGGACAACATCATTGTGTATGGGAAATCTCTGGAGGAGCATGAGGCCTGATTGCTAAAAGTTTTAGACTGCTTGGAAGAATTTGGTCTCAAGCTTTCCATTGATAAATGTCAGTTTTTTCAGACTTCTGTCAAATATGTAGGACACATAGTATTGGCTCAAGGCATACAGACTGATCCTGGCAAAGTAGAGGCATTAACCACCTGGCCTAGACTGCAGAACTTGAAGGATTTACAGTGCTTTTTGGGTTTCTGTGGCTATTATAGAAGATTTGTCAAAGATTACACTAGCGTGATTAGACCCCTCTTGAACCTGTTGCAAGGCTACCCACCCGCCAACAAAAGCAAAAGAACAAAAGCACCTGATGTCACCCCTGAACCTAAACAGTGTTTCAAGCCCTCTGAACCTTTTGGCCAAAGGTGGACCAAAGACTGTGACAAAATGTTTGACAAAATAATTTATCAACTAACTCATGCCACAGTCTTAGCCTATGCAGATCCCCAAAAACCCTATATAGCCCTATATTCATTCAAATACCTTGGGATCATCACTGATGACACCCTCTCCTTTGTGCAGCATATTGACCTGGTCATAAAGGTAGTTCACACTAAGCTGGGAGTCCTCTATAGGCATAGACAACATCTCACATCTGCTGCCCTATGACTCTCTGTTTCCTCCTCCATCCTGTCAGTTATAGACTACTGCCTTGTAGTGTACAGTGAGGCCTCGGTCATGGCACTCAAACATGTGGTCACAGCCCTCAATAAGGCCTGTAGGCTGACTCTTGTAGCTGACTGACTCACCCACTCCTGCTCCCTTTACAAGCAAACCAACTAGCTCACGCTCACCAATAGGATTACATTCCAGACATGACTGTTAGGCAATAAATCACTAATCAGCAAAGCTCCTCCGTGTCTCAGCAAATTGCTCCATACCTGTTCTTCTGGATACCAGACCAGTGGTCAGAGTTGGGGGCCGTAGGCTGTCTCATTTAGGAAAATGACTATTGGACCGCGATCCTTTGCCTATAGGACTCCCTTGTGGCTAAATGAGATCCCTGCTCATCTATTATTTACTGACAGCCTCCCCACATTTAAGTCAGAGTTGAAATGGCACCTTAATGCATTCAGGGCCTGTTGTTGCAGATAGATGGTGTACTACCAGTTCCTCTCTACCCATCTCCTAATATGTGTGAGTGTTGATAGCCCAGCCCGTGCCCTCACCTGCCCCACATTGTAACTGTCATAGCTGGCCTTAGCAGTGGGCAGAATTTCCTCACCTGCCCTCCACACTAATTGACCCTGCAATTAGGTGGGCCTGGCTTGGATCTCTCCTCTACAGGCATGAACTCTGCTCTGTTTTAGCACTTACTGTCCTACTGGAGGACATGCCTAGTACTAGCTGACCCCCCCCCAAAACCACCCCCCAAGTTGGCTATTTTCAGTCCCTATCCCTGTTAACAGGGCAAGGCCTGTACTATGGGCAGCTGAGGTCCTTGTCTCTGTGTAAGCTCATAGTCGTACTCTATTTAAGGTTTTTGTCAGTAGCTTCAGTAGCTGGTTACTTGTTATTCTGTACTTATATTCTGCATTATGTCTCTCTGTTTGCATCACCACTGCACTGTTTGTTTAAATGTTCCCTGAGTTGTTCTCATTGTGTACACTCCTTCCCATGAAGTGTGAACCACAGAGGGGGCAATTTCCCTTCTGTTATACTGTATATGCCATATATTTGAAGTGGAACCTTTGCAAAAGTGCTTTCGCTCAAAGTTTTTTGCCGAAGAATGAAAAAACAAAAATAAAAAAATATATATTCTGCATATGGACTACAGCTTCAGTGGTCTCAGGGCAGTCCTTTATCAAAGCTACCCAGAGGTAACTCAGATGAAATTTAGAGATTTGGATCTGACTTTGAGGAAAAGTAACCTTAGGGAGATATCAGTTCCAAATACAAAAACAAAACAGTCAGACAAATTCTTTAGCCAGATAATTCCAAAATACTGAACATAACCTTGAAGACAAATTTAGATGTAAATATAAAAAGGCACCTTCTGTGTGTGTTCTAAAAAGACATTTGTTCTCCCTTTCTAGGCCCTGTAATTGCTTTTATATGCATTGTTTGTGTTCTAAGTGTTATATTATTGTATGATGTTTGTATTTATTGTAATACAGTACTTGTATTTTTTATGCTTGTATATTTTTGTGTATGCAAAGGTCACCATTGTAAATGAGTGTTGCTCTATTGTCTTAACCTTACAATAAACAAACGAACAAACAAAACAAGAGCCTGTGCCCAGCTGCCTTTGCTAGTCAAAGCCTAAACAGTGAGGAGACAATATCCAGTGCATAAGCTGGAGTTTCCTGCTTTGAAATGGTCCACTGTCGACCAATTTCATGAATATCTGTATGGGGCACACACCACTGTTAGAATCAATAACAACACTTTAACATATGTGCAAACTACAGCACAGCTTGACACAGTGGGACATACTGTAGGTGGCTGTCAGCCTTGTCCACCTATGACTACTGCATTGAAAACCAACCTAGTCTTAACCACATTTACACAGAAGTGCTGTCCCATTGCCCAATGGCACCTTGTGCTGACAACCATGCCTGGGTAGGAATCTCAGAACAACCTGTGAAAGCATTATGTAAAAAGTTTGATACAGATGAGCAACCAGCCACAGAAACTGTTCCTCGTCTGGTGGATAGTTTTGGTGCTTCTGATAACTGTATTCCAACTGCCTACTGCAATTTGGTTGCCCTGGACTTGAGATCATTGCCCCAATTAACCAACCAAGACTTGCAAAGAAAGCAAAAGCTAGATTCTAGCATCTGTGACATACTCAGTGCCCTGCAGAAAGGGGGCGTTGCGGCTCACGTAATCATCAGTGATCCAAATGCTAAGTTGTTGTTAAGGGAGTGGCCAAAGCTCAAACTTAGAGACAATTTATTGCATCAGAAAGTGCAAGACCCACAAGGAACACCTCATGTGCAGTTGGTGGTTACCTGCAAAATTCAAGAGAGCTGTCCTCAGAGCTCTCCATGATGATATGGGCCTTCTGGGAAGTGAGCGTATGCTAGACCTGGCCCACTCTTAGTTCTTCTGGCTTAGAATGGGACATGATATCAAGCAGTACTGTAAAAATTGCCACAGATGTGTTCAAAGAAAAACAATGCCACAGGAAGCTGCCCCTTTTGTAAATATTATGACAAGTGCCCCCATGGAGCTGGTCTGCATAGACTTCCTCAGCCTTGAGCCTGATTCAAAATGATCTCTACCTTTTGGTAGTTACTTATCATTTTACTCGTTATGCCCAAGTCTATCTGACAAAAGACCAGAAAGTGTCAAATGTCACCAAGGTACTGGTAGAGAAATTCTTTGTCCACTAAGGTGCACCACAGAGAATTAATTCAGATCAAGGTGATGATTTCTAGAGTCACCTAATTAAAGAAATGCTGTCACTATGGGGTGTCCATAAATCCAGAACCACGCCTTATCATCTGCTAAGTGATCCTCAGCCAGAGAGGTTCAATCAAACATTTGACATGCTGGGTACTTTGGAGCCAAAAGGCAAAAGCAGGTGGAGCCAGCAAGTCAGTGCACTGGTCCACACTTACAATTGTATGAAAAATTATGCTACTGGGTTCTCCCCTATAGCTTGATGTTTGGGAGGGAAGCGCATCTTCCAGTTGACCTGTGCTTTGGTGTATCTGCAGATGGTACAAGATCTGAGAACTACCTATAATATGTCCAAAAATTGAAAGAACAGTTAAACAGGGCATATCAGTTAGCTGCTGGGGAGGCTGCCAAAGGAAATCAAGCTAACAAAGAATGTCAAAATAAATTAATAAAAGCTCAAGAGTTCCTGCCTGGAGATAGAGTGCTACTGCACAGTCTGGGGATTCCTGGCAAACACTACTAGCAGACAGATGGGGTAGCACACCCGGTGTGGTAATAGAGAAATTTGATGGACTCCCTGTGTGTAAGATAATGCCTGAAGGAGAAACCCATGGATACAAAACTATCCAGTGCAACCACTTGTTGCCAATTGGAGACATAGTCACTAGTATGATACAAGACAAGCTAGACCCCCCCTAAGCCTCCGGTAACGAGAGCTGCTGCCTGTGGACAACAAAATAAATGGAGTGCCCAACCACCTGAAATTGTCCCTGTAACTCCTAATGAGCAAGCAGAACAACAAGATTCAGATTCTGAGTCAGAAAGAGAAGTTATCTTCTATCCAGGCTACTATTATCCAACTTCAGAACTTGCCAGACTGCTACAAGGGTTAAAAATGACACCAAGCAATGTGACAGAAATGCCCGCTGTAGAGCTATCTTCATCAGATCAGAACACTGACCCATTTGTGGACACTGAGCCCATAGCTAAAATAGTATCCCTGGGTGGGCTTACATCTGAGGAGGTAACAGAGCAAGAAGGTGGAGACCCGGCTGAGCCTAAATCTCTAGAACCAGAAACTGCAGAATCTGAATTAAGAGAGTCCGAGGAAACTGAGACAAATAATGTACCAGAGGAAGTTGTGGTACCCACTTTGCCTGAGGATGCTTTATTGGTGGACAATGAAATGTGGGGTTGGGGGGTGCCTCCTGATGCTGAAGAAAAAGTGCCAGTGCCACTAAGACACTCTGAAAGAAATGCTAAACCTCTGTTAAAGCTCACCTATGACTCCCCAGGGGCTCCCACTGACTTGCCTATGTATGTGGTCCACAAAGACGTATATGTCCTTGTCACTATTCAAGACAGACCTTGCATTATTCCTACTTTAACCTCCCCTTGCACTTGGTTTCATTAACCCCTGCCTTCTCTGTACCCTTCCATGCTGAATTTATCTGATGCCTGATAAACCTTTACAAATTTGTACATTCATCAATGAAAAAAAATTATTGTATTTTTGTTTATTTCCACAGTACAAGGCTTTGTATTCCATGTAATCCCTGTATTTCCCTTGCCTATGGTTGTAACCTTATGTATTAATGGTATTGTATTGTATTGTATTGTATTGTATTGTATTGTCCTGCATCTGTCCTCCAGGTCGCCCCTGAAAAAAGGACTGCATGGTCTCAGTGGGCTTACCTGGTCACCAAAATGCTAATAAATGTTGCTCCAAAGTCTCTGCCCCAGATTGTTCTGTGCCCATCTAGTGCCAAAGTACACAGAGCAGGTACAGTTACAAAGCTTGAAAGGGGAGGTTGAAACTTGTGCTTAGTATTGTCCAAAAATGGCCAGATGTGTGAATTCAAACAGTTCTTATGTTTATGGTACACCATTTAATGTCATGCCAGCTGTCAAAACCCTGAAAAGTTTTTCAGTAATTGTATACTGTAGGTGCAAATAGTTTGCCTTTTGTCTAGTGCAAGTGTATTTGATTGCATATGCTAATTTAGGAATCAGTTGTCTAGTTGGACATGTGAAAATGTATGCAGAATTGTTATGGTTAATATTTAGCATCAGCAGGTGCCTGGTAGTGGACTTGGTGCAGACACCAAGCTTTTAAGGCACGGGGGAGTGTAACCCCCCACTCAGGTGGAGCTTACCTTATTCTTTTCCTCTGGCATTGCCCATTCCTCCTGGTGCCTCCAAGATCTCCATCTGGCCCCCACATTGTTTCTTTGGTCAATTGGGGCTGGAGGAGCCAAGTCGTGGGAAGACCAAGCTGCCTGCTGCATGAATGTGTGAGCGGTGGTCTGCGCATGCGCAGTAGTGCATTCTTGTATTCTTGCTATGATTGCAGCCAATCAAAAGCTTCTCCAGTGCCCCGACTCCCGAAATCAGCTAGTCAGGGGTTGGAGACATGGAAGAGGCACATAAGAAGTCAAAACATTGATTATTTTAAGAGCACCGATGAGCACTATAGCTCTGCCTCATAAATATTAATGAGGCACCTATAAATATTAATGAGAGCCTGATTGTTACTTGGGGGAAAGGTAAAATGGAGCTTGTGACAGGCAGGGAAAAGGAATGGGGCAAACATTGATAAAAACTGCACTGTTTGGGTGCAATGGAGCTTTAAAGTGGGGACTTTCTATAAACTGCATTGCACTGTGTCTTAAGCAGCCATGTTTGGTATTTTGACCACCAGAGACAGTCAATAAGAACATGGGGTGCCCAAAGACAGTGTGAAATGGCTTCTGGGAGGAGCTGTGAACATTATTCTTGGTGTCCAAACTAACTGCCAATCAATAATCGAAGGGATTTAATGTTTAACAATTCTATGGATGCACAGCTAATTTCAGCCAGTCAGAAGCTACCTTTTCTGGAGAGTAACCCTGGGGACATTTACAGTTGGGGGGAATCTGGCTTGGGCTCTCAGAGAGACAGAAGGGCTCAGGCTGTGCTGGAGGAAAAGTTTGGAAGTCAGCCTAAGGCTTTTCCAGCGATTTGTCAGAGAACTTGCCAAGAGGCTTTCTACTGCCAGGACAGCCAGTGTTTGCAGCCAGAATTCTACAGCATCCTAAGAAAGCCCTCAGCTTGCAAACAGGGTCTGGACTATCTGCCAGAGATTGCAGTTTTTCTAGTTTGGCCTGAAGTTAAAGCCAGCAGAGGAAAGAAGCCTGTGGATGCTCCTGTGCCAGGGAGTCAGAGAATATTGAAAATCCTGCTGTTTGAAACCTGGGGCTCTCCGCTAAGAGACTGTGTGCTACTCAGCCTGGAGTCACCTCAAGTTGATTACAGAAATATTTGTGCTCAGACCACTCTGGAGCCAGGTAGGGGACCTGCCAGTCCTTGCCAAGTGGGGTTGTTAGGGACATGGGGAGCCACGGATGTGTCTCCGAATGCTAGGGCTCTCTTGGCCCTTCTGGGGGAGTAGGACCATGGGGTCACTCCTCGGGTCTGGGCTCATTGTGGACCAGGAAACTTCATACAGTGCTCTTGCTCTTCAGCACAGAAGAAGGTACAAACTGCCAGACTCTGCAAGCTGCCAGATCCTGCAAGCCAGCCCAAGGGTGTTAAGCTGCTAGACCAACCTACCTCATCCAACAAGCTTGCTGCTAATTCATTTTGCTGCTTAAGGCCCCAGCCTTCTGCCCTGTCTTTAGAAGCTGCTTCAGTCCCTGCAGACTAGGACTCCAGAACCATGAGTAAAACAGGGCCTGCCCTGACCAGGGGAGTTAGTTTAAAATTTGCAACAAGTTACAGTTTATTTGAAGTTTCTTCCAAGGGCTCCAATGCTGGCCAACCAACGGCAATGATAAGGCCTGCACTTTAATCTGGTTACCCAGTTAGACTGTAGGGATACTGGTACATTGGGAAGGTGGGTAGAGTAAATGTGTTGCTGCTGTTGAGGTGGTCCCAGTTATTGTTATTGTTCATGGGTTTTGCCAGCTTATCCGGTATTATAATTGCTGTTTTCTCTGCTTCCTCAGTCTCTTTTCCCTATAATAACAAACTCTTGCTAGAGTCAATAGGGCTACAGATGAGGAAGTTGGGGCAAAAATATGGAAAATGTGCTTTTTAATATGTTTACACCAAATTTGCAATGTAGCCTTGTTAAGACCCTGCCTCATGAAAAAGGGCAGAGAAAATGTTCAACTCCTGGCCCGAAGGTGATTTTGTACAGGGACTGCAAAATCAACTTTCAGGATGCAAAAACAAATATTGGGCAAGAGCTGAAAAATGACAGCTGTCACATTCACGAGGTGTTGTAAAGAAATGGCTATGTTGAAAATTTGGGGTAAAAATATTGAAAATTACTGAAGTTAAGTGCCTGCATTCACAAAATTCAATGTAGGCTCATACTCATAGTATTTTTTTATATTTTTACACCAAATTTTCAACATAGTCTTCTTATGACCCCACCTCATGAACGAGGGTAGAGAAAAATGTCAACTCCTGCCTGAAAGGTGATTTCACACTGGGGCCACGAAATTACCTTTTGGGATGTAAAAAAACATTTTGGCCAGCATTTGCAAAATGACAGCTGTCACACTCATGAGGTGCTATGTTGTGAATTTTGGGGAAAAATATTGAAAATTACCATAGTTATGAGCCCGCCTTCACAAAAGTCAATGTACTGTAGGCTCATAACTTGGTTGCATTTTAATTGTTTGTATACAAAATTTTCAACATAGTCTTCTTATGACCCCATGTCATGAAAAAGGGCAGAGAAAATGTTCAACTCCTGCCCAAAAGGTGATTTCACTGCAGGGACTGCAAAATCACTTCTTGGGATGTCAAAAAAAACAAACATTTTGGCCACGATTTTTAAAATGACATCTGTCAGACTTGTGAGGTGCTATAAAGATGATTATGTTGTGAATCTGGGGGACATATTGAAAATTACCAAAGTTACAAGCCTGCATTTGCAAAATGCGATGTAGGCTCATAACTTTGTTGTTTTTTAATATTTTTATACCAGATTTTCAACATAGTCTTCTTATGACCCCATGTCATGAAAAAGGACAGAGAAAATGTTCAACTCCTGCCCAAAAGGTGATTTCACTCAGGGACCAAGAACTCACCCTTTGGGACAGATCTGGTTGATGACAGTGATTGTTCATGAGGTGGTATCCCAAAGAAGGCATGTTGAAAATTTGGGGCCAAAATATGAAAATTGAACCGCATACCTGTTTCCTCAGTTCGCGGTCTGGCTTTGAAGAGTAAAGACGTGTCTGCGGTCCACAGAAGATGACGGCGCTGGACCTCTCGGTGTGTAAGGAAGGACATAGTGGGATGTGGGGTGGTGGGTGCTGAGTGGAAGGGGTGGGTGGGGGTCAAGAACAGCCGCAAATGACATCGATGGACTGTTTTGTTTTTTTCAGGTTTAAGAGAAAAAAAACAAAGGATTCCCATTTGTGATACTGGGGGCTTGGGCACCCCCAGTGTCAGTGTTATGTTTCTAGAGGGGTGTGGGGTGATGGGTGCTGATAGGGAGGGTCTGGTGAGTGGAGACAAAAATATGGAGGCACTCGACTGCGACACTGGGGAATTGGGCATCCCCAGTGTCATTATTAAAAAACTGAGAATTCCTGTTTGCAACACTGGGGGATTCTGCACCCCCAGTGTAAGTGTTATGTTTCAGGGGGGTGTTGGGTGGTAGGTGCTGAGAGGGAGGGTCAGGTGGGGGGAATGAAACTAAATACTTAAAAATAAATACAATAAATCACAAAGGTAGTCACAGCGGAACACAGCACAGTTTGCCATGACCAGGATGGCCACCACAATGAGCTGCACGTGTGCTGACAATCGCGCATGTGCAGTACTGTTTAGTGGCCATCTTGGAAATTGTGGAGTTTACCATGTTCCGTCATGACCTCCAGGGGCCAAATAGCGCCACTACAGTTAATGGAGAGAGTAGACTGGTTTGAGTGACGGCGGAGTGACAGTGCTGCAAATCTAATTCCTGTGTTGTTGGTTCAGAATCAAATGATGTGGGCCTCTTTCCTTCTCACAAGAAGTCTGCAGGACTCTGCCCATTGCAAAGTTCTATTGTGTTACTGTAAAAACTATTAGCTACTGTCACTAATTGTATGTGTTATACGGTAGTACAGCTTAAAGTGGTATTCTGTGTGTGGGATGACTGGAAGGGTGGTGGGTAGGTACAGAATTCAAGGGGGTTGTACTACACAAACATTTGGCCCACTATAATTTTAATCTGTGTGGAGGCACTTGTTTATATCTCTGGGAAAGAACCCATGATTGTCACCAGAACAGAACCCATGCCCCTTAACCTGTATTGTAGTCATCAGGTAGGGGTAGTAGCCTGCTGGTACATGGCACCCTGGTTATATCTTTGGAGGCACCACTGGGATCTCCTGTTTACCAGTCTTGCCCCAAATGACATCACCCACTCATAGGGACAGTTTTTTGCCCCCCAAACCCTAAGTTGCTGCAGACACCATGACCTATAATGTAATGTTTGATTTGTCTGAAGGTGAGGATGTGGACCCTAAGAAAGCACTTTTGCTTCTCAGAGTTCCCCCTGACATGAACAAAGATCAGATTGAAGAGGCCCTATCTGTAATCAAGTGCCTGGATCGAGCTTTAGTCCAAGGGAGCTGTTTGAACTCTGCAATACAGACATAAGCTGCCCTAATTGAGTGTAGAAATATAGTTGACTTCATCAGAGTGCCTGATGTGTTGACTTCAGAAGGTTCTAAGGTGGCATGGATCATTGTGACACATGGTATTGTAGTTCCCAAAACAGAGGCAGCACCCCAACCAAGCTCTGGGCTATTCTCCTCTGACTGTTATTGTAGAGTAAGAATTTTTTCTGGAGTCAAGCCCACCCCAGCAGGTGAGGATGATCTGGAAACATGAATGGACTATGCTGCCCCTCTAGTGCAAGATTGGCAGTATTCAGAAGCTGAAAATAGAAAGCGGCTTGGAGAAAGCCTTCGTGGGCTTGCTTTAGAGGTCATTCTCTCCTTAAGTGCCCCTGATCTTGAAGCCCCAGCCCAAGAGTATTTGACAGCCCTGGAAAGTGTTTTGGGAAGCACTGAGTCCTATGAGGATCTTATGTGGCAGTTTAAGACTACCAGTAAGTGGGAGGGGAGCCACTGTCTGCATTTTTGACTCGAGTGGAGGGGGCATTGCAGAAAGTATTTTGCAAAGGAGGTGTGGCCTCCCAAGACTTGAACCATTTGAGACTACAGCATGTACTCACGGCTGCTTGTCACTCCACCCTGCTGATCCTTAAACCATGACTGGTGGAGAGGAAGGATGACCCTCCCCTCTCCCTGGGTGGGCACTGATGCGGGAAATCAGGGTGACTGAAGAAGAACCAGAGCATTGGGAATCCTGTCACACTTCTGCAGCTGTTGCACAAATTGACAGTAGCATGCAGGCAAGTGAGATTCAAGAATTGAAAGCACTGCTGAAAGAGTGCAGAGATGTGGTTAGCTCAGCCAAATTGATCCCATACTATGGACCATCTGATCCTCAGAGTCAGCCTGTGGTTGTTGCCAGCCTAAATGCTACTCTGTTGGGCACCAGGGTACAGATACAGGTGCCTTCTGGAGAACCTGAGCTTAACGTTAAGCTGGATGATTTGCTGAAGTGAGTAGCTGAATTAGAGGGGTGTAAGACTCAAGTTGTGGTTCAGTCAATAGAAAAGATTCCTGAGTGTAAACCAGTAGCTATTTGCACCCCTATTGGAGTTTCAGATGCTAATCCAGGCAAGTGACAGTACAGAGATGGTATCTTTTGTTAGAACTGTGGAAAAGATGGCCACATTAAGAGGAAATGCTGGTCACAGGAAAACTCAACAAGAGTAACAGACTGGCTGCTTGAAAAAAAGCACCAGAAATGGAAACTTCAGTGGGGCCCAGTAAAGGAGCATTTTGGGGCCTCAGCCAAGTCCAGCTCCATCATATTTGTAGCCAAAACTACAGATAAAGCTCCTGAGCCTGCACTGCCTGAACTCAACAAACTGGTGGGGCCCTCCACTGAAACCACAGTCACCATCAATGGAGTGTTCACCCATGTTGTATTAGACAGTGGCTCGCAAGTAGCTATCATCTTTAAAAACTGGTACAACCAGCACTTGTCATCATACTTTACAGCCTTTAGAAGGTTTAAATGTATGGGGTCTTACTGACAAGTCCTACCTATATCAATGCTACATCAAAGTATGGATTGCTTTCCCCTCCAAAGTAACCAGGGTGGGGGACCTGGTTGAGACTTTGGTTTTGGTATGTCCTGAGTCTGGGATGTACAATAGAGTACCTCTACTTACTGGCACCAATGCCTATATGTTCAGATTCCTGGCATACCACTGCAAAGAAAGGGAGGCTAAACAGAAAGGGAAAGCATTATCTGTACATGCAGTGGTGAGAAAGGCCTATCATAGAGAAGCACAAACTCCACTGAAACCCAAGATGACCCAGTGGGCACAATTTGGCATCGAGATGCTGAAGAGTTAGTGCTGCCCCCTAACACTGAGTGCAATATAAGTGGTGTGGTATGCCTACAGAAGGATGTAAAAAATCGAATACTGATGCTTGATGCTCCTGAAGAACATGGACTGCCTACTGACTGTTAATAAAGCCAAGTGTATTGCCAGTAAGATCTCATGTTTACGTCAAGCGAGTTACCGTCCAGGTGAAAAATGTAACTGAAAGGACGTACTTTGGCTCATGTGTACTGTGCCGACATGGCACTGCAACCTACTCCCATCAGAGATGGGGCCCACCCTTGCATTGATCCAGACCTGTTTGAGTTTGGTGACTGTCATATTCCGGAGGAGTGGAAGATCCGTATCCGCCAAAAATTATCTGAAAGAACAAAAGTGTTCTCACTACATGAGTGGGATGTGGGATGTGTAACCGGAGAACACCACATCAGACTTAATTATGAACACCCCTTCTGGGACAGGTCCCACAGATTGGTGCCTGTGGACACTGATGATGTGAAGAGACACGTATGAGTTACTGGCTACTGGCTTCATCCAAGAGTCGAGAAGTCCCTATGCTTCACCAATTGTGGTAGTGCAAAAAAAGAATGGAGCTGTGTGCATGTGCGTGAACTACAGGACTCTCAACAAGTGAACAATTAATCATTATACCTTACCCAGAATTCAAGACACTCAAAATTGTCTTAATGGAAGCAAATAGTTCTCCGTATTAGATCTAAGGAGTGGGCATTATTAAATACCTATGGCTCCCCAAGACAGAGAAAAAACAGCATTCATATGCTTTCTTGGATTTTATGAATTTCTGAGAATGCTTCAAGGTATTTTTGGCACCTCTGCCACATTTCAGCACCTCATGAAAAGAGCTGTCAGAAATATGAACTTGTTAGAGTGCTTGGTATACCTGGACAACATCAGTGTGTATGGGAAAACCCTGGAGGAGCATGAGGCCTGATTGCTAAAAGTTTTAGACCACTTGGAAGAATTTGGACTCAAGCTTTCCATTGATAAATGTCATTTTTTTCAGACTTCTGTCAAATATGTAGGACACATAGTATTGGCTCAAGGCATACAGACTGATTCTGGCAAAGTTGAGGCATTAACCACCTGGCCTAGACCGCAGAATTTAAAGGTTTTACAGTGCTTTTTTGGGATTCCGTGACTATTACTGAGGATTTGTCAAAGATTACACTCGAGTGCTGAGACCCCTCTTGAACTTGTTGCAAGGGTACCCACCTGCCAACAAAAGCATCTGATGTCACCCCTGAACCTAAACAGTATTTCAAGCCCTCTGAACCTTTTGGCCAAAAGTGGACCAAAGACTGTGACAAGAGGCAGTATACCACAGTGGTCTAAGGCTCTGAGCTGCAAATTTGGTGACATCCAGCAGACCAGACCTGGGTTTGAATCCCACAGCTTCCACTTGAATACTGTGTGACCCTGAGCAAGTCACTTAACCTCCTTGTGCTCCCAGGTCGCTCCTGTAAAAAAGCTTTCAGCTTAGTGTGCTATACCTGGTTAAACAACTAAAAAAATGTTTGATGAAATACTTTATTAACTAACTCATGCAACAGTCTTAGCGTATGCAGATCCCTCAAAGCTCTATATTCTGCATATGAACTACAGCTTCAATGGTCTTGGAGTGGTCCTTTATCAGAGCTACTCAGAGGGTCTGCGCCCAGTCACCTTTGCCAACCGAAGCCTAAACAGTGTGGAGAAAAATATTCAGTGCACAAGCTGGAGTTTCTTACTTTGAAATGGGCCATTATTGACCAGTTTCATTAATATCTTTATGGAGCGCGCACCGCTGTTAGAATCAATAACAACCCTTTAACATATGTGCAAACTACTGCAAAGTTTGACACAATGGGACATTAGTGGCTGTCAGCCTTGTCCACCTATGACTACTGTACTGAATACTGGCCTGGTCGCAACCACATTAAAGTGGATGCACTGTCCCAATGCCCAATGGCATCTTCTGCTGACAACCATGCCTGGGTAGGAATCTCAGAACAAGCTGTGAAAGCATTATGTTAAAAGTTTGATACAGATGAGCAACCAGCCACAGAAACTGTTCCTCGTCTGGTGGATAGTTTTGGTGCTTCTGATAACTGTATTCCAGGGGTTCTCAAATGGTGAGGCCAGCCTCCGTGGGGAGGCTCCAACCTGTTCCAGGGGGAGGCTCAAGCAAGCCTGAAAAAAGTACTGTATTTAAATTTTGAGTTTTATATATTTTGTGTGAAAAGATGAAGCAAACTAAAAGAGGATAATAGTTGGTGAATTGTATGTATTTATTTACTAATAGGTGACAAGGGAAGGTGAACGAGCCAAGGCTCATTTCAGGTGTACCCAGGAAAGGGTAGGTAGTAAATACATTTCAAAAGGTAACTGCAAAACTATCAAGAAATACACAATGAACAATAGTGCAAACAAATATGAACAATAAACTAATAATGAGCGGTGGTAATCGATCAATTCGTAGACTGATGACAGAACAGCCCAAATACAAGGGTTCAGCATAGAAGTGCTCAGAGCAGTAGCAGGAAGGGGAAAAGTAATCCCAGAGAAGTTTCTTATGAGCAGGGACGGAGGGGGAGAGGCAAAGTATGTAGGAAGGTTATTTCATATAGAGCAGAAACAGAAAAAAGTAATCTGACCCATGAAGGTACTGCAACAAGGGTTAACAGTGGTTCAAGAATGAAAATAGCGGAGCAAATAGGCTGGCCTGTGGGGGTTACAATAAGCTGAATAATAATATTTGTTTATTTATTTGTTATTCAGATAACACCTTTGAGCACATGAGCTCTTTTTCAAAGGTTCCACATCAGTATAAGACGAAGAACTGAATGTGAGCCAAGTACTCAAAGGGGGTTCAATTTATTCATGGTGTACTGCATAAAGTACAGTATGTTATTTTTCTTTGGGGAGGCCCAAGATTATTTCAGTTTTTGGGGAGGCTCAAAATCTTTTCCATGGATTTGGGGAGGCTCACTGTCACAAAGTCTAAGAACTATTGCTGTATTCCAACTGCCTGCTGCAATTTGGCTGCCTTGGACTTGAGATCATTGTCCCAATTGACCAACCAAGACTTGCAAAGAAAGCAAGAGCTAGATCCGAGAATCTGTGACATACTCAGTACCCTGCAGAAAGGGGGTGATTCTGCTGACGTAATCACCAGTGATTCAAATGCTATGTTATTGTTAAGGGAGTGCTCAAAGCTCAAACCTAGAGACAATTTATTGTACCAGGAAGTACAAGACCCGAAAGGAACACCTTGTGTGCAGTTTTTGTTACCTGCAAAATTCAAGAGAACTGTCCTCAGAGCTCACCATGATGATATGGGCCTTCTGGGAAGTGAGTGTATGCTAGACTTAGCTCACTCCTGGTTCTACTGGCCTAGAATGGGACATAATATCGAGCAGTACTGTAAAAATTGCCACAGATGTGTTCAAAGAAAAACAATGCCACAGAAAGCTTCCCCTCTTGTAAATATTATGACAAGTGCCCCCATGGAGCTGGTCTGCATAGATTTCCTCAGCCTTGAGTCTGATTCCAAAATTATCTCTAACATTCTGGTAGTTACAGATCATTTTACTCGTTACGCCCAAGTGTATCTGACAAAAGACCAGAAAGCGTCAAATGTCACCAAGGTACTGGTTGAATTCTTTGTCCACTAAGGTGCACCACAGAGAATTCATTCAGATCAAGGTTATGATTTCCAGAGTCACTTAATAAAAGAAATGCTGTCACTATGGGGTGTCCGTAAATCCAGAACCATGCCTTATCATCTGCTAAGTAATCCTCAGCCAGAGAGGTTTAATTGAACATTATTGGACATGCTGAGCACTTTGAAGCCAAAAGACAAAAGCAGGTGGAGCCAGCAAGTCAGTGCACTGGTCCTCGCTTACAGATGTACAAAAAATTATGCTACTGGGTTCTTCCCCTATAGCTTGATGTTCGGGAAGGAAGCACGGTTCCCAGTTGACCTGTGCTTTGGTGTATTGGTAGTGTCAGTAGCTCAGTGGGTAGCACACTCGCCTCTGAGGCTGGGAGATCAGAGGGCTGTGGGTTCAGTTCCCACATCTGGCACTTGGGTTAATATCCCAGTACTGACACTGTAGTGCAGCATGAGAGGGGTGCTGCACTTTTGAGGTGCCGTATTTTGGATAAGATGTTAAACCGAGGTCCCATCTCCCTGGACTGGTGGTAGTTCAGGTGGATGTTATGAATCCCATGGCACTTATCGAAAAGGGTAGGGGAATTTTCCCAGTATCCTGGCCAAATTTCCCTCATTCACTATAAATACCACCAACAGCTTAATCTGGTTCAAGGTCAGTTGGCATTCAACTGTATCCCCCTCCTCCGGGTCATGCCTGAAAATAGGCAGGATTTGTCTAGTGCACTTACCCGGTCAACAAACCTAAATAAATAAATAAATAAAGGTATAAGATCTGAGAACTACTGTAACTGCAGTATGTCCAAAAGTTGAAAGAACAGCTAAACAGGGTATATCAGTTAACTTCTGAGTTGGCAGTCAAAGGAAATCAGGCTAACAGAGAACGTCATGATAAACGAATAAAAGCTCAAGAGTTCCTGCATGGAGATAGAGTGCTACTGCACAGTCTGGGGATTTCTGGCAAACATAAACTAGCAGACAGATGGGGTAGCACACCTTGTGTAGTAATATAGAAATTCGATGGACTTCCTGTGTATAAGATAAGGCCTGAAGGAGAAACCCGTGGATACAAAACTACCCAGTGCAACCACTTGCTGCCAATTGGAGACGTACTGTAGTCCCTAGTATGATACAAGACAAGCCAGACCCCCCCACGCCTCCAGTAATGAGTCTGCTGCCGCAGACAACAAAATAAATGGAGTGCCCAGCCACCTGAAATTGTCCCTGTAACTCCTAATGAACAAACAGAACAAGATGTTGGAGGAAAAGTTTGGAAGTCAGCATTTGCCAGAGAACTTAACAAGAGGTTTTCTACTGGCTGGAGAGACAGTGTTTACAGCCAAATTCTACAGCATTCTGAGAAAACCCTCAGCTTGGAAACAGGGTTTGGATTGTCTACCAGAGATTGCAGTTTGTCTAGTTTGGCCTGAAGTTGAAGCCAGCAGAGAGAATAAGCCTGTGGATGCTCCAGTGCCAGGGAGTCAGAAAATATTGGAAATCCTGCTGTTTGAAACCTGGAGCTCTCCGCTAAGAGACTTTGTTCTATTCAGCCTAGAGCCACCTCAAGCTGACTGCAGAAGTGTTTGTGCTCAGGCTGCTCTGGAGCCAGGTAGGGGACATGCCAGCCCTTACCAAGTGGGATGGATCGGGACACGGGGAGCCACGGGCACATGTCAGAGTGCTAGGGCACTCTTGACCCTTCTGGTGGAGTTGGACCGTGGGGTCACTCCTTGGGTCTGGGCTTGCTGTGGCCCAGGAAACCTTGCACAGTGCTCTTGCGCTTCAACACAGAAGAATGTGACAAGCTGCCAGACTCTGCAAGGAAGGCAGAAGGAGCCAAGCTGCCAGATCCTGCAAGCCAGCCAGAGGGTGTTAAGTGGCTAGACCAACCTACCTCATCCAGCAAGCTTGCTGCTTGGCCTGTATTAGTATATTGATGTTTTCTTGGTTTTAAATGTTTTATTTAATTTGTTTGATCTTATTATGTATGGCGCCTTAATTTTCTGAAAGGCGCCTTAAAAATAAAGTTATTATTATTATTATTAATAATTCATTTTGCTGCTCAATGGCCCAGCTCTCCAGCCTCTCTTCAGAAGCTGCTTCAGACCCTGCAGACTGAGACTCCAGAACTGTGAGTTAAACAGGGCCTGCCCTGACCTGGGCAGTTAGTTTAAAATTTGCAACAAGTTACAGTTTATTTGAAGTTTTTTCCAAGGGTCCCAATGCTGGCCAACCCACGGCAATGATCAGGCCTGCACCTTAATCTGGATACCCAGTTAAACTGTAGGGACAATGGTACCAGTGGAGAGGTGGGCAGAGTAAATGTGTTGCTGCTATCGGGGTGGGCACAGTTATTGTTATTATTCATGGGTTTTGCCAGCTTATCCAGTATTATAATTGCTGCTTTCTCTGCTTTCGCATTCCCCTTTCCCTATAATAAAAAGTGCTATTGTGTTACTGTAAAAAGTGTTGTTGAGCATATTATTAGTTACAGTCACTAACTGCACATGTTATACAGTAGTACAACTTAAACTGATATTCTGTGTTGGTGGGGTGACTGGAAGGGGAAGTGGGTAGGTACAACATCCCAAGGGCTTGTAGTATGCAAACATCTGGCCCACTATTATTTTACTCTGGATGGAAGCACTGCGCTATTTGTTTATTTCTCTGGGAAAGAACCTCTGGTTGTCATTAGAATAGAACACAGGTCCCCATAACTGTACTGTAGTCATCAGGCAGGGGTAGTAGCCCACTAGTACACAGCACTCGAGTTATAGGCGTGCAGCCATCTTTATCATCTCAAGGGCTCAGTATTGTTGGCATGGCTGACACTACACATCTTTACCTTTGTGGGTGGTGAACAGTGGATTTCATAGCTGGTGGTCTTGCAATAAACTCCAGCTCCAGGACAGGAAGCCATGCTGGGAGGTGGGAGAAAGAAAGCACCATCAAGCTCATGAGTGATGAAGCACATTTTAGAAAGAGCTGCTCTGTTGGTACCTCTCCCACAGAACCTGGCATGATCAGGGTGTGGTCCATGAGACTTTAGTAACACTAGTCCCTGGCTCAAGTACAGGCAGTGGGTCAGGTCAATATCTAATGAGCACTCCAAGGTGTAATAGAAGTGCAGCTGAAGCTGCCAACTGAAGAAAACAGGACCTTAAATAAATTATGTATGACAGCAGGCATGTAATTCCCTGGCCTCTATGGCTCATGCGATAGGGGTCAGAGGGTGTCTAGTTAAGCACAAAAACATTCACCAGTGATGAGCTCAGGATCTGCAGAGCCTGGATGTGCAAGGCAGATGCATGGTTTCTGTTGACCAATCAGGGATCAAGTTCACCCCAGATATAAGTCACTATGGATATGGGATTATCTGACTGTACTAGACCAGTATTCCATGTCAAAGGTGGAGGATGGTCTTGCCAGCCTGACTGGAAGCAAGTGGATTTCAATTTTGGACCTCGGGAGTGGGTACTGTCAGATCCTCATGGCCAAGGAAGACAAAGAGAAGATTGCATTTATTTGCCCCCTTAGATTTTACCAGTTTGAACAGATGTACCAAGGCATATCAGGGTCCCCAGACACATTCTATTGGCTGATAAAAAAAGACAGTAGGGGACACACATATGAAAGAAGTGTTGGTATACCTGAATGATCTGATAGTTTTTGGCAGGACCTTGGAGCACACAAGATCAGATTCATGAAGGTGCTGGATTGGCTAGAGGACTTTGGTCTGAAGGTATCCATTCTTAAGCTCTAATTTTTCCAGCCATAAGTGAAATATATGGGGCACATTATCTCAGCTGATAGAGTCCAGATTGATCCTGCCAAGGTAGAGGCACTCACCACCTGACCTTGTTCCCACAACCTAAAGACCCTGCAGTCCTTCCTGGCATTTTGTGGGTACTATAGGTGCTTTGTAAAGGACTTTACCATCATAGATTGCCACTGAACAGCCTCAGTCAGGGACACCCACTTATGTACAAGAAAGAGGTATATCCTGGAAAAGACAAACCCCAGACAGAGGACCAGAAATTGAATGAGCCATCTAGTGTCTGCTGGGACCCAAGGTATGAAACTACCTTAAGGGTAGATGCATACAAAATGAAAATTTATTGAAGCAGGGGTACCAGCAACTTAGAAACCCTCTTCCATCCACGCTTGACTCCTGTGAGTCTTCCTCAGGGTGGTCAAGATATGGGAAGCAACACTATTTAAATACACATACTCATTAATTATACATGACCCAGTGTTGTCATTAGTTTCAGTGTGTACATAAAAAACAGTGAAGCATAAATAATAATAATAAACAATATACAAGCAGTACCTAAGTGTTTAAACTCAGTAAGTTAGAATGACATTTGCTAACTTATATACATATAAGAAAAGGAACAATTTATCTCTATGTTTATAAACTGTCTATTTATATTATTTCCTACCAGAAACACATAAATCACTTTCTTAACATTTTTAAACATATTTAACATATTTAAATGTTTGACATATTTTATTTGTTTTACTGGAGGCTGCCTATGGCGCTCATCCATCTATTAATGGCAAACTTTTAATATATAACTGTATAAGTGGTTATGATGGCAAACATCCATTATGTCATGGCTTTCTTGTTTGATTTACAAAGACATTTTCTATGTGTCTTGAAATTTCTGGTAGATGAAGAATTCTAATAGAGGAGAGGGAGAGAGAAGTTATTCATATCTACAGTGGCAAACATAATTCATATGACTACTTTATTATTTTTTCAGAAAGGGTTTCAGGTCCCATCTTTCATTTAATCCATGAGGTTTAACACAATTAAGTTTATAAATCCACATACTTTCCTTTTCTAATAGTAGGTTTGATCTGTCTCCCCCTTGAGTTAAGGAAGGGACCCATTCCAATCCCATAAATTGAACATTTTCTGGTCTAGAGGAATGATGTGTTATAAAATGCATCCCTACTGGTGTATCCTGTTTCTGATTCAGGATTGATCTAATGTGTTCTTGGATTCTTTGTTTCAAAGGACAAAGTGTTTTTCCAAAATAAATCCGATTGCAAGTGCACCACAGTACATAAATCACAGAGCTAGTGACACAAGTAATAAGCTGTCTAATATCTATTCCGATAGTAGGCTCCATAGGATGTTGGAACATTTTACCTGATGTACCATATTTACAAATATTGCATCTAGAACATTTAAAGAAACCAGATGATCTTTGAGGTAGCCATGTGGTTCTATCCTCTGTTTGTATAGGTTGTAATCTGCTATATACCACAAATCTCTTAGATTCTTCACTCTGCTAAAGGAAACACGAGGGCTGGACTCCAATGCTGGGAGCGTTTGCAAGGATCAGAGGTAAATGCCGAGATTAATAAAAATGTTAAGACTGCATTTGTTGAATTTGAAAAATTACTTATTAAGGAAATCGATACTGCGTACAATATTTCCACTTTAGAGGAATATCTTAGTCGGGACCAAGCTCCACGGGGTCTCCATGCTACTGTTGTTCCTGCCAGTGGGATAGATGAATTTCCCTATAAAGAAGAATGGTTAGCAGCTGCCTCAGAATGTTCTAACATTTTTGTAAAACTTCTAATTAAATGGCATACATTAAAATATGAGGCACTACTAAAAGACATCAATATAGCTAAAGAAAAGGTCCTGTCTCTAAAAAATGAATTACAATATCAAGAATTTGACTCACGTTTGAAAAGTAAGCTTTCTAAATATGAGACACTGATAACAGATCGTAAAGCTAATAAAGTTTTACGAGATCTAAAAGACTATGAGAAAGGAAATGTAGTCAGCTGGCCTAAACCGAGGATCAATCGTTCCAACAGCAGGGGGCATTCCAAAGTCAAATTTACATCTAGGAGCGTACCCAGTAAAAGTAAATCAAGACAATCAGATACCCAAGAAGAGGAAGTAATAACAGTTAATATTGAAAGAGCCGGAACATCTGCAAGCAAGCAGGGGTCAAAAAATGGAAAAGCAGGAAAACAAGGAGAGGCAAACATGGGGCCAAAAGGTCCAAAAGAAAATTGAACATACCCACTGAGGGAAAAAAAGAAGTGAATAAATTAAAAGTAATCAGTCTTTCCTCTGTTTGCCTTACAAAACAACAGACCAACGTACTTGAAAGAGGCCTTAGTTTTATACCCCCCAGTTAATGACTTTCAGGTCTTTGTTGACCTATACAAATGCTTTAGGAAATTGAGTCTGAAGTTATTTTTTCTGTAGAAATGAACTGTAGATCAAACTAATTTGAGCACAATGGGGTTTTTCTCCTGCAATTTTGACCTCAGGAATTGTTAATGAAAATGTTAACACTGGGAATATCAAACAAGTGGAGTCTCCTATATTCACAGAAGATATTGATCACCTAATTGATGTCATAGAAACAACTAGAACTGATTCCACAGACCTTAGAGAACCCCCAGGAAAAACTGTGAGACTTGATTTTGGAGCTGCAACTTTAATAGCTAAGGACATACAACAAAACAGTGGTGGGTTACCTGATATACAAATTGAATATGATATAGCCACTGGTGGTGCCACTGAGATTTTAAATGATGATTCTATTACTTATGATAATATGGAAGCTGATCATATTAATATTGATCAGCTTTCCTCTGACTTAGATGTTTTAGAATCTTTACTACAAGAGCAATGCATTGACTCTGACCTCCTGACCTCCCAACAGTTGCCAAGTAAAGGCATGTTTGAAGCTAGAGAGCATTTGCAGAAATTGAGGAAGAACTTATTTAAACCTAAGTCTACATTTTTTCCAAATGTTTACAATACTGCAATTAGCACTTTTGAGAAAGTGGTGTGTCAGTAGGTCAAAACAATATTAAATGAGGATGCTTCCCCCAGGTTTAACATTTCCAAAGCAGAGCGTCAGGCAATAAAAATGTTGTCTAAAAATACTTCAATTGTCATTAAGCCTGCAGATAAAGGAGGCAATATAGTGATACTTAGCAGGGAACATTATAAGAACATTGTGTTGTCACTATTAGACAATAGTGATGACTATGAAAAACTTAAATCTGACCCAACACTAGTGTTTAGAAGGGCACTCCAGTGCCTTCTGTCACATTACCTGGAAAAAGGTGATATTTCAGAAACAGAGTACCAATATATTTGGTCTGAATATCCTGTTATTCCTGGCTTTTACATTCTGCCAAAAATACACAAAGACAGAAGTAATCCACCAGGAAGGCCCATAGTTTCCGGTGTAGATAGTATAGCCCAGAATTTGAGTACGTTTGTTGATTTCTTTCTCCAATTAAGTGTCTTAAATCTAGAATAAAGGAATAATGCCTGACAGGGTGGATGTTATGCTGGGATAACATCCCACCCGGTGGTTGGGCCTGAGGCCAATGGTCAAGGGCATCCAACACCCAAGAAGGGATGTTATCCCAGCATAACACCCACCCTGGAGGGCATTATTCCTATTATACAATGGCTCGTTGTTATATATAAAATAAAAAAATAATTTTAAAGAATATTTTTAATACTGTGGAAAAATATTTTTGTTCTTAAGAGGAGATGCAGAAAAGAAGAGCGGCCATAATGTCCATAATGATGACAGTAGACTTGTGAACAGCAGAGATGTTATGCCAGGATAACATCCCTGCTGTGATGGCCAACTGACCAATCGGAGCCCAGGATTCTTTCTTGCCATTGTATAATCTTACATAAAGGACACTAAGGATTTGTTAAATAAATTAAAGGATTTGGACTGGAGTGAAGATCTGACATGGCTAGGCATAGATGTTGAGTCCCTGTACACATCTATCCAACATAATCAAGGTTTGCTAGCTGTACAATACTTTTTGGATAAGTCAGTTCTGGATGAGACCATACCTAAGGAATTTGTGGTACAAGCCCTTGAGTTTATATTGAAACATAATTATTTTAAATTTGAGAGCCAGTTCTACTGAAAAAAGTGTGGCACTGCCATGGGTGCAGCTATGGCACCCAGTTATGCCAATCTATTTTTGGGACATTGGGAACACACAACTATATTTAACCAAGAACTAAACCCATATCATTCACATATAAAATATTGGTTTAGATTTATTGACGATGTTCTGTGCATATGGCGACACTGAGTTAAATCCAGAATTCATGCATTGGCTCAATAATAATGATCTGAACCTCTGATTTACCTTTGAGATGAATAAAAAAGCACTTCATTTTTTAGATCTGACTCACAGTCAGTGAGGATCCTAAGATCATTAATACACTGGGCTATCACAAACCTACAGCAACCAATCTGGTGCTACATGCCCACAGTGCCCACCCTCAAAATCTTAAGGACTCTATTCCTTATAGTCAGCTATTAAGGATCAGAAGAAATTGTAGCTCTGAGGAATCATTTACTGTACAAGCAGATGAACTAATTTGTAGATTTTTGGCAAGAGGGTATAATTATTCATTATTGAAAACATTTAAAGAAAAAGTGAGTACCCAGTTGATCAGGCGAAACTCATTACAGAGATGAAACCAGAAACTACAACAGTTAACTCACAACCTTATACAACCACAAAGCAAGTAAAATCAGTAACATCATTTACCGTAATTGGCATATTCTGCATTCTGCCGAAACAGTAGGTACAACAGTTGGGTCTAGCCCTTGTGTTTCCTTTAGCAGAGTGAAGAATCTAAGAGATTTTGTGGTACACAGCAGATTACAACCTGTACAAATAGAGGATAGAACCACATGGCTACCTCAAAGATCATCTGGTTTCTTTAAATGTTCTAGATGCAATATTTGTAAATATAGTACATCAGGTAAAATATTCTAACATCCTATGGAGCCTACTATCAGAATTGTTATTAGATTATTACTTGTGACACTAGCTCTGTGATTTATGTACTGTGGTGCACTTGCAATCTGATTTATGTTAGAAAAACACTTCGTCCTTTGAAACAAAGAATCCAAGAACACATTATATCAATCCTGAATCAGAGACAGGATACACCAGTAGGGATGCATTTTATAACACATCATTCCTCTAGACCAGAAAATGTTCAATTTATGGGATTGGAATGGGTCCCTTCCTTAACTCAAGGGGAAGACAGATCAAATCTACTGTTAGAAAAGGAAAGTATGTGGATTTATAAACTTAATTGTGTTAAATCTCATGGATTAAATGAAAGATGGGACCTGAAACCCTTTTTGAAAAAATGATAAAGTAGTCATATGAATTATGTTTGCCACTATAGATATGAATAACTTCTTCTCTCTCTCTCCCTCTCCTCTATTAGAATTCTTCATCTACCAGAAATTTCAAGACACATAGAAAATGTCTTTGTAAATCAGGCAAGAAAGCCATGACATAATGGATGTTTGCCATCATAACCACTTATACAGTTATATATTAAAAGTTTGTCATTAATAGATGGATGAGTGCCATAGGCAGCCTCCAGTAAAACAAATAAAACATGTCAAACATTTAAATATGTTAAATATGTTAAAAATGTTAAGAAAGTGGTTTATGTGTTTCTGGTAGCAAATAATATAAATAGTTTATAAACATAGAGATAAACGTTTTCTTTTCTTATATGTATATAAGTTAGCAAATGTCGTTCTAACTTACTGAGTTTAAACACTTAGGTACAGCTTGTATATTGTTTATTATTATTATTTATGCTTCACTGTTTTTTATGTACACACTGGAACTAATGACCACACTGGGTCGTGTATAATTAATGAGTATGTGTATTTAAATAGTGATGCTTCCCATATCTTGACCACACCCCTGAGGAAGACTCGCGAGGAGTCAAAGTGCTGGGTGGACAAGAGGGAGCCCTTTGTGTTGCTGGTACTCCCTGCTTCAATAAATTTTCATTTTGTATGCATCTGGTATTATTCTGGATTTATTTGAATCTGAATCTGCAGTAGGAGACCCGAGTGACAACACTATTTGGACTTGTGTTTAAAATTATGAGCTGGCTGCTCGTTGTGGTGAGCACCAATTCAACCTTGCATTGTCGCAGCATTATTCTGTTTGTTTGTTTTACCTTAAGGGTAGGGCTGGGTGGACTGTTCCGCCCAGAATCCAGACCAACAGATCGAACCCTCAATTCATGGACCCGAAAAAATATGGACTTCACCACAGAAGTCTGGTTCTGGGTCTATGGAAAGCCGCAGACCATGTTTTCCACCTAGACTGTTGACTGTTGCCATGGGGATGCCGTCGGCATGCTCACATCACATAGAGGTAGTCGATGGCATCCAATCAGGCAACAGCCATGTGATTCCAGCAGGGGAGAGTCACATGATGCACTCACCTATGGTATATAACCTTGGTGAGTGTGCAGCATGGCCCAAATGCTCAGGACAGAGAATGAAAGGGGAAACTAGAGCAGAGATACAGCAGGCTGCAATGCACTATTTTGTGCAGTGTACTGTTGTGTTGAGCCAGAGGCGAGGAGAAAAAAAAGTCATTGGGATTGGGAGAGGAGAGGAATTGAAGGGGAGAATAGAGGAATCTGAGTATTATTTTTTTTTGGAGCCTGGACTGAAGGGAAAGAGAAGAGACAGAGAGAGAGACTACTTGGGGAGGGCAACTAATACAGTCCCAGACATCACAAATAAATACAGTACATCTCTTGGTGTCAGTGTGGCAGGCTGTGTATGGTTCCATATCATAACGGCGATTGCCAAACTGCGATTGCTGTTAGAGCGAGTGTACATCGCCATTTTTCTTTTCAGCGATGTACGCTCCCAGTGAGTAAAACAACAACATGGGCAAAAACATTACTTATATTTATGTGGGGGGCTGTGGCCCCCACATCCCCCTTACTAAAGATTATCAACTCCAGGTGGGTGAGTGTCGGGGAGGGGGAGACACTGTTAAAAAAAAAAAACCTGCTTGTGACAAATACTAAAATATACACCCCTACCCAGCCCAGAACCTACTGCACCAGAGCCAGCCACCCTCACCACCACACCATATGGCCAGCTCAGCAACACCATGCTGCACTACCTCCCACATCCTTTCTTCCTTATCCCTCCCCTTCTGGGCAATGTCCTATATCGTCACTCTTCTTCCCTCGCTAATCCATATCCTCACTCTTCTTCACCTCACTACCTTTCCAGGGTAGCTCACATTAATGGGCACTGAAATTGAGTCATTCATATCTGAGTCGCTCAATTTCAGTTGCCCATATCTCAGGGCAGGCTGGCAAAATACATTTTTCACTTGATCCATCCAGAGGAGAAAGAGACAGCTACTGTGGACCAAAGAGAAATTTTACAGTCAGAGAAATCAGCAAAAATGTTCATATTGTGGCCTCAGTGGGGCTGTGTAGCAGTGTAGCAAAATTCAAAACAGCTCATCAGGCCAGGGAGTGTGCGGTTGCAAAATCATCGGAAGAAAGCAGCAACAAACTGCACCACTGAAACGTAGCTTCCAAATTACACAGCTTTATTGTAGAAAAAGTTAAAAACCAGGAACTATGGCAGGAATTGAGGAACAAGAAAACCCGACGTGGGGGGAGAAAACATCGGCAGCAGGATTCGAGGGAGACGACAGACATAGGTTTTGAATGGGGTCATCAAGGAGAAAATATTGTCATTAATATTTCAGGACAGGAATTATCAGAACTCCAACTTTGAATTTTACAAAAAGGATTATCTTTTATACCGACGCAAGATTCTCGACCGTTTGACCTTTTTGTGGACCTACATCGCTTCACGAAGACTCTAAACCTTAAAGCCTTCTTTAATAGAAACAATATGTGTCATGGTAATCCAGTAGTGGAAACAATGAGAGTGGACAGTCCTCAACAGGAGGTAAGATCTTTCTATATACCTTCCAATTATATGCCACCATACAATGAGACTGTACGAGTCTTTGAGAAGGCATGTGAAAATAGTTTCCAGCAAATGTTTGAGTCTAATACAGCAGTAAGCTATATTAACATTTCTGGTGAAGAAGCTACTGCTTTGAGAGAATTGGAGAATGATCCAAACATTGTTATAAAACCTGCTAACAAGGGGGGCTCTGTGGTTATAATGTCTAGAGAAATGTATATAACTGAAGTCGCTAGACAACTAAATGACAAAGATTTTTATGTCTGTTTGAAAAACGATCCTACTGTTAAATTTAAACAGGAAATAGACATATTTCTTAAAGAAGCTTTATGTACAGGGGAATTACATCTTCTGAACTTGATTTTCTAACTGTTCCTAAACCTATTAGAGCAAGTATTTATACATTGCCTAAAATACATAACGACCTTGTTAATCCACCTAGTAGACCGATTGTTGCAGGTATTGGCTCACTTACTGAGCCACTGTCAAGATATGTAGATGCCCATATCAAGCCTTATGTTATGGCCTTGTCATCTTACATTAAGGACACTACCCAAATGTTGGGCAAACTACAAGAAATTCAGACTGAAGTGGAATGGTATCTTGTGTCTGTGGCTATCATATCTCTGTATACAAATATTCCCCACTCAGGTGGCATTTCTGCTTTGGAATATTGGCTGTCTTTGGATAATAGTATGGAGATTCCTAAAATACAATTTTTATTGACGTGTAGTGAACATGTACTCAGGAAAAATGTTTTCTTGTTTGGTAGTGACATGTACATGCAAATCAAGGGTATGGCTATGGGGGCTACTTTGGCCCCCAATTATGCCAACCCATAGCTGGGCAAATGGGAGAAAATATTTGCCTATGATGCTCAGAACAATCCTTTTTGTGATAGGATTGATATCTGGCATCGTTTTACTGACAACATTTTTATGGTATAGACTGGCACACTGGATGAGTTAGGGAATTTTGTGAAGTACCTTGAGTCTGCTGAATCTAAAATTCACAATACAGAGTGATCAGGAGTGTGTTTCATTTTTGGATTTAAAAATTTACAAACTATCTGATGGAACTCTAAAAACTGATCTGTTTTGTAAAGAAACAGACTGTAATTCACTATTATATGCATCTAGTTGCCATCCATGCCATTTCATTGACAATATTCCCAAGGCCCAGTTATTGAGAGCATGTAGAAATCATTCTGAGGTCACTGATTTTATGACAAGAGGCAATGAAATGTGTAATAGATTCCTTGAGAAAGGTTATTCAACTGGACTTGTAGAAAAATCATTTTTTGAGGTCCTTAACGTTGAACGAGAGAGTCTATTAACAACAAAACCAAAAAATACTGGACCACCCAGACTTAATTTTATCACTAACTATATTAGACATACACATGAGATACATGCAGTTGTGAATGAGAATTGGCATATTTTGGAAAATGAGAGATTACTGACCAAAGAGGTGAGAGAGAGACCTCGATTTGTGTTTTGGAAGGGTAAAAACTTGAAAGATAAACTAGTACATAGCTATTTACCTGACAGAGAAATGATAACTAAAAGAACATGGTTGCCCCCGTTACCTATAGGTAATTTTAGTTGTGGGAATTGTAAATTTTGCCCATACATTTTTAGAACAGACACAGTCTCCACATGTAACAATACTAAAGTATTTAAGATAATGGAATTTTTCAATTGTACTAGTAGCAATGTTGTCTACCTTGCCACATGTAACTGTGGCTCTTTCTATGTGGGGAAGACAAGCAGAACTCTGAAGGTGAGAATAGGGGAACACCTACGTTCAATTTCAAAAAAAGATGAAACAAATGCATTAGCATGCCATGTTGGTAATAATACTAATGGTTAACACTCTTTCAAATTCTGTGCTCTTGAAAAGGTTGCCCTAGGACCACATGGTAGAAACCTTGATGCCAAATGACTTCATCAGGAGTCATTTTGGATTTTTACACTGGGGGGACTTGAACCTCCAGGACTCAATGACAGGATCGATCTTCTATCATGTATACAAAGGAAGCTATAATGGTCTGTTCTTTTGTATAAATGGTTATATCTGACTTTCTCATGTATATGTTATGTTTTTCATTGTTTTTTTTCTTTATGTTTTTCTTTTAGGAAACAGAATTAATTGCTGTCCATCATATGCAGCAGGATACTAATTGAATTCATAGAAACCATTGAAATTATGGTGGTAACATTAATGGCTAAATAATTTAAGTCTTTTTAGATGTTTTCTACATCTTAGATATTGCTATGGCTATTAATTACATGAATTGCATTTTTTAGGATGTCTTAAGTCTCAAATGTGATGCAGTTTATAGCATTTAGAATCCAGTGATGATTATTTTAACTGCCTGGTGCTCTATCATGATCTGACCTATATACTATAATGCTACATCCAGCTGACTTGCTAATTGAATTCCTTTCTCTTAAGCTTTCCTTAGGTTCTCCTGTAATGAAATGTTTGTTTATTTATTAGTGGTTTTCTAATGGGCATGATTTTTTTTAAATGACAAATTAGATGTAGTAAGGATGATAATGGTTTAACAATATTATGTTGTGCCACTTTAATTCATGTTTTGTATGAAAGGGCAAAATGACTCTGATTTGCTATCCTCCTGATGATGCATTTTTGAATGCAAAACCGGTAGGGGTTCTTAGCAACGTTTCTGATGCCACTTGCAGTTATGGCGGTGTGTTTTTAACTTTTTCTACAATAAAGCTGCTTAATTTGGAAACTACTTCTGTGTAGCAGTGTGCAGGCAGGGCAGGCTGACAATAAATTTTTGACTTTATTTATTCCATTCAGAGGAGAAAGAGAAGAGACAGAGAGAGACTACTGGGGGGGGGGGGCAAATAATACAGTCCCAGACATCACAAATAAGAAATACAGTACATCTCTTGGAGTCAGTGTGGCAGGCTGTGCACAGGGCAGGCTGGCAAAATAAATCTTTGACTTGTTCCATCCAGAGGAGAAAAAGACAGCTACGGGGGCCAATGAGAAATTTTACAGTCACAGAAATCACAAATAAAGTTCATCTTGGCCTCAGTGTGGCTGTGTGTGTGTGTGTGTGCGTGCGTGTGTGTGTGTGTGTGTGTGTGTGTGTGTGTGTGTGTATACAGGGTAGGTTGGCAAAATAAATCTTTGACTTGTGCCACCTAGAGGGGAAAGAGGTGGGGGGAGCATAGATTATCACAAATAAAATAAATCTGTTTTTTTGTTGTTCTATCCACTTCAACTTCCATGTCACTCATGTCACGACTCTGAGAGAGAGAGAGAGAGAGAAAGAGAAAGATACTTGCTGGGGGCTATAAAAAAAAGTATTCTGACTGAGTCAAAACTAGATACACTGCTGTTGGCTGGGGTGGCCTGGTGGAGGGCAAAGTGATAGACTGGTACTGCTGGGTGTCAGAGACTAGGCACTGTTTGCTGTGGTCCATCATGAATTACATTAACGCTCATTCACATATTTTATATATAAATATATATATACTTTTCTGACAAAAAGAGACAAGTTGCTGTGCCTGTGCTGCTCTCTGTGGGGAGTGGACATTGTGAATTTGTGACTCATAGCAGTCCACTTCATTTATTTATTTATTTTTTTGTTTAACGCAGAGAACAAAAAAGCAAAAGCCACAAGGTGTTTGCATTCATTCATTTATTACGACTAAATAGACACAACATAAGTAAAGTACACACAAGTGTCATCATCACTCATCCCATCCATTATTTCTCCTCCTAATCCTTCTTATTTTTATCATATATCGTATAACCATTAACCAATCCCAGTGTGTGACTGCGCATGCACCAGACAAGTCTGCATCATCAATTTAAATTTTGAAGCACACTGTTGAGTAACAGTTGCTGAATACAGTTGGTCACTGAACAGTAACAGTAGGAGTCACTCAGTCAGATAAGCTTGGAAGGAAGTGGTGGTGGACTGCTGTTGATGTGCTGTATGTACACTACAGTAAATTCAGCCCTGGTCTGTAGGTGTTGGTGTAGGTGGGAGTCATCAGCAGAGGAATCTTTTTTTTATAGGTTAGAATTAGAAATAAGAAAAAATAGATCAAAGTGATGAGGGTCATTCTCAGGTAGGCAGTGCCACTGCAAAGGACAGCAGTCAGCCTGCAAAGGGAAAACAAAATCATACTTAAAAAAGAGCTTTTTTTACATCTAAAGTTTTGTCTTTCAAGTGAATGCTTGAATCCAAAAAAGGTGCATCTGTCAGATCATTCCCAAGTAAAACAAGATCTGGCAGAGCTGCTATGACTGTGAATGCATTAACTAGATAAGGGTGTTTCATGGGCTTAAACATAAACATTTATTTATTTATTTAAAAAATATCAGATTTGCAAACCTTTGAGTCAGAGACTCATTTACAAAGACACCTCATCAACACTAATACAAAGATAGTACAGTTAAGTCCAAAAACAATGGCTCGGAGAGCAGACAGTTATAACAATCATTCACTGGAGATACATGGGTAGCAGTAGATAAACAGATTACATAGTTTAGGCACACATGCACCACATCAAGAAGATCAATGTAGTTCAAACAATACACAATAGCTAAAGCAAATAGTCATCAGGAGTCAAAGAGAAGCCCAGAGTGTTCACATGAAGGCTGTTGCATACACTAACTGAATCAAAGTATAGTACATTGATAAAGGGCATATTTATGCAATAAGGCATGACAGGGTGTGTGTGTTATCATGTAATAACATCACTCCTGGGGTGGGTTGAAGCATGAGGCAAAGCCGAGTATTTATTTATTTGCACGTAATTATTTGATCCACTGGATCAGCAATATTTGCACAAGCTGTGCCCAGTGTAGATTTTACAGCACTAGTCCTGGTCTGGTGATCTGGGTTTTACCCATACCACACTGCATATAGCTTAGTGATATACTGTACAGATGGCTGCAGAGTCTAACCCCTTGAAGGTTGAAGTTTCAGAAAACCATTATGTTGCAAATATCAAGACTCACTCCCTCCCTCACCCCCAGTCACAATTAATCCTCTACCAAAGTCATGCTTAAATACTGGTGCCTCTACATCCATGCCACTAAGCTTTTAATGCCAACATGCTTCTTCTGCTGCTGGGAATTAAACGCTTTATTTAAAAACATTTTGTTGAGAAATTTTTGCTTTAGTATATCCATGGTCAGGAAAATGAATTTGTAAAAGAAACCAAAATCCCCATTTATCAGTTCATTGAATCACAATACAGCATGTTATTAATTTTTCAGATTCTATGTACATCATACCCTACCTACTTACCACATATAAACTCAACTATATTAAAAAAATAATTCTAGGCACTTTATTTTTTTTTTTACCAGGAGAGACACACTAAGCTCAAAGCTTGTTTACAGGTATGACCTGGGAGCACAAGGAAGTTAAATGATTTGCACAGGGTCACACAGTATGCAAGTGGGGGCAGTGGGAGTCAAACCCTGGTCTCCAGGTTTGTAGCTCAGAGCCTTAAACCACTGCCTCCTTAACCATTTACAACATGGCTATTTAGTAGCTTTTGTCTTACAGAAACCCCAGTTAGCTAGTTCTCCCCTGGACTGGGAAGGGAGAAGCCTGAGAGGGTGGGGGGGCAGCAAGGTCAGCTCTCAGAGTGGGGACTGACCAAAGGAGCAGACACAAAAGCTCACTAGGCCTATTCTGCTGGCATTTTTGTATGTTAGTATGCTTACTACACCAACACCATGAACCATAAAACAGATGACTGCCATAACTAGGGAGGCAGTATAGCATAGTGGTTTAAGGCTCATCTCTGCAAATCTGGAGATCTTGGTTTGAATCCCACAGCCCCCACAGAAATGTGGAGTATCTTTTTAAGAAAGTATAAAATACTGTAAATTGATTTTAAAGCAGTGCACATGCTAAATCCTACTGCCACATTCAAAACATCATACCCTACCTACTTACCACATATAAACTCAACTATATTAAAAAAATAATTCTAGGCACTTTTTATCTTTGCTTGCACGCATGTGCAAGAAACATAGTGCCACCATACAAGAATTCATAGGTGTGCCTCCCTACTTCCCATGCCCTGCTGCCTTTTGCAGGCATGGCCCCACTGCACCAATGAATGCAACAGCAGCCTATGAGAGCGTTAGCAAATGCAGTGGTGTACAGTTGAAAGAAAGGCACTGCAGCATGTAGGCAATTTGCATACTGATGTCGGCAGTATGCAAAGTGCCTACACATCGGCACTGCAGTGCAAGAGCTGTCATAGACAGCTCCTCTCCCCCCCACAAACAAGTAACACATTGGGAGCCCACCCCATTGTGCTCACATGCTCCCCCCCACAGTATGGCCGACGGGGGTGCCCAATCACCTGTTGGCTGTGCTGCACTTCCCCCCAGCAGAGTTTTAGGTGCCACGCGGGGAGCCCACCCCAGCATGGCAACAATCTGTAAGGCCGACGGGGGTGCCCATGCCCAATCCCCCATCGGCTTCACTGGCCACCCCAAAACAGCCTTCAAAGTGCCACACTGGGAGCCCACCCCAGTGTGGCAAATGTCCATCTGCTGCCCCCAACATACTTCCAGGTGCCACGCTGTGAGCCTACTCCAGCGTGCAAAAATCTCTATGGCGGCGGGGTGCCCCAATCCCCACGTCGACTCAAAGCACCCCAAAAAAAACCTTCCAGCTGCCATGCTGGGGGCCACAGCGTGGCAAACATCCTGCATCTTCCTAAAAGGAAAAGACCTAGAAAGAAAAACGGTCCTTCACTGACTGTCTTGAGTCTGACCTCCACCCACGTGCACCCTGCCTCCCCACACCCCCCCTCACCCCATACTTACCTCTGGAGTCCAGTGCAATGATCTTCGGTGGACCAGGAACACATCTGCACTCTTCAAAGCTGACCACAAACTGAGGAAATGCCTGTAAGCTGTATAATGTGTTAAATAGGGTTTTTTCAACTTTGATGCATATCTCGGGCAGTTTTGGGAATTTTTTCACCAAATTTTCAACATGGGGTTTTTGGGACCCCACCTCATGAATCCTTGCACTGTCATTTTGTTATTTGGTCCCAAAAGGTGATTTCATGGTCACTGTGTGAAACCACCTTTCAGGACTGATATATGAAATGACAGTGTTGTAGTTCATGAGGTACTCCCCCAAAATCCCTATGTTGAAAATTTGGGGAAAAAATTCCCAAAAATGACTGTTTTATGAGTGTGCATTGCGCAGTTCCTACTCACGCTCATAAGTTCACAAATATTTAATATTTGCACTCCAGATTTTCAATATTGCCATTTTACCACACCTCCTTATGAGCAGAACAGCTGTCATTTTTCACATCTCGCCCAAAATGTGTTTCCGCGCATGTAGTGCACAATGGCGCAGTTGGTGTGCGAAATCAATGTTTGGGACAGAGTAAGGAAATCACAGTGACACTGTTCATGAGCAGAGGTCTTAAAATGGCTATATTGATAATTTGGTGGAAAAATTCCCAAAAATGACTGTTTCACGAGTGTGCATTGCGCAGTCCCTACGCACACTTTTAAGTTCGCAGATTTTTTATATTTGCACTCCAGATTAAGAAAATCACAGTGACACTGTTCATGAGCAGAGGTCTTAAAATGGCTATGTTGAAAATTTGGTGACAAAAGTCCATAAAATGACTGTGTTATGAGCGACCATTGCGCTGTTTCCACGCACCCTCGTAAGTTCATGAATTTGTAATATTTTCAATCCAGATTTTCACCAGTGGCATTTTTCCACGCTTCGTTATGAACAGTACAGCTGTAATTTTTCAAAACATGGCTGAAATGTGTTTTCACACTTTCTGCGCAGAAATGCATGGTCGCTGTGGGAAATCAGTGTTCAGAACAGATTAAGAAAAAGACAGTGGCACTGTTCATGAGCAGAGGTCCCAAAATGCCTGTGTTGACACTCTGCTGTAAAAAAAATCCGCCAAATAATTACATTAAGGGTGTGTGTTGTGCAGTTTCTATGCACGCTCATGACTTCACCAGTTTTTTTACTATTTTCACTACAGATTTTCAACATTGACATTTTTTACATCTCCCCATGAACAGTACAGCTGTCATTTTTCACATCCTGTTCAAAATGTTTTCACATCTGTGGTGCCAAATGCCATAGTCACTGTACAAAATCAGCTTTCGTCTAACAAACTGATATTACCACTGTTCATAAGGTGGGGGTCACAAAAAAAGCCATGTTGAAAATTTGGAGTGAAAATACCAACGAACGCCTGAGGCGTTAGGGTTTCTGACCATAACGCCCCACCCTGTACAGACTGACAGGCATCATGGGTGTGACTTGGGTTGTCACCTGTAATGCTCATACCATTCCACCCCCACCCACACCCTGCAGCCAGTGAGAGGCATCGAGGTGTGCCTTGGACTCTTCAGCCCTAAAGTTCACCCCATTCTCCTATACTGCACCCATCTCATCGTATTTCCTGATGGAATGGGGTGAGTATAACGGCCAAAGACCCCAAGGCACACCGTGACACTTGTCAGTGTCTGCAGGGTAGGGTGTGGTGAAATGGCATGGCTATTATGCCTGACAACACAAGGGCACACCCCACCAATGCCAATGCCAGCAAGCAAATATTTGTCATTGACAAATGCTTTTTTTTTTACCAGGAGAGACACACTAAGCTGAAAGCTTGTTTACAGCTATGACCTGGGAGCACAAGGAAGTTCAGTGATTTGCGCAGGGTCACACAGTATGCAAGTGGGGGCTGTGGGAGTCAGACCCAGGTCTCCAGGTTTGTAGCTCTAAGCCTTAAACCCTTGCCTATTTAACCATTTACAACACGGCTATTTAGTAGCTGTTGTCTTACAGAAACCCCAGTTAGCTAGCTCCCAGACATGCCTATGCAGTGAAGAACAGTACAGAACAGAACAGAAGATATTTAACCATTTACAACATGGTTACACTTATATATAATACATACTTCTCAAACTTGAAAGAAAAAATACACTTTATCATCAAAGTTTGTATATACCAAGTACTGCGCCCATGTTTAAAATAATTTGAACCCCCCCCAAAAAATGTGCCCTGACATGAAACTGCATGTTTAACTGTAAAGACAATTAAAAATTGTATTTATAAATGCATTGCTAACACCAGTGCTTCATGATTAAAACAATTTCAACCCCCTCTGTGGCAGATTGCATTCTGGGAAGATTGCCTTAGCAAGATGCTATAAAAAAATGGAAAAACAGGTTTAATGGAGTGAAATCTGACATCCTATTTCTAGTGTCCATGAGAAAAGTAAAAATATTTAAGATATTTTTTATGTCAGCTCTGATCAGAATAGCTTTTAAAATCATATTTGATT
Source organism: Neoceratodus forsteri (assembly GCA_016271365.2). Taxonomy (NCBI): domain Eukaryota; kingdom Metazoa; phylum Chordata; order Ceratodontiformes; family Ceratodontidae; genus Neoceratodus; species Neoceratodus forsteri. The sequence continues at coordinate 1,264,006,024 of CM057456.1, forward strand.
GAATTAGGCCAAATCTAACTAAAGGTAGAATTTATTTGTTAACCTTGACCTTTATTCAAGTAAATAAATTCTCTTGTAACAGTACTGAAAACTAAAACTAAAAACCTATATCTCTTGCTAGATGTTTAAGAAAACATGTGGCTCTTACTGTAAATTAGAATGTGTGTCCAGGTCTCCTTCTGAGGCCCCAGGTGGCTCTAATAATCATTTGTTCCAATATTTATTAAATATCTTCTGTTCTGTTCTGTGCTGTTCTCCACTGCACAAGGCATGTCTGTGTCCCTAACTAATGTATCTTGTTACAGCATGCTAGAGCTATCTCATGCCCCTCCCACATGAATCAGAAAAAAGTTTGGGGTGGAGGTAGAGGTGAGTCTTACTCCAAAAAAAAACCTAATGCTGCCTCCCACTACTCAGGTTCCAGTTCTTGTACCACCCATTTAAGAAAGAAAATAGTACCCTGCAACCATTGACTAACATGAAAGCGTATTTATTTGAGGGCGGAAAACATTGCTTGGAGAGGGTAAGGCGGAGGAGACTATTTGAACCTTCAGTCAGTTCCACGTACAGAGAACATGACATCACTCCTTTTGTACATGCAATACTCCTGTAAGCTCCACCCAGAGCTGTAAAAACAGTTATGTAATTAAAACCAAAGGGTTGCTGGGTACCACCCACAGAAGCACCCCAAGGTATGGAACAATTGCATACTATGCTACTGCCAGTCCCTCACAGTCATCCGGTTCTTCTGAGGTTGAACCCGATGAGGGTAGTAAAGATGAAGATAATAAAGAGAATGATCAGGCAGCACAAGGTTTACTAAAGGGGATAGAAATTGCAGATGAGGAAGAAAGAGAAAGAAATGTGTTGGTTGCGGAGGAGGGTAGTGGGAATAAATCATAAGAGGAACAGTCCCAAGAAAAATCTGGGGGAAAAAAACTGAAAAAGTGACTGAGGTGCAGTGACTTCCTGGAAAAAAAATTAAAGAGATATCTTTTGTTTTGTCATACTTTTCCATTAGTGCTTCTAATGAGTTGCTGGCAACATGTGCTGTTTGTAAATGGCCAATCAGCAGGGGTAAAAAGAAAGGAGCTTTGGGAACCTCGGCACTGAAAAGGCACCTAGACAGATGTCATAACATTACTGAGAATTCCTGTCATGACACTCGAAGAGAAAGTGACAGTGATAGTTCACTACACTCAGGGGTAACTCTGATAGATGAAAGCAGTGGCAGCCCATGCAGCACTACAGCGTCACCTCCCTCACTTCCTCCCATTCAAGGGACTCCTATTGTTACTGAAAGTGACCATGTGTTCAAAAGCCCCCCTCCTTCAAGGAGACAGTTTGCTATCTCAGAGACATACAAACATAAAGCCAAATATGCCTCGACCCAACCTATTGCTGTTACAATAACCAAGAAAATTTCAGAAATGATAACTGTTGATTTGCTACCATATAACGTGGTTGAACATGTAGGATTCAGGTGGCTGCTTGAGTACCTCGAACCTCGATATAGTATACCATCAAGAAAATACTTCTCCTCAACAGGGATTCCAGAACTCTACGATGTATGTAAAAAATTGAGACGAGTTTTGTGCCGTGCTGTTGGGAGGGTGGTGCATCTCACAACAGATATCTGAACAAACTGTCAGCTTGAACCCTTCATGTTTGTCACTGCACATTGGGTATGTTTTGATAATTCTTCTGGGGACAGTGAAACACAGTTTGCTGTTCTGAGAATGTTTTATTTTCCTTCTGAACATACGTCATACAACATCAATGAAGAGCTCCAAAAACCAATACAGCAATGTTTCACTTCCCAGGGACTGTCGGTTGGCTATATAGTTGCAGATAATGGGCCCAACATCAGGAAGGACTTGGGGGGGGGGGCTTTGTTCTCATCCACTGCTCTGTGCATTGCTTAAATTTAGTAGTTCACAGTTTTCTTGATGAGGACAGGGACATTAAGGCTCTTGTTAGCAATGCTAAAAGAATATGCACTCACTTCAGTCACTCAGGCAAAGCCCATCACTTGTTTGAAAAAAATACAGCAGGATCACACTTTACCTTTGCACAGACTGATCCAAGACATTTCTGCTTGATGGAATTCCACCTTTCTCATGTTCCAAAGGCTGCTGGAACAAAAGAAAGCTGTCAGACAATACACCTTGGAAAATAAAATCCATGATGCAGACGTCTGTATTATTCCACCACAGTGGGCCATGCTGGAGTTTCTAATTTCATTCCTCCAGCCATTTGAGGAAATCACCAGAGAGGTGAGTGCAAACACAGCAACTCTGAGTCAGGTGATACCCCTAACAAAAATTTTAAAATTCAGGTTAAATCTGATTCGGGAAAAGTTATGGAATCAAGGCAGTTCTATCACACATGCTGCCAGTGGTGCTGCTGACACATAAAGGTTGACCCCCAGAATACGAGATCTAATGAGACTTATGATCAAAAAAGTTAGTGAAGATAATAAATTATGTAAAATGCTTCATTCTGAGTACTACATTAAAGCGACAAACTTGGACCCATGATACAAATTAAAGCAACTATTGAGTGATGATGACACTTCTTTTGAGTGTGCTGAACTTGTTGCTGCAAGTGTTAACATTAGACTGTTCTATGCTGCACATCTTTCAAGAGCTCAATTAAGTCAGCTCCTGCTTCCCATTTTGGTCCCTCACTGGCCATCTGTGTTGCTTGGCAATAAACCACTAGTCAATTACACTAAGTGCACCCCTCCCCCTGATTGGTGGTGGCAGCCCAATTTGGCGGGTTTTGGGGCTTTAAATCTACCACTTGAAAGACGCGGTGGCATCTTCAGTGGTGGCTCCTTGTGGTGAAGTGCGGCTAAGTGTGGAGTCTGAAGGAGTGTGGCAGGCTTCCACGACCCCACAGTATAACATCTCCAGCTGACCTGAGTGAAGTGAAGGAGTTCAACGGGCATGCTGTTAATCTCCGAATCTGTAGTACACCAGCAAGTTCTCTGCTGCTGAAGGAACATGAGTCTATAACAACAGCTTGCTCTGTCCTGATACTGCTGCCATTTGTGTGTAATTGGGCAACTGGTGTGCAAAAGCTGTTAATTATTTACAAGCTGCCAGAACTATGTTGAGCTTTGTGTGACTGCTGAAAATCGACTGTGCGCTGCATCTGTTTTAACTGCTGCCAGACCTCTACTGGAACTAGAAGGACTACTGCTATTTACTGTATGCCGCATTTGTGTGAAAGAACTGTAATCTGTTGTTGGAATGGAGCGTGCTGAACTTGTTGTTTCAAGTGTTTACGTTTTTAGACTGTTCTGTACTGTATGTCTTTCAAGAGCTCAATTAAGTCAGCTACTGCTTCCCTGTTTTGCTCACTCAATGGCCATCTGTGTTGCTTGGTAACAAACTACTAGCCAATTACACTAACCACACCATCTCCCCCAATTGGTGGTGGCAGCCCAATTTGGCAGGTTTTGGGGCTTTAAATCTCCTGCTTGAAAGACATGGTGGCATCTTCAGTGGTGGTTCCTTGCGGTGAAGTGCAGCTAAACATGGAGTCTGAGGGATCCGTGAGAGCCTGGGCCATGTTCCCTTGTCCAACATTGTTGTATGTGGTAAACAGCTACTTATTCTATGTAGAAAAATAACTAGGGGTTTTCCTACAGTGTCTTTTAATTGTGGGTTGTTGTTTAGTCTTTTGTTGCTAAATAATTTATTTGCTGGTTATGTTGATCATGAGTTGGTTGGGGGCAATGTGTGTTTTGATTATAACATGTCTTCACTGCTGTTAAATAGGGCCAATGTCATGCAAATGAGTGGTTTGTTTCTTTCATATGGGGCTGCTTTAAAGGAGTGTGGATTGTACTTGTTGCCAGGGTAAGTGTTTTACGCTCGAAATTGTATGTATGTATTTCACACAAACCCTAAAGTATTAGTGTTACTGCATTTAATTTTATTATCTGGCGATACTGAGTCTAACCCAGGACCTTTTGGACTTAACCCTGACCCTTGTGATAAAACATGGTATACCCTGTATGGGCTTAAGATCATGTATTTGAATGTCAGGAGCTTGTTTCCCAAGCTGTCTGAGGTGGAAGTTATTGCCCAAACATATAAGCCGGATGTTATTGTTCTGACAGAATCTTTGTTAAAACAGTCCATTCCAGATAAAGTGTGTAAAATCTCTGGATATAATACTGTCTGTGCAGACAGAGTGGTTAAAAAAAAGGGTGTGTGTGTGTGTGTTAGTTTTGTATAAAGAAAGTTTGGAAATGTATCTTTTGGATACTAGTGCAGATACTGATTCAGTTTTTGACTGGTTGTTATTAAGATTAATTTTGGGGGGTAAGTAATAAGTTACTTTGGGGTGTCTGTATAACCCACCTACATGAGGTTTAAATGGCCTGAGGGAATTTCTGGATATCTACTCTGGGTATTTGTCCTCATCTGACTTTGTTATGGTGAGAGACATACATTTGAATTGGCTTTTATCCTATAGTTTGGGATTAGATTCACTACTACAGGCATAAATTGACTCAGGTGGTTCAAGAGCCTACTAGGTTGAATTTACAAACAGGGTACCACTCTGTATTAGATTGGATTGTTACAAATAGGACGGATATTACTGTATGTCCTCAGTGGGGGTGCTTGCTGAATCCATCAGTGACCATCAAGCTGTTTGCTGTGTTCTGAATTTCAAAAGGGCTAAGTCCTCACCTAGGTTTGTTCAGTTTTGTAGTTTTAGGAAATTTGATTATGGAAAACTAATGCAGCGGCTTTCTTCAATTGATTGGTCTTTCTAGACTTAATTCCTTACCCAGACTGCACAGTAGATTATTTCTGTAATCAATTATTTCCAGTTCAAGTAATGTTTTTTCCTTTAAGTAGGATTAGAGTCCGGGGGACTTTTAACAAGTGTTTCACTGAGGATATGAAAGAATGGATTATTGCTAGGAATCTTGTGTGATCTAAATATAAACAATCCCCTTCTATTACTTTACTCAACATGTATTGTTATCTGAGGAATAAATCAGTTATTTAGTTAACTGTGCTAAAAAAGAATATTTCAAAAAACAACTCAGTGACAATTGGGCTGACCCTAAGAAATTTTGGGATTCTGTTAATACTTTAATTGTCCCAAAGGCGAAAGCTAATGTTGGTAAAATTGGTACCCCAGAGGGAATATTATCCGATCCTGTGACAATAGCAGAATTGTTTAATGTCAAATTTTCAGATCTTTCCAGTTATGATGCACTTTGCTAAATTCACGTAGTCACGAAAATGGGATTAAAGTTGTGCAGGGTAATAGGCCTTCTTTCTATGTTCGTAGGGTAACAAAATTTGATGTACTTAAGTTACTGCAGACTATCCCTAATGACTTTAGTGATGTGGTCAAGGTCTTGATGGCCAATTTTTAAACTTAATTGCCCCCCAAATTGCAGCCCCACTCTGTTAAGTCTTTAACTTATGTTTAATTTCTGGCCTGTTTCCGTCAACCTGGAAACTTGAAAAGGTGGTCCCAATTCCTAAGAAATCTCACTCTGACAGCCTTGATGATTATAGGCCGATATCTATTCTTAACCCTTTAAGTAAGTTCCTTGAAAAAATTGTTTCAAAGCAAATTTCTGAGTATTTAGAATCCTATGGTGTGTTGTGCCTGGAACAACATGATTTAAAAAAACAAACCATGGCACAGAGACTGCCTTGATGAGGTTCACGAATGCTGTCCTCCACGGCTTTGAAAAGGGCTTTTTAATGGGGGCGGTCTTCATGGACCAAGGCATTTGACCTTATAAATCATTCCTTACTGTGTCTTAAATCGGAACATCTTGGTTTTTCAGAAAACATTGTCGCTTGGTGTAGAGATTATTTAACTGATAGGTCTCAAGTCATTACCTTGGGGTCAGTGGCTTCGTCTGTCAAGCCTATTAATTCAGGTGTTCCACAAGGATCAATATTGGGACCCTTGTTATTTTCATTGTTTATTAATTCACTTCCCTCCATTTTTAAGTCAAGTCATTGTTCATTATATGCAAATGATCTTGTAATCTTTTCACAAGCAAAAACTGCATCTCAGATTATCTCATTGTTGAAACTGGAATTTCAAAATGCGTGTAGTTGTTTTTTTTTTTAATTGCTTGACTCTTAATGTTAAAAAAGCAAATCTATGATTTTGCAACTCCCCACTCCCTGAAAAGCAACCCCATTTTTTGGTTCACGATGATAAGGGAGCAGCAATAGAATTTATTCATGAATTTAAGTACTTGGGAGTCTTGTTGGATCCAGGTCTGAATTTTTCTCTTCAGATCAAAGCAGTCAGTAAAAAGGTCAATGGACTGCTTTTTAAGTTCAGGAAATATTTTACTTCTGAAAGCCATAGAGCAATTGTGATTGGGACACTTCTCCCACATTTGGACTAGGTAGTGAGTCTTTATTTTAGGTTATCAGTTATCAAGATATTGACAGTCACCTCTAATAATGTTCATCATTTCATTTTGGAGTCCTCAAATTGTCTTCATCATTGTCATTTTGTATGCCAGTTTGGGGTGACTGTCTTCATATTCCAGAATTACGTACTTCTTTGTCTGTCAAGTGTTTAAATCAGTTTTTTTGAATGCTGTTTATCCACTTGGGGACCAGGTTAAAATAAAAACCTCTATTTGTACCTTACATTCTTCAAATGCTATTCTTCTCCAAACTATTCCATATCATTCCAGAACTGGTTCTTGTTCTTTTTCAGTTGCTGCTCCCTTGTTCTGGAATTCATTACTGGTTGATCTTCATTCTTCTGGTTCATTGGATCAATTTAAGCAAAATTTTAAGTTGTATTTATTGTCTTTAGAAGTCTGTAGCTGTTTTGTTCAATTTTTATTTAATGTGTTATTCTTGTTTGTTTTTGTCACTTGTCTTTATTTATTGTTGGGTCGAGCCTGAAAATGGACTAGTTCCAGTGTTCTTACCCAGTTAACAAAATTTTAATTAAAACAAAAAACAAAACAAGAAATCATTGATGAGGTGCATGCTGACATGGAACAGAGCACAATGGCAACACATTCAGAATCTTCTTCATAACACAGCACAGCACAGCATCAGGTGGCCCATCCTCTAGTGTTACAGCATTTTCTCACTCTTCCTCTTTGGCCACTGCAGCAGGATCTTTTTCTTCACCACCATCCAAACATAGCACTGTTCCACAGTCACTTGGTTCAGCTTCATGTCTCTGGAGTCACTTACAAGATGTAATTGTAACATCTTCTTTATCTACTTCTGTTAACACAGCCTCAGCACAGACCATTGTTGAAATGTACCTGGCAGAGCCCAATATCAACTGGAATGCCGATCCTTTGAAATACTGGAAATCCAAACAACAACTTAGATTTTGAAAAACAGACCAATTCTCCTTTCCCGTCCTAGAAGCCAGGTCCTGGGTAGTCACAGTTTGTCGATCTTAGCACCGGGGAAAATGGAGCTCCTTGGTTTGGTGCAACAAAACAGAAAAAGGCCGGCCAGGATCCCTCTGGTTGAATGGAAAATGCTCGAGGATCTTGCAGCTGATCACCTTGATTGTAGTTCTACCCACCTGTCACCTTCAGCCGCTTCTTGCCCATTACAGAGCACCGTGGTAGAACAACACCAGACCCAGGAGTGGCTCCACAGCCCAGCTTCTCAAATGGGTTACAGGTGCACTAGCATCCCAGCAAACGCCGGTGACCTCCTGAGGCAGTGAGTCCCACATGGGAATGGTTAGCAAGTTCCCTCCCTGGCTCTGGGTGAGGACTCCATAATGGTGGGGGTCCTCCTGAAGTACCTGCACTGAGTTCTCAGCAGGAAAGGTTTGCAGGCAGTCACTCCAATAAAGTCCAGTGCCAATTTTAGTGGGTGCTAGCCTCTGTTCCAATAAGCACAGGTGCAATCCAGTGAGGGGAACCCAGGAACAACAGCCCCCTGCATACCAGTTCACACTTTCCAATTAAGCAGTGTCCACAATCTTTTCTTCAGCTGCAGCTGGGCCTCAGCTCTCAACCACTTTCACCAGTTCACTCAGGACACACACAGCCCCTGTCTAGCACCCCGACAACCAGAGATGCTCTGCCTCTTCAGGATTTCAATTATAGTCCCACACAAGCAAACGGCCTCTCAGCAATAATTTTTACACTCTGATAATCTGCACAGTCTTCTCGGTTAGTTCAGCTTCCCAGTGCAGTGTTTCTGCAGCATTTAGTTTTCTCCCAACAATAGCAGAGCAACTTCTCATTACCTGGAGAAACAGGTTCACTGTTCAGTCTCTTTCCTTCTTTATCCTTCACAATTCAGTCCTGCAACAAGCACCTGGAGAATCAGAATCATAACTCAATCTCTTTCCACTCTTTCCCCTTATAAATCAAATTCTGGCAACAGCAATCCTCAAATAGGGCCTGAGTAAGCCCCTGGAGTCCACAGTCCACTCTTATAGAATAGTCTTGACTCATACAGAGCCCAGGAACAGACTGAAGAAATCCCAGAAAGTCCACATTGGTTTAGCTGAAAACCCAGCATCCTGATTGGCTGATAGAGCCTATCACTATTTGATATTCATAGAGATCAATATTTCCTGCTCGTTTATTGGGGCGTGATCTAGGTGCCTGAATTAGTTCCCTCCTTTTCCTAGGAGTGCCTTTGTCCAAGTTTTGGGTGCCTAGATCACTGATTGACTGTAATATTGGGGTCAGGTGTCACAAACATGCCAGCTCCAATTTGTTTATATGGAGTCCCATACAGTTTAGTGCAGTTTCTTGCCTTTACAGGTCTGGTTCAGCCCAACACATTACTTTATTCAGACAAGCATCCCACTGGATTGTAGCCCCAAGTGTCCCCTTTTAAAAAAGCCCACTTATTAAGGGATAGCCCCTCTTATCCCTCTGTCTCTGTCCCCGCAGCTCTGTACCCCCAGGTGGTAGGCAGCAAACTCATTAATAGTCATGACCCCCGAGCAGCCCCGCTGTTCAATTTCTTGTTCTAGTGCAAGTACAGACTTCTGCCCGATCACCTTCAGGTCTCCGGTCCCCAGGGACACAAGGAGGGGCTCCGAGACCACAGTCAAATTCCCTGTTTTCAGAACACAACGGCAGTTGGCACATCAAATGCTAGAAGCACATGCATGAGTGTTGGCCAAAACAAACATGCCAGCAGCTCACGACCATGGACGTATGCGCAAAAAGGCAGAAAAGAGCATGCTGCCTGAGGAAAGAATGTGGGGGGAACCAGGAGAACCAGCAAAATGGGGAGGAAATGGGAAAACAGCAGGTAAGCCCCCAGAGGGGGGTTACACTGGAAAGCAGCTTGAGATGAGAAAAACAAAAGTAAACAGGCACTCATGATCAAAGTGTTACCCCTAGGTGGTGCTAGTCCTAGAATTACACCCCTGTCTTGCCTGGCCTAAACAAGGTTGAGGGGTCTGGTTTCTTAAACTCATTAAATGATTCTGTTTCCATGTTAATACATCATGCACAGTGCCTCCACTCAGGGTTTAACTTTAAAGTGGCCTAGATGTTACCTGGTACAACCCCCTGAGATGTTATACTACCCACTATTGCCTTTAGCCACTCCAACACCTGACCTAATATGCAGTTCCCCACATTTCTGGCAATTTGTAATTAAAGACTTTCTGTAATAGTATGCTCATGACACCGTATTGCAAAAACCAATAACAATAATATTTATTTAGGGGGCCTAGGAGATAGGAGTGGGAATGGAACAGAGGCTGTGCATTCACAATATTTACAATTCATTAGTTAGATTTGATTTGGTGCTGGTGAAACACTCCAGCTGGGTAAATCAGTACAAGTTAAATCACATTTCAGTGTTGTATTTTCCCCACCAAACATAGAGATAAACCAGAGCCCTGGCTATCTAACTAGCTGCATAAGACAGATCATTTTTAACAATACCCACACTGGTACCAGTATCCCAGATGTGTCTGAAACCCGACAGTCTCACATGATACCCTGGGTACCCAGTAACTGTAAAGTTCTCAGAACATGGTGCAGGCCTGATGGATGGTGCAGCTGTATGTAGACTGACATGGTTGGGGCCCTTAAGGGGATTAAGCATGTTAACTGTCAGTGGCAAGAATCACACTATTGAACTAGGTACAAGTCAGAATCGGTGGTGCAGGGGTTGCCCTGCATTGCTTGCAGTGAATGTCCTCTTTGGCTTAGACAAGTCAGAAACTAGTGCTCTCAGCAGTCCTGAACTCTGACTTCAAAGATCAAGACACAGGACAAAGCTAACAGCCAGGAACCAGCATCTGACTGCAAAGGGTCTTACAACTATTGAGATGAAAACTTGCATTTTAAACATCAAAGCCAGTGTCTCTTTAAGGCTGGAACACTTTGCTGGATGAACAGGAGGGAGCAGAGCCAGCACGCTTCAACCCCACGTATAGCTAGTACCGTGAATGGTGGCATGCTACCAGGCTGACTCCCATACCATTTTTGAGCTGAAACAGTTGCATTCAGTACATTTATTAGTCAGGCAATGCATTTGACCACATGTGGGGCTAAGATCACATTTATTTCAGACCAGACCATACTTAAGGCTGACAACTCACACTGGACCCCATGTTGTCCTGGACCGAACTTAAATTGTCTCATTGCCACTTGCAACACTTTTTTTCCAGGTTGAGCCTGTGTTAAGAATCACTGTCTCTGCGCAGAACCTTTGCTTGCTGGCAAAAACAGATGCAGCAAACTCTTTCAATGCAAACATGGATACTTGGCTCTATCTCTATTTACTTTAACTCCCTGGGCTCAACAATACTATGGTAATTTGCTTTAACTCACACTTTACTGCAGCACTTGGCAGTACTGATCTCTATAGCTGTCTAAGGTCAAAACATAACATGCAGTCCCTTGTGGTTCTTTGCTGGCACTTGTAGCTTCCACATTACACAGAACACACTGCTGGCCCACCAGGCACTGTCCAGAACATTCCGTGTGTTTAGGGAACTCCCATTCAGTCCTGTGGTATTGCTCAAGTCAGACACATTTGTACATTTTCACTTTAAACTCTTTTCTACTTATTAGCACATGTCCACCTATTCCAGGCATTGATCAGATGCAGCCTGCAGACACACACTCACAGTCACATTCCAGTTTGTTTTACTCACTCAGATTACTTAGCTGAGATGGTTTTCTCTCTTGTGGTCTTGGAATTCATCAGCACTCTCACTGCTGAGGCAGATTCAGCTCTCTCACAGCTGGCTTACGATCAAGTCACTGGCCCACATCTTTCCCTGATGTGGAAGGGAGGGCTAGCCCTGGAGGACACTCTGCTGACAGTCCCCAGGTGAGGAACTTCTGCTGTAGGCATCTGCTGATCTCTCCTCTCTGCAAGAGAGACTTTCTTTCCCTGATGGAGAGGCTTAAGCTGGATCACCATCATACCTCTCAACCTTTCCTCACCAAAATGTGCGACAAGATGTGTGACAAATGAGCAAAATGTGGGACATATCATCAAATACGGCACTGCAAGCTCAGAACACTATGGCTATCACTGCACTAGTGTTCATAATGTTTGCTGATAATTGAACACAATAGATAATTATGAATTTCTGCTTTAAAAACTCTGTGAGAAATGTGGACTATCACTACCTCGATGTGAGACAAAGGATTTCTGAGGGTTAAAATGAGTGACGTACCTCATAATGTGTGACAGTTGAGAGGTATGATCACCATACCCATTTACTTTGCTGGGGGCCTGGGCCCCCACCCCTTTGAGGGGGCTCCTGCTTGAATCTCCCTCTTGATCTCCCGCTCTGTGCTCGGCTAGAAGGCTGAAAACACAGTCTCTTATACGGCTCTCCTGAGGCTCTTGATTGGCTGAAGCATTTGGCTGCATAGCCTACGATTGGCTGGAGGGCCTGTCAGTCACAGAAATGAATTATGCATGACCCTCACTCAATGTACAGTTGGTCTGTTGTTTTGGCACCTGAAATTAGGTCCCTGTAATTCCCCAAGAGCACTTGATATTTTCCCATGACCTTTATTAAAAGTCCCACAGGTCCTGGCTTTGTTATCCTGGCTTTCCGATTGGCTGTGGCTGCTTGCAATGGCTGCTTAATCCACTGTCCTTTGAGCAGAATAACTACAGTCCTAAATCAAAATCCAGGCGCAGCCAGAAATAATTAAATAGTTGCCCCAATGCCCCACAGTCCATTAGCCCTGGTAGTATACTTACTGTTGCTGCAACGATTAGCTAAGCTTTTCAGTCCATAAGCCCGTCGCTGCTGCCAATATTTTACTTGGCAGATTTGCAGCAGGCAGACTGTCTTATCTGAGTCCCAACATTTGCCTGGTGCAGCCAGGAGCAAAGCATTTATTTATTTTAAATACTTTTCCCCCTGCAAGCATCTTCCCCCAAACATACATTTTAGTTACGATATTTATTTCACTTTTTTTTTCTTTTTCAGCTGCAGCCGAGAACTAACTGCCCCGAAGGCAGAACACCCTCATTAATATTCATATGGGTCAGGGTTCTGTGCTCATTAATATTCATGAGCCCCAATCCATGAGTTCCGCAAATCTGTTTATTTATTTGCCCAAGCAGGCTTTCAGGGCTGTCCTACTGGTCACTGGCTCCAAATTAGGTGACAGGGACACCAGGACCTCTGAACAATCCCCTGATCGATCACAAAGACTGTGGTTGGGAGATCAAAGGTGCCACTCACGCAATCCCTGACAGCACTGGAGTGCCCAAACAAGCAGCAGGGGATTGCGATTTAAGTTTCAGAGCCCCACAGGGCTGGAAGTTACAACAGGGCTATGGCACGGGCATGCAGGGGCACAGAAGGACCAAGAGGGACAGAAAAAAAAATTGCAGCCACTTCCTGGAGTGCCAGAAGAGCCTCTGAAATGGGAGCAGGAACTACAGGGCTGCAGGTAAGCCCCTGTTTTGGTGGGGGGGGTTACAAAAGGAGCGGGTGCTAGCAGAGGAAATGATAATCAAGACTACAACACATAATAAATCCCAGGTGGCATCAACTTAAATGCTATAAGTCCACCTCTCTCTCTCTCTCTCTCTTTCACCTGAGTGCTGCCTTAGTGTTGCAGTCTTGGGAAGCAGCTTGCCTACAGGCTATACACCATATTTTTTTTGTCCAAAGTTCAGAGACTGATTCATATTGGTTGCACAATCCTTTGGGCTGTGTACAAGCTGGAGCACCTTTGTTAGCAAAAGAGGGAGCCATCCTGTGGCAGCAGCTGACTTAAGCCACCTCCTGTGTCACCCCTGAAGTCTCTGCAGAGACAAAAGAAGAGAAAAAGTTCTCCCCAAGTGGTGAAAAGAAAGGTACCCATGTGGGGTGAAACTGAGCTTGCCCTTACAAACCCTTCGAGCTGCAGTGACTGCTGTGACACTGCCCAAAATGCAGGCAGTTGTGAACCAGCTATGATCGATGTAGCAACTGCATCCAGAGAGACCTAAATCATGAGTCAGATAGTTTTCCAGGGTCTGTGAGGTCTGCTAAATGCTAAGTATTCTATAAGGATTTCAGCACTACAGCCATCCTGTTTTTGAGCTAGTCAGTCAGCTAGGGCCTAGAGGGTGACAAGTCCTGAACTGTGCAGAGACTGCGTAGGTGTGCAGCACAGGCAGAAGCTTTATTATGGAACATCTGGGCTACAATTTTCTGTTTAATGTTTGAACTGTTGTGCATGCACCAATCCTCATCTACAACACTTGCCAGCATGCAACAATTTAGCACCATGGCACTCAGTAACTGTACAAAGGGAGCTGCAAGGTGTTGGTGGGTAAAGGTACTGTAATACTGGTGCACCAGCTAGCTAAATACATTGTGGGAGTGACGGTAGATGGCAGGGAAAGGTGGGGGATTACCATTGTTGTTTATCCCTCATTCCATAGAACCTTATTCTAGCCTTCCCTTACAAATATACTAACATACTAAAATGCCAGCAAAATAGGCCTAATGGTCTCTCGAGTCTGCTCGATTTTCAGCACCCGCACTGAGGGCCAATTTTGGTGTTCCCCCTCCACCTTGGGTTGTACCGTCCCCAGTCCCAGATGTTCCACCTGTATTGGGCCTGGTCAGATTTACTCTCCCCCTGTACCTGTCCCATCCCTTCCCCTCTTAAACCCATCCACAGTCCCCACCCCTACCAGCTACCTGGGCAGTGCATTCCATTGCTCCACCACCCTTTCAGCGAAATAACATCTCCTCCTCTCCTCTCTGAGCCTGACCCCTTCCAGCTTACACCCGTGACCTCTCATTGCCTCACCCTCCTTCCTTTGGAGCACCCTGACTGGGCCTCCCTTATTGATCCCTTTCATGTACTTAAAGGCCTCTATCATGTTCCTTCTGTCCCTCCTCTCCTCCAGGGTGTACATGTTGAGTTCATTGAGCCTCTCTTCATAGGTCCTCTCCCCCAGGCCCCAGATCATTTTGGTTGCCCTCCTTTGGACCCTCTCTAGGAGTGTAATGTCCCTTTTTAAATGTGGTCTCCAAAACTGCACAATATTCGAGGTGTGGACTAACCAAGCAGTTGTACAGTGGAAAGATCACTTCTCTTTTTCTGGAGGTAATCCCCCTGGCGATGCATCCCAGCATCCTATTTGCCCTAGCCGCTGCCCTCCTACAGGTCTCTGAGTTGTTCATTTTGACATCTAGGGCATACCCCTGGCCTGGATTTATGACTCCCAGGTGCAGAACCTTGCACTTCCCTGCACTGAATTTTATTTTCCATTTTCCCAACCACCTTTTCAGAGCCTCCAGGTCCTCCTGCAAGGCCACCCTCCCCTCCTCCTCATCCACCACTGCACCCAGCTTTGAGTAGTCTGCAAAGAGACTCACCTCACTCCTGATCCCCTTCCTGATGTCTGAGACATAGGCTTTGAACAGGAGTGGCCCCAGCACTGACCCCTGGGGAACCCCACTAGTAACCCACCTTGGGGATGAGGCTAACCCTCCAACCACCACCTTCTGAGTATGCTCAAAGAGCCAATTTCCTATCCATCTTAACAACTGTCTCCCTACCCCCATTTCCTTCAGCTTAGCCAGCTGGTCACTGCGGGGGACCAAATCAAATGCCTTGCTAAAGTCCAGAAAGAAGATGTACACTGGCCTACCCTTGTGGAGGGCCCCCGTCACCCAGTCATAGAACTCAACAAGGTTTGTCTGGCACGATCTTCCCATGACAAAGCCAATCTGCGTATTGTCCAAGTACCCAGTTTGCTCCAGTAACCCCCCCCCAGCCTTTCCTTGACAATACCCTCCAATACCCTCCATCACCTTGTCGACCACCGATGTAGGGCTAACGGGCCTGTAATTTCCTGCCTCCTCTCTTGATCCCCCCCTTGTGCATCGGCACGACATGGGCCACCCTGCAGTCTTGGGGCACCCACCCAGTCCTCAGAGAGATGTTGAAAAGCTCCGCTAGAGGGACTGCCAGGAGTCTTAACCTTTTGTTTGTACTTTAGTATTGCATATTGCTGCTTATTAGGTGGGGTACTGTTTATTCAGTGTGTTATAGTTCTGTGGGGTGACACCAAGTCAGACAGGGGAGTAGCTGTTCTTTTCTGACTTCTGAGTACCAGCAGGTATTTGCCAGTGGCCACTCCAGGTGGAGGCACCCTTCCATTTAAGCTAGCAATAACACATGACAGGGTGTGCATTATGGTAGATCTCAAGGTGCATTGTGAGGCACAAGGTTGCAGGCTGAGTGCCTTCCACCACCTGGGAAGTGTGGTGATCAACCATAATGCACACCCTGGAGTGTGTTATTGTGCTTATAAAATGTTTTTTAAGATATGTTAATTAATTCAAATAATCATGATTAAATAAAAAATACAAAATGTATGTAAAACATTGCTCAGGTAGTTCCCTCTGCCTACTAGAACTACCTTGTTTTTTGCTTTTGCTTTAGGAAGTTTAGGAAGTTTCTCCAAATGAGACTGCCATACTTTGTAGTTTATGCTCCTTGACTGGGACAGGTGAGGCAATCACTTCCATCCTGCACTGCCACCCCCTCCCACTGTCCCAGTCATCCCAGGACTTACCAGCTGGCTCAACCCCCCCCCCCCACAGCTTTCTCTCCATGGTGTGGTCAAGAGGGGAAGGGCCATCCTCCCTCCAATACCTCTAACTGTCCCAGATTTCCTGGGACTTCTCGAATTGAGACTCCCTGTCCCAAACTCCCAACTTAATTGCTTCTATTACAGATTTTTAGAATGCCAGTGTAAGATAGCAGACCACTTTAACCCTTACGCTACCAACAGAATTAGCAAGTATAGGAATTCTGGACTGATATATCAGTCAGCAACACAGCAAGGGTTAAACTGGCCAAAGCAGACAAAAGCAGTCTGTAGGAGACAACCTTCCCCCAGCATTCCACAGGCTTCTCTGTTTCTCTGATATGAGAGAGAGAGAGAGAGAGAGGCACACACACACACACACTGCATTCCTGTTCAGTTAAGTCTGGAAATTAATAACACTGGATTCTTAAAAGCCTGGAAATTAACTTAACACTGGATCCTAAAAAAATGATTTCTCTAGCAGTGCCCATGTCACACTTTGGTTTCAAGTAGGTAAATGAACAGAAATGTCAACAGAAAGAAGATGCAAAACATTTACCTGTGTTTTTTTTATTGTGCCATTTGGTGGTATGCAGCTGAATTTGACATTTTAAAAAGCATAAACTAAATGGACGTTACATATGTTTTAGTGTACTACATCATGTGATGTACATGTCATGCGATGGCATGGTACCACGCTGAATAAAATGTGGTGTCCCTGATTTGGGTCATTTGGCCCTGATTTTTGAGGGACATATCCCTGATTTTGGTCCTAGCAGGTTGAGAGGTATGCCTCCCCCTCTGAGGCACACACATCTAGTCTCGGCTGTCAGCATCCTGGTGATGGGGCAGGTGAGAGTTTGGTTGCTAGGGCTTCATGAATGCTTGCCATGCCACCATTTTCCTTCTGTTTTCTTCACAGGTCCCCTTGCTGGGGCATGCACATCGGTGTGCACATGTAGAGATAAGTGCATGCCGCGGCTGCCACCTGGTGGCACTTTTTCAACAGAGCCAGCAGTCCTTCCTCCCTGGGAGAGGAGAGTAATCCCTCCGACTCTCAGTCCTCTCCCTCTCTGGCTGACCTCCAGTGTCCCTGTCCTTGTTCCTGAATATGGGTTGCTGGTGTGTAGTGGGCTGTGGTGACCACCGCTTCAACCCTCAGTGCCATCGGGCTGGCAGACAGTTCCAGTGGTTTTTCATGCTTTACAGGTAGTCCTCTGCCCCTTTCTTTACACACAGACACACACTCTACAAGAAAGCATTGCAGGTGTGTTGTGTTGTTGTGTTATATTTGTGAAGCTTTCTTCTGAATTATGCAGAGGAGTGGGATAGGGATTGTGAGTGAAAGTGAAAACATGATTGCTGCTTGGATCTTTCAGCAGTCCCTGCTCCTGTCTTTCAGGGATTGCTGCTTGCAGGTTTCAAATAGGGAATGAAAAAGAAAAAGAAAATACTAAAATGTTCTGCATCTGTTAGTGGGAAAAAAGGCGATTTGAGAAGAAAAGGAGTTAGGTATGTTAGGTATGTTATTTTTGTGTGCGGAATGCATGTTTGAACACAACTTGGTAGTCACATCATGTTGCCGTTAGTGAGGGGAAAACATGGCTGTCAGAAATTTTTAGAGCGGTTCAGCTGTGTAGGGATATGTTTAGAGGCAATGTCAATGTATGGTCATGTGACTAGTCTTAGCCTATTAGGTTGTTGGATTGCATCTTGCTATTTTATAAACTTACGTAAACCAACCTATAACACAACAACCCAGACCAGCTCCTTGGAGGTGGGTTTAGAGTAGTGGCCCCAAAGAACCCGGATATACTGCACATAAAATTGACAGAACATAGTGTTAAGCTGGACCAGCAGAGATTCAAGGTGATTGGTCGCTTCCCTCATTTAACTTTTCAAACAGACCATAAAATAGGATGTCATCACCAACAGGCACATTCACCAAGCTTTTGTTTTCAGACAATGAGGCCTGTGTTGTGTTCAACCTTCATCTAGACACTGCACAGAGTGACACTCAAAGTAGTTTTTGGTGGCTAGGCCTGGTAACATGCTGAAAGCAGTACTGTTTGCTTCAGCAGCAACCTAAGTTTGGCAACAGACTTGGAGCACGAGGGGTGAGCTGGGGAGAGAAGAACTGAGCATCCATGTGGATGCTCTGCTCTTCTGAGAAGGGAGGGCAGTGAGCTCCACTCCCCTATTGCAGCCTGAGAACTCCTTGGGTGGCAGTGCATCAGGTAGCCAGTCAGAGGAAGGGGAGACATCACCTGACATTAGCAGGAGCATGTGCCCATGCCTTCCATCCTTGCAGGTGTGTTCCAGGAGATGAGACCTGGGAGCAAAAGAAGGATAACATCCAGCCATATCAGGATAAAGACCAGACCCACACAGGCCCCACATTGCTGACCATAGTGCCCGCCTCCTCAGATATAGACAGTGGAGGGGTCTTGCTATTTCTAATCAATGAGACCCTTCTGATGGGGGCACTCCATGAAAAACCTGAAGTGGGGTGACTAATGGAAAAGGTGGTTGATGGGGCTGGGGGCAATTCAAAGGGGTCAGGCTGGAAGTCAGATGGAGTAATACAGAATGGAAAAAGTGATTCTTGTTTAGCCCCTGTTGCAATTGTTGGTAACCCTGGTACCCTTACTTCCAAACTCGACTGGAATATTGGTACCCTAGCTACCCCTGCATCCAACTCCACTGTATCTGTTTGTACTCCTTCCACCCCTGCTTCCAACACCCACTGGCCCCAGTAATACCACTGCTACACCTGATGCCAACCCCACTGGATCAGTTGATGCCACTACTACCCCTACGGAGAACCCCACTGGATCATTTGGGTACCACTGCTATCCCTACTGACAACTCCACTGGATCAGTTGATACCACTACTACCCCTACGGAGAACCCCACTGGATCATTTGGGTACCACTGCTATCCCTACTGCCAACCCCACTGGATCTGCTGGTACCACTGCAATATGTTAAGCACCCAGTGTGTGTGTGTGTGTGTGTGTGTGTGTGAGTGTGTATACCAAAACATAAAGAAGAGTCAGGATCATTTGGGATTCCCGGTCACAATAAATCCTTGGCTGGATGTGGATCATTGCCCTGTTCCTAGACCACATGACCAGTTGTTATGCTAGCTGGAAGAGACAATTCACAAAGCTATACCCTTGTCACAGACTTATCATTAAGTGGCACTGCAGGCGTTGTGTATCACTACAGCTGAAATAGCAAATTAAACTGAGAATGATCCAGTGTTCTAAAAAAGCAATACTGGTCTTACTTTACAAACTACCAGCGTATAACGTTTTTTGTAAATTCTCACCCACCATCCATTTCAGCCATGGCTTACACAAAAATAATCAATTTACAATGCTTTCCACCTTTATTAGTGCCTTTTATGGTACCTTAGGTAGGAAGGCCTCATTCACGACACAACCGAGTTTGAATGTTCTACCGGTGCCACATATTGTATGGTACTCACAAATCCACAGCAGAGGTTTGATAGTGGTCTCATCTCCCAACAATACTTTCTCCAACTACAATCCCACTAAATAACAGTTCTTACCTCATCCATCATAACTGTTAAAACACCAGCTGCCACACTGAGAGAGAAAAAGAAGAAAATGACAATTAAGAAAGAAAATGTAAAAATAAATGGGCAAAGCAGTGTTTCCTACACAGTCTTGTGCGGTTCTCTTTATCTCACTTACATGAAACAGTGGGTTCAATTTTCAAAGTCCCACTGGAGCCACGCACAATGTGCCAAACACCCAACTGCAGCCACCTCTGGTGCACCGGGGACCTGTGACTGATTTTGTTATATGGGGGGACCCGGTGCCAAAGTCCCCTAGTTTGCTGCAAGTGGTCCCATGTACCAAAAAGATTGCATGTTGGAGGGAATTGATGGAGACAGCCATCCCCCCTCATGGCGGATGCCAAGCCGGCACTGGGACCCGGACTGGGTGCCATGATGTAGGTCCCATGTGGACAACAGGTGGACTTGAGTGTGAGCAGCCCAGAGAGTGTGTCAAGAGGAGTTGCACTGTATACATGACATGCCTGTACACATGGGTGCCTTAGACACCTGTGAATGGTCATGGTTACTACCACACCTCGGGTTCCATGTGTCCACACCGCAGTCCCAGAGTGGGACCCAAGTGATGCCACATGTTGGACAGCCAGCTGCTCCCCCATGACTGCTGCAGATCACTAAAAGCCTTTGTGACTTTCACACTCCAGCCACTGCATCTGCTGTTCACTACAGTGGCATGCCATGGAGAGCTGTGCCGCCCATTGCAAAATGTGATGTACACCACTGTACCTGCTCTGGGGACATTGCCATTGATCACCTTTCACAGTGCCTGTGTGTCCTGTGTAGTTCCAGTGTATGAATAGGTACCTGTGATGGTGAATGCTTTGTTCTGCTGTATGGACTCCATCCCATGTATATGTCCCTGCTGTAACTGGAGTATACAGGACAATAGTAATAATATTACAGATATCCTATTGGTACATGGTAATAGGCTTATGGGATGTGTCAGTACCTATTTGGTAACTCATAGGGTTAATGGCCTCCATAGGCATTGTTCGAGATGGAATTGCTGCCACCGTCATGGCCCACAGAACCCGAGGAACTGTCGGCATGAGTACAGGAGGCTGTAATATGTTACAGGTTGCAATGTTGTCACCTAATTTGTCCCTTGTATATCCCTAGGTAGTCTCAGACAGAGAAATGGACACTGTCAGGATTAGTTCCTGTAAACAAAACAATGTCTACTGTACTCAGCTGTATGGTACCCTCCAGTTGGTGGGTACAACAAGCTTCCAGAATGTCCCCTGTAATACAGTTATTAGGTGTCATAACACCAACTGGTGTATGGAATTGTATACATCTCTGGGCAGTGGCATACATTATGTTGTCCATGGCATTTCCATATCTGGGGATGTAACAGATCATCAGAATATGCTGCATATCTAGCATGCTTACACTGCCCTATTGTGGTATCACAAACATCAGTCATCAATATGCCCCCTCCAGGATACCTATATAGCAGCTCTGTACTGATCCCCTCCAATGCATATCACATGGAACAAACATGGTATGTCGAGGCAGTGGGAGATGCCTACACCAACACTCAACTTGTGATGTTCCTCCTACCATACTACACAGAAACATTCCCAGACACATTCCAAGGTATGTGTCATGCCCTTCACATCTCCCATGTGCATCACTGTCGTCATCTCACTGTGTTCCTCTAGTGCCCAGCTGGCCCACACAGAGTGCAGTTACTGCCGATGCCACACACCGCTCCTTCCACTGAAAGTGCCCCTGTGGCTTGGTGCAGCCATCATACACCTGTGGCACCTACTTGCATTGGATCACTGCTGCACTCTCCGGCACCCCCCTGCCATATCTAGGGCAAGGCTCACTTTCACAGCTGCAACCCCTTGTACACCTGGACTGGCATGCGAGGTGTAACAGTATTAACATTTTAGGCATCCCAGACGGAATAGAAAAAACAACTGGTTAACATTTATAGTACACTGGCTAACTAAATGACTAATTCAAAACTGCCTGAAGATTTGGTTGAACTAGACGGTGCACAGAGATTACCTGCAAGATCTCATGCATCCCTTCCAAGATATCTTTGTATCTGTTCCTTGGCACCCTTTGCACCGCTACCCAAGTCACGCTGGCACTTGAAGGTGTTCGTACTGCCTGCCAGTGCTGATGGCCATCCAGCAGCTAGGGCCAGAGATGGCACATGGGGCATTGGACCAGCTCTGGCTGGTCTAACCCCTGACATGCTCTGCGGCCATTGTGGGGCTTTGAAAATTCTGATTTAGGGGATGCTGCAGTGCTGTCCTGGCAGAAGCGCCCTTCAGCTATGGTGCAGCCAGGCATCCACCACAAGCACAGTGCAAGCTGGTATAGGTGGTCCCCCAACTGGCACAGGCTATGCTAGAAAAAGGGAATGATGCAAGGTATGGCACAGTGAGTCCCTTGTGTCATTTCTTTTTGATGCATGCACCTTGCGTCATTCCTGACACTTTGAAAATCAGTCCCAGTATTTCTCAGTGTTTCTGTTTCCTGATGTCACACTTCTCTCTGGCTCTCTCAGTATCACAGAACTCAAAGAAACACTGAATGTTTTACATGGGAGGGAGAGAAGTCACAGGGCATAGCTGACAGAGACACATGCTACTGTTCTGAATGGGACCTTTTTTCAATTTTCAAACAAACAACTCAGGATCAAATATTTATATTGTTTTATAATCTAAAGAAATACATAATCCATTTTGCATTTTTTATTTACATGTAGCCAATTTTATAAGTGCAATAAGACATGGCAGGTTTTTTTTCTGAACCACACTTCCAGGTGATTGAAGACACTCAGCGGAGGTGCCTCACAATGCACCTGGGCATGTGGTTCAAGGAAAGAAACCCACACCCTGATGTGTGTTATTGCTTACTTAAACACTATACACTTACTGAGTGAGTCAGATGTAGAAGATGTTATATATATATATATATATATATATATAGTGATTGGTAAATGGCAAATGTTTCAGGAAATGAAAATGTGGGATGAGGACACACGGGCTCCTTCTGAAATGGCTAAGAAATGGCTCTACCAAATGATGACAAGAAGGCTTTTCTTGACTATATCAAGCAGTCTTAAAAATGTTGTTCTCTGTATGTAGTGTGTTGCTTCATAAAATAATATAAGAATCATCTTTTGAAAGAATGGCTTACATTTTTTTCATAAACAACAGGCATCAGTCGCTTTTTGTCCCCAGTGAAAGGATACAATGAGAATACAAGTCCTTCTAATGTCTCTAAACCTTTGAGTGAGTGTGTAGCTCTAGAATCCATTTTACCATTGACATGAGGCAGTATAGCGTAGTGATTAAGAGCACTGAGCTACAAACGTGGGTTTGAATCCCACAGCCACCACTTGCATACTGTGTGACCATGAGCAAGTCACTTAGCTTCCCTGTGGTCCCGGGATGCACTAAACAAGCCTTGGCTTCATGTATCTTTTCTGGCCAAAATATGGTAAAATAAATAAATAAAATAAAAAATAAAACATCTGCACACCAGGTATTGTATGTTATTCCTTATCCATTGCAACACAGAAATGTGAGCTTTCAACTGGTGTGTCTCAGCATGCCATCTCACAATTTGTAGTATGCAGTAGGCCCATAAAGCTATATAAATTCTTGAACTACAGTCCCAAATTCAGGGGTGGTTGAGTTCATGGTCATTGGGGTGTCAATCTGATACACATTTTTTTCTTGGTGCATTGTCTTAATTTGATAGTGCAGGAATGTTTGAAGAATAAAAAAATGTAGATGAAATGCTAGTTTCTGCACCCAAAATTGCAACTCACTTTAGCAGATATTTTAAAGAACTTCACCTTTTAAAGGGAACTGCAGCAAAAAATAATTAATCACATCCCCAGTTAGAACAGTAAGTAGTGACCTAGGACCTGTTTAAAAGGGCCTGGCATGGTCCAGGGGCAAAGCCCCTATGTACAACTTGCTGGTGAAAAATTATATTTTTTAGCTGTTTATGTGCAAAGGGAGCATTTTTCAGTTCCAATTTTTTTTTTATGGTTTGGTTTACAAATCTGTAATTGAACTAGTTGGTCAACTGCTCTAGCATGTCCCAGAATCGCCATGCAGCTGACGTGAGTAATGGGCTGGAGTTATAAGAGATTCAGTTGCCAGTACTGTATTACAGTAAGTCATTTTTCACAGCTGAGATCCACCTGTTGCCAGTGCTGCTGTATTTGTATTTCCAAGGCTACATACAGGTGTGCTCACATGTATTTAGCTGTGGAAGTACAACATGATCGGTGACCAAGTGGTTGGTTCAGAAACCTGACTGCAAAGTAAACTATGTGACTTCAGGCAATGGGGCACTTGAGTCTGTGCAACCTAAACCTGTGCTGTTTTAGTATAAAAATGATTTATATGTGAAATGTAACATAGATTTTGAATATTAAGATGTGAATGCTTGATTTCCTTCCTGGGACAGCACTATTACATTGTTTCTCCTTTCTCTTTGACCACTGCTGTATGGGGGCCTTTACTCTTATTTTCACACGTGCAAGGAAAATACATTTAAAAATGTTTTCTGTGGATTCCACCCCTTTGTATCACATTTCGAGCTACATTTAGCATCATAGACATTTGCCTGTCTGTTTGGAAGAATCACCATTGTGCTGTCCCTATTCTAGCATCCACCCCTGTTGTGATGACAGCTTTTTATCTGTCTATTTTCACTTGGCACTGTACACTTTTAACACTGTACACTTATCCACAGCGCGTGTATTAAAGTGTTTGTTGTCATTTATTGTTTTACACACTGTCCCAGCCTCCCTTTCCTCCCTTCTTTCCCTACTCTCATTTTCCCTCACAGAGTGATTCTTTTGCACAGTTCCAATTGAGCTTTTTGTCTAAATTGTATGTAATTGTAAAACTATTTTTAGTATTGTTCATGATGTAGTACTTATGTCTTTTTTTTTTGTATTATCTTAGGTGTATGTTTTTTATTCTGTCTTGACTTGGACACCTTTGGGGGAAAAAAAGCATTTAGCTCAAAGGTTTTTCAAATATTTTAAATTAAATTAAACTAAACTAAATAAATTAATGAATTACATAAAACTGTGCCCCTTAGTTGGATATCAAAAGAAGTGGGTAATCTTTGGTGCTCCACCCCCTGAAGAAGTGCTGGCACAGTGTATAACCTTGAGGAGCCTGCATACTTTCAGTGCGAGCTGTATGTAACTTACATCACACCAGTTTTGTGTATTTTTGCATTTTGCACCTCTTGATGTGAATAAAGTAAGTGAAAACCTCTTACTCCACTTGTGAGTGCACTGTTCTTGCTGTTGTATCTCTATGCAATTATCTGCACCGTTCTTCCTGTTGTATCTCTATGCAATTATCTGTTCTTAGCCTTGGAAATACAACAGGACTGGCAACCACGTGCTTGGTCAGAAACATGACTGCAAAGGTGCCAATAGATTATGTTCCTGCAGGCAGTGGGATACTTTAGTCTGTGCAAACCATTCCAGCATTTCAGGGAAAGCAGAGAGAAAAGAGATAGACCTGTACTGGTTGATGTATGCTTGATTCTTTTCTTGTGTAGTGGGACCACTGTAGCATAGTTCTTAGATGGATGGGTGGGGTGAGGGGGGCATTTCCAGGCTGAGGAACAGGCTGAACATTTTTGTCATGGGTTTGGTGGTAACAAGGGCCACTGGTCTGATTAGCTTTGGCTCAGGTTCTAAGATTTTTTGTTTATTTGGCATAAGGCTTTATTAGCCTCATCTTTGGCAAAGGCATTTACTTAGTAACCTTGCTTGAGAAAAAAGCTTTCCACTTGGAAACACCAGAGTTTTTGTCCATTATGGTCTCCATGCAAAGAACCTTCTTTGGCAGTCAGTTTAGACAAAACCTATTCTGTTTTCCTGTGGAGTTTGACTGCTCTTGAGTTTTGTTTGTTGATGTGTTGTGTTTTGAGCTGCTGCACCTGTCTAGTAGTGTGCACAAGTCTCTTTCTAGTAGTGTGCACTAGTCTCTGTCTAGTAGTGTGCACAAGTCTCTGTCTAGTCATGGACTAAGAAAGGCCTGGAGAGCAAGACCCACCTTGATTCTACCTTGGTGCACCCAAACAGCACAGTGGTTGAATACATAGCTCATCACCTGAAAATACAGTTATACTCAGTCTTACTTCTATTAACCTCAAGTAAGGATCCTGGATCCCAGAACCCTGAATTCTGACTGAGGTGCATTATCAGAAATGCAGGGTGCCCACTGATGCACTAGGGGGTGATACCATTGATAGGAAATTATTATCCATAGATTGTATGAACTGACATACCCGATCACAAAAATGTTTAACTTCTCCTTGTGGTACTTCCAGATCCCTGAAAAATGGAAAGCAGCATTGGTAATGCCTCTTCTCAAGAGTGGTAACAGAACAAATATAGCAAACTACAGGCTGATCTCAGTCCTCTCCCCACTGTCCAAGGTGCTCAGGAGGGTTGTAAATGACCAAAGTATCTGCTACCTAGATAATATATGATTTTCAATGTATCTAACAACACGTCATCAGGAAATTACAAAGTACCAATATGGCTTTGATTGAATACGCTAGCTTCCTTCACTAAGATTTGGACAGTAGAGATATGGTTGGTGCAATCTACATTGACCTGATGAAGGGTTTTGAGCTCATCAACCATAAACTCCTGCTAGAAAAATTAGTGAACCTGGGTCTGTCTATGGACATTGTCTCCTGATTTGAAAGCTACCCAACCAAGCAAACCCAAAAGGTACAAATTGGGGGTCTGACCTCAGTGAACAGCACTGTCTTGTTGGGGTGCCTCAAGTCTCCATTCTGGGTCGCTTAATATTTGGCCTGTTTATAAATCACTTGCTTGAACCTGTCTTTCTGCCAAAGTTCTTTTGTATGCAAATGATGCAGTAGTTTTTGCAAGACACCCCAGCAAAGACAGTCTGTCTCAAGTCTTACAACATAACTTTGAATCTGTGGAAAAATGATTCTCCAATAATAGTCTGGCACTTTACTACAAGAAAACCAAGACTATGCTTTTCAGCAACTCATATCAGAAGAACAGAGTCTTCTCCTTGGATATCCACAGTGCCATGGGATCAAAATGGGAGCAAGTAGAAGCCTTTAAATATCTAGGGCTCTACCTGGATGATACATTCTCCATTCCCCCATGTAGAAAACCTGGTTAAGACATTTAACTGTAGGTTGGGTGCACTGTTCCACAACCAGAATAACTTCACCCTGGAGGAAGCAAGGTGTCTGCCTATTTGTGTCAGGTTCCATTTTAATGCTTATTGATTATGGCCTTGTCATCTACTCTAGTGCATCTGATGCAGTATTGGATAGTGTCAAGGTAATTTCTAACAAAGCCAGCAGATTTGTACTAGGCATATACAAGTTTACCCACAGCTGTGGCCTATATACATGTACCAGCTGGTCACCTCTAACCAGCAGAATGAAGTTTCAGTCCTGCATGGTAGGGCAAAAAGCCCTGCTGAGTCTTACCCCCCAACTTAAAAAGCTGCCTCAGTTTTGTAGACAATCAATACCACACCAGGAGTATGACCAAAAATGGGCTAGTGAAGCCGACTGACTGAATGATCTACCTGAAACACTTTCCGCGATGTTTAACTTGAACTGGTTTAAAAGCTCATTACATGCATTACTTCTTGAACAAGCCTGCTGTAATTTTTGTATAATCAATCTGCACTTTGTTCTGCATTATGTACTGTGTATTATGTGTAACCCCCCTGCAAATGGGGGGTTCCCAAAAGACTTCCAGGAGCTTGCTTGAATGCTCCAAGCCTGAATGGTGTTTGGCGTTTAAGCCATTTATCAGTGAGTGTTTTTAGAACCTCTGGTACTGTCTCTTTAAGAGCTGTCTGCTTGCAGACATAATTAGTTTGTATGGGGGGACTGTGTGCTTCTCTGTTTGAGTACCACTCGAACTGCTGCCAATTTACTCCATTTTTGCAGTCACTAGGAGTGCAAAGGGAACCTATCTGAAAGATGTAACTGTTTGCCAGAAATTATTTAGAGTAATAATGAAATTACAGTTTGTCTAACCTGCTTTCTTTGCAGTCAGAACTGTGTCTGCTAGTTCCCCATTCTAGTTTTGAACTGCTGAACTGGACCAATCAGTGTGGGGTAGCTAGCTTTAAAATGGTGCCTTGGACGAATCAGAACTTGACTCATAATCTGAGCCAGCCACAAGAGGATTGTATGGGCAGTGACTCTGGGAGATGTAGTTTAGACTTCAGTGCCTTTTGGACCAACAGCAGCAGTCTATTGTGAGTGACAGCCAATCCAGTCAAGAACTGGGAGGAACTCAAAGGAAGTGCCGGTTTTGTCAGTTGGAGTTTCAGTTGAGCTTTGGCAGTGAAGAAGGAAGGAGCCCTGTGCTTTTTCAGTGTGCAGTTTTAGTCAAAACGTGTAAGGCCCAGAGTTCGGTCTGCAGCTTGTGTAACAGCTTGTTAGACTGAATCCGTCCTGTGAAGAGAATCAAAGGATATCTGAAGAGTAAAACCAGGCTCACCCTGTAGAAGACTGGAGGAATTGCTGAAAATTGCACTCGGTCTGTCAGGAACTGAATCTGCTGTGTGTTCTCCCGGGTATTGTGCAGTAATTGCGATTGGGATACAGATGCAGCCTGCCTGGTATAGTGCTTTCTTTTATATAAATGTGTGAAGAGGTTTGTGTACCTCAAGTGAGCCCTGCTGACATTGAAGGACCCTATCTTATTTGGAGGTCGTGAGTACTAATTCAGGGTCGCTCCCTGTTGAATTGCCACATTAAATCCAAATGGAATTACTGTACTGCTGACTGTTTAATTTTCCTTTTCTCTGTGAAAGGGCCCTACCAGCTGCCACGGTTTGGACTAGCCACTAGGGCTTGGGTACCCAGGGACAGTAACTGATAGGGATAGGCCTGTGCACAGAGCCATAGGTAGATTATTAGAGTGATAAGCTAATTAACCTGATTTCCCTGTCCTTGTTATATCCCCTAAATAAATCAGAGCTGCTTGTTTCAGCAAAGTTATACTGCCTGAGGTATTTGTCTATGTTAAAGTACTGTACTGTGATTGTTGCACTGTATCTCATTTCACAGGAGGTCCCAGTGCCGGAACCAGTCCTGGGGTAAGTGTATACTGTGAAGGTAATTCTGATATATTGTGTGGGCCACTAGTGGGAAGAAAGGGGTTGCAGTGTCCCAGAGGGCTGTGACCAAGTTAGTTTAACTATTGCAAACCCTGACCTCTGGGTGGAGGCACCCGCCATTGGATCCAGGCCCCTCAACCTGTTAGTGGCAAATCAGGCAGGGTAGTAGCCCTGGGATAAGCGCCATCTAGGGTTACATCTTGGAGGCTCACCGCTGGGATTGTGTGTCCTCTAGTGGCCATATTTACGAACCACTGTTAAGAAAAATGGGTACCCGACAGAAGTGGCTGTCACCGCTGGTGGAGTGGGTGTACTGGGAGGAGATCGAACCTCAAAATGCTATGCTTATCCTGGACATCCCCCTGGGTATCAATACGGACACTGTGCAGGGAGTACTTTCCAAGGTGGAAGGTTTACAAAACCCTGTGGTGGTGGGTCGGCATGCTAATCTGCTCACCCACACTTTCCTGGCCCTAGTAGAGTTTAGGGATCCCATAGATAGCTCCAAAGTGCCACAGACCATTACCCCAGAGGGAGCCCTCACTGC
Source organism: Neoceratodus forsteri (assembly GCA_016271365.2). Lineage (NCBI taxonomy): Eukaryota > Metazoa > Chordata > Ceratodontiformes > Ceratodontidae > Neoceratodus > Neoceratodus forsteri. The sequence goes on from CM057456.1 coordinate 1,264,035,384, forward strand.
TTGGAGAGTGATAACTAAGGACAGTAAAGACCCGGGGGGGAATCAGCCCCCACCACTATCTGAAACTTTTGAGGAGAAATTTGCTAAATGGTTGCTGGGAGAAGGAAAACTGTGGAGGACTTGAAGAAACTATTCTTGCCACCTGGGGTGTTCCTCCCCAACACCCTCTCCTGCTCCAGTGCCCGTAATGGTGGCTGAACCAATGCAGACTCCTATTTCTGCACCTGCCATTAGTCACACTCTACGAAGGTTGAGGATCTTCTCTGGCACCTCCCCACCCCCAAGGGAGGATGACTGGGAGACCTGGAAAGACTATGTTGCCCCAAGTGCTAGAATGGCAATGCTCGGAAGGCGCGTAAAGAGGGTTAGTGAGAGCCTCCGAGGTCCTCGCCCTGGCTACCATCCGTGCTAAACGGGCCAGTAACCCTGAAGCGACTGCACAGGCCTATCTTGAGGCCTTGGAGAATGTGTATGGGAGCCCAGATTCTGATGAGGACCTATGGTGGAGAGTAAGAAATGCACAACAGTACCAAGGGAGTTGTTGTCTGTGTATGTGTCTCGGCTGGAAAATTGTTGCAAGAATGCCTCAGAAAGGGTAGTTTGCCAGCGATTGAAGTGGACCGAACCAGACTGGACAGAATCCTTAAGTCTGCCCCTTCTCAGAACTGCTGTTGCTTCAGTTACGCCTGGCAAATCGACTGGAATCCCACCCTCCTATGATGAGTTAATGAGAGAAATTCGAGGAGTTGAGAAAAGGCGACCTCGGGAGGACCTGCACCAACAGCTGTGGCTACGACCCGAGTGACTGAGGTGACCCATCAAGTGAAGTTCAGGGCAGAGGTTGACAGTCAATGAGTGCTCTGACAAGGAAAAAGATATGTCACAATGGGGCGAACTGTTGAGAGATCCGGAATTCAAAAACAGTCCCTTTATGAAGGCCACGCCTGCAAGTATGGGCCCTGACCTATATCCGACTGCATCTGCTATGGGGTGGGGTACCCACCCATGTATCTCCTGCTGATAACAGCTCGAACTCGATTCCTTGACCATGGAAGTGGAGAAACTGACGAGATGTCTCCAAATGCTTATCACCACGAGACAGAGATGGCACCAAGGTTTCCAGTTAGTAATACCCCCGCCCTGGCTCCCAGTGTGGTGCCTCGCCAGCTCAAACTCCAGAAAGTATGTTTTGCTATAATTGTGGGAAAGATGGGCACATGGAAAGGGAATGCCGGTCCCCAAAAGACACTAACAAAGTTGCATATAGGCTACAAGGAGAGCTTCGGAGAACAAATCAGTGGTTAAGAGGTGCAGGAAATGATCCCAGTGAGGGCACCAAAAATGCTAACTCACGTTCTTTTGTGGCAAGGTCAGTTGCCCAGGCCCCAACTATCACCTCTCCAGACTGGTCCAGAATAGTGGGTCCCTCCATGGAGACCACTGTAAAGGTGAATGGAGTGTCTACAAGAGCTGTATTAGACAGTGGCTACCAAGTGACAATTATGTTCCAGGATTGGTATCAGAAGCATTTGTCAGATGTACCCTTACAACCATTAGAAGGACTGCATGTATGGGGGTTAAGTGAGAAGGCCTACCCTATTCCGGTATATCCGAATTTGGCTGTCTTTCCCACCTCCGTGGCTGGAGTGGCGAACAAGTAGAGACCCTAGCCTTAGTGTGTCCCCCACTGGACTGTATGATGGTGTCCCTTTGTTGATTGGAACAAATGCTCATATGTTCGGAAGGCTGGCACAGTTGTGTTATGAAAACAGGGTCAAAGACTAGTAGAGCTTTAAGAGTTCCGGCTTTAATTAAGAAGGCCTATGAGGCACAGAGAGATGCTGAAAAACAGAACCAGAGGAACCGGTCGGAATTGTATGGAAGAAGGATCCTGAGTCTCTGATCCTGGCGCCAAATGCCCAGTGTACCTTACAGGGAGAGGTCCGTATCAGAAAGGATGTTAAGAATAAAATATTAATGTTGGATGCAAAGCGATGGAGAAATTGCCAGAGGGACTGCTGGTCAAGCCTAGTATTTTGCCCGCTAGAGCCCATGCTTATGCCAGAAGGGTAATGGTCCAAGTTCATAATGTGTCTGAAAGAGACATTCGAGTAAACAGAGGTTGCATCCTGGCTAATGTGCATTGTGCAGACACTGCAGTGCTACCCAGCAGCAAGAGTTCAAGGAAGAATGACAGAGTAACGCCTGACTTGTTTGATTTCGAAGACTCCGCTGCCAGCTGAATGGAAAGTGAGGATCAGTGAGAAGCTTGCCCAGAGACCAGGTGTTTTCTTTAAAGGAATGGGATGTAGGATGCGTGCAAGGAGCTGAGCACAATATCCGGCTGCATGACGAAAGACCATTTCGTGAGAGTCTCCGCGCCTGGCACCTGCTGACATAGATGATGTGAGACGGCATCTGCAAGAGATGTTAGCTGCTGGTAATACAAGAATCCAGAAGCCCTTATGCTTCCCCATTGTGGTAGTGAGGAAAAAGAATGGAACAGTAAGGATGTGTGGATTATGCACCTTAAACCCGCGGACTATCCCTGATCAGTACACAATGCCCGCATTCAGGATGCTTTGGACTGCCTAAACGGGAGCAAGTGGTTTTCTGTGCTGGATCTCCCAGTGGGTACTACCAGATCCCGATGGCCCCAGAGGACCGTGAGAAGACGGCCTTTATCTGTCCGCTTGGCTTCTATGAATTCATGAGGATGCCTCAAGGGATTTCAGGTGCCCCAGCCACTTTTCAACGATTGATGGAGCGTGCAGTGGGGGACATGAACTTACTAGAGTGCCTGGTATACCTAGATGATGTTATTGTGTTTGGCAGCTCACTGGAGGAACATGAGAGAAGATTATTTAAGGTATTGGACCGACTGGAGGACTTTGGCCTTAAACTGTCCATTGATAAGAGTCAATTCTTTCAAACATCAGTAAAGTATGTGGGACACATAGTATCCACCGAGGGAATAGAGACCGACCCAAGTAAAGTTGAGTCCTTGACCACCTGGCCACAGCCCAAAAATCTAAAAGAACTGCAAAGATTCCTGGGATTCTGTGGTTATTATCGGCGCTTCATCAAGGACTATTCAAGAGTGATCGCCCCTTTACTTAACCTCTACTCAAGGTATCCCCAACCCACAAAAATACCAAAGTCAGCGTCCCTCAAGACTGAAAAAGTGTATTTTCATCCAGTGAAGTATTTGGGGCCGCTGGACTCTGATTGTGAGACTGCTTTTCATGAGATCATATATCAACTTACCCATGCTCCAGTGCTGGCCTATGCCAATCCAAGAAAACCTTACGCCTGCACACTGATGCTAGCTTGCAAGGGTTGGGGGCTGTGTTGTACCACGAGCACGAGAATGGCCTGAGACCAGTGGCCTTTGCCAGTAGAAGCCTGACCCCATCCGAAAAGAACTATCCTGTACATAAGTTAGAGTTCTAGCTTTGAAGTGGGCTATTGTTGACCAATTCCATGAGTACTTGTATGGGGCTAAAATACTAGTAAAAACTGACAATAATCCTTTGACCTATGTGCAGACCCTCAGCTAAGTTGGATGCCACTGGCCATAGGTGGCTTTCTGCATTATCTACATATGACTATGCTCTCGAATACCGAGCAGGTCTGAACCACATAGATGCTGATGCTCTCTCCCGAGGCCTGTTCCCCAGAATGACTGGGTCCGATTGGCAGAACCTGACATTCGGGCACTCTGCGGAAGTTTAACGGGAGGAACAAATGTCCACGGACGCAGTGGACTGCATGGTGATTGCTTGGACCCTCTGAGAATTGCATACCTGCTGCTTATTGCCCACTTTTCTGCAATAGACATTGGTGCACTGCCTCAGCTGGACAATGACAGTATCGGCCGGGCTCAATCCAGCGATCCATAATCAAAGCAGCTTTAGAAGCCCTCTATGCAGGAAAAGATGTGTCCAAATTACGCCCACTGATTTGAGAACTGCACTGTTATACAAAGAAGGTCCTAAGTTGAAACTGATCAATAAACTGTTATACAGAGAAACAGTAGACAGAGGGGACAAATAGACAAACAACAACTAGTGCTGCCCACTGCCTTTCGAGACTCAGTACTGAGGTCCTTGCACAACCACATGGGGCACCTTGGTATAGACAGAACACTTGACTTGGTGAGATCCAGATTCTATTGGCCTAAGATGGGGCTGATGTGGAGCCAAACATTGAACTTGTAGTCGCTAGCTTACAGAGGAAAGCTTTGCCCCAGAGGGCTGCCCCTTGTTAACATCACCACCAGTGCACCCATGGAGCTGGTCTGTATTGATTTTCTAAGTTTGGAGTCAGATCAAAGAAATATCAGTAATGTGCTGGTGGTCACTGACCATTTCACGAGATATGCCAAGCTTTCCTCACCAAAGACCAGAAAGCATCCACTGTAGCCAAAGTACTTGTAGAAAACTTTTTGTTCACTATGGGGCTCCACAAAGAATCCATTCTGATCAAGGAGAGACTTTGAGAGTCGTCTGATCAAAGAGATGCTTTCTCTGTGGGGAGTGTGAAAGTCCAGAACCACTCCTTACCACCCCAGGGGGACCCACAGCCTGAGCGTTTCAACGCACTTTGCTAGATATGCTAGGCACCCTGCACCCAAAGGACAAGCCTAGATGGAGCCAACAAATTAGCACCCTGGTACATGCTTATAACTGCACCAAAAGTGATGCCACTGGATTCTCCCCTACCGCCTGATGTTGGAAGAGAAGCTCGACTACCAGTAGATGTGTGTTTTGGGTCTCTCCTGATGGGGTTCAAGCTGACAACTATTTACAGTATGTGCAAAGTTAAAGGCCCAGCTAACTCATGCGTACCAACTGGCTCAAACCATGGCTGCCAAAAGAAATCTGGCCAACAAAGAAAGGTATGATAAAAGGTGAAAGCACAGGAACTCCAGGAGGGATTGGGTATTGCTAAGAAATCTGGGACTGCATGGCAAGCACAAGATTGCTGACAGATGGCACCATCTCCCTCACATTGTAGTGGGCAAACTAGATGATCTGCCAGTGTACAAAGTAAGGCCTGAGAATAATTCAAAAGATGTAAAAACAATGCATAGAAATCATTTACTGCCCATTGGACAAATCTTAATTGAGTCTGAGCCCCTAGAAGATGCCCCCTCTGGACCAGTGACTGGAGCTGCTACTAAGAAAAGATCAAGAAAGTCTGCACCTACAGAAGCAAAGTTAAAGTGTTCCCCTCCACAAGTCCCAGTTGAGCATGACTGTCAGTCCATATCGGAAGAAAGTGAGAGTGACTTTGAATACTATCCTTCTTATGAACTGAGTCAGTTGTTTCGGGGCAATCCCCTAGTCAATACTGGAGATGAAGCTGGGCCTTCTGGACTGTCCAAGCCCCCAGCTTCATCCCTGGAGCCATTGCTCCCAGAAAGTGAAGTGCAAAGCATCAGATCAGAAGAAATGGAATCATTGTGCATGGTTGAACTGTTTGAGTTTTCAGGGGAGGAAATGATAGATTAGGGGCAGACTGGTGATACACCGAACAAGAAGAGTATTTTGAGTGCCCTGACAGTCCACTGCCAGTGTCAAAGCTCTCCATGGAGCCAAATGTTGTGGACTCAGAAACTGTAACTCCTGGAGCTGAAAGTGCCCCAAGTTCTAGCCTCTCTACCCCATGGAGACTCCCTGACAAGTGAGGACAATGCCAGAAAATGAGGCTCAGAGTGCAGAGACTGTAACAGTTCCCCTAGAAAGACTGGTCGAGCTGTAAAGCCTGTGGTGCACCTCAGTTATGATTCCCTTGGGAGGCCTGTGGATTTGCCTCTCAATGTTGTCCATAAGGAGTGTGTGTCCCGAGCTCATTGCCCAAGACTGAGTCAGTGCTAACTCAAGTTACTTGTGTTGCCCTCTAAGTATGGTGCCCTTGCCCCATCCAGCCCCAAGGTAACTGATAGGAAGGGCCCCTCTCTTCAGGTTTCATGTACAAGAGGTAATAACTTGAGTTATGGTACAATGTGTATGTAATACTGTGTAAAGAGTGACGTACTGCAATGTTTCAGAAATGTGTTCTTGGTAAAATGATATATTGACTGATGATTACATGTGCGAGCCTAATGCAAATGTATAGTTGCAGTTGAAACTTATGAAATTGCCTGTGACTGGACGTCAAGCTTTCCCAAACCAGGAAGGTGTAACCCCCTGCAAATGGGGGTTCCCAAAAGACTTCCAGGAGCTTGCTTGAATGCTCCAAGCCTGAATGGTGTTTAGCGTTTAAGCCATTTATCAGTGAGTGTTTTAGAACCTCTGGTACTGTCTCTTTAAGAGCTGTCTGCTTGCAGACATAATTAGTTGTATGGGACTGTGTGCTTCTCTGTTTGAGTACCACTCAAACTGCTGCCAATTACTCCATTTTGCAGTCACTAGGAGTGCAAAGGGAACCTATCTGAAAGATGTAACTGTTTGCCAGAAATTATTTAGAGTAATAATGAAATTACAGTTTGTCTAACCTGCTTTCTTTGCAGTCAGAACTGTGTCTGCTAGTTCCCCATTCTAGTTTTGAACTGCTGAACTGGACCAATCAGTGTGGGGTAAGCTAGCTCTAAAATGGTGCCTTGGACGAATCAGAACTTGGACTCATAATCTGAGCCAGCCACAAGAGGATTGTATGGGCAGTGACTCTGGGAGATGTAGTTTAGACTTCAGTGCCTTTTTGGACCAACAGCAGCAGTCTATTGTGAGTGACAGCCAATCCAGTCAAGAACTGGGAGGAACTCAAAGGAAGTGCCCGGTTTTGTCAGTTGGAGTTTCAGTTGAGCTTTGGCAGTGAAGAAGGAAGGAGCCCTGTGCTTTTTCAGTGTGCAGTTTTAGTCAAAAAACGTGTGTAAGGCCCAGAGTTCCGGTCTGCAGCTTGTGTAACAGCTTGTTAGGACTGAATCAGTCCTGTGAAGAGAATCAAAGGATATCTGAAGATAGAAACCAGGCTCACCCTGTAGAAGACTGAGAATTGCTGAAAATTGCACTCGGTCTGTCAGGAACTGAATCTGCTGTGTGTTCTCCCGGTATTGTGCAGTAATTACGATTGGGATACAGATGCAGCCTGCCTGGTATAGTGCTTTCTTTTATATAAATGTGTGAAGAGGTTTGTGTACCTCAAGTGAGCCCTGCTGACATTGAAGGACCCTATCTTATTTGGAGGTCGTGAGTACTAATTCAGGGTCGCTCCCTGTTGAATTGCCACATTAAATCCAAATGGAATTACTGTACTGCTGACTGTTTAATTTTCCTTTTCTCTGTGTGAAAGGGCCCCTACCAGCTGCCACGGTTTGGACTAGCCACTAGGGCTTGGGTACCCAGGGACAGTAACTGATAGGGATAGGCCTGTGCACAGAGCCTCAAATAGATTATTAGAGTGATAAGCTAATTAACCTGATTTCCCTGTCCTTGTTATGTCCCCTAAATAAATCAGAGCTGCTTGTTTCAGCAAAGTTATACTGCCTGAGGTATTTGTCTATGTTAAAGTACTGTACTGTGATTGTTGCACTGTATCTCATTTCACAGGAGGTCCCAGTGCGGAACCAGTCCTGGGGTAAGTGTATACTGTGAAGGTAATTCTGATATATTGTGTGGGCCACTAGTGGGAAGAAAGGGGGGTTGCAGTGTCCCAGAGGGCTGTGACCAAGTTAGTTTAACTATTGCAAACCCTGACCTCTGGGTGGAGGCACCCGCCATGGGATCCAGGCCCCTTAACCTGTTAGTGGCAAATCAGGCAGGGGTAGTAGCCCCTGGGATAGCGCCATCTAGGGGTTACATATGTACTATGTATGATTCTATTTTAATTGATCTGTACTTAATCAGTCCTGATGTGGAACCTTTGAAAAAGGACACTTGTTGCTCAAAAGTATTTCCTAACAACAATTACGTAAAAAAGTAAAAGTATTGTGTTCATCTGAATTTTTTCAACTTGCTTTCTTAGCCTTCATTTCCACACAAATGAGGCATGTGTCCTGAATGGAGCTTCAAAAAAATATATGAGGGACCTTTGAACATTTGCAAGTGATGGGGCTGGTGGCAGTGGTTGTCGGAGACCCCAGACTCTTAAAAAAATCATCTATCAGAAGATCTGGTACAATAAATGTTTTTCCCAGAGCCTGATATAATGCCAGTAAAAGTCCTTACAAAGCATGCATGACTGTAATGGCATTATCCCACTTGTGCAAGACTACTACTGTATGTAAATCACTCATTGTACTGTGCTTGATCTGACACCCCATGGGTTTGACCAGTAGCAGAATTCTTGCTACAGTATGCATCTAAGCCTTGGTGACCAGGTACAGAATGAGAGTTACAACTACAAGACTTATTAGTGGGATGGGGATAGTCGAACACTGAATAGTCCAGCAGACTGGCTTGGACCTTTTTCTTCAGTCTGACAAATTACCAGTTTTCAGGTTTTCAAAGTGAATAGTGAACACACTCCAGGATCCACGATACCTACCTTATCTACTGAACCGGTGCCTAGGAGGGATTTAATCTGAGTAATAGGTTACTGTTAGTCTAAATCACACTGATTTCTGATGGATATCCCTAATCTCTTGTGTGTGTTCTTGTGCTCCTTCCAGTGGTCAAAATGAAGCTGTTATTCAGTGGTTTGAGCAGATGTTTTTACTGGAAACCCCTCAGGCGTGGCCTTGTGCAAGTCTGATGAAATGCTAGAAAAGGAAAAACGACAGCTCTCACTGAGAAAGTACTGTAAACCCAAAGACAAGAGGTATTAATATATTGCTGAATTCCCTAGAATACCATCAGGATGATTGTTGCTATTCTGCAAATGGGAAACTCACATAGGTGTAATATGTCATTATGACATAAAACTGTAACAGTAACATCCTGATGACATACAAACTGTGAAAAACTAACCTGCAATTTCCACAGTTTGTATGTCACAACAATAAATAATGCTTCTTATTTCCTAACATATTTCCACTGGAGTGATATGCATGTGTTATAAAATGGGAGATGGTAGCTGCCAAAAATACTGCTCTCATCACATGGACTGCTTTTTGTCCTCTGATTCGGTTGTTTACATTTTTAATTGAGATGGGTATTTAAATATGGCTGGGGTCAGAGAGTCTCGTAAAAGTGCTTGGGTAATCACACTAATCACCCCCTGAGGAAGGTCATATTTTATCCAAAGCATTGAGGATTCCGTGTTTGTCCAGACACTCTGCTGGTTGGTGTAACTATAGTATGGAAAGGAAAGGGGAAATTGTTTAACCAGGAAAGGCACACTAAGTTGGCGCTTGTTTCCAGAAGCACAAGGAAGTTAGGTGACTTGCTCAGGGTCACAAGTGGGAGTTGATGAGATTCAAACCCAGGTCTCGAGGTTTTCAACTCAGTGCCCTTAACTGCTACACTATACTGCCTCCTATGGTATATGCTACTAAATACTTTTAGGTTGCAAGTATGTTTCTGCTCTTTTTTCCTGTCTGGGTGCTGCTTGATTTATTCATTACTGATTGGATGAACCAGATCATTTACATGCCTACACAGTATGTACTCATGAAAATATGGTCCTACATTTTCTTTGCCAAAATTTATATACTAGTCCATTAGTCCCAACTAGCATAGTTCATCATAATGAGTGCCATTGGATCTGGCAGTAACAAGACTAATGTCCACTGATTTAGTCAATACTTTTTGTTGTTTGTAAGTGTTGGGCTGTTTTTGGTTTTCTCTTTTCCCACAAGAAGTCAGCAATTTTGAGCACACCAGTGGGAAACTGGGGGCAGGACTGAGTGCAGAAGCAGGAGCCAGTCAGTGCAGGGAGGACAGCTGGAATCAAGATTTAAATCCAACCCCCAAGCATCCCATCATGTGAGCATCCTATTGTGTGAGTGGCACATTGTAGAAATGGTTTGTCTGACTAAGGGACTCCTGTAGCACATTCACAGGTAAGTCCACAGTTCCACAGGGGAACTATGCCAATGCAGCTGTACAGTACTGCATTGTGAAAGCAGAAGAGCAGGTGATTATGGCAGTATCCCAGGCAGTTACAATCATCTGCAATCTGCCCCTCCCCATGGCCATGCCCCCCAGGTAAGTGTCTACACCCTACTCATTACAGTATTGGTGCTAACCTTGAGAAGCAATACCTGTAACAACCACAGGGCAACCATTTTGTGGTTGCAGTTCTTGCCCTTGTTCCCCACTGAAGTTCAGCCATGTAGCACCTGTGCCCTGAAAGTGACCCTCCCAGGTGACCTCCCCCCAAGTTGAGTCCTGATGTTACAGCAAACCAGGCTGCCCACCAGGACTACTTAATCCACTAACTCCCCCCCACCTTCAGCCCAGTGCTAGGGGCATGATTGCAAGGATGCTGGGCTAGGTGCACATTGGACCTCTCCTGGCCATGATATTGCTCTGATCCAGCTCTCCCACTGAGTGCTTGGCTGTGCTGTTGACCCCTGCTCTCAGTCCTGACTTGGCCCAGTTGTCATCCCTGTTTGTTGGGCCTTCCCTTGGGCATCCCAGACAGGCACTGGTCCCTTGACCTGGGCCCAGACTAAACCCCTGAACCCTTGACTCAGTGTTCTGACTTTGGGCCCTGACAGTACCCCAAGACTTCTGCCAGGACAGCACCTCCTTGATCCTGCACTATGACCATGTATCCCCACCTGGACCTCAGTCAGCACTGCTCCCTGGTTTGGGTGTGACCCATGAAGGTAACAGACCAGGAAAGGAGACCACACAACACAAAACCCAGCAGACTGGACCAGCAGAACCTGGGAGTAAGACACGAGCAGGGCATCATGGGAAACAGGCAAGAGTGGGCCCCAGGGAGACAGAATATACCTCACTGTGGGTTGACACACCGTCGATGTGAGGAAGTACCTCTACCATACTATATGGTTTTTTTCCTGGTTTTCTACTCATTATTCGAATTTTGAGTAGGGGCAGTATGCCACTGTTGTGGATGGGCTCATGTTTTTTTCTGGAATAGGTAGTGATCTTGCTGGGATGGGCTACTGGTTCTACTTTGGCTGGTGCTTCCGCTGGGATGGACTAGTGGGTTTGCTGGGAGAAGCAGGAATTCTCATAGCATTAGCAAGAGCTTTTATTGTGATGATCTAGTGATTCAGCTGGTATGAGCTCATGATTCTACTGTAATAGGTAGTGGTTCCACTTGGATGTACTGGTTGTTCTGCTGTGACATGCTGGTGATTGTACTGGGGCATACTCCAGGGACATACCTGTTCTGCTGGGACATACTGTAGAGTCTGCCATGATGAACTGGTGCTTCTGCTGGGAAAGGCAAAGATTTGTCTGGATTGTGCTTCTGGTTCTGCTGGGACATGTTTTTTTTTAGTTTTTAGGGTATATCTGAGAGCTGTAACAAGTGTTTTTTTTTAATTCACCAAAACTGCTCAAACTTCGGGGAATCAGTTCTTTCAATTTCTTGAGTGCATCAGTGTCAGTGGCTAAGTAGGTAACACACTTACCGTGGGGCCAAAAGATCAGAAGGCTGTGGATTCTAATCCCACACTAGGTACTTGGGGTATTGCCGAACACTCACACAGTAGTGCAGTATAAGTAGGGTGCTATAAGGCCTCTGAGGGGTGTCCCTTATGGTATAAATACTTTGAGTGTGAGGTCTGGTCAAGAGGATTGCGAAGAATAAGAGATACCCTTTGGTGACCCTATTATTATATTACAAATCACTCAGTGATTTATACATTTGTTTTTGATTTTGTTATTTCATCCTCTCCCCTGGTGTGGAAGTGAAGCTCTCTCTCTCCTAACAGTCCTTCATCAGAGCAAACTGAACACAGGATAAGAGGTACCGTGGCTCTAGGCACTGATTGGCTGAAATCATGTTAACAATTTATAATAAACTGTTGAGGTGCCAGTCTTCAAATGAGACATCAAACCGAGGTCCTTTCTGTCCATCTGTGGTCACCGTCCAAGTGGAAGTACAAGATCCCATGGCACTTATCTAAGAAGAGCAGGGGAGTTTTCCGGGCATCATGGTCAACATTCCACCATCAAAAAAACAGGTCCATGCAACCCACTCCTCAGGACACACCTGGAAACAAGCTATCCCAGCATAGTGTGCCCAGTTAGTGTGCCTTTCCTGGTCAAAACTTACAAATAAATAAATAAATAAATACATACATACATTTGAGAAGTGTAGATAGAGAATTAGAGAAACATTTAGCAATCAAAGATCTTTATTTTGAAAATAAAGCACCAGGCCATAAAACCGTTCATGAAAGTGATCACTAATTAGTGGCTGCGATCGTTTAAAACAGCAGTGTTTTTTAGACACCACATCTTTTTTTTCCAGCAATAGTAGCTGGCTCATGTCTACAATACCTGCAATAATAATGTATGCAATAATGCCATGTAATTTCTCACTTTTATGCTAAAGTTGAGATATAACATACAGTAAGTGTCTCCTTGTCTTAATAATTAAAGGGGAATGAAAAACTGCTGCAAGAATAAGGAAAGAGAGCATTTCTGAAAATCTCAGATGACCATATGTAAGCCCCCCAAATGGGCTTACCTTGTAGGGCTGTGGCTCCATCACTCCCTTGTCAGCGCCCCATCAGTGGCTCTGGGTGGGCTCTGGACCCGGTGGTTCCATAATTGCCTATGCGGCTGCAAGCCGCCTGGACTCTATGTCTTGACCCCCAGTGTAGACAGGGGCTGAGCTTCAGTAATGTATTTGCACCTCCGAATGCTGCAGAGTTTTGCTTTGGGGTCCTGGAGGTGGTGTGAGCCCTGTATGAAAATGTAAACAAAAGACATTACGGCCTGGGCTCCTTTGAGCATGCGCGATCGTCAGGAGGCAAATTTAAAGGAGCCACATCTCCCTTGGTAGTGTGGGCAACTCGCTTACTAATAACTAATGTCTCTGGCACCTGTGAAGGAGTGGGAGCCAAGGGCCAAGTGAAACAATCACCGTAAAGTCCCCGGTCTAAAGGGAAACTGTTTTAAACCCTTTTAAGGGCTCCTGTATTAATAGTTAAAGGCTGTATTATTTTGGGATTAAGGTACTCCAAGATGGCAGCACCCATAGGACTACAAAACACAGGGGGCTGCTGGGTAGAGGTTGTAGGGCATTGAATTTGCCCAGGACTTCAACAGCCAATCAGTGAATGGCTGGAGAAAGACTATAAATAGGACTAGCAGCCCACCAAAAAGGAAGATTACCCAGAGGGGGAGTGCAGGACAGCCAAAGTGGGCTTTACAGCCCCTTAGCTGCACTCAGGCCCCAAAGCCTAAAGGATCAAAGTATACTGAAAACTACTAGGTCCCAGAGCGCACCCAGAGCCACTGATGGGGCACTGACAAGGGAGCGATGGGACAGCAGCCCTACAAGATCCCTTTAGGATCTTGCCCCAGCCCGGGTGTCCCAGCAGCCACGGACTGGCTCCACCCAGGCCAGCCACCTCTCTGAGAATTCGCCTGCTGAAGCTAGACACCAGGATCTTGCCCCTGCCTGGACACCCCAGCGGCCGCGGACCAGCTCCACCTAGGCCTGCCACCCCTCCAAGAACTTGCCTACTGGAGATAGACACCAAGACTTTTCCCCTGGCCAGGCACCCCAGCGGCCGCTTACCGTCTCCACCTAGGCCGGCCGCCCCTCTGAGAACTCACCTGCTGAAGCTAGACACTAGGTACGGACTCCAAATGCAAGAATTTCTTTGGACCCAGATACTGCTTCCCCTTGACACTCCATTGGCTGAGCCCCGTCACCCTCTTGCTGCTATTGGAGTGGCTTCCACCTGTACTCCTTGACTGCAACTATAAGGGAGGAAAGCCAACCATGGCTCCCTCTCCCAGTACCTGGCTTACTGTTCACCTTTTGGTGCCTGCCAGGAGCCCATGGCTCAGCCCTTAAGGCTCTACAGCACCCTCGCTCCTTCTTCTGTTCACAGCCCCCATCCCAGCAGGAGGCGACTCAAACCGTGGCTTTTTTAAACAAAGCCCCTGCCCCGTTCCCTCGGAGCCTAGTGCCTGAGCACACTTCTTGGAGACTTATCCCCCAAGGCTCCACAGCTCCCTCACTCCTTCCCTAGCTAGAGTTTTCCTCCCAGCAGGGGTACGGATTCGGACTGCAGTTTTCATTCTTGGCACTATGGCCCCATTTCCGGCAGAGATGAAGGAGCAAAGCGCCTTGTGTGCATGCTTCTTGGCATTTTAATTTTCTCCCAAATCGGATTTTATCTGCTGCTCAGTAACTACTGTTTGATTACTTATTTTAGCTGCATCGTGATTACTGTTTGACTACAGATTAGGTTTTAGCCTAGATCCTACTGCTGCTTTGTGATTATTGTGGTTTTTCTTATTTTTTTTTAATTTATTACAGTCTAGGATTACCATTTGAGCTGGAAGCTCTTTACATAGGTTCCACGTCGTGTACAAAAAAGAAAGAAAAAACTCAGAACAATATGAGTAATGTGAACAGTTTCACAGGGAGATAAAGATAATACAGGATAAAATAACAAGATTAAGGGAGCATAATAGCACATCAAGCAAAATATAAACAAGGTTATGAAGGGTGACATTGTACTTGTCAGTCCAGTGGAAGGAGAGTAAATAGAATAAAAACACTAGAAAATTGGGTGCTCAGGGGAACAGGGCTCCGATTGTCTTATAGGAGGAAAGTGTAGGTGGGCACCAGAGTGCCAAGGTGGCAAGAGGCATAGAGATATGAGAGAGAAAGAGAGAGAGAGAGAGAGAAAGAGAGGACAATGCAGATATTACAGCTGGATTGAGTTTACTGGTTGTTTACAGATTAGGTTTTAGGCCAGATCCTACTGCTGCTCCGTGATTATTGTGTTATAACTTATTACAGCTGCACTGTGTTTACTGGCTGTTTACAGATTAGGTTTTAAGCCAGATCCTACTGCTGCTCTGTGATTATTGTGTTATAACTTATTACAGCTGCACTGTGTTTGCTGGCTGTTTACAGATTAGGTTTTAAGCCAGATCCTACAGCTTAACTTTAATTATTGAATTCCTGGCCACATGCACCTTTGTAAAACTGCACTGTGCTTACTACTGCTTAAGTGCTGTGGCTAGTTATCATAGTTTCTAAATCAAAGCTTAAAGTTATTAGGCTCTGTTTTCACAGCTCCCCACAGTGTCTCCTTTCCTCTTCATTTCTTCCTCCCCTAAACCTCTTCTCACTGAGTTTTCCTGGTGGCTGCCACTCCCCGCTGTGTCTCCCTCTTAATTCCTCACTCCTCTTAACCCCCCTCTACAGAAACTTCTCTCCCTCTGGCCATCTTGTCTAGCCAACCCAGCTGTTGCCTCTGCTACCAAAGTCAGGTCCCCCTTCCCAAGAATCTTCAGCCATTACTCTGCTCCCCCCATCAACTCTATTCATTGTCTTTCCTTTGTCTGCTAATCCCTGTCTGCCCTCCAACCGCTTAACTCATTAACCTATTCACTGTTGACCTATTAATCACCTAACCCATCTCATTTCCCTCCCTTTAGGACCCTGCCCCTGCCCGGGCACCCCAGCAGCCACGGACTGGCTCCACCTAGACTGGCCACCCCTCCAAGAACTCGCCTGCCGAAGCTACACACCAGGTACGGACTCTAACCACAAGAATTTCATTGGACTCAGATAGTGCTTCCCTCAGCACTCCATTGGCTGAGCCCCGGCACCCTCTTTCTGCTATTGGAGCGGTTTCCACCTGTACTCCTTGACTGCAACTACAAGGGAGGAAAGCCGACCATGGCTCCCTCTCCAAGTACCAGGCTTATTGTTCACCTTTTGGTGCCTGCCAGGAGCCAGTGGCTCAGCCCTGTATATTGTTATTTATGTTCGGCACCCAGAGCCTCCGGGATTGGGTGCCTTATAAATAAAATTGCCTTGCCTTGCCATAAGGCTCCACGACACCCTCGCTCCTTCCCCTGTTCACAGCCCCCCTCCCAGCAAGAGGGTGACTCAGATGCGTTTTTTTTAAACAAAGCCGTTGGCCCTGTTCCCTCAGAGCCTAGTGCCTGAGCACACTTCTTGGAGGCTTAGCCCCTAAGGCTCCATGGCTTCCTTGCTTCTCCCAGCAGGGGTATGGATTTGGACTGTGGCTTCCATCCTCAGCACCGCGGACCCAGTTCCACCAGATACAAAGGAGCAAAGCGCCTTGTGTGCATGCTTCTTGGCATTTAAATTTTCTCCAGTCCACCCACCCCTAGCCACAATTAAATGCGCCTGAGCTCCTCCCTGTCTCCCGATCCTGTTCCCCACTGGTGCAAACCGCGCAGTCCTCCAACCAATTGGCAGCCACTAAGTCTCATCTTCACTCCATTGCTGCTTACAGCCAGTCCCTTTCCACTGTCATTTACTCCTTATACAGGCACTCCCAAGCTTTGCCAGCCCTACAACTGCCAGGCTATAGCCACTGCCCACCCTCCCCGTAGTACCTAATAACCAAAATGCAGTCCACTACAAAGCTCCTGCTCATGACTACACTGGTTATTTATCTAGGAGCTGGAGTTGGCGTAGGGCCCACTAAACCCAGTCACAATCCCCTAACACTTCAAAGAGCATACACGTTAAGGGACCATATCTCCAAAGGTACAGCTGCTGATCCCCAGTTAGTGCAAGCACTCAATTTGCCTCCTCAAATCCAGTTAGTGTGGGCACCTGGAAAGGTCCCTTTAGTTGCCTTATTTTACTGCCACTGATCGCCTATGGGCAGAATTCTCTACTGTGTAAGGCCACTAACGCCTCATGAGTCAACTGCTCACGATTCCTTCATAGGCTGATTCTGATCATGCTTATGGTTTCTGGAAATGTTCACCCTAATCCAGGATCTGCCCCTTCGACTACCCTACTGAAACTGAGGCACATCAAAATCGTCTCTCTAAACATATGCAGCCTCTTGCCCAAGCTAGCTCAATTTCAAGCCTAGGTTGAGCTTCACAAACCAGATATTATTGCCATCACTGAGACCTGACTCTCGCCAAAGATCCATGGCATAACTGTTGCCCTAGGGGGTTTACTCAATACCAACAGGACAGACTGACAAAGCAGGGAGGGGGCTGTATGGTCTACCTCTGGAGCCATATTAAGGGACAAATACCACTGAGCTACCTTCAAACCAAGGAAACGCAAATTCTGGACCTAAAGCTCACCATCATGCTACGTCTGACGACAGTCTATATTCCCCCGGACAAGTATACCGCTGGCCTACAGCAATTCCTTCGTAACTGTGAGACTCACAAGCAAAACTGGGAGCAAGTCATCGTGGGGGACTTTAACACCAACTGGCTATCCCAGGATGCCTTAACTTTAAGGGGTCAAATATCTGACCTATACCTGTCGCAGATGGTAACTCTAACAACAAGGCATAACTACTGGATGGACCCAAGTGCCCTTTTAGATTGGGTCCTAGCCACCTGCCCGGAACACATCACTGAGGCGTCTGTCCTACCTGACTCCTCAGTGACCACTCCCCTGTATTGTTCACCTGGTCAAATAAGTTCATAACAAGTGCTCCCTGGATCCTAAAAAGCCAATCGCTGAAGGCAGGACAATTGGAAGCCTTCCGGCAATACCTGCGACTGGCTGACTGGTCACCCCTGGATACAGCTGGGGACAACAACCAAGCCCTTGACTTTTTCCTAATGATCTTCAATAAGGCCTATGACATATTCTTCCCATACAAAGCAAAAAGGGTCCAGGGAACACCTAATCCCTGGCTCTCTGGCCCCCTTCTCGTGCTCATATGCCTTAGGGACAACCTTTGGCACAAAGCCAAAGCCACCGGATTACAGGCTGACTTCATCACTTACAAGGCAGCTAGGAATACGTGCATGAAGAACATTCAGATAGCCAAAGCCTCCTACTACAATTACTTACTTCAAAAGAGCTGGGCTAACGGTAGGGAGTTTTAGAGCTCTGTTAAATCACTCACAGGAAGGGCATCTAGAGTACCACTTGACCTCATCATAGCTGGTGCCCAGACACTCCAAGAGCCTCATGAGATCACTGATGCCTTGAACCAAGCATTCACAGACCTAAGCGGTATGCTCCCCAGTGAATACCTCACCCCACCAACACCAGGTCAACACCCCCACCCTATTCCTACCTCCCCCCCCAATATCAGAGTACCCCTTTCTACTTTAGGCAGGTTACCCAGTCTGAAACCATTAAATATGTCAAATGGGTCCTAAGAAAGACTAGGATGGAAAAAAACCTTGTCGATATAAAAATGGTTGCCCTTATCTTGAACAAAATTGCTGACCCACTTACCAAAGTCTTTAATGCTTTACTGTGAACAGGTGTTTTCCCTACCAAATGGAAGGCGACATTAGTCACCCCTGTCTTTAAATCAGGCGATAGTACAAACATTGCAAACTACAGGCCCATATCCATTCTGCCCCCATTATCCAAAGCCCTAGAGCGTGTTGTGTCTGACCAGCTCACTGAGTATCTCAACAAGAACAAACTGCTTTGCACACAACATGGATTCAGGAAACAACACTCAACCCTTACAGCCTTAGTGGATTTCACAACCAAGATATATGATGCCTTAGATAGTGGCCTAGTGGTAGGGTCTATCTTTATAGACCTCACTTAGGCATTTGACACTGTTAATCATCACATCCTGCTTGCCTGCCTATCATCCACTGGTCTATCCCCTGACACAGTGGCCTGGTTCAAAAGCTACCTCTCCCACCGGACCCAATGTGTGAGAATTAGTGGCTATCAATCTGCCCCAAGAGGGGTAAATCTAGGAGTTCCTCAGGGGTCCACCCATGGGCCACTTCTATTCAGCCTCTTTATTAACTCGCTACCCTCTATATGCTGAAGAGGGGAGGGGCACAAACTGTGCTATATGCTCGGCACAAACTGTGCTATATGCTGATAATGCCATCATCTCAGTATCTGGCAGACACCAGACTACTATAGCATCTGAACTGCAAGCCAGCCTCTGCAGTCTAGAACAGTGGTTTACCAACAACAAACTATTGCTCAATTATAAAAAAACAAAGACCATGGTCTTCACGGTGCCTTAGAACAAGAAGAGGTTCAGCCGGCTGTTAATACAAAGCTCTAAAGTGGATACCCTGGATCAGGTGTCTACTTTTAAATATCTAGTTATTCACCTAGATGACACCCTAACTTTCAATCCTCACATTGTTAATGTTGTGAAACCTGCTAACACAAAACTAGGGGTCCTTGATTGTCACAGACAATCAATGACCCCGGAGGCCTTAAAACTCATCACCTGCAGCTCAGTCCTATCCACTGTTGACTATGGCCTAGCCATCTCCGGTGCTGGCTCTGAGACTGCCCTTAGGGGAGTAAGAATGCTCCTCAATAAGGCATGATGGTTGGTCCTTGAGGTAGACCACCAGACTCATACCTGCTCCCTCTACTCAGAGACCAATTGGCTACCCCTCCACCAAAGAGCCATGCATCAGACTTGCCTGTTGGCAAAGAAATCATTGATGGACCTCACGCCACCTTCTACCTCTTGCCTATTCCAAAAAGCACAACCTACCCTCAATACTAGATGTACGACCAAAGGGGGGCTAATAATGCCATTTAAGCTCACTGCACTGGAGTAGAGATCCATATCCTTCAGGGGTCCCAAATGGTTCAATGACCTGCTCACTGACTTAACAGAATGTCGCAAACTCAGCCATTTCAAATTTGGACTTCACCAACACCTAGTACAAACTACTGCCTGTAACTGCATATAATAGCCCATTCCAGCCTCAACTCCTGACCTCACCTCTCCCCTCTTCAGACCCCTTCCCCTTCTCGTACTATCTACTGCCTGCACCTCCCATCCCCCTCATCTACTCCCCCTTACCAGATCCCCCAGATATCCTACTCAAGCACTGTCACCAGCTCCTCTTCTATGCCCCCCATCGCCTCTCCTTAATTGCCTCCTCCAAACAATTCCCTGACAGAGCCAACCCCTGGTGGCTGCTATCCCCACACCTATCTGCTACCCCTCCCCCCTCTCCTTAACCACTTCACCCTGATGACCCCGCTCCTCTCAGCCTCCCTCCTACCGCTTATCCCTCCTTACCATGAAGCCATTCCCCCACTCTCACTTTTCCTGGACAATGCCTACCCTAGGCTGCCTCTTTTCCCCTTCTTATAGCACTTAGAGTTCACATTACCCACTTGCTAGTTCCTTAGTGACGTGCCACACTCTTGTAGTGTCATTACCGTTGAATTTGCATTGTACTGTTTGCTATAATCATACTCCTTTGAAAATGTATATCAACAACTGCTGTTGTGTTATTGACTGTCTGCCTGTAACCCAAAAAGATGTGTTGTCCTGTTTTTGTCTCTTCTTGACTTGGAACCTTTGTAAACGAGCCTTGGCTCAAAGGTATTAATCCCAATCTGAAATAAATAAATATATTAAATAAATAGAGCAAGCACTGAGTTTGTAACAGGAAACTGAACCAGGTTTTAGAAGTGCCTGTAGATGCCTCAGTGCTAGAACTTCTTCAAAGAGGGAAAAGTGGTGTGAAAGCTGTGAAAGGAATTGAGATACTTGCTGAATGCTATTTGAACTTGGAACTGAGAGACTTGCTAAGTGCTGTTTGAATTCGGAGCTGAGACTTGTTTAATGCAGTTTGAATTTTCTAGTTGAAACCCTTGTATCAGAGTATGAACTCCCCGGAGGAGTGCTTTTTGGAAAGTATTTCAGCAAGTGGAGTAATCGAGAGTGCTGGTGTCAGAGACTGTGGAAGGATCAGCCTGCCTAAGACAGAAAAGAGAAGTGCCTAGAACTGGGTCAGGAGACTGTGTAAAGGACATTTGGAAGGGTATCCAGTGACAACAGTGACTGTAAATGAGTGACTATCCAAAGAGCGACTCATTTACATCGCTATCTTATTGAGCTACCCTGTAAGGGTAGTGACGGAATCCAAAGGCAAAGGTAGAGATGAGCGAGGGAGGGTTACGAGGGTGACTGGAAGGGCAGGTGTAGAGAGGAGGGTTTGTGTGGGGTAGTGTGGCCTGCTGCTGCTGAGCTAGCCATGTGGTATGGTGGTGAGGGTGCCTAGCTCCAGTGCAGCAGGTGCTGGGTTCAGGGCTGGAGACCGAGAAGCATTTTGTTGCTTGTGCTGTGATTTTTTTTTTTGACGGTTTCCCCCTCCCTGACATGCACCCACCCTGGAGTTGGTTATATGAAATCAAGTGGGGTGTGGTGGGGTGAAGCCCCCAGTAAGGGGGAGTGCACAGCCCTGCCCTGCATAAATCCTATTTTCAGTTGTTGGATGTGGTGTTGCCCACAAGTGTACATCCCTGTTGTGCTTTTCGTCAATGTACAGTTGCTCTAATGGTGATTTCTCTTTTTCGATTGCCATTATGATATGGAACCTCTGGAAGTTAGTCGCCCAGTTGATGTGACTGAGAAGGCTTAAGGGACCAAGTTCTATTCATCACCCTTAGGATGAACACTGGTCCGTGGGATGACCAGATGCCTGCCTAGTGAAAACTGTCTACAAAGGCCTCCCGGCAAAGCTGGCAAAGCTAGGTGGGTGAAGAACAACTGCTTCAGTTCTTCAGTGCTTCTGCATTGTTTTGCATCACTCAGAGACCTCCCCGGTCCTGTGCACCGACAAGTGAACTGCAATTCAGCCAGCTGCAAAGCTCCTGACTGGACTTAAAAAACTGAGTACCCTGAGCTGTGGCTTTGGGGAGTTTAAATAGTTAGCTATCTAGTTAGGTTGCAGAGGAAATCCCCAAAGGAACTGAGTTAAAGTTAAATTCAAAAGGTTGAACAAAGTTAAAGTCAAGTGTTGAAAGTGTTCAAAAGTTAACTGGGCCCCACCGCGAGATCTCAGGCCTGTATCACCAGCCAGTGAGGTACCCACTGCAACAGAAACAGTTTAGAGTGCACCCTAGGGTGGGAGGCAAAGAGACTGTGTGTGGTTGTTTTTGAAGTATTTAAAAAGGTTGTGTTGCTATTTACATTTCTTTTCCTCCTTCCCCCAAATAAATCTCAATATTGTTTGCATGTTAATATTTGTGGTTGTAAATCTGTGTGTCTTATTTACTGTGCATGGGGGATTGTTATTGAGTGGGGTTGTGTACTTGGGGGCATATACTGTTATTTCCTGGGGAGTGGTAACCTGCAAGTTTTCCACAGGTATTATCTGCCACTGCCCAGGAGGAGGCACCATGCCAACACACCATACAGTTGCAGAACCCAGGCTTGGCCTCTTGTAGGTGTGTTCCTGGTACAACCAAGGGCCCTGGAGCAGCCCATGTGAGTCAAAGGGCTGTTACACATAAGTATCACTTTACATAGCCAGTGCCACCATTGGAAGGCAAATGTACACTGGATGAGAGATACAGTTGTTCTCCTTACTGATTGGTTGATGGCATTCCATTGCCAAATAATTATCAACATATGCCTGAACATTAAATATCCAGAACTAGAAAATAACATTACAAAACATCCAAGAAGCTTGGGTCAGCAAATGTCTTCTCAATCTGACTCCAAAAATGTCAACATAGAAACCAGCTAGATATCAACAAGTCATGTACTCCACAGAAGAGAGAGGCTGCTGCCCTCAAAGACCCTAGACCCAGTGAATGAATCAGAGAATGGGAAAGGGAACACTGCACAACCGATCACCTAGGATTTATTTATATGAAATGGGGTGGAGATCGTGGAATGGGGGGGGGGGGGACCACTGAACCAGTGGGGATTTATTTATATGAAACGGGGCAGCGATCTGGGATTGGGGCAGGGGAGGGACAGCTGGACCCCACTGCTATTTTATTTATATATGGGGACAGGGCTCAGGGCAGGTGAGGGACCACTGAACCACCATTGTTCTTTTATTTATATATGGGGACAGGGATCGGGGCTTGTGGGGCGGGGGGACCTAGCCCTGTGCACTCAAGCTGGGTGCTCACATGCAGATGAGCCCATAATAGGCATGACAATAGCCTCTTAGAGCTGTGCATGCCCAGTGGGCTCATTTGTATGTTTAGGCTGAATATCACCCATGAGGGCTGCAGCGCTCACCACTGTGTACTGTGCTTTACCCCTATCGGCTGTCTTTAGCCCGGCCCTCTGGTAGCACTGCGCCAAACATGGCGGTCACTTGCTGTGCACCACATTACCAGGGTCTGATATTCAAACAGATAGTGCAGTCAGTTCAGATCATGCTGTCTGTATGAATATGGCACCAGAGCCGGCCAGCCCCATTTTTTCGTGCAGCACACCTGTTTCTGTGTGTAGCCGTCCAGGTCTGAAAATGGGGCCTTATAAGTTTTCATGCACCTTAGCCTGGTCAGGGAGAAGGGAGGTGGGATGGTAATTTCCTTGGCAGGAGACTACTGCTTCAGCAGTGGGGTTGGCCAGAGTAGGCTCATTTTGCATTTCCACACATTACAAAACTGCATTTTTCACCATTCGCCTCAAGGTCTGAAGTTTGTTCGGTGAGACTTGTCCTGTTGTTGGTGGGGAAGGTTCCAGTATGCCTTCCCTTCAATTATGCAGCTCTAGCAGATGCTGTGGTCATGCTTTAGACTGAGTCAGCAACCATAATTCTGGTATCCCCTCTTTGGCTCAGGCAAATCTGGTTTCCTTTGTTGTGGGAACTGGCTGTGGTGCCTGTTTCAGTTATCTTTCAGCTTGAGTTTCTCATATCCCGGTTTTAGGGCTGACTGCTGCACCTGTAACTTGCCCCCCCTACATGGGTCCTTGGGATGTAGATGTTGTCCATTTTGTCATCTCTTCGGGGGTGTTAATCATCATTCTTGTGGCTAGAAACTCCTCCACCGGACACATGCACTCAGTGAAGTGGAAGTAGTTCAGCATCACGTGTTAGTTCAGGTCCTTAGACCCATTTCATTCTCCAGTACAAAGGGTCTTGGAATACCTTTCCACTTTTCCCAAACAGGGTTCCAATAAGGAGCATTAATTAGTCATATTGACTTTTCTTGCACCCATTAAAGGGAAGACTGTTAATCCAGCTAGAGGTCTTCCCCAGACACCCAAAGAGCATCCTTCAGACATAACCCCTTGTTTACAAAGTGATGCTGGCTGGGAACCTTAAACTGTTGCTTGGTGCCCTGGCTCCTTTTGCGCCAGTTGTCAACTGCAACCTTAATCCTTTATGCTTATTTTCTTTTGCCATACTGTTATAATACCTTAAAGAACAAAATCTACTGTACAAGTTCTGTTATGGGGTAGCAGTTCAACCATTTGGAGCCAGCAGATGATAGTGCATATGTGGTTGGGAGACAGACACAAAAAATAGACACTTGATTTCTTCATAAGGGAAGTAGTATGTTTGGTAGTACTCATCTCTGTTTGCAGGGTTTTGAAATTACAAGCTCTGATAGTTGATTTGCATTACCTGACCTTTCCTAAGAACTGGGTAGTACTTATGACACAACTTAAGTTTCTGCAGAAGGCGGCATGTGTGTTTTCTTTAAATCAATCCATAAACTTTCCCGTGTTCTTCCGGAATCCTGAGAACCCAGTGGAGCTGCTCCTTCATTCTCATGATGTTCACATATTGAGCTCCGTTAATCTGTCCTCATATGTTTTCTGATGCAGTCCCTGCACCATTTTGGTTGCCCTTCTCTGGACTGTCTCCATTTTGTTTATGTCCTTGTGGAGGTGTGGCCTCCAGTACTGCACACAGTACTCCAGATGGGGCCTAACCAGTGTCTTGTAAAGAGGGATTATTACCTGTCTCTTATGACTTGTGATGCCCCTACTAATACACCCCAACAACTCTCTAGCCTTACCTACTGCTTTAGTGGTCTGCTTGGATGATTTCAGGTCATCTGTGATGATGATGCCCAAGTCTCTTTCTTCCCTTGTGATTGCCAGCAACTCCTCTCCCAACCTATAGATGGCTTCAGGGTTTCTCTTCCCTATGTGCGTGATATTGCACTTCTTTGCGTTAAACCCAAGTTGCCACTCTTCCGACCATTTTGCCAGTTTATCCAGATCTCTTCTCATTCTGCCCACCCCATCTGAATCATCTACTCTGTTGCAGATCTTGGTGTCATCTGCAAACAAACAAACCTTACCCTCCAGTCCATCTGGAATGTCACTGATGAAGATATTGAAGAGGACTGGCCCCAGGACTGATCCCTGAGGTACCACACTTGTGACTTGCATCTCTTCTGACTGTATACTGTTTACCACCACTCTCTGTTTTCTGCCCACCAACCAGTTTGCCACCCAGTTGACCAACTTCTGACCCACCCCGAGCCTACCAAGCTTATTAATCAATCTTCTATGTGGAACAGTATCGAAAGCTTTGCTGAAGTCAAGGTAGATGACATCAACTGCACCCCCTTGGTCCACCACTCTGGTTACCCTGTCAAAGAAATCTATGAGATTAGTTTGACAGGACCTTCCTGTTGTAAACTCATGATGTCTTGGATCCTGTGCTTCTGTGGATTCCAGGTGTTGCCCTATCCTTTCCTTAAGGAGTGCCTCCATAATCTTGCCCACTACTGAGGTAAGACTGATTGGTATGTAGTTCCCTGCCTCCTCCCTGCTACCACTCTTGTGGAGCAGGATCATATGAGCCCTTCTCCAGTCTTCTGGGACCTCTCCTCTGCGCAAAGACTCACTAAACAGTCCTGATAATGGCTCTGCTAGTTCCACCCTTAGCTCCTTTAGAACCCTGGGATGTATGCCATCAGGTTCTATTGACTTGTCCACCCTGAGCTTAACAAGCTCTTGCAGGACCCTTTCTTTTGTGAAGGGACTAGTGCACACCTCCCTCCCTCCCCCCGTGTCCATGGTGCTGAGCTGTGGGCCCTGCCCTACATTCTCCTCAGTAAGTACTGAGCAGAAGTATCTATTTAGGATAGATACTTTTCCTTGGTCCTCCTCCACACACTCCCCTTTAACCCTTTTGATCTTAGCAATACCCCGTCTGGACTTTCTCCTTTCACTAATGTATCTATAGAAAGTCTTGTCCCCTTCTTTTACTGTTTGTGCTAGTGTTTCCTTGGTTTGGGCCTTTGCCTGCCTTATTGCCTTCCCTTAGGGAAGTTTGGTATGCCTCCTTATCTTCATCCCACTGCGTTCCCTTATATTTCCTAAAGGCCAACCTTTTGGCTCTGACTTTTTCTGCTACTGTTTTTGAGAACCAAAGTGGTTTTCTCCTTTTTTGCTCTTACTTTTCTCCCTAACACAATGGGATGTTGCTTCAAGTATTGCATCCTTAATGCATGCCCACTTTGCCTGTACCCCCTCACCTGTATGTCTTCTTGCCAGGGCTAGCTTAACTCTGTTGGCCATCATATCAAAGTCCGCTCCTCTGAAGTCCCATATTTTTGCATTGGAATGTGATGATTTAGTTCTAGTGGCCAAATTGAACCATACCATGTGATGATCACTGGCCCCCAGGTGACCTTCTACCTGTAGATCTGTGATCCTTTCCCTATTAGTCAGTACTATATCTAGGATAGCCCTGTCTCTTGTGGGTTGTTGTACCAGTTGTCTGAGGCCTTCCCCCTGCAGAGAAATCCACTATGTGTCTAGTTCTGGTGGATGTTCTTGCTGGTATTGACCAATCTGTATGTGGCATGTTGAAGTCTCCATCATCAGAACCTCCCCGTTAGCCGTCATGTTTTGTGTATCTTCTAACAGTAATGTGTCTATGCCTTCCCCCTGGTCTGGAGGCCTGTAGACAACCCCAGCTCTTATGCCTGTCCCATTTCCTGTTTCCTGGGTGACCCACAGTTCTTCTGGCTCCTTATGAGTATTCTGAATTTCTGTAGCATTGACATTTTCATTGACATAAAGGGCCACTCCCCCCACAGCTAAGTAAGACTTATTCTCTGTAGAAAAGTGAAGACTTTGTAGTGACCTTATTGAAGTACTTTTTAGAATTCTGAATGGAGCTATTACATTTAGTTATTAAAGATTTTCACCAGAAAGCATACTGAGCTACAAGCAGCTCATTTTCAAATGTGTCCCTGGGGGAAGAGAAAAAGGAAGTAATACAGATAAGATTCAAATAAGGTGCAGGAGTAAAAACAATGAGGAAAACATGTGCAAAAGAGCTAATCAGTGAGAACAGTACAACATTTTATCTTCTATACAAAGTAGGCTGCCCAAAAAAGGCATCATCAGAAAACTGGTACACTTTGTACAAGAATAAATTTAAATATAAAATAGATGTGGAATATAAAAAGTGCAAAATTACACAGCATCAAAGTAAAAGGTGCTGCAAACTATAAAAATAGGAAGGGGAGGTTGGAGCAAAAATAAAAATTAAAAATGGAGTGGGCCTGAAAAAATCAAATGGGGGGCGCAATAAGCTAGCCCAGGGTAAACACTGTGGGCAGGAGGGGTACAGAGAGGTATGAAAGAGGCCCAGTGCAGCAACAAACATGAGAACTATTGTCTCGTAGAAGGAATTTCAGAGCAATGTAGGTAGAGGAGGAGTGGATGAAGGGTGGATGGCCAAGACAAAAACCTGTTTTGGGGGGTCTATAGAAAAAGGCAACCTGTCCTGCAAAGGTCTTACTGCAGGGCAGAGAGAAGGTATAGGAATCATAGTTTCTGATGGGGTAGGAAGAGAGGACAGTACAAAAGGGAAATGTGGTAGTAGGGAAGAAATCCAAACCTGCATCTGTAGTAGAGAGATATGCAATGAGACAGGCTTCTACCCTCAAGACTGAGAATGAGGAATAGAGAGAACTGTGACTGGTCTGGGGAAGGCAGTGAAGGATAAAGATAGAAAACATAGAGTCTGTCAGCAGAAAAGGACCGCTTGGCCCACCCAGTCTGCTCCAATGTTCCCTGCCTCTTCTATATCCACATACCCTATCTGGTTTCTAGTGACCCTCCCCCCCTGTCTCTGCAGTAATATACCCCTATGCTTATCCTGTGCATGCTTGAAGACCCCCACTGTTTTATCCCCCACCACTTGAGCTGGAATTCTGTTTCAGGCATCTACCACTCTATTATTTTATCACATCTCTCCTGAACTCCTCTCCCCAGCTTCATCACATGCCCCTGTTTCTGATGCTCCATTCTCATACGGAAGGGATTCTTCCCTCCTGCTCCCTGTTCACCCCTATGAGGTACTCGTAGGTCTCAAACATGTTGCCTTCCTCTCTCCACTCTTCCAGGGTGTACATGTTGAGATTCCTCATTCTCATCTCTTAGGGCTTCCCTTGTAAATCCTGCACCTTTTTAGTTGCCCTTTTTTGGATCACCTACACCCTGTCTTTGTCTTTTCTGAGGTGCTGTCTCCAAAACTGGACAGAGTGCCCCAGGTGGTGGTGTAGCAGGGAGTGATACAGCAGCAACAGCACCTTCCTCCTCCTGCTGGAGATACCTCTCCCTGTGAACCACAGCATTCTATTTTCCCTGCCTATGGCCTTGTCACAGTATGCTACCATCTTAAGGTCCTCTGAAATAATAAACACATGGTCTCTTTCCTTTTTAGTGGCTGTCAGTACCTTCTCCCTCCCTATACTCAGCATTGAGGTTTCTATGCCCTAGGTGCATGATTTTTCACTTTTTGGCATTACACCCCAACTACTATGCCTTTGATCACTCCACAAATTTCCCTTGATCCCTACTTGTTTTCTCCACTCCCTTCTGAGTGTCCACCCGACTGCAGATTTTGGTGTCATCTGCAAAAAGGCATACCTTCCCTTTCAGCTCTTCTGCAATGTTCCCTATGAAAATATTGAAAAGGGCGGGTTCCAGTACTGAACACTGTGGTACACTGCCGGTCACTCTCCCACCCTTAGAGTGAGTGCCATTAATCACCACTCTCTGCCTTCTTTCTGTTAACCCATTTGAACCCAATTTACCAATTTGGACCTTTCTCCTAAGCTGGTCAACTTTCTAATCAGCCTCCTGTGTGGCATAATGTTGAAGGCCTTGTTAAAGTCCAAATAAGCTACATCCACTGCTCTCCCCTGGTCTACTTCCTTGATCACCCAGTCAAAGAAATCAATCAGATTCATTTGTCATGATCCCCCTGCCCCCCCCATGACCCGTGGTCGTGCAGCCCACTAGATTCTAGATGCTCAACCAGCCTTTCTTTTAGTAGGGATTCCATTAATGTCCTCACCACTCAGAGCCGAGCATAGGGGGTTACAAACTGTGCAAGTGCAGAGGGGCCCTCCAAAAAACTCAGCTGTCCAGTTGGCCTCCTTCTTCCTGGTCCTGTATGTACTAATTTAAGTAGAGTACAAAAATGGCACAAAACTAGCTAAAATGAAGCTACAGGGCAGCCATGATAGGGATGAGGATGTTCCTTGGGGGCTTCATGATTTCTGGTATAGGGCCCCAGCAAGGAGATTTGCACAGGGCCCTGGGGCGAGCGCTGCCACCACTAAAGTTAGACAGACTGGCCTATAATTGATAACCTCCTCCCTACTGCCATTCTTATGCAGAGGGACCACATCAGCTGTTCGTCAGGTCTCTGGAGCCAAACCTCTTTCCAGTGAGCTATTGAACAGTAGGGCAATTACCACTTCCCTGAGCTCTTTCATTACCCTGGGGTGTATCCCATCCAGTCCTACAGCCTTATCTACCTTCTCCTTTAGGATAATGCTGATCTAGAAAGATGTTCACCCTAGAAAACTCTGAGGGCTGAGCATGTTCTACTGTGGCTACTGAGGGATAAAATGACAAGGGAGAATGGAAGCCTTGGACAACTTTCAGCCCTACAGAGTTAGCCTACCTGGATCCATTTCTCCCTGCTGTTTTACCCCAATGGGGGGCCTGCAGTGAAGGGTAAGTTTTAGGGGCACTAGCTGTTAGATTAGAGTGTGAGTGAGCTATTGTAGAGGACCAGATAGGGAAAAAAAGGGAGAAAAAAGAAGGCGATAGAGCATCTGCTGCCCTGCATTATGGGGCTGTACTTGCTGACAGTGTGGGAAAAATGAAAAAGCACCTAGCGAGTTAGAGAGATTGAAGCAGGCAAATTCAACTCATGGCTATGTGAGATGGTGTCAAGACAAAGGATACCACTACACAGGGAACTGGCAAAACTTCTGGAAAAGAGCTTTTTTTAAATACGATGTATTGTACCTAAACAGAGAAGGTGTGCGAGCACTCTGACAACATTTCTAAATGTCTATACAGGTAGTTTAAACTAAATAAAGGGGAATATGACGCAGCTCACACCCCTGCCATCAGTGAGCTGGTCATCACACCCCAAAATGCCAAATACGTGCATGCATCCTCAGAAAACAAATCAGAGCCAACATCCACCTGAACCAGCAACCTCCATAATCTCTCGACCGGAAAGCGTAAACTGGAGCAGTCCGGGAAGAGGGTACAACCTCACACCAAAGAGGATGGACATTTCTGGAAGGCAATGGTTGCAAATACTAGGAGCCTAACCAACAAACTTCTCGAACTCACAGCCATCTTGAAAACAGAATGGTTGGACTGGGTGGCTGTAACAGAAACGTGGTTCACGGAAAACCACAGTTGGGATATGGCCATTCCCAGTTACAATCTGTTCAGGAAAGATAGGCAGGGCAAAAAAAAGAGGGGGCATAGCCATTTACATTCAGGAGGAAATAAAAGCCACAGAAGTAAAAGGGCAACCTGGGGAAGTCAAGTCACTGTGGCTTACAGTAAACACGGGCAAGGGAAAACCCTTCAGAATTGGTGTCATGTACAGGCCCTCAATTCAAGGAGATAAAGGAGACAGAGACCTAATAGAGGAAATCCACAAAATGTCTGATAAAGGTGAAGTCATACTGGTGGGGGACTTCAACCTACCAGATATTAACTGGAGCACACTAACGGCAGCAACAACAAGAAGTAGGGACTTCTTATTGTCACTACAAGGTGCAGGACTGTGCCAGCTCGTTAAAACCCCCAACAAGGGGAGATACCATTCTCGATCTTGTCCTCACAAACTCGTAAAGTATCAAGGACATTGAAGTGGGATGACATATGGGCAACAGTAACCATTGCATGGTAAGCTTTAAGGTAAACATAACACAGGACACCAGCCACTGAAAGATAAAGGTGCTAGATTTCAGAAAGGTTGACTTCCAAAAAATGAGGAACATCATAAGTAGCCAGTTAATGGCAATAGAGGTTGAGGAGGTGGACATTATGTGGGGAAGACTCAAGAGAGCAATAAAGACTGCCACAGATCAATGTGCCAGATGGGTCAGCAAAGCAAAAAGAAAAAGAAACCCTCTATGGTTTTCCAAGGAAGTGGTTACCACAGTCAAAGAAACAAAGAAGACATACAGCATATACCAGGAAACCAAAACTGTGAAAGACTGGGAGTCGTACAAGGAAATAATGAGAGTCTAACAAACAAATTAGAAAGGCAAAAGCCTGGACAGAGGAAAAGATAGCAAAAGGGGCAAAGAGAGGAGACAAATAATTTTTTAGATATGTTAGGGAACATAGGAAGGAAAAGGGGGGATAGTAAAGATTGCTACTGAAGAAGGGAAATACACCAAACATGACCCAGAGAAAGCTGAAATCCTCAACAAATACTTCTGCTCGGTGTTTACCAAAGAGGACCCAGGGGAAGGCCCATCCCTGAAAAAATACAACACCCCAGGACCAGGGGTAGACATGAGCCCCTTTACAGAGGCCGAAGTACAGGAGGCGCTAAATAAACTAAAAGCAGACAAAGCCATGGGACCAGATGAGATGCACCCCAGAATCCTTAAGGAACTGGGTGCAGAATGGCCCATTAAGTGGCCTATTAATCAGTAATCTCCCATAAGAAGGCAGAGTTCCTGTCCAGGGAGATAACTGCATCAAGAAACTGACCTGCTCAGCTTTTCTAGACTGTCAACAGACTGTGCAATCCAGCCTGTCTGTGGGGTCAGAGAGCCTTTTCACAAATACAGTGTGATGAGTTTGCTCGGTTCTTTGAGGATAAGGTGTCATCAATCAGGTCGGAGATCCGCAGCATATGTTCAAATGAGCATTGCAGTGACCGATGCGGGGTTACATGTCCTCAGTCTACCTGGATAGATTTTGACCAGCCAGCGATCATGGATATCATGAAGATTGTCCAGGGCTTACGATCGACTTGCTGTAGCTTGGATCCTGGTCCTACGCGCCTCCTTGTGGGGTGCATGGATGTGATCGGACCAGTCCTTGCGAGGATTGTCTGGAGTTCTTTGGATCAAGGGGTGTTCCTGGAGTCTTTGAAGGAGGCTGTCGTGACGCCCCTTTTGAAGAAACCTTCCCTTGACCCCGACTGCCTCGCTAACTACAGACCGATCTCTAACCTGCCCTTTTTGGGCAAGGTTATTGAGAAAGTAGTCGCATTGCAGCTTGATGACTTTCTTACCACCCATGAAGTCTATGATCCCTCTCCAGTCTGGTTTCAGGAAGAGGCACGGTACCGAGACGGCATTAGTTCGGGTACTTAATGATCTCCTAATAGTGAGAGATCGGAAGAGCCATTCGATCTTGGTTCTCCTTGATCTCTGTGCAGCGTTTGACATTGTGGACCATGGGACATTGCTGGATCACCTGTGGCTACTCTGCAGACTGTCAGGGACAGTCCTCAGATGGTTCCACTCTTTCCTCACAGGCAGAAGTCAAAGGGTAGTTTCAGGGATTTTCTGTTCCGCTCCCTTTGCTCTGTCCTGTGGGGTGACTCAAAGCTCTGTGCTTTCTCCCATGTTGTTCATGGTGTATATGCTGCTGTTGGGAGACATTATAAGGCATTATGGGCTGAGTTTTCACTGCTATGCAGATGATACTCAGCTCTATATGTCCTTTGTACCCGAACAAAATGACGCAATGTCGGTTTTTAACAACTGCCTCGCTGAGCTTCAGGACTGAATGAGTGCGAACTGGTTGAAGTTAAATCCAGATAAGACTGAGGTGTTGGTTGTGGACCCAGGTCATTATGTAAAGAAGTTGACTTCTGGGGTCCCCTCTGGTCTTCTATTAGGGGATACCCAGTTGAAACCTTCTGAACAGGTGCGAAATCTGGGCATAATCTTTGACAGTGCACTGACGCTGAAGACACAGGTATCAGCCACTGTCAAGTCATCCTTTTACCATCTGAGGAATATCGCCCTGATAAATCATCTTGTTCCACATGATGACCTTCCTGTGTTGGTCCACGCTTTTGTTTCTTCTTGCCTTGATTACTGTAATGCTCTATATCTAGGGTTGCCGGGGATGGATCTCCGTCGCCTGCAGCTGGTGCAGAACGCAGCAGCCAGGTTGTTGACTGGGTTATCAAGAACTTGCCACATCACACCTGTGCTGCACAAACTGCACTGGCTGCCAGTGCAGTGGAGAATCACCTTCAAGGTCGCATTGCTGACCTATAAGACCCTACACAGTCAGGGACCGGGCTACCTGCAAGATCTCCATTGTCCCTACTGCCCTCTCTGCCCACTCCGCTCCACTGGCGAGGGATTGCTAGAGATTCCCAGGGTTCATCTTCAATCATCTGGGGCAAGGGCCTTTTCTTTTATGGCCCTGACCCTGTGGAATTCTCTACCTCATCAGATTAGAGAGTGCCTGTCCGTGGAATCATTTAAGAGGTCTCTGAAAAGCCACTTATTTGTACTAGCATTCGGAAAGATTATTTTATGGTCATTTTATTGTTTTAAGTTATTATTTACTATTGTTGATGTTTTATTCTTGTTATGTATCAGCGCTTTGATTTATTGAAAAGCGCTTTACAAATAAAATTTTGATTTTTTGATTTGATTTGATAATTAGCAGCCCCTCTGGCACTTCTAGTCTCGAAATCCTTGAAGAGTGGTGTGGTACCCAAAGACTGGAAAAAGGCAATAGTGGTTCCACTTCACAAATCAGGCAGTTGCAAATAGGCTAGTAATTACAGACCAGTGAGCCTCACATCTGTAGTAGGGAAACTAATGGAGACACTGCTCAAACAGAGGATCATAGCATTCCTCAAAACTAGTGGCCAACAAGACCCTAAACAGCATGGTTTCACTGCAGGTAGGTCATGCCGACAAATCTACTCGAGTTTTTTTGACTACACTACAAAAATAGTGGATGACGGTGGGGCAGTAAATGTGGTCTACCTAGACTTTAGTAAGGTCTTTGGCTCTGTTCCACACAGAAGGCTGGTAAAGAAGCTTGACCACATAAGGGCTGGTCCAGAAGTAGTCAGATGGATACAAAACTGGCTATAAGGCAGAACCCAGAGGGTACAGGTTAATGGAATGCAATTGACAGAAGGCAGGATGACCAGCGGGGTGCCCCAGGGCTCAGTGCTGGGGCCTCTGCTCTTCAATGTTTTTATAGCAGACATTGCTGAGAGACTGGAAGGGAAGGTGTGTCTGTTTGCAGATGACAGCAAGATATGTAACAGGGTGGACACCTCAGAAGGAGTGAACAAGATGGAAACTGACCTCAATAAACTAGAAGAATGGTCTGGAGTGTGGCAGCTGAGATTTAACACCAAAAAGTGCAAGGTCATGCACATAAGAAAGAAAAATCCAAGAAAGGAGCATTATCTAGGAGGTGAAAGACTGGCGGCCTCAAACCAGAAACAAGATCTGGTAATCATAATCTCAGATGACTTGAAGGTTAGTAAGCAGTGTGAGAAGGCAACATTGAAGGCCAACAGAATGCTGGGCTGCATTGGGATGGGAATCATGAGCAGGAGGAGATAGGTGGTA
Organism: Neoceratodus forsteri; assembly: GCA_016271365.2. Classification (NCBI taxonomy): domain Eukaryota; kingdom Metazoa; phylum Chordata; order Ceratodontiformes; family Ceratodontidae; genus Neoceratodus; species Neoceratodus forsteri. The sequence continues at coordinate 1,264,070,001 of CM057456.1, forward strand.
CTACTACTGTATAGATCGCTTGTCAGGCCTCACCTGGAACAGTAGCGTAGCAAATTCCCAGAGGGCCTGGGTGCAAGTTAATGTTACAGGGCCCCTCTCCAGTTTTGAATAAACATCAAAATTATGATTTGGCACCTCAAACCTCGTGGGCCTGGGTGCCACTGCACCCTCTGCACCCTTGTAGCTATGCCCCTGACCTGGAATACAAAGTCCAATTCTGGAGGCCTCACCTCAGGAAGGATATTGACCAGGTGGAAACTGTAGAGAGAAAGGTGACAAAAATGATTCAGGGTCTGCAGTACATGTCCTACGAGGAAAAACTTAAGGAACTGAATATGTACTCCATGGAGCAGAGAAGAGAGAGAGAGAGGGGGTATGATTGAAACATTCAAGTACATAAAGGCATTAACAAGGTACAGGCACAGGAACTTTTTCACTTCAAGAAGGGCTCCAGGACCAGGGGACATGACCTCAGGCTGCAAGAAGGGAGGCTCTCTACCAACATCAGGAAGTTTTTCTTTACAGAAAGAGTGGGGGACGTCTGGAACAGCCTGCCCCAAGAGATTGTGGGGGTCAACACTGTGTGGGGATTCAAGAATGCATGGGATAGATACAAGGGAGCTCTGACTACAAAGGGCAACTAGAGTGTCAAAATAGGTCTAAAACAAATGGGCAGACTAGATGGACCTAACAGTCTCTTGCCGTCAACTTCTGTGTTTCTATGTAAAAGCTTCTGATTGGAAGTTGTTGCTGTCATACCACCTCTCAGCGTCTGAATGATCTTCCATAGTTACTCACTAGAGAATCAGCATAAGACTCATGTAGAAATTCTTATGAGCAGTGTAGAGAGCCCATGGAATTGTTTTGTCATTAGAAAAGCTGATAGACAATCAGATCATTGGGGTAGAATGGGGTTATTGGTATGTTGTTGTATGATTTTCTAGGATGTTTACAGATGAGCTGTTAGTTTAAGATTTCATAAACTTAGTTCTCTTATAAATTAACACGCTCCACTTGTAGAGCAGTCAGAAACATGGACGTTGTCTCTTCAGCTACAAAAAGTGATATATTTTCTTTCTTCATTCTGTTGTGTAGCTTTCACTGTAATGTACTGTTATGATATGAAAACTGGCATTTTAAGAGGCAGTTTTACTGCTGTAATATTACAACTAGTTATAATGTCACATTGATGTTTTTCATATCACTGACATGCAACATTGTTGTATATGCTGCTGTGAATTTATATTGCTGGGGAGACAGTGATTTAAAACTTCCTAGCATTAAAGGTATCCATTTTCTTGGAGGGAAGGGACAGTGTAATTTATTTAGTTGTTGATATACAGGTTAAATTAGGGTTCAGATAAAGATGCAGTAAGTCATTATGTACAGTGCCTTACCTGCACTTTTGACGTGTGAGTTATGAGATTTTTACTATTTCTGTACTCTGTCTAATGTCTTTGGCTACGCTGTGATATAGTACATTCCTTGTATGTTTTGTGAAAGCTTATTTTCAAGAGTATTTTTTTTTCTTTTTTCTTTTAAAGCAATGTTTCTGAATTCTATTTATTTTATTTAGAATTCCTGCGCAGCAGGATACCACATTTAGGCTACCTGTCAAATTTTCAAGACGGTCCGGTTACAGCGGCAGTACTTACTACTGCCAAATGGTGCCTAACTTACATTGAATCAAATGGAGGCTTGTGGAACCTCAAGGCTGAGGAAGCAGGGAGGAGAAACCTCACTATTGACCTTCACCAGCTGTGGCCTATTGGTTAGGTCTCGGTTAGGAAGAATCAGAGCTACTGCATCCTGGGCCATGTACAGCTGTCCTCGGTGGCAAAAGCCTGCATGAGAGTTACAATGAAAATGGCTCCTGCACAGCGCCCATATTCAGGGTAATTGATAGGTCATTAGTAGCTTTAAACAGTGTAGTGCAAGTAGAATGCTTTGACCAGAAGCCTGATTGTGCTTTTGTGGGAAGGTTCCGAAGGAGAATATGGTCCATTAATTGCATGTTCACCATCTTTTCCAGTAATTTGCTGAAGACTGATAGGATAGAAATGGGCCAGTAGTTATTTGGTTCCAAAATGACTTGAGTAGGGGGCTCAGTATGACAACTTTACAAGGAGCTGGAACCTGTTCAGTACAGAAGAAGAGACTGAATGGGGTTGTGATTAAAGATGTCACTTGTGTCACCACAGTTTTCAGTAGGGTTTTATGTTGTTGAATCCTGCACTTATCACAATGTCAGGCTAATATTATAACGTCAGCAGCTGTCCTTGGCTGACCTCCACAAAGGTGAAGGTTGTGGGCTTAGTGGTGGATGACTGAGGAAGGCCAGCAGTTTGGTGATGATGGGGAGGATGTAATGAAGAGTTGGTGGGGGGGGCTGTTGAGGTTAGTACTGTAATGTTTGGTATTTAGCATCAGAACAATGTTAGCCAGTAGTGCAGTGATAGCTATCAGTAGAAAATGTACTGCAGCTTAGGAGTTAAAAGTTATACAGGAAATATAGGAGGTACTGCTTTGCAGACAGACTGAGAGAAGCATAGACACTGTACAAGTTAGCAGCAGAGGGTGAGCAGTAAAGCAAACTGGTATCTGCAGGTTTAAAACTTAACTAAAAATCATGAGCACAATGTCAGACTCAAACAACTCTTTGTCCAGGTATTTATTTACCAAGGAATATGTCATGGTACCAGGATGCCTATAATGAAGGCTGACCTTGAGTCTCTAGAAAAGTGGTCAAGAACGTGGCAACTTAACTTCAATACTAAAAAATGCATGCACCTTGGAAGGACTAACCCAGGAGTGGATTACTACCTAGGGGGCAGAAAAACTGGAAGCCTCTAAACAGGAATGAGATCTGAGAATAATTATAACAGATGACCTAAAAATGCCCAAGCAATGCAAGAAAGCAGCACTGTGAGCAAATGGTATGTTGGGATGCATGGGCAGGGAATTACCAGCAGAAAAAGGGAGGTCATCCTACCACTCCATAGATCGCTGGTGAGGCCACACCTGGAGTACAGTGTACAGTTCTGGAGACCACATCTTAAAAAGGATATTACCAGACTGGAAACAGTGCAGAGGAGAGCTACTAAAATGATTCATGGACTGCACAACAAATCATACGAGGAGCAGCTGCATGAATTAAACATGTACTCCCTGGAGCAGTGGAGGCAGAGGGGAGGTGAGACATGATCGAGACTTTCAAATTCCTAAAAGGAATAAACAAGGTGCAGGTCCAGGACCTGTTTCATATCACAAATCACTCAAGAACCAGAGAGCACAACATGAAGCTAGAGGGGGGCAGATTCAGAGCTAACACACCCAAGTTCTTCTTCACTGAGAGAGTGGTTGATGCATGGAATTGCCTTCCACAGGAGGCAGTGGCGGCAAAAATGGTGGGGACTTTCAAGAAAGTGTGGGATAGATACAAGGGCATCATAACACTAAAAAGCAGTTAAGGGAAGGGGTAGAGTTATGGACAGACTAGATGGGCTGCATGGCCACCTTCTGCTGTCACTTTCTATGTTTCTATGTTTAAACCCAAGGAATATTCCTCCATTAGAGCTATATGCTAGCAATATTGTGGAAAGCTAATGTCAACCCTTCAGAAAAATAGTGGTTTACTTATTTCTTTGAAATTATTCCAACTGGAATAACCCCGTGAGATGTAGCATCTCATTTTCATGGAGGACTGGGAGGGAAAAAAAGGGAGGGGGGTTGCACTATATATAAGGGAACACATAAAGGCAACAGAAGTGCAGGGAAGATGGAGGGGGAAGCTGAAGCCGTATGAGAATCATTAGAGACAGAAAAAGGGGAAGTCATATGAGCCGGGGCGGTATATAGGCCACCCACGCAGGATGAAATGGTGGACAGGGCAATGCTTAATGAAATCCAGAGGACAGAAAACAGGGGAGAGGTGCTGCTGATGGGAGACTTCAACATGCCGGATGTAGAGTGGAGTACCCCATCAGTGGCATCCACCAGAAGTAGGGAAATTGTTGAATTCCTGCAGGGGGCACTATTGAGGCAGCTTGTGAAAGAACCAAGCAGGGAAGGGGCAATACTAGACCTGATTTTTACAAATAGAGAGAGGGTAAGGGAGGCATCAGTGGGAGAGAACCTTGGCACAAGAGACCACAGTACAATTTGGTTCATGGTGGAGACTACTGCTATGGGTCACCAAACCAAGGTGAAGGTACTTGATTTCAGGTGCACAGGCTTTAGGAAAATGGGCATCTGTCTGCAGAAAGCACTGGCAGGGGTGGAGATACAGACCGGGGTGGAGAAAAGGTGGGCAGCAATAAAGGGGGCAATATTGGAGGCCACAAATCTTTGTATCAAACAGGTCAGCAAAAACAGGTAAAAATCGAAGCCACTATGGTACAGCAGAGTAGTGGCAGAAAAGGTTAGAGCAAAGAGAATCATTTTCAGGAGATACAAGCAGACTCAGAAAGAAGAAGATTGGGTGGTATACCCGGAAAAGCAGAAGAAGGCAGGGTCGGCGGTCAGAAAAGCAAAGGCAAGAACGGAGAAGAATATAGCAAACTCTGTCAAGGAGGGGGATAAAACTTTCTTCTGGTATGCGAGTGAGAGGAGAAAGTCGGGGGGGGGGATAGTTAGGCTAAAAGACAAGGGTAGAGGGCTCTTGGAGGATGCCCAGGAAAAGGCAGAAATATTAAACAGCTATTTGTGTTCTGTATTCACGGTAGGAGGAATGGGGAGGGCAGTTGGATCAGGGATAGGAGGGTGGCAACAGGGTTGATGGACACTAGTTCATTCCTAGAACAAGATATCCAGAGACAATTGGACGGCTGAAGGTGGACAAGGCCATGGACCCTGATGGAGTGCACCCCAGAGTATTGAAGGAGCTAAGGAAAGTAATAGCAGAGCCTCTGGCTAGCCTATCCAATGGGACCCTAGAAACGGGGGAGGTTCCTATGGACTGGTGGAGAGCGGATGTGGTCCTCCTCCACAAGGAAGGGGAAAAATAGGAATTAAGCAACTACAGACCAGTGAGCTTGACATGGGTGGTAAGGAAGCTTATGGAAAAACTGCTAAAGAAAAGGATCACTAGCTACCTTGAATCTAATGAACTGCAAGACCATTAGCAACATGGGTTCATGGAGGGCAGGTCATATCAAACAAACTTAATTGAGTTCTCTGATTGGGTCACCAGGGTAGTGGATCAGGGGGAATGGTGGACTTTGCATACCTTGACTTTAGCAAAGCGTTCAACTCTGTGCCGTGCAGGAGGCTGCTGATCAAAATGAGATGCTTATGACTGGATCTGGTAGTAGTAAGGTGGGTGGGTAACTGGCTTAGGGACAGAAGGCAAAGTGTAGTTGTAAATGGGGTGCCCTCAAGGAGGGCTCGGTCACTAGCGGGGTACATCAGGAGTCGGTGCTAGGGCTGCTCCTGTTAAACATCTTTATAGGGGACATAGCAGAGGGGCTGGAGGGGAAGGTATGTTTATTTGGAGATGATACGAAGATCTGCAATAGAGTGGATACCGAGGAAGGGGTTGAAAAAATGTGCATGGACCTGTATAAACTGGAGCAGTGGTCAAGAGAGTGGCAGTTGTCATTCAACACAAAAACGTGCAAGATCATGCATGTAGGGAGAAAAAAAATGAGAGGCAGAGTACAGGAAGGGGGGGGGGCGGCAAGTCCTAGAGGCAATTGAGGTAGAACAGGACCTGGGCATAATCATTTCACAGGACCTCAAGGTGTCAAAGCAGTGTGACAGGGCAGTGGCAAGGTCCAGTAGTATGCTGGGATGTAATTGCAGAGGGTTCACTAGCAGGAAGGGGGAGGTCACAGTGCCTCTGTACAAGCAATTGGTGAGACCACACCTGAAGTATGGGGTCCAATTCTGGACACCATGCCTTAGGAAAGATGTAAAGAGGGTAGAAATGGTCCAGAGAAGGGCAACAAAAATGGTGGAGGTCTTTGTCAGTCATCATATGAGGACAGACTGAGAGACCTTAACATGTACTCCCTGGAGCAAAGAAGGGAGAGGGGGAACATGATAGAAACATTCAAATACCTCAGGGGCATAAATAGTGTACTGGTGAGTGACATTTTCCAGCTAAAGAGACACTCGAAAACTAGTGGTCATGAGTTGCAGATGGGAAGGGGGGTTTAGAGGAAACATTAGGAAATATTATTTCATGGAGAGGGTGGTGGACATCTGGAACAGACTCCTGGAGGAGGTGGTGGGGGCAGGGCAAGGACAGTGGAGGGATTTAAAACAGCATGGGATAGGCACAAGGGAATTAGTAGAAGGCTTAGTCGGAAGGTTAGTTCAATATAGATGGCTTTAAGATAGCGAGTTTGGGCAGACTGCATGTGCCTGGTGGTCCTTTTCTGCCAACACATTCTATGCTTCTATGTTTTTATGATAGCTGCAATTAACAGGTTAACTTAGTCTAGCAGGAATAGTTATGAACAGGCTACAATATACACAGGAGAAGAAAAACTGCAATGGTAAGTACATCCAAACCATAACCAAAGCAAGCTAACAATCTGGGGTTAAATGTTATGCAAAAAAATAGTGTCTTGAAAGGACAAGTTGTTAGACACTGAATGTCCTGTACAATGTACAAAATGTACTAAAAACATGCAAACAAGGGCCCTATTTGTTGCTAAGTACCTGATCAGGTTGCTATGTCCTTAGGTGGTATAAGTATAGGGGCCCAGGAAATCTAGTTAGCATGAGTTGGGGTCTTTGGGACTTCAGGGGTAGAAAGCAGACACCTGTTGTTGTGGCACCAGTTGAAACTGGCTGGTGATGACCTGCCTGGTCAGGGGAAGACAATATGGGTCCTGAGTCTGGGATGCAGCCCAGATATCCCACTGTGTCCAATCTCTAGTTACCTGCATGTCTGCAACAGAGAGCGTGCCATACATACAGTGATGGGATTGAAGGGGAGGTTACTCCTTGAGTTATTCGACCATATGGCTACATTGTTGATCCTGATCATGAATCCTGTGACATCAGAATGTCTGAGGCTTCAATCAATTAGACACAGTTGGCAGGAATTCAGGCGCTGTACATTCAAGGAGTATATAAACAGTGAAACCATGTGAGAGGGTGTTGCCAGATGCTGTTAGTGCCACATAAGAGGTGCTCCATACAAAATAGATTCACAAAGCTAGCTGCCTGCAGAGGTACAGAATATTGGGAGTAGAAGTTGCAGAGGGGCTCTGAAATATAGAAATGTGATCCACATCCCTAAACATTCGGAATGGTCTGAAACATTGCGGACTGTCCTAAAATGACTTGAAATGTTTAGGTATGTTTAGAAGAGTGTCCAGAGGTTAAGATATGTGCTAGTCTTTCAGCTGTGGAAGCAGAAGGCTGCAACCTTACTAGAAGCAAGAGATGTCTAAGCTTATGTCAGGTAAGTCTGAGTTTCACCATGAATGCCTGTACATTCAAAAACTGGAGCTGCAAGTCTTAGCCCTTTGTAGGAAGGATTATCTCCAAGGTTTGAATATGAATGGAGGTTTTAAGGTACAGAAAGCAAGTTTGAGAGATACCGTCAAATGTCTCAAATGTTCAAAGCCTACTAAGGACTCAAGACATTCATTACTAAAGCCGCAACTCTTGGCTGTTAGCAGGTAGTAAGAAATTACCATTGTCCATGCAATGGGACCTATGCACCAATGCAGGTGGGGTATGCATGGAAGGCACTTACCCAGTTCACATCCACCTGTACCCCTGAACAGGCATGCACTGCATGCCATTCACAAACACTGACCTACCATCTGTGGCCCCACCCCACAGGTGTCTAGGAGCACAGTAGGGCTGAGGAGTGGGATGCAGACAGAGCAGAGGATACAGGTGGGCATCCAGTGGGATGCCCATCCCCCAGAAGACTGGCTGTTCTGCTCCATACGGAGCAGAGCATTGTGTGTACTGGTGTATGGTACTCCCATAAGGCCACTGGTTATGCCCTGCCATTAGCCCCTACCACTCACACTATCAGAGGGTGTTAGGCTGCAGCATAGGGGTGGCCGCTTGCCCCACTCAGCTATCAGATGCTGGATAGAGGGGGTGGATAGCATCTATTGCAGGGTGCCTGTGGGTATCGACCATGCCCCCTCCACTGAAACTCCACACTGTCATGAGTAGCACATAGTCTGGCCCTGCCCCAGTTACTCCTCTCCCACGGGATGGCAAGTGGCACTACTCACACCCTGGAGCTGTTGCACATAAGGGACATGTGCCTATTTTGTGCATACCACTGAGGTCCAGTAAGACACTCACTGCATGGCTTTGTAGTTTAGCAATGCCTATGCACCATGTATCTGTGGTGTGTAGGCACAGTGCATATAGCACATTAAGCCTAGGCCTCCAATATGGAGAGACAGTACCCTAAATGTATAATGTCAGCTGTGTAAGATCTGCAGTGAATGGTTTACCATTTAAAAACCATTTGAAACCTAAAGTCTATGTGCACCAATTTGTCTTGCCTACTGCAGGGATCATTGACTCAAAAAGATGCATTAATGAATAAAAGGTAAAGTGGGAACTGTTTGTTTATTGAAGCTTAGAGCCAGTTGCCAACAGTGCAGAGTGGCCTGACATGTAAAAAGATACTGCAGCCACTGAGCTTGCACCAGAAACCATGCTTCCCTGGAAATACCCAAGCCATATCTAACTCTATACCACTTATACGATTTATGCAATAATTCCACTGTAATAGGACAACTTTATAAACAAGGCTTCTAGCCATAACAGTTATATCCTGTATAAAAATAAAGGTCTTTACTACATATGCCACAGTACCATGCACTGTACTAATTTTCTGTGGGCAGCACCTCCAAGTAAACCTGGAAAGGAGTTACCTTGGGTGGAGGCACTGCGCCAAATGGACATTTGATTTTTAGAATATCAAACCCAGAGCCATCTGCTCAAAGGTCAGACCCACTAAGTGTGTTATAACGCTTGTTGTACTAGAGCTTAGATCATCCTTGTGGGCATGGGGTTACATAAAGGGAGCCCCACTGGGATCAGTTTTACATGCAATTCTGATCAAAAGCACACTAGCCATCCTTGGAGCATTAGAGTTCAGTTAGGGGAGTAAAGTCTGCCTAGTGACACAAGATATAACTTGGAAATGGCTGACATGGACACTATAAATTCAGCTGTCTATATGTGACTAAATTTCAATGAGATGTGTTTGAACCAGACACAGTGATGTCTTAGACCTGGGGGGGGGAAGGGCCTCAAACGTAGGTGGTGCAGAAATTATTTTGGAGACTTTAATTAAACTGGCATTGAGGTGTGGAATGCAAATTCTGCAAGAGGCTCAGCATAGGAGGAGAGCAGCCAGGACTTGTTTATGGACTTCGGAGTGATTGAAAGCACTTATGTATGCTCTCATGTCTTGTTGTTTAACACTATAAAGCACATGTTTCAGCAAATTGTGTAAATGTGAGAGACAGAGAAAGAGAGAAGAAAAAAGAGAGGGAGACGGAGAGGAGACGGGGGGGGGCACTAGCTGAGTGGTGCATGATTCTTGGTTTGTTGCCTTTTGAACAATCTTTGCAATTATTCCTCACATTTTAAAGAAACTCCTTGTTGTTACTGAGACACTTTCAGCTACATCAAGAATGGCCATTTTTTATGCAGCAGGAGGTTTGTGCTTCATACAGATGACTGGTATGGTGATGCAAGCCTTGTGTGGAAGAGCAGTTAGGAGTGGACGTTTATCTCCTCATGGAGTTTCCAGCATGACACGTCCATGATGTGTACATCCTATGGCCAGTCCAGTCTCAGACATGATCTACAGACCCACTAGCAGGGTCCCCTTAAATAATGGAGAGGAAGAGCTGCCTCTACAGGAGGGGTTGCTGTACCCTCCTGAGGTACAGAAATTCAGTTCAAAAGAAAAAGCTGCCCCGACAGCCAGGCATGCCCCAGAGTATAGTGAACATAAGTGGTAATCGGTGTTTACTCACCTGGTAAAGGTGATTGTGTTGGTTGGCATCCATGGCACTCCAGACATTACCTCATGGGTTACAGCCCACCTGATAGGCTAATGATGCACATGACCCAGATCAGATTTCCAGTATATCCAGGTCCCAGGAACCCCTGCTCTCCAGTTTGAATCTTCCATAGCTGAAAGGAAGTTAGTTAGTACAAGAGACAAAAACAAACAGTGTATAGTAGGTTACGCTAAAGAAGGGGTCCACCACGACATGTTACAAAGGAAAGGCCAGATGCCTGCATTTATTTCCTATTATATACATCCTAACCTGAACCAGTGGTTCGACTTAACTTAGCAGTATTGGCAAATCCCCGAGGCCTGGGTGAGTAGGGACCTCCCGATTGCCCTAGTGGCGGACGTCCGAATGTTCCGAGGGCTTGAGTGCCATGGATGCCAACCAACACAATCACCTTTACCAGGTGAGTAAACACCCACTGTGATTGGTTGGCATCCATGGCACTCCAGACATTACCTCATGGGAGATAAGAAGCAGTTAGCACTCTGGGTGGGAGACGGGTGAGTCGGAGTGTCCGGATGAAGGGGCTGCTGCCAGGACCTGGGTAGTGAAGGCTGACCTGAAGTCCTGTAGCTGTTCCAGCCTGTAGTGCCTAGTGAAGGTCTGCAAGGAGCTCCATGTGGCTGCTCTGCAGATATCTTCGGAAGATACCGAGGCTTTCTCCGCCCAAGACGTGGCGACCGCCCTGGTGGAGTGTGCCCTGATCCCCTGCGGTGGGGTCAACTGATTTGCCGTGTAGGCATGCTGGACGGCCCGTCGGAGCCAACCTGCAATCATGGTCTTGGAGGCCACAAGCCCCCTTCTCTGGCTCTTTGAGATGATGAATAGCCTCTCCATCTTACGGAAGGGGCTAGTCCTGGTCAGATAGACCGAGAGAGCCGACCCGACGTCCAGAGAGTCGGGGGCTCCGCCCTCGCCCTGAGAAATGTCTCGGGACAGGGTAGGCAGGTCGATGGGTTGCTCCCTGTGGAACTTAGTCGAGACCTTAGGTTGGAAGGCCGGCACTGTTCTCAGCCTGACCCCCTGTGGGGTGAAGACGGTGTACGGTTCTGCGCACGACAGGGCGCCGAGCTCCCCGATTCTTCTGGCCGAACAGATGGCTACGAGGAAGACGGTCTTTAGACCGAGCCAGAAGAGGTCTGCCTCCAGAAGTGGCTCATAGGGAGACACTTTTAGAGAGCCCAACACCAGAGGTAGGTACCATGGAGCGATGGTCGGTCTGGTCCTGGGGCGCAGGAGCTCTACCGCCAACATGAAACGTATGGCGTCCGGATGGGCTCCCGGTGGGTGCCCTTCTACGAGCCCTCTGGCCGCCCCAATGGCCACCAGCTGCACCCTTAGGGAGGAGGGGGCTAGCCCCTTGTCCACTCCTTGCTGCAAGAACAGGAGGATGGTGGGCAGGTCGGCCTGTTCTGGTACTGACCCCCTCAAATGGCACCACTGTGAGAAGATGGCCCATTGCCTCTAGTACGTGGACGTGGTGGAAACCCGTCTGGATTGGAGAAGTGTACCGATGACCGACTCGTGGTACCCGGTCACCATCAATCGTTCCTCTCAGGAGCCAGGCCGTGAGCTTTAGGGTCGAGGGACGGGTGGGCACCGGCCTGTGACAGCATGTCCGGTCGGACAGGAATCCGGAAGCTGGCTAGCGACATCTCTCTGATCGCTGCAAACCAAGATCTGCGTGGCCAGTAGGGGGCCACCAGAATGATGGTGACCCATGATTCTCAGATCTTGGTCAGAACTTGTGGGAGTAGGGGTAGTGGCGGGAACACGTACGCGTACTCCCGTGCCCAGGCTTGTGACAAGGCGTCCATGCCCTGTGAATGGGCGTCTCTGAACCGGGAGTAGTACATGTCGAGTTGGGCGTTGTCCCGTGATGCCATTAGGTCCAGGGACATGGGTCCCCACGCTGCCTGGATTGTCTGAAACAGAGCCGGGTGCAATTGCCATTCGCCCGGGTGGATCTGTTGCCTGCTGAGCCAATCCACCCTGACGTTCAGTTTTCCTGCCAAGTGCACCACTCCCAGGTGTGATAGGTGAGTCTGCGCCCAGCTCATCACCCTTGTGGTTTCCCTTGACATAGTCCTGCTCCTGGTTCCCCCCTGTTTCGCGATGTAGGCCACCGTCACGCGATTGTCGGATTTGATCAGGACCGAATGCCCCCGGATGAGATGGCTGAACGCCCTCAGGGCGTGGAACACTGCTTTCATCTCCAGGACATTGATGGAGAGTTGAGTCTCCGCTGGGGACCACGTTCCCTGTGCTGATGCGTCCCCTAAGCAGGCCCCCCAGCCGGAGAGACTTGCGTCCGTCTCTATAGGGATCGGGCGAGGGGCCTCAAGGGGAACTCCCCTGGTCAGATTCTCCAGTGCTGTCCACCAGCCCAGGGATGATCTTACCGCTACGGGCAGTGGTATCACGCACTGGAGGTTGTTCTCGTTCGGCGCCCCGTGAGATAGGATGTAGTTCTGTAGTGGGTGCATGTGCCACCTGGCCCAGGGCACGAGGTCAATGCAGGAGGCCATGCAACCCAGGAGCTGCACCACCTTCCCCACCGTGGTGTGGGAGAGTGACTTAGCTGTAGCGCCAGTTTCCGTAAGTTGTGGACTCGGGCGGTGATGGTTTGCCCCATCCTTGGCCGAGTTGATTTTTCGCCAGTGCTCTATCTGTTGGGTGGGGCGGAGCTGGCTCTTTCGATTCACCACCCAGCCGTGATTCTCGAGGGCCTGCAAGGCGAGTTCCATGTGCGCTCGCGCCTGGTCTTCGGAACGGGCGTGGATGAGCCAATCGTCCAAGTAAGGGATGATGTCCAGCCCCTGCTCCCTGAGTCTGGCCACCAGGGTTATGGAGACCTTGGTGAAGACCCTGGGTGCCGAAGACAGGCCGAAGGGGAGCGCCTTGTACTGGAAATGGTGTCCTAGGATGTGGAAGCAGAGGAACTGCCTGTGTCTTCTGATGATGGGGATGTGGAGGTAGGCGTCCTTCAGATCGATGGACGTCATGAAGTCGCCCACCCTGATGCCCTGTAAGGTGGACCGGATGGTCTCCATCTTGAACCGATGGGGGACCACGTGTCGGTTCAGTAGTTTTAGGTCCAGGATGGGCCTTAGTTCCCCTGATTTTTTGGGGACCAGGAAGAAGATGGAATACATGCCCATTCCTTGTTCCTGGCTCGGGACGGGCTGAATGGCCCTGTTCTGGATTAGCTCCGCTAGAATCCGCTGAACCTGATGAGGTGAGGCTCTCCTTCTGGAGACTGGGGACGAGACGAACCAGTGCGGTACCGGAGAATGGGATAGTTCGATGGCGTATCCCTTGGACACTACGTCCCGAACCCACCTGTCCGATGTGGTGGCCAACCAGCAGTGGGTGAACAGGGCTAGTCTTTGTCCTCCCGGGGGGTACGGTACCTGATCGCAGTAGGCGGGTGGTTGAGAGTCACCGTTTTCCTCTGAAACCTCTACCTCGACCTCCGGGTTTTTGTCCCTGGGGTCTGAAGGAGGTGGACTGGTAACTCTGAAAAGAGTGGCCGCGGGAGCTGGAAGGGAAGCCCCTACCCTGAAAGGAATGGCTCTGCAGAAAGGATTCTTTATGGTTTTGGCCCTTGATCCTGGGCCGAAACCTCCGTCTTGTGGAGGGCAGATAGGAAGATTTTGACCTATTCTTGAGGAGGTCCCTACCTTCCTCCCTCTGTTTTAGATAGTTCTGGAGTCCCTCCCCAAAGACATGGTTCCCTTTCAGTGGTAAATTCTGTAGTAATGTCTTTGATTCTGAGTCAGCATCCCAGAGCTTTAACCACAGGGCTCTGCGTGCCCGATTGATGATGGCGGCGGCCCTGGCCTGGAGGCGTAAAGAGTCCACTGCCATGTCAGCTAGGTATTTGGCTGCATCTAGGGTGCACTCTAGTAGTTCTGCCTCCCTAGACTTAGGAATAGTCTGCTCCTGGAGCTCCTCGAGCCAGCAAATTTGAGCCCGGGAGGTGTAGATGGCAGTGGTCATTGCCTTGGCCGTGGTTCCCTCGATCTCGAAGGTCCTCTTGAGCATGTCCTCAATTCTCTTGTCCATTGGGTCCTTGAGGGCTATGGTGCCACATGGTAGCACAGTCTTTTTGCTCAGGGCCACCACTTGAGGATCAATGGTAGGTGCCTTGCACCAAACATCGGCTTTGTCGCCCTGTACCGGGTACATTCTGTTCAAGTTCCTGCGGTTCGGCATTCTGCCCGGATTGGGGGACTGCCATTCTGTGTTAACAACCTCTTCAATGGCCGGACATACTGGGAATGTCTCTATGGTCGTGGGTCTTAGCTGGATCATGGGATCGAGCTTCGACTCCGGCTTGCCCTCTTCTGGCTCCTCAGTGGACAGCCCCATGGTGGCCTTGATGATTTTCATGAGTCCGGGAATGGTGTCGAAGGAGCACAGTTTTGAAGTCAAGGACGGGGTTGCTTGCAGGTCCATGTCCTCCGTGTCGAATCAAACCAGCCTCCTCCTCCTCCTCTCCTTCATCCCGTCATCCTTCTCCCTTCCTCTGGCAAGCCGTCGAGTGGTGTGGTGCGGCAGGCGGGAGTCCTCAGGAATGGGCGGCTCCTCTGGTGCACCCCATCCGGGGTGTTCCGAGCTGGTTGGTCTCACTCTGTGTTGTGTGAGGCCTCCAGTTTCTCCATAATCTTGAGCATGAAGTTCTGCTGGCTCTCCATCATGGCCAATGCCGCCTGCTGGTTCCGGATCAACAAGGAACCGGGTCCACCCGTTGAATTGCTGGGACCGGGGTTGGAAGGTGCTGGAGGCAGAGTCCTCTCCATTGAGGAAGGTCGGTAGTCAAAGGCAGGCCGTGCACAGGGGCCTGGGGTTTGGGGAGGAGGTTGGCGCTGCATGCGGAGCACTTCTTTGCCTTGACCATCTGGAATTAGAGGAGAGAAAGGTAGACTTGTGAAGAGGCCGATAACTCCGTTTTTTTTTTTTTTTCTCTCTGTCCCATGTAATAAATATCAGCTCCGCCGTTTGTCCCCATCGGGACCTGTGTGGCAGGAGGCAGGAGGGAACTGAGGGGGTGCCTGAGAGTAGGGGTGCTATGGGAGGACCCCTATCACAGGAGGTGGGGGGAAGCCGTGTTTCTTTCCTTGGTGGAGCCGAGGCCCGCTGTGGGAGGGGGCCGGGGTCACCATGCGGAGAGAGGCACTCCGCAAGACTCTACAGGGGTCGCTATGTGAGGTACCCGAGTAGGTTAGTGTAGTATGCTTCCCCCTTCCTTCTCCTCTTTTTTTTTTTTTTTACAATAAAACAGAGAAAGGCACTGAGGGAGGGGTGGGGGGTCCTGGATTGCTGGCCCACTGGAGGACACCAGAATTGCAGCTAGGGCCCTAGATCACAGCGTTATCTGTGGGGGCTGAGGTTGCCATGTTCTCAGCCTGAGGAAAGGGAACTGTGGTCCCTAGTCCCCCGTAGGACCCAGTGTGACCTGCCCACCAGGCGGCTCCTGGAGAGGTGGCTGCAGTCAGAAAACGCCCCTGAGTAATCGCCCTTTATTTTATTTTATTTCATTTTATTTAAGGCCCTGCCTCCCTGTTTAACTGACTGCCAGAGGGAGCGCATGGGCCACGGAGAGACCGAGATGAAGGCACTGGCGGGCCCTGTCCTCCAGTTCATTGCGGAACAGAGAAAACACGCTGGCTGTAGAAACACCGCTCCGCCTCCTGGAAACTTGATGGGACCAGTGGTTAAGGCGGAGGCGGAGGAGGCTGAGGAAGACAGGCTCTGGCCTTCTTGGGCTATCCTCCGTTCGCAGCCAGGCTGTAGCCTCTGCTTGTCCCGTCAGGTGGGGCGCGAGGAGGTGAGCGCGGCCTACCGAAGGGGCCGGGACGAGCGCCAGAGGCATTAGGTGCGTTAGGCAGGATGCTAGACGGGGGAGGAGGGAGGGAGGCTAACCTACCGCGCCGCACAGGAACCGAGGGGAGCTCGGCCTGCAGCGGACGCGGTGGCGTGGGAAGGGAGTCCCTGGCCGGACAAGAACACCACGTTGCCCAGTGGGCCAGAAAAAGCAGGGGGATGCGCCGATAAGCACGGAGGAGAGGGGCGGCGACCCCGGAACAAAACCAGGACGCGCACGTGGCAGGGGAGCCGCGCGGTAGGAACAAACGGCCGAGAGGCCATAAAACAGCCAAAACAGAACAAGATTAAATGAATGAGCCCTTTTAAGGACGAATAACAGGGGCTTCTGGCAGGGGAATAAAAAATCAAAAAGGCTTGACCAACTGCCACAGAAACCCCTTTGCCAGACAACAAACACAGCGTTTTCAGGCAGCAGAAAAACCAAACCAATCAGATTTACAGAATTTGCTAGCCAGATTTTCTAGCAAGGCTAATCAAGCACCTTAGCAACTGTATGGAATTCTAGGTTTGCTAGCAAGGCTAATCAAGCACCTTTAGCACTTGTATGGAATTCTCAACAAATAAACTGGCTCATAAGAGAGCTCAAGACAAACAGCTTATTTCTTATAAGGTAGTAGCAGCATACAGCAACAGATTGCACAATAAAAGTTAGATTCCTGGTTCCTACCTTGAATAAGAGCAGACAGGGGTCCCTGGTATGCTTCTTGCCTGTTCAGATGCACGATTCAAAACTGGAGAGCAGGGGTTCCTGGGACCTGGATATACTGGAAATCTGATCTGGGTCATGTGCATCATTAGCCTATCAGGTGGGCTGTAACCCATGAGGTAATGTCTGGAGTGCCATGGATGCCAACCAATCACAATGAAACAACTCAGGCACCACCAACTGCAAGTAAAACGGGTGAGGAATACAGCCAACTTAATGTATTTTATTTGAAAATATATATAAAGTGAAACAAATCATACCAGGTAGCACAGAGACCCCCAACCAGGAACAACACTGTGGGACCAACAAACCTCCTACTGGTTTCACATTAAAGCGTCATCAGGGAGTGTTCTCTAGTGGTAATCACACCTCATTTAAAGCCCCATCTTAAAATGATATACTGCACACCAAATCCGTGTACTTGAGTACGGGCGTGACTTACAAACATACTAAAACTAAAGTAGTGGAACAGAAGACTACACCACTAAGGTGGAGCTGATGTAAGCTTAACAGCATATGAAAAACACATCCATGATATCCCAAATTATGATAGAGATACTTAAAAATAATAATCAAAAGTATCCATCCACACAATTCCATTTCTTTTTTTTTAAATTTCTTTTTATTCAGAAGATTTTGTACAGTACTACACTTAGGACAGTACTTTAGGCAAAAGATACATGGATTGTATTCAGCTTACAAGCAGTCAGAGCATATTTAATAAGATTCAAAGAGACATTTAATAAGATTTGATTGTGTCCTGGGTGAAGCCTAAGGTCTCATATTTGATGTAGGAGCAGGTTTGGGCCAGGGCATACCATAGATTACCATCCCATAACAAAGTTAATAGAATTAGAGAGCCAAATCTAGGTTCTGGGAGGAAACATATTGAGACCATAAATTCCATTTTCGAGCTTGTATTATGGAGTTTCCCCGAAGCTCCAGATTAAAAGTCTCAGCTTTATACATTTCTGACATTATTTGTCTCCAATTATGTATTGTGGGGATCTGTGTTTTCATCCAACATCTCATGATCGCTTTCTTTGCGGCCACGAAACATAGCGGGAGTATAGTCTTTTCCCGGGGGGGGGAGTGGTCCAGGTAGATCCCCAAAAGGAACTGTTCAACTGCTCATTCGATAGGTTCTGAAAACAGAATGGACAGCTCATCCTGGAAAGTTAACCAGAACTGCATAAGATAGGGGCAGGTCCAAAAGATATGAGAAAGGGTGGCCCGAAGACATCCACACTCCCTCCAACACCTGCCATATGTGTCTGGGAGAAACTTCATGAGGATTGAGGGGGCCCTAAAATATCTCAAGCGACACTTCCAAGCAAACTCCCTCCAATACAGGGATGAGATTGATTTTATTTCAACCAATACTGTTTTAAGCCATAGTTCTTGAGAGATTTGTAGTTGTAGGTCTCTGTTCCAGGCAGAGAGCGTTAAAAGTGTAGTATTAGAGAGTCCAGCTTGTAATTCAGTGTGTATCTGACCAATTATATGTGACCCTAGTCTCCCCTCAATGGCATCAATAAATAGTTTCAGAAGTTTTGAGATTGGGGAAGGAATTTTAGGGGATATTACTTTATTTCTAAGGAGATGATTCCGAACTTGGAAGTATCTGAAAAGGTCCGAAGCTCTTAGGGAAAACTGAGATTGTAGTTTATCAACACACAATTCCATTTCTGAGGGTCAAGGATGTATTAAAATCAATAATACTTAGATGTCACTTTAAATTCTAACATATTGACATGTATCCTAACTTGTCAGAAAGTATATATGCACTAAAATGCGTAAATAAACATAAGGATACATCCTAATGAATACAGTTTACCAGTGGCAAAAATTATTTTCCAACCACACCTGGATAAGGATCAGAATTCCATACAAGTTGTCAATAAGATTTCAATTCAATACAGATTATAATCTATAAATTAAAAAGTAGCAAGCAACACCAAATGCCAGGAATTCTAAGAGTTCAATAAAACACTGCTCTCTGTGTATTGTTGTTATGTCAGGATACCTCAGTTTTCCGACCTATGTGCAATAAAAGAGAACTATATTGTGTGTTGCAAAGCTAGATACAAGAAAGCCCCATTTGAAATAGATGGCCTATAAGGAAAGGACCCAAAATGTTAGATTATTTTGTCTTTAAGGTATGGTACTAACTCAAAATAATAATTTAGTCCAGTTGGGGTCGGGGCACCAAGCTTGTAAATCCAAAACAGTCCTCTCTGCGACAGGAGCAGATCCAGATCACCTCTCCTGGGGCCTAGCCATACCCTCTCCATCCCACAAAATGTGAACTGATGTTGTTTATCATCCCTCATTCTAGTAATGCAGCAGTAATTATAAACAAGCCTGTATTTTGTTGTGCATGCCAGGTACACTTTGACTTTAGCACCAATTTACGCTCTTTTAGCACTACTGGTGCTGGAATCTCCTGCTATGCTCTGGGATTTTCATTTGAGGAACACCAGTGGGACCCTAAGGGCTGCACTATGTGGTGGAGCTGATGACAGAAATCCATTTGGGGATGAAGTACTCACCCCAGAGCTTGATGTCACACAACAAGAAACTACAAACTCAGCAAGTATGTCAGATATAGCTGTGGCATTTCAACAGCTAGAACAAGCAGCTGTCAAAGCCAGGAGCAATTTCTGGAACCATAAGACTCTTGTGGCCTATGGCAAAGTGGATCAGGCACCCCGTGGATTGTGGGCCAGATTATGGCCAGGACAGAAATGTGTATTTTCAAGATTGGAAGCAACAGATGCAAACTGCTTCCATGCTGGTTGTTAACTGCTTGGTGCGAGACTATGCAACACAACAAAGTGAATTAGAGGAGGTGCTTCAAGCTAAAGAGGAACATGTAGCCACCTTTAAAGATCATGCTGGGCCGGCTTGGTGATGCTGAGGGGTTGAGGCGCTGAAATGCAACACCTCACGCCATGCTGGTGACCCAGGTTCGGGAACGAGCCAGGGCTGCTGGGGATTGGCAGGGTCGAGAGAGAATGGAGCATCTGGAAGACTGCTCTCCTCTTTGGGGGGTTGGGGGGTGTGGGGGTGGAGGGAAGGGCATGTCATCCCACCTGTCACTTGCCCTCCAGTGGGGGCTGGGTGGTGATGTAGGGCAGGGAGGCAAGAAGCTGGCTGTGGCATGCGCATGCCCTCAAATGTGCGCATGATACCTTGTGTGCATGACGCCTTGTGTGCCGGAGGGGAAAGAAAGTTGGAAAATGGCAGCTGGGGAGCTCTATGAGATCCCAACCCCACCCAGCTGGCACACTGCTATGGCTTCCCCGGATTTGGATTGTGCTCTGGGGAGAGGGGTTCCTCCTTCTTGGCCCCGTCATGGGGGGTAATCCATGGGGGGTCTCAGGTATGGCCAGGGCAGTCGGGCTGGCTGGAACAGGTTGAGCGGGGACAGAATTCCTGCTCCCAGCATGCCCGGGTCAAAAAAAAAAATCATCCTGATTTTGCGGATTTTGAAACAGAGCTCAGACAGAATCTTGAGGATCATGATTAATGCCTGAAAACCCCATAAATGACCACATTTGAGAGGGACCACCAAGATTATTTAAAAGATCAGGTTTTTACTGGGAAAAAGCAATCACAGATAGGTCCCGGACGTATCTCCATGGGAAACAGATGTAGGGGGAGGAAGTATAATAGCTCACAAGGATCGGAACAATCACATGGTACACAGCCACTAAGATCAATTTTGAAATCCTCATAGCACCATGGATCACTTTACCTCCAACTCTGAATCAAGTATAGACTCGATGGAAGAAGGAGCAGAAACAGAAGAGCTGGAGGAGGTCAGAAATCTGAGGTATCGTGACATAACTATGATACACAGAGCGCAATATTTTGTATGGTAGCAGACTGGAGGAGGCACAAGGAACATGGTGCTTCAATACTTAAAAAGTAAATACATAAGAGAGAAGAAAAGTAGAGCACACACCAGCCTCCATCAGAACAAGGGGACCAGTCTCTAGACCAAGATAAAAAACTTTTATTTCATTCTGAAATAAAAAGAGGCAATAAAAGCCTGATGCATTTCGGATGAACACACAGCCTTTGAAAAAGGATGCATGTTCATCCAAAACGCGTCAGGCTTTTATTGCCTCTTTTTATGCCAGAATGAAATAAAAGTTTTTTAACTTGGACTAGAGACTGGTACCCTTATTCTGATGGAGGTTGGTGTGTGCTCTACTTTTCTTCTCTCTTAAGCAATATTTTATACTCTGTATTTTATTGACTCCTTAGAATTCCTGGCATTTGGTGTTGCTTGCTACTTTTTAATTTATAGATTATAATCTGTATTGAATTGAAACCCCAATGATGACTTGCATGGAATTCTGATCCTTGTCCGGGTGTGGTTGGAGAATAATTTTTGCTACTGGTAAACTGTGTTCATTGGGATGTATTCTTATATTTATGTATGCATTTTTGGTGCATATATATTTTTTGGCAAGTTAGGATACAGTATAAATCCTCTTTAACCACCTCCTGGGGCTCATGGCGTAAGTTCTGGAACAATATTAAGGAAATCTGTGGTAAAGATCCTAACCTGGTTCCTGATCAGGACTTGGTTGACGGGTCCTTGACCTCTGACCCTTCCCGAATTGCTGAGGCTTTCAATAATGCCTTCACAAACCTCAACCATGTTCTCCTTCCTAATTTCTTTGATCCACATTCATCCACCGCCCCCATTCCCCCCGAGAAGCCCCCCCCTTTTACCTGCGCCATATTACTCTCAAGTCTGTGGAGCCTTAAAAAGCTCTTAGTCACTCCTCCTATAGTAGCGACTCTCTAGATATGAAGCTCCTTCGACTCACCCTTCAAGAGGTCCTCTACCCACTAACTCACATTTTAAACCACTCCCTTTGTCTAGGTAAATTCCCCTCTAAGTGGAAATCTGCCTCCATCACCCCTACTTTAAAAGTGGGAATCGATCCAATACCAATAATTACTGCCCCTTCTCCATACTCCCACCCCTATCCAAGGCCTTAGAGTGGATTGTATTGGACCAGCTCACTGATCACCTCAGCAAATACAAGCTGCTCTATAAACAACAACATGACTTCTGCAAAGGGCACAGTACTACCACTGCCCTTCTTGAGTTTACCACCCACATACACTCTGCCCTGAACAAGGGTCACATCACTGGTGCTGTCTTCATAGACCTCACAAAGGCATTTGACACCGTCAACCACTCCCTCCTACTAACCACCTTGGCCAACCTGGGCTTCTCCCATGATGCATTGGGCTGGTTCTCTGACACCTCGTGAACCACCTTATGCAATTGTCTGCCTATCCTCTCTGGTGTACCTCAGGGATCCATTCTCGGGCCACTGCTATTCAGCCTCTTCCTTAACTCCCTCCCCATGTCCTGCCTCAGCAATCTATTACTGTACACGGACGATGCTGTCCTCTTCTCCTCCAACCAGTGGCGTCACCAGGCTGTTTTAGCGGAGGCTGAAGCCCCCCTAATGTAAGTTCAAGCTCCCCCAATCATTTTCCTTGAAAAATTTTAAGACTCACAGTTTCACTGCTTGCTGAGGAAAAAAGAAGCCATGGTTTAGAGTCAGTACTTTATAGCTCTATCACATGGAGCGCACTTTCCTTTTTCTTTGCCTGGCCCGGGTCCTCCAGATCCCACTGCGATTGTTGGTGGTGCTATGGTGGAGGTCAGGGAGCTCTGATCCCACTCAATGCATTGGTTGCCCCTGAACAGTGTCAGGGCAAAACTTTAGTGATCCAGGTGCTGATTTCCACCCAGACACACTTTGTTGTTGCACCTCATGGTCTGTCTGCCCAAACTTGTTCCCTCTTGGTGAATGCCGCATGGACCGCGATCAGCTGGGCACCCAGGTCCGCGACTGCAGTGGCACTAATTTACTGTGGAAAGGAGGTGGGGAAGAGAGCTGAGCAGGGGAACTCCACTACCAATGACCACCAAAACGGACGCCGTTGCTTCATTCGGAGGGAGGGGGGCTACAGGAGAAGGACCACAGTCGGGGGTCATCTCAGGGGACTGGAGCAAGAAAGGGGTTCGAGGAGCCCACAAAACAGATAAACATAGAAACAAAAAAAAATGGCAAAACTGAAGGCAGAAAATAAAGAGGCCCCCAAAAGGGCACCACACTCCGCAGCCAGCCCAGAAGGCTAGGCAAAAGGATGGGAAGCAATCTGGAGCCCCCACAAAGGGGAAGAGAAAGAAATTTAACAAAACAAAGGAGAGACAAAAATAACCACTCCAGCAAAGCTGGGCTGGGCAACAGCCTTCCCACCAGCAAGTGGCACTAGAGGCAGTAAACAAAGGGGGAAGGACAGGGTACTGCAATGGCAGTCCCATGAGTGGCAACACCCAATGTCAATGCCAGAAAAAAAAAACAAACAGCCAGCATATTGGAGAGGGGAGACAGGGGAACTGCAATGGCAGCCCCCCAAAAATACAAACCATGCCACACTTATTCTGCAAAATAACAGGAAGCAAACTAACAGACTTTCCAAGCCATATTTTTATTTGAACAAAAGAGAACCTGGTCGAGCATTACCCTCGTCACTTTACATCTGAAATGTGGTGCTTGTGCTACATGCACTACTAGGTACCCAGCGTCAGGACACGCCAGAAAACCCCAATATAAAAACTGCAAACCGAGGGAGCAGACAACTAAAGGGAGCTCACCCTATGGAACTGGCTACTTCTGGCCATCAGGAGGACTGCTGGTCCTTTTCCGGAGCTAAGGTGTGACTACTGCTGCTGCTGGAGACCTCCGAGGACCACTGGCTATAGAGGAGCAACCACCTAGGAGCTACGAACCCGAGCTTCAGGTAAGTCTCCAGCCATCCATACTCCTGTGCTCTCTACTCTGTCAGTCACCCGGTTCAGAACTGCCACTGGCTAGCAGGGAAGACCCTTTCTAGCCTAGAGGTGGACCTTGCTTTTGGACAGATGATTGGGTATCTGGGGCTAACATCAGCCCATTTGGCTGATTTATGCCCCCTTTAGGCACTGGCCAGAGACCTGGCCTGGCCAAGACAAAGGATCCGGTGCCAGAAGGCTCCAGGAGGGGAGGGGGGAGGCGGATAGAGACAGGAAATGGTCAGCCAACCAGTTTGGTCAATAAGCCAGCTGGCTGTGCATGGGGTGGGTGGGGAGTTAACCTTTTCCCTCCCTGAGTCTTCTTTGGTCTGCTTGCCTGGCAAACTTTGGGGCACTACACTCGTCCACTCACAAGTCTGATGCAGGAAAAAAGAAAGTAAGTCTCGTGAGCGAACTGAATGCACTGGTGGCTGGCAGCTGTGTATTGTGCTGTTGACAAAGAGAACATTGGGACAGGAGTCAGGATGTCACCATGGGAGAGCTCAGAGCTTGGGGCAGGGATTTGTCATCATCACTCCCAGGTTAATTGGATCCCAATCTGACAGGGAGCACTGGGGGGGGGGAGTTACAACAAATGCGCTCTGCCTCCGCTAGTCTCTTGGACTCTGTTCAGTGGGTTCAGAAGCATGAGAGATTGGGCATGCCTTGCCTTGTAGGAGGGAACACCTGGATAGGACTGGGAGCGACTGACATAAATTGGGATTGGGATTGGTGACCACCGTTTAGTAACTGCCATGCCAACACAGACAGCATTGCTTGCACAGCGGGTATATTTTTCAGACAGGCACAGATGTGTTACACATCTAAAAGGCTGTGCAGCATGAGTCTTTACACAGTTGTTTGGCAGTTTAGAGAAGGAAGATCTGTGCCTGTGGCTTGTGTGAAACAAAATCTTGATTTATATAGCACCTTTCATACAGACTGTACTCTTGAGTGCTTTACAATCCAAAGAGGGAGGGAGAGAATTTTGCTGTCTTTTTATATAGCAACCTACATAGACACAATCATACAAGACATCCCCAAACTCCTTAGAATCCAGGAAGAGGGGGAGGGGAGGGATAGTTTGCAACACACAGGGAGATGCAAAGACCACAGAAATTGATGAGAGAAAGAGAGGGCATGCAGAGAGACTAAGGGCAGGAATGTTGAGTGACTTGTTCAGAACTATGCAGTGTGGAAGTGGTGGCTGTTTGCTCTGGGGTCCAGTAACCTTCCCAGCAGATCTGCTGGGATAATGGTGTCTGGCTGGTCTCTTACTTGCTCTGGTTCCAGTATCCTTCCCAGCAGATCTGCTGGGATAATGGTGTCTGAATGGTCTCTTATTTGCTGTGGGGGACTGTGACCTTCCCAGCAGATCTGCTGGGATAATGGTGTCTCTCTTTCCATTGTTCTCATTTGTCCAGTAACCAAATTTTTGCACATGTACCATTTAATAGATGTCATGATAACCAGGCTTCTCAAACATGTATTTCACCATTAAAATGCAGGAAAAGCCACCGTTTGAAGGTAAAAATCTCAACATTTTCTAGGGGGGCGTGTTAGGATTTTGACTGTGGGGCATTAGCCCCCCCAACTTTATACCTCTGATGACACCCCTGCCTCCAACCCTGACCCCTTTCAACTCCACCGCTCCCTCCAGTCCTCCTTTAGCTGTGCTGAGAACTGGTTCGCCGCACAGCGCCTAACTCAACTATAAAAAAAACAAAGTTATGCTGTTCTCCCACCCACAGAACACCTGAAAGGAGCTTTGCCCTCATGTACTAACTTCAAATCAGGCCCCATTGGAGCAAGTGGACTCCTTTAAATACCTGGGCATCACCTTGAACCCTGCGCTTAACTTCCACCATCATATTCACCACCTATCTAAGCCCTAAATGTTAGGTTGGGACTGTTGCACTGCTTTAAACACTGTCTTACCCCAGACACCCTCAGGCTTGTCTCCTCCTTGGTACTCTCACTGCTTGATTATGGCTTACTGATTTATGAAGCAGCAAGCACCTCAGCTCTAGTTAGACTCCATCTCTCCCTAAATAATGCATGCCGCCTCGTCCTGGGGTGTGACCGTCTCACCCACACCTGCTCACTTTATAACGCCACCAGCTGGCTTAGTCTTGACAACAGAATCAGGTTTCACACCTGCCTCATGGCTAAAAAAATTGCCCTTGGTCTCTCCCCCATTGGGCTCGGCCCTTTAGTCAACCCAGATCTCAAGGTAATGCACACCCATAGCTCTGACAAGCACCTCCTTTCGGTTCCCTCCTGCCGTACCTCCCTATTCCAAAGGTCCTTCAGCTGCAGGGCCCCTCTGTGGATAAACAGTCTACCCACCTCCTTGGCAAATGAACTTAGACTTGGGCTATTCAAAACCCACCTTAGGGTACACCTCCTGACTTCAAATGCCTGTGACTGCAACTGAACTGACGATGGCCATTGACGATGGCCTCTGGCCTGACTCTACCCCCCTCCTGCTTTTCAGTCTAACCAGAGTCTGTTAGGCATTATTTCATATCTGCGTTCAACCTGTATTGTGTAGGACCTGTACTAAATAATCACTAGCATTTGAATGTTTGCCTTTGCTGTTCTTTGTAACAAAATTGAACTTTATCACTGATCAATTGTTAGTAATGTCAGTCTGTATCTTATCTCTGTGATGTGGAACCTTTGTAAATGAGTCTATGACTCAAAGGTATTTTCTGAATCCAAATAAATAAATAAATAAATAAATATGTACAGGATTGGTGGTGAAATTCTGGCCACCACAAGTCAGGAGAGAGACCTGGGGGTTATCATATCAGATGACCTGAAGGTGACCAAACAGTGTGAAAAGGCGGGGAGAGCAAACAGAATGTTGAGGTGCATAGGAAGGGGCATAACAAGCAGGAAGAAAGAGGTGGTGAAGCCACTGTACAGATTACTGGTGAGGCCTCAGCTGGAGTACTGTGTCCAGTTCTGGAGACCACTTCTCCGGAAGGACATTGACAAAATAGTGGCAGTCCCAGAAAAGGGCAAAGAAGGTGGTACATGGACTGCACCAGAAACCCTATGAGGAAAGACTTAAGGGCCTTAATATCTATCCACTGGAGCAAAGAAGGGAGAGGGGAGATATGATAAGAGACTTTCAAGTACCTTAGGGGAATGAGCAGGGCACAAATGGAAAGCATACTTCAGAGAAAACTCTGCACAAGAACATGGGGGAATGATATGAGGATGAAGGGTGGAAGGCTCAGGGGTAATGTTAGGAAGTACTTTTCCACTGAAAGAGTTGTGGAACCGTGGAACAGCCTTCCAGCAGAAGTGGTGGGGGCAAAAACAATACAGGCATTCAAGAGTGCATGAGATAGACATAAGGGTACCTTGGAGATGTGCAGAGCAGGAGAGCAGCAGATCAAATAGGGATCTGGGACTGGTGCAGTGAGTAGGGAAATGGGCAGACTAGGTGGTCCGTATGGCCATTATCTGCCAACAGATTCTATGTTCCTATGTTAGAATTTAAAGTGGCATCTAAGTATTATTGATTTTAATACATCCGGGACCCTCAGAAATGGAATTGAGTGGCTGAATACTTTTGATTATTATTTTGAAGTATTTCTATTATAATTTGGGATATCATGGATGGGTTTTTCATATATTGTTGGGCTTACATCAGCTCCACCTTAATGGTGTAGTCTTTTGTTCTACTACTTTAGTTTTAGTATGTTTATAATTCACACTCATACTCAACTACACAGATTTGGTGTATATCATTTTAAGATGGGGCTTTAAATGAGGTGTGATTACCACTAGAGAACACTGCCTGATGCTTTAATGCAAAACCAGTAGGAGGTCTGTGGATCCCACAGTGTTGTTCCTGGTTGGGGGTCTCTGTGCTACCTGGTATGATTTATTTCACTTTATGTATATTTTCAAATAAAATACATTAAGTTGGCTGTATTCCTGGCTCATTTTGTTTGCAGTTGGTAGTGCCTAAGTTGTTTCGTTGCCACAGAAATTCAGTTGTCAGAGTCAGAAAATGAGAGAGTGGTGCAACTAAGCCAGCGACCAGCTGAGACAGTGACTGAGAGCCAACCAACACCCATTTCTCTTACAGGAGACTTGGTGTGTGAACTGCAGGAGATTGCTTACTTTCTGTGAGAGACCCTCAAACTACTGCCCATGCAGCACTGACTCTTACATCAGAGAGTGCCCAAGTAGTGTCAAAAGAATCCCTGGGATGATGGAGTTAACGACATGGCTTGAGAAACTGACCCAACTGGTCATAGAGCAACAGAAGGATGGATGCACAGATGGTAAAGGACCTTCAGTGCAAGTAACATACAGACTTTGCTCCAAGAAGGGGAGTGAGTTTGGGTTGAGCTGCTCATGGTGTCTAGATTCCAGGGGAATGGAGAGGATTATATATATATATGCTTCCACTGTGAGAAGGTCCGTTATTAGTGACAGGATTCTCAGAATTCTGAAGACCTTCACAAAGTTAATGAACAACTTATTAGGAAACTGACATAGCATGGAAATGCCAGTGGGGTCCAGTAGAAGAGTGCATTGTGGCCTGGTTGCAGACCCTCACCTCAGACTGTTGCTAAAATCTGCCATCAAGACTGACAGGAAACTGTCTTTTGTCATGGTCAGATTAGTGGGACCTTTAACAGAGGTGCAGGTCAAAGTGAAAGGAAGGCCCACATGTGCTGTCTTGGACAGTGGATCCCAAGTTACCTTGATATTCAAGGACTACTATGCCAAGCATTTAACTCATCACCCTATTTTGATCTTGCAAGGACTGGATGTGCGTGGGTTAAATGATAAGGTCTATACCCACTTGTGATGCAACACCACTGACTTTTCTTTTCCATCTAAAGTGGTTGAAATTGGAGAACCATGGAAACTAGGGGTTGTTTGGAATCTGCCAAACAGAATCAGATTCATCAAATTCCGGTGCCGTTTTAGGGTTTAGGATTTTTGGAATTGCAATCCCCAAATCCTAATTCCAAAATTGATTTTTCAACATAGAAATTTTGGATTTCAGAGTTCAGATTTAGCATTCCAAATCCAAAACTGTTTCCCATTTTGTGGTACTTTTAGAATTTTAATTAGAATCATATTAGGAGAGCCGGCCTGCTGGTGCAGCAGTAGTACTACTGCTTGTGACACTGATGACTGGGTTCAGAAGTGAGCCCGGGCATCAGAGGCCTGGTCAGGGGAAGGAGGACTGATCACCCCACGGACTGCTCTCCTCCTCCAGGGGGAAGGTGTGGAAGCTCTTGGCACTCACCTGACCCCTGTTGGAGTCCAGGGGTCTGACTGCCAGCACAAGCAGTTTCTGGAGGCAGTGCAGATGATGGTGTATGCGCCCCTGACATCATTGGTCATCCTTCTTCCAGGGAGAAAAATGGAAAACTTGGGCTGTGCAGGATGCTGTCCGCCTCATGCCACAGGTCCCACACCACTGACCTGTGGCACCCCGGAGCCATATCCCATCATCCAGCAGGAGGAAGGGCTCTTCCTGAAGGCTCCGCCCTGGGGGGGGATCCAGGGCATAACTCCAGGTCAGGTTAGTCCTGGGGTGGTGGATGATGAGGCTGGGCATAGGGTAGAGTCGATGGGGACTGGTTCTGGGGAGGTAAAGTACTGCAAATTAAAAAAAAAAAGAATTGTATTAAGAATCTAGAGTTTTCTAAATTCCTAAATAGTTCAGTTGGATTGGAACCAGTGGATCTGAACAACTGTAATGGAAACCCTGTCTTTAGTGTGCCTGGATATTGGAACATGTGACCACATACCTTTGATCATTAGGACAAATGGCCATGTGTGGAAACCTCAAACAATTATGTAGGGAACAAAAGACCTAGCAAAGAGGAAAGACCCAGCATGTGCATGGCGTGGTGAGGGGGCCTATCAGCTGCAGAACTAGTGAGAGATCCGAGACAGTGAGGATGAGGTCAGGATAGTGTGGCACAGGAATGTAGGAGAAGTTATCCTGTCACTCAGTGCCAAATGTGCTATCAGTGGTATAGTCAGATTTAAAAAGGATGTCACCATCCAGATCTTTATAGTCAGTGCCCCAAAAGAGTATCACATGCCTGATGGACTGGTCCTGAAACTCACTGTGTTAGTGTGCATGCACATGCCCTAGTGTAAATCAAGAATGTAATGGAGTGCCGGCCCGCTGGCGCAGCGGTTAGATTTCCGCTTGAGAAGCCAGTGACCTGGGTTCAGAAATGGACTCGGGTAGCTGGAGGGCCGGCTGGGGGAGGAGGATTGAGCGCCCAGCGGCTGCTCTCCTCCTCCAGGGGGGTGGGTGGGGATGCAAATCCCGCTGCAACACTGCCACCTGAATGACCACAGGTGGAGGTGCAGTGAGACTGCACGTAGTAGGGGAGAAGGACGTCTGCCAGGAGCCGGAGCGTCAGGCACGTCGTGACGTGCCCCACCCCTAGGCTTCCCCAGTGTGCGGACGTCCTGAGGGCAGGGAAGAAAACCAGGAAAAAGGACCCCATCAGACTTCCAGTAGATGGAGCTCCTGGCCACGATCCCCAATGCTCCTACCGGCGTCAGCACCAGCATCTGGCGAAATTCAAGTCACGCCGGGTGTAAAGGGCCCAACCCCGTACCCGCCTGGGGGTATAGCCAAAGGCTTCATGGGGGGGATGGACTGCTCTGGTCGCCAGATAGCAGGAGCGGGGACAAATCAGGCCATCGGAGACTCCTGAAGGAGTGGAAGTCCGGCAGTGAGGAGGGGGTATATGAAGAAAACGTAAAAAAAAAAAAAAAAAGAAATGTAATGGGGTAAATCATCACTGCATGAACAGGAAGGACTTTGGCTTTGGTGTACTGTGCTGACATGGCAGCCCAGACCAAACCTGCTGTTGAGGAATTCAGGCCTGGAATCAAGCCCACAGCATTTGTTTTTGAGGAATCACCTCTGTTGGAGGAGTGGAGAAGTAGAAGGAGTCAAAACCTGGCCAAACAGACCAATGTATTCTCACTGTGTGACTGAGACATTGAGTGCATGACAGGGGAAGAACATCACATTTGCCTGCATGATCCGCATCCATTCCAAGATAGGTCTAAACATCTGGTGCCTGCAGACATGACAGGCAGATATTTGCAAGACCTGCTCATCGCTGGAATCACCCAGGAGTCCAGAATCCTTTATGGGTCACCCACAGTGGTAGTCCACAAAAAGAACAGGACAGTGTGCATGTGTGTAGATTATTGAACGCTAAATGAATGGCAAACACCTGGCCAATACATAATGCCAAGGATTAAGGTGGCCCTAGACTGTCTTAATGGAAGTTTTTGGCTCTCTGCACTAGATCTGAGAAACTGGTATCATCAATATTGAATGGCTCATGATGGCTAGGAAAAGACAGCATTCATCTGCCTGCTTGGGTTTTACAAGTTCGTACATATGCCCTAACACGTATCTTGGACCTCAGCCACATTTTAATACCCTATGGAAAGATCTGTTGGATACATGAACTTATTAGAATGTATTGCACACCTAGATTATTTCACTGTGTTTGGGAAAACCATGGAAGAACATGAGCCTTTACTGTTTAAAGTTCTACAGCACTTGGAAGAGTTGGTACTTAAAGACCAGCTGACGCCTTCAGGAGAACTAAAACATAATATTTAGACACAGTTTGGCTTATATTTCACATTAGTTCTGTAGTTCTCCTTCCCGTCAGCAATCTCCTGTAAGAAGGCAGAGTTCCTGTCCGGGGAGATTGCTGCCACTCAGAATCAACCGGCTCAGCTCTTTTGAACTGTGGATGAGTTGTGCAACCCAACCTGTCTTCAGGTTCAAAGAGCCTTTTCACAAATTGAGTGTGATGAGCTTGCTTGCTTCTTCGTGGTTAAGGTGGCCAGCATCAGGGCAGAGATCCGTCCGGCTCACTCTATGGGAGTTGATAGTGGTCAGTGTTTGGTCACCTCTCCTCAGTTTGCCTGGAGCTCCTTCAACATTGCTGGAAATTGTGGATGTTGTGTGGATTGCCCCGGGTATGCGCCCAACATGCTGTAGTTTGGACCTGGGTCCAACTTCCCTGATAATGGGTTGTG
Organism: Neoceratodus forsteri; assembly: GCA_016271365.2. Lineage (NCBI taxonomy): Eukaryota > Metazoa > Chordata > Ceratodontiformes > Ceratodontidae > Neoceratodus > Neoceratodus forsteri. The sequence goes on from CM057456.1 coordinate 1,264,101,583, forward strand.
TTGACATCATAGGCCCTGTCCTTGCAAGGATAGTTTGGTGCTCCATAGAGTCTGGTGAGTTTCCTAGCTCCCTAAAGGAGGCGGTGGTGATACCCCTCCTGAAGAAAGCTGCTCTGGACCCAGGCTGCTTTGCCAAGTACAGACCGATCTGAAACCTCCCCTTTGTAGGAAAGGTAATTGAGAAAGTTGTGGCGCTACAACTGGAGAACCACCTGACCATCCACGACATCTACCAACCGCTCCAGTCAAGTTTTCATAAGAGGCATAATACTGAAACCGCTCTGGTTCGGGTGCTCAGTGATCTTCTGATGGCGAGGGATCAGAAGTACCATTCTATCTTGGTACTTCTTGATCTCTGTTCAGCCTTTGACACTATGGACCATGGGGTGCTTTTTGGGCACCTGAGGTTCATCTGTGGGCGGTCTGGTACAGTTCCCAGATGGTTTAAATCTTTCCTGACTGGTAGATCTCAGAGGGTGGTGTCGGGAATTTTTTCCTCTGGCCAATTCTTTCTGCCATGTGGAGTCCCTCAGGGCTCAGTGTTGTCCCCCATGTTGTTCGCGGTGTATATGCTGCCCCTCGGAGACATTGTAAGACAGTATGGGCTGAAGTTTCACTACTATGCTGATGATACTCAGCTCTACCTGTCTTTCACACCTGACTAGGGTAGTGCGTGCTTGGTCTTTAACAACTTCCTCGTAGAAATCCAGGACTGGATGAGATCCAGCTGGTTGAAGTAGAACTCTGGAACGACTGAGGTGTTGGTAGTAGATCCAGGTCATCAGACAGAGGGGTTGGGGGCTGGGCAACCCTCCAGACTTTGTCTCGCGGTGCTCAGCTTCCTTCCTCTGAATGGATGTGAAACCTGGGGGTGATTTTTGACGAGGGGCTGACACTGCATTTGCAGGTGTCGGCAGTCATCAAGTCCTCATTTTACCATCTGAGGAATATCACCAGGATTAAGCACCTTGTTCCATCTGGTGACCTTCCAACTTTGATCCATGCCTTTGTGACCTCTCACCTTGACTACTGCAGCTCCCTGTACCTAGGGCTTCTGGGGGTTGACATCCGCTGCTTGCAGCTGGTACAGAACGCTGCAGCACGGTTGTTGATGGGGACTCCTTGTTTGAGTCACATCACGCCGGTGCTGCATGAACTGCACTGGCTGCCAATTCAGTGATGGATCACCTTCAAGGTTGGGCTTCTGACCTTTAAGGCCCTGTATGAACAGGGACTAGATAATCTGCAAGAGCTCCTGTGTCCCTACCGCCCCAGGTGACCACTCCGCTCAGCTAACGAGAGGTTGTTAGAGATTCCCAGGGTACGACTTAAAACATATGGGACCCATACTTTTATGTATGCGTCCCCGTCCCTGTGGAACTCTCTACCTCGTCAGACATGTGAGTGCACGACTGTGGAGAGTTTTAAGAAGGCCTTGAAGACCCATCTGTGGCATTGCACCTACTCAGAATGAATATTTTAGATAGCTATTCATTTGGTTTTTAGCTGTACGGAATCTCTGTGTTTTATTGGATTTTATATGTTATATTGTTGTATAGTGCTTTGATATTGGAAAGGCACTTTAAAAATAAAGCTGATTATTATTAGTATTATCATAATTTATTACTGGTGTTAATTTGCATGAAAACAGGGTCTTTGCTCCTGAAGAGTTCATTTATTCCTGTTGCATTCTCCCTACTTGAGGTCATAATACAGTGCTTGTGACATCAGTTACTTTCATGGCAACAGATTGTGATGTCACAACACAGGATTATGACTTGAAGTAGGGAGTAAACTAGAGGCAGATGAACTCTAAGGTATAAAGATCACGTATTCATATAAATTTCCTCAGAAATTAAATAATGGGGAGAAGAAATCTGTCGAATATATATGGAATGCAAGCTGAATTGTACCTAAAAATCATGTTTTTCAAAGTGTTCTTTGAGGCATCAGCAGCTCTCTAAAACTCTCCACAGACAAGTGTCAGTTTTTTCAGTACTTTGTGAAATAAATAGGCTACATTGTGTCAGGATATGTAACTCAGGCTGACTCCAGCAAGGTCCAACCTAGACAACCTGGTCTCAGCCTCAGAATTTAAGAGACTTACAATGATTCCTTGGTTTCTGTGGTTATTACAGATGGTTTCACCCATATGGGGAGACTGTTACTGAACTTGACCCAGGGGTACCCACTATTAAACCAAACTTGGAAAGGCAGCCTAAGGAATGGAAAGGAATAACACAAAGCTTATATCAAGGTCTCTGAGCCCTTTGGATCCTGCTGGGACACCAGCTGTGACGAAGCATTCTGTGAGATGTTTCTTGACTGACCCACTCTCCTGTTTCGGCATATGCAGATTCAGCCAAACTATACACTCTGCATATGGATACTAGCCACAATGGACTGGTATCTGTCCTTTGACAATCCTACCTGGCAGGATTGAGACCTGTAGCTTTTTGCCAGTAGCAGCTTCATATCAGCAGAATGGAATTAACCCATTCATAATTTGGAGTTTCTCGCACTCCAGTAGGCCATTGTGGATTATTCCCATAAATATCTTTATGAGGCACAGATAAATGTTGAGACAGACAGCAGTCTATCGATGTTTGTGAAGACCACAGTGAAGCTGGATGCCCCTGGACACAGATGATTGTTGGTCTGTCAGTTTACAACTACAGCATGAAGTATAGAATGGATCACATTGTCATGGATGCTTTGTCTTGACACCCAACCACGACTAGTGAAGATGGCTCAATTCAAGTTTATTGCAGAAAAGCTCCATTGAGCAGGCTCATTCACAAGGAGATCCTGGTTACATAAAAGGCAATACATAGACAGTAAGTACGTTAAGGACAGATACATAGTATAAAACATTGGAGTACAGTCATGTACCGATCCTGGCAGTAAGTGATCATATGAAAGAAGGTTACATACATAGTATAAAACTGTGGGATTTATCAAAGCAGATATAAACAGTCATTCTCAGATCCTTTCATAGGTGAGTACATAAAAGAAGGATCCATACATAGCATAAGCAGTGGAATTCATACAAGTCGAAACATACAGTCATTAGCAGATCCTGACATTAATATAAGGCAATAATATGACACTATACAACAAGGGTACAGAGGAGTAATAGAGTGTGCAGGGAAACACAGCAAAAATGCAGGAGGGGCAAATATAATCTTGAATTGAGGAAGGAGAGCTTAGGAAGAAGGAAGGGGGCTGAAAGAGCTAGAGGTACAACACTTGTATCGGGAAGGAGTCAGTGTTAGTTTGGAGAGAGCTAGGAGGATGTAGGGGGGAGAACAGGAGGAATAAAGAGGCAGGGATATGAAGGGTGGAGGGTCAGGAGTGGCCTGGGAGGAAGGCGTGGGTAGGGTGAAGAAGGGGAGGAGAGGAGAGAAGAGAGAGAGCAGAGGCGGGGGGCAGGAGGGGGTGGTGGTAGGGATGCTGCCTGAGGAAGCAGAGAGAGTGAGGGGCATACAGCAACAGAAGAGTAAGGATGAGGTGGAGGGAAGAAGGAGAGGAGAGGAGAGAAGGAGGAGGCTAAGAGCAGAACTAGAGAGGTTAGGGACAAGAGGTGGCCTGAAGGAAGGAGTGGGTAGAATGATGGGGGAGGAGGAGGAGGAGGAGGAAAGAAAGAGGGGGTGAGATGGGGGAGAGAGGGGAGAGAGGGTAGAGATGCAGGTACAAGGTACAGAAGAGGGAAATATGCTAAGAAGTACTTAGGGGGCTAGGCCAGACTCAGACTCAGACTGGGTCAGGATCCTAGAGAACACTGTGATAGCCCTGTGTAAGAACTTTGAATGCATAACCTTTGCTTGGTTAGACATATCATACTGTGAATAGTCATGGAGCCCTGAGTTAATATTTACCACCTGCTTACTGCAGTTTCACCACCTTGAACCAGACAGCATCTCCACACCTGAATCAGTCTGACTTGCAGCAAGAGCAACATTGAGACCTTGGTCTAAGACACATTGTGATTTCCCTCCAGAGGGAAGAAGATTCTAATCAAGTTATGCCAAAGAATGGGGAGACCCACTTTTTACTCGAGGGGTGGTCCAAGATGCATTTTAAAGAGAACCTTCTCTGTCGAGAGACCCAAGACCCTTAAGGCTATCCTTGACAACAGTTGCCCCCACCAACAATGTACAGGAGAATGGTGATATAAGCTTTGCATGATAAAATGGGACATTAAGGAAGTAAACAGACTCTGCACCTTGTCTATGCTCATTTCTACTGGCCACATATGGTGAGTGACATGGAACAGCACTATAAATAGTACAACCGGTATGTACAAAGAAAAACTTTGCCAAAGAGGGCCAACCCTCTACTGAACATAGAAACCAGTGCATTTATGGAGTTACTGTATATAGACTTCCCTATTCTGGAGCTAGATTCCAAAAACATTGCCAGTATTCTCGTGGTCACAGAACTTATTTTGAGCTACACATGTGCCCAGCCAGGGACCAAAAAACACAGTGGTCACCCATATTTTAATGAAAAAATTCATTGTGCACTACAGAGCACCCAAGGTGATCCACTTGGATCAGGGATGAGATTTTACAAATGGTGTGGTAAAGGAATTGCTGCCCTTCTGGGAAATTTGAAAGTCTTGTATATCATCTTCAAGGTGATCTTGAAACCAAGCACTTCAATTTTGCACCCACAAGACACTGCGAAATGGAGTCAGCAAATGAGTATGCGTGAGCGTATGCATATCTACAATTGCACCAAATGACATGCAACAAGGTAGTCACCATGTCATCTTATGTTTGGCCAAGAAGCCAGATTGCCAATTGACTTGTATTTTGGAATCTCGGCAGATGGAGTCTATCCTAAAATGTACCTCCAGTATGTGCATGATCTGAAAGATTAGTTGGACACTGTATATCATTTGGTCTTGGCAATAGCAGGAAAGGAAACTGAGCTCTGAGCTAACAAAATAAGGTGTGACACGAAAGTGAAGGAATATAGACTTTTACCTGGTGACTGAGTACTCTTAAAAAACTTAGCCTCACCAACCAAATGGCATGGTGGTAATGGTACTGCTTGCCATGCTGGTAACCCAAGTTTGGGAGCATGCTCAGGTTCCATTGGGGCCAGCCGGGGGAAAGAGGATGAGCAACTCATGGACTGCTCTCCTCTCTCAGGGAGACTGGATATGTCACGCATCTACTTGCCTGCCACCTGGTGGAGGGTAGGTAGCAGCACAACTGGAGCATCCAGTACAGAGACAGGTTTACTGGTGGACACTTTCCCATGTGTGCTCATGCACAGTGCATCATTGCACGTCTGGTAGCCTCTGGAAGAAAATGGCAATGGTAAATCCCCAACCATCAGGATGGAGCTCTGAGTTACTCTCAGGCTCTGCACCATTGACTGGGTACTTCTCCAGAGAATCTGTATTGTACTCCAGAGGGATTTGACCAGCACTGATAGCCCTGCCACAGGGGGTAATCTGTGGGGGACAAATGGAGGAGGTAAGTCCCAGATAAGGTGAATGACGGGGCTGGGGATGCTGGAGCAGATAGGATCAGCAGGAGACCAGAAGCATAAATAGATGGTAACAAATAAAAAAAAAAACAGAAGAGAAGCAACTTAGCTTTGCCTGGGAAACACAGACTTGCTAACAGATGGGGTGACGCTCCTATGTCATGATGGGACAGATGCAAGACTTGCCAGTCTATAAAATTCAGCTAGAAGGAGAGTCAAGCAGGACTCATATGATTCATAGGAATTACTTTTTGTCAATTGGGCAGATGGACAGTCATACTAAGACTGCTGAAGAAGTGCCTATGTGTCATGCAAGCAGACCTGCTATGTGCAGGAGAAAAACTACAGATCCACTTTATGCCATTCCGGAAGGCAAAGACAATGATTTATCTGAGAAGGGTACAGAATTGATGCATCACAATTCTACAATGAACATGCCAATGCCATTGCCTACTACTATTCCTTGGAAGGACATCAACCAAACTGAACACTCTTTGGAGTCAAACACAGAACCTTTTTCACTCATCAGTGTACAGTCATTATCCAATAAATAGAATCTTGAGGAAGGACATGGTGAACACCCACAAACAGAGGATAAAAATGGAGCTGCCTTCAACTGATGATATTCCTAAGCCAGTTTATGTGACAGGTGTTGTGGCCCTGAATTCTGAAGAAGCTTCTTCCTTATTGCGCTATTTTGAGAGACCCATCAGACCTGTACTTAGACTCACATATGTCATTCCTGGTGCCTCCACCAACTATCCATGCAAATTGTGCACAGGGGATATGCATAACACCCAGATTACTGCCCTGTATAGTATTCACAGGTGGCCCAAGATAAAATGGAAATGCCCTTGTATGGGGGAACTCAGCTGAAATGTTTTAAACAGGAATCAACTGTGTAGACAGAGCTGTTGGATATATGCCACAGATTAACAATAAACTAGGAATTGTGTATAGACAGTTGACTTATATATGCAGTATATATATATGTACTGTAAATATGTTAATATGCTGAAATTAAATCATACACTTTGGATATTTGCATACAATTGCTGATGACGTCAGTTACTTGTCCCGGGGAGAGTGCAAGCCTCCTGTGTGTTACTATGCTTTTAAAGGGGAACAATCCGCACAAAGAGCCCCCACACTCAAGTGCCCCTCACTGGTCCCAATGAGCTCTTTGTGCACAAAAACATTTTGGTTTACTTACTGTTTACTGTAGTATAGTAGACTGTATCAGACTAATTTTGCTTAGTTCTGAGCTGACATCTTTTGTCACTACAAATCCACAAATACCCTGCAGATGACATCAGAGCAGTAAACAGCAGTGGCAGATTCACCAGTCTATAGTGCATGTTAGAGCTTTTTTAATCCCAGATCAGATGTTTTCTGGGTCTGCTTTCCTCCAGGGGCTAATTACAGTTCTCTGTGACTGTACTTAGTCCAGGGAGGACAGTGAGATCAGTAAACAAAAAGGATCAGAGTTTATATGAACTCTAACATGCACTACAGACTACTGAATCTCCCACTAGGACAACAGAATATGTAGAAGCCCAGTCTCTGAGCTGCCACATCTCTAGCAAATGGAGTGTGGGAGCAACCCTGTTTTATAAAGAGCCAGAGTGGTTCTGTGCAGTCGGTGCAGAATTTTTGTTTGAATGAGCTGTCCCTTGATGTCTCTATAAGGGTGGTGAGCTGCCTGTATGTAGGACTCCCATCTGGTTTGTGGAATTTGGGTTTGTAATTCAGTCTCCTGGTTGGATTTACGCTTGTCAAGGATAATAGAGGATGCATTCCTAATCATCCTGTATATTCTGTCTGCCAAACCGCTGCCAGTTGCCGGTTTGTGTAGTTGAAGCACCCAATGCCAGGCAGTATGAGTGGGTGTTGCTCTGTTAATGGATTGGTAGCATTCTGCAGTTGAAGATACCTCCAGGAATTGATTTTCTGGAGCTCATATCTATCGTAGAGTTGCTGGAAGGGCAGAAGAGAGCCAGTACCTAGATTGAAAATATCTGAGATGAGTTGGATACCTTTGAGATCTCAGTGGGGCCAGTTGCAAGGTTGATTCCACCTAAATCCAAGGATTGTCCCAAAGATAAGTAAAGAATTGGGGAGGGATCTGGGTCTATTTGGAAGTCTGAGTGAGTGCTATACACTGAAACCAGGCCCTGCTTGTCCTGGCAATGATGGGATTTTTATCCTGCAGACAGTTTGCGTTCACATACAGCCGTAGGCTAAGGGAGGGAAGCTGAGCCAGAGCCTGTTCTAGAACAACCCATAGGGTGATTGTTCTGTGTATGGTAAGAATCATTTCGTAGCCTGTGCCATTCTGTAAGCCAGCATGTAACCCTAGAACCAGGCACACTTAGCCCTCCCCTGGGACCACTGTGCCCCTAATTTGCCCCTGCTCAGTCTGGGAGCTTTCTCTTCCCAAAGAAAGAAGTCCGCCAACTTGTCTAAATGAGCAACAAATTTATCTTCGATCCGCAGGGGAAGGATTTTAAAAACATATGCGGTTTTTGGGAGGACAAACATCCACACTGCTTTGATCTTTCCTTTTAGAGTAAGGTGGATCTTCAGTCATCTTTTGAAGTCTGGTTTCACAGCAGCTAGTAAATGGGATACATTGGTTGCTACCGTGTCAACTCAATTATATGTTATCATGATGTCTAGATAGTTGAAACTGTGTCCAGCCTAGACTAGTTGAAGTCCTTGTGTGCAAGTGACCTCACAGCTAGAGTTGAGGGGAAATGAGTTGTTTTCCTCCTGTGTGTGACAAGATCAGAGAATGTTACAAAATCATCTAGTAATTGTAACACAGGGGACAGCGATTGGATGAAGTTTGCCAGGGTTAGGAAAACATCATTGGCATATGTGTTCACCAAGTATTGGTGTCACCGACCGAGATTCCTTGTATATCCTCCAAGGTTAACAGTTTTCTAGTAAGTGGGTCCAAGGCTAGCAAAAAGAGAAGAGGGGAAAGGGGGCAGCCTTGGCATGTGCCATGCTGGAGGGGAAAGGGAGCTGAAATATTATGGTTCGTGAGAACTGCTGCCATAGGGGTGTGATATGGAGTGGAGATCCAGCTCCTATAGACTGCTCCAAACCTCTATAGGCCAAGCACAATGTGGAAATTCAGTTGTCCCACTCGACAAAATTGAATGCTTTTTTGAAATCTACTGCCAGCATAGCCATAGGGACATCCAACTGTGATGCAAACCATTTGAAATTGACCACGCACAGATGCTGTCTGCTCCCATTTTCCCCTTCCTGTATCCCCCTTGTATAGGGTGAATGACAGTTAGAAGGACCTTTTCCACTCTAGATGCCAGAACCTTGGCTATGATCTTGGTGTCTGTGGGAACTGAAGAGACTGGACAGAAATTCATTCAGTCCAAAGTTCAGTTGATTTTAATTTTTAGTGAGCATTACAAGTGCTTCTTTCATAGTTGGGGGAAGCATTCCAGCAAGTTAGAATTGTTGGAGAATGGCCAGTGGGGGGAGAATGATGACTTGTGAATCTACCCTTGGAGAGCTGTTTATGGGATTGGCCAGATTTGCCCTCCATTATATGGTATTCTAGCTCCTCCCTCAGTTCTAGAGGCAGGGTAGGTGCTTGGGTTTGACTCAGAAACATCTGCAGCTTGGATTATGACAGCACAGCAAGGTACTGGGATGTGCATAGTTGTTGGTAGAAAGTCATCATTACCCAGTTAACCTCCCCAGGATTGGTGGCAAGTGACCCATCACTCTTGCTAGGAGTGGGGATGATGGAGTCTGCCTGTTGCTTTATCAGTCAGTAGGTAAGAAGCTTGCCCCCTTTTCCCCAGACTCCCCAAAAATGTGCTTTGCATGAAGAAGTTGCCATTCTGCCTTGCAATGCAGTAAGATGTTTATTTTGCATTTAAGGCCCATGATCTGAGCAATCAGGATGGGGTGGGGTGATGGGGCAGCCTTAAATTTTGTCTCTACCTTCCCTGGTTCTTGCCTTGAGCTGGCCAGCTTGGCTTCCCTGTCCTTCCTTTGTTTGGAAGTAAAGGAAATGGTCTTACCTCGCATGAAGGCCTTAAAGGATTTCCATGTTGTACAGGCTGAGACTTCACCTGTGCTATTACATTCAAAATAGGTTTTTGCTTCTTGCACTATCCACTCATTGAATTCTGGGGCATTGAAGAGTAGGGGGTTGCATCTCAATCTGGGGAACTCAGTTGGGGACCCAGGTGGATGAAAGCAAAGCATAACCAGTGCATGGTCAGAAATCATGATCTACCCTGTACCAGGACTGAAGACTCCAGAATCCACCAAGGGATCCAAGAGCCAGAGGTCTAGGTGACTGTGGGTTTCATGAACTGGAAAGTGGAATGAGTTCTCTCTCCCAGTGGAGTTATTTCTTCCCCAAATGTCAGTAAGCCTCGACTCATCCATGAAGGCTGTAAGTGCTACTTGGATCTTGGGATGACTGTCAGTAGACTATTTAGACCTATCCAGACATGGGTCAGGCAACAAGTTAAACTCTTCTCCTTCTAGACTGATATCTGCCTGTTCCTTCTGAATTCTGCTAGGGCCTTGCTCATGTGAGGGAAAAGGTCTGTATTGTCGGTGTTAGAGTGCTAAACATTGGCCACTATGACCATACCCCCAGAGTAGGATAACATGACCATCACCCATCTACCTTGTGTGTCAGCCTTCATCTTGTCTACTGACCAGTGGAGGGATTTGTTGAGCAAAATCATGACCCCTCTAGATTTAGAGGATTAGGAACTATGTACCATATCTCCCACCCACGATTTATGTAACCAGTGTACCATTCTCCCAGTGAGGTGCATCTCCTGGAGTATAGCAATGTCTGTCTTTAACATTTTGAAATACTGGAGAATATTCACCCCTTAACTGGGTGGTTCAACCCTTTGATGTGCTAAGAGATAAGCCACATTACAGATCCCACATCCTGACCCTCCATGCCATGTGCTATTGCGGATGAGGGAGATGGTAGAAATGTAGTGATGAGGATAGGCTTGGTAGGAGTGCAAGGATGAGGGTGGGCTACTACAGGGTGAGAACACCTTAGTGGTCTGTATTAAAGAAAGGTGTTCCGGGGGGGGCACCTGGATGACTATGCTAAGGACCTATTTGAAAATTATCCTTGGCTCAGCTGGGCAATCCTTGTTCATGTGCAAATATCTGAATAAAATATATTGCTACTACTATATTACTATGCTGTAAAGGCTCCACAGTAATAAATTATGTTAATGGTGGAGGAGAAATCTAATTCAGTATTCAGAATCTGAGTGTGCCAATTGATATTACAAATATCAACCCTACAAGCTTAGACAAAAAGGAAAAAGCCCCTATAACTGGGGTAACTGGTAACAATCAACTCCTGAACACAATGAAAGACTATGAAACCTACAAAGTAGTAACAACAGTAGGAAATATGTCCAACAATTTTATAAGCAGTTATAGAACCTTCATTATTGGGTAGAACTATCACTAGTCCATGACCCTTACAGGGTCTAGAACCTGGAAGACTAGGTGTTTGGTGTGCCTGAATTGTACACGGAAGGAAGGAGAATCAAAGGATTCTCCAAGCCCAGCCACAAAAAGCACAGCAGGAGAGTTGAAATGAGTTATCCAACAGGATATCTGACTCAACCCCTGAGCAGACAGTCTGGTGTAAATACAGTCACCTGAAACTACCAGAAATTGTTGCTAACAGTGTGGCAGTGGGGTGTCCACAGGTACCGCAAGCCTGTGGTAAGTGTTGTGTTAAAAGCAACCTAGAACTCAGTGGTTTGGAAGGCACAAGACGTGTGAGGCAGGAAAAGGAATTTGTGTTCCTGGTCCTCAGCAGTGCCTCCCTGTGGCCCTCCTCCTCTACTCATCCCTTTTTGAGGGGGGAACCACAACTGACAGGAGGCAGTCCATAGAGGCAAGGGTCTGCCAGATCTCATTCTGGGCAGGAAATGACCTGTTGGCTAGGAGGTGGGGAAGCAAACAAAAGATCTGGCTTGCATGGGGGGAGCCATTTTTCCTGCTGCAGACTGTGAGATGCTGTACAAGTAACACCCCTCATGATAGCTTCCCCCTTGTAACTGCAAAGAAAGGACAGGCCCAGTCAAGAATGCACATGGGACCTAAAGAAAGTCGTAAACCTTCGCTTAAAAATAAGTGGGCCTACTATCTCCATTATAGTTGTGAAGGGGAGCTACCTTGGTGGGAAAATCATCAGAAAAGGGGAAGTGAGCACCACCCCTACTGGGTGACAGACCAGGATGATTCTGCAGGGATGTCAGTCTGTATTATTGGGGGGGTAGGAACCTTTACATAAAATCATAAAACAGCGTAATGGGTGAAATGTACAGAATCAGCTGTACTGTACATTGCAGTGCATATTCTATTTCCACCTACTCTACCACAACCAGTAACAAAAAATCAACTTTATCCCAGATCAGCCTTGGAGTCCAGAGTGTTAAGAGAGCGCCTAAGCAGACTGATATAATGGCAGTACCACCATCAAAAGAAAAGGATATAGCATCTGGCAAATGGAGTCTCAAGGAGGGTTCAGCACAGCCACCTCAGCAAATGATTTGAGTCCTAGAACCAGTGGAGCATCTGCAGAGGGTGAGGTGTTCATGTCATAGTTATTCCCCACTATACTGACCCAAGAAGAGGGATCTGACTATGCAGAGAAGACGGTGGTCTGAGAATGCTCTGGCTCCTGTGTGTACTCTGGAGCTGGATCCATTACTGAGGCCCGAACAGTTTTTGCAGACAATGACATGGGAGCCAATCGAGAAGCAGGGTAGTGGTCATCAGGGCTCCTGGTGTGTGTATGATTTCTTGTGCCCAAGTTCTGGTGGCCATCCCAGCCCCCAGACTGTGCCCATTGCTCTGTTTTTTTCTCTCTGAGATTTCAAGCCCCAGGGATATTTGTGAAGGGCATTGCCATATTATATATCGTGGTGGTCTGCCCCATGCTGTCATCTGTGCCTCCACGGTCTCATCTTTATAATAATAATAATAAAACTTTATTTATTAAGCACCTTTCAGATACCAAGGCACTGTACATGCTTAACAAAGATCCCAAACAATAAAGTTAAAATAAACATTAATCATAATATCACTCATATCGGTTCATAAAAATGCTTGTCTCCACATATAAGTCTTAAATTCCCGCTTAAAGCCTCCCACAGTTGTACATTCTCGAAGCTGATGGGGCAGAGAGTTCCAGAGGGTTAGGGCCATAAACATAAAAGCCCAGGCCCCATAAGATTTCAAAATAACCCTTGGAACCTCCAGCAACCCCTCGCCAGCTGAACAGGGCTGTCGCACAGGGTTGTAAGGAATCAGAAGCTCTTTCAAGTATTCGGGACTAAGTTCACGTAGGGCTTTGTAGGTCAATAGACCTACCTAAAGGTGATCCGCCACTGAATAAGTTAACTTGGATGAAAAACGTATGTTTTTTGTGAGAGTTGGAGCAGACAAATTGGTTCAAGTGGCTATATGATGGCCACAAGCCACCCCCCCACCCAATGGAAGTTTTCAATTATGCAGAGCACTCCCACTGCCCAATATACTGTAGGCATATGTCTCCGGTCCATGACCCTGCTCCTGTCCCAATCCCAGACCAGACAGAAATTTTGTCCAGTGGATCCAGTGCCTTTCACCCTCATAGTATTGAGAAACATTTACCACCTGTTTGTGTCATGCAGGTAACATGGGTTCAGGAGGGAGCTAGGTGGCCATGTTTCCTTTTAGTATCAGGAAGGTGGTAGTGATGATGGTGGGGTGATAAGGCTACTTAATCACAGGAGAGACATGGACAATTTCTTGGGGGGTGTACATGATGATTAACTTGAGGATTACTGACTCTCAAAAAATGTATTTACTTGTTTTACTGCTGTGTTTATGTCGCAGTCCCTCCAAAAAAAAAAAGAGTTTAAAGATAATCTTTAAAACAAAAAAAGTGATTGTAGATTGAACAGTATGTGCCCACTGCCTACAGCAGATAACTAATCTGTAATTTATATGTCTGTCTGATAGTTTTCTTTAGAATGCTTGGAATTTTAGACATATCTTGTTTTTCCCATTCTAGAGTATGGATCTTCTGTGCCTTGTTGTGATGAGGCTTTGACCTCTGGTTTAGCAACAATTAATCTAGGGACTTAGAATGTTTGTGAGGCAATCAGATTGCTACTTTCTGTTTGCCCTGTTTATAATTTTGATTTACATGTATTTTATTTTATAATAATAACTGGCGACCCCCTACAATGACTGGATATCCAGTCTTGATAAACCGCCGTAATAACCCACAGAATGCCATACAGAATGCCATACCAACTTGATAGTGGTTTATTGTGACATGTTCCTCCTTGTGCTCATACTTCACTGAAGCATGAAACAGAGCACACTGTATTTGTGTGAGTACGGCAGCTGCTCAGGGAAATGCTCACACAAATACAGTTTTTCTCTCTGAAAACCTTGCACCAGTTATTATAAAAAATAATGTCTGTGCAAAGTTAGTTTTATGAGGACTTTTCACACACTCTCGGTGTGTAATAATCTTATAAACCCCTCGAGCTTTGCTCTCAGGGTTTATGGATTATCACACACCTCGGGTGTGTGAAAAATCCACATAGCACACACCTGCACAGGCATTATTCTGTATTTGCTTTGATCTTTATTGTCTTCTGTTACCTGTTGCATGCCAACGTGAAGCACTTTGGGACACTTTTTGTATGACAGGAGCGATGTAAAATTATATCAGCACACCACCTCCTCCACCCCAGCCAGTTCCACACCTTCAGCCCACTCCTTCTCCTTCCTGCAGGTCACCCAGGATGAGGTATACAATGCGCTGGCTACCCTTAATCCAAATAGGGCCAAATGTCCCACTGGGCTGGACTCCAAAATGCTCCACCTCTTGGCCCCCGCCATAGCCATACCACTGGCCTCCATTTTCAACCTATCCTTCTCTCTTGCTGAAGTCCCCTCTGAATGGAAACATGCCACAGTAATGTCCTTCCCAAGAAGGGATGCTTCAAACCCAAGCAACTATTGGCCCATCTCCCTACTCCCAATCTTGGCAAAACTACAGGAGCGTCTAGTTCTCAATCGACTATAACCCTTTCTGGATTCCTCCTCCTTTTTCACCCCCTTCCAGTCTGGCTTTAGGAAATCGCACTCCACCAAAACCTCCCTCCTCAGGCTCACTGACTCCATTCTTACTGGGATAGATGCTGGCCACATCATGGCTGCCATCTTTATTGACCTGGCCAAGGCATTTGACATGGTGTCCCACTCACTCCTCTTGACCAAACTCGCCAAAGCTGGTCTATGCAGCTGGGCCACCAGTTGGTTCCACTTGTACCTAGCAGGCAGGTTCCAATCCGTCAGAATCGGTTCTTCCACCTCGGCACCCCTTCATGTCACCACAGGGGTACCGCACGGCTCAGTCCTAGGTCCTCTCCTGTTCTCCATGTTTCTGAATGACCCGCTGTCTACCTGCCTGCACACTTCAATCCACATGCATGCGGATGACACTGTACTGTATACTTCTGGCCCTTCAGCCTCAGAGGTTATGACCAGATTGCAGCTGGACTTTAATACAGTCCAGCATTGGCTTTGCTCCAATCAACTCTTCCTCAATGCCAAGAAAACAGTCTCAGTAACATTTGGCACAAGACAGAGACTATCGAGGCTCCCCTCCCTGCTCACTTTCCACACCCTGGAAGGAATGCCCCTTGAGGCTTGTGCCTCCTTCAGATACCTCGGGGTCTGGTTTGATCAGCACCTCAACTTTTCTGCTCATGTTGACTCCATACTCAAGGAGCTTCACCCTAGGCTTGGAGCACTCTACTGTAACCGAGACAACATCCCAGAATCCGCCCGTAGGGCCATTGTGCAGAAAATGATCCTCGCCGTCTTCGACTAAGGTGATGTAGTCTACAGTGCCAGTCCCAAGTCCACCTTAGCCAGGCTGGACTCCCTTTTCCACTCTTTATGTCATTTTGTACTAAGTTGTCCTTACTCCACACACCACTGTGCCCTCTACCACTTAATGAATCTCACATCTCTAGACAATCTCAGGCAGCTCTACTGCGCCAAGATCCTAGCCAAATACTGGTCCCAGTCGCTCCCTCCCTACCTCACTGCATCTCTAGCCAACCCCAGCACCCTAGCATATTCCCTCAGAAAACTTGACTCACGGTCTTTAACTGTCCCATATAGGGCCACTGCTGTTGGACAGGGAGCATTCAGCCACCGCATTCCTAAGTTTTGGAATTCCCTCCCCTTACACATTCGGCACTTCTCTTCCCCCCTGCATCTTAGCTCCTTGCTCCAAGCTCATTTCTCTACTACTTGCTCATGTGCCTAGGCAGTTTTGCTAAACCATTCTGTGTAAATATCATTGAATTGTTATACCTATTGAGCTATATTTATGCCAAAGTATGTAAACTATGCTTGTATTTCTGCTTGTTCCCCAGATCCATTATGTCCTTATATCTGGACCCATTGTGTAGTGATTACCCTTCATGAATCTCAATTGTACTGTTTGTCATTCACCTGTATATTTGTTCCCCCTTCCCCCAGGACACATCTGGAATCGAACAGTAGCCTGCTCAGCGTGCCTTCCTGGTTAAATGTTTAAATAAATAAATAATATTGTAACTGCATTGCAGATATAGGTAATCATGTTTTAGTACAGCTGTCTTCTGGTGGCTGCTGCATGGCAAGGTGCATATCACTCTGCTCATCTCCTGTATACATCCGAGTACTGTCATCTACTCAGAAGGAGAAAAAGAAGTGACGTGACTATAGTGGTAGATCTCCTTCACAAATTCACACACACTCACCCACCCCTGCCATCTCAGATTGTTAGGTTACTTCTCTCTTTGTATATATTTTACAGAATAAAAGTGTTACTTTCAGAAGCAACCATAGTCCTTCATAGGTGCTGATTTGCACATGGCTCTATGTATAGTCCCCCACCCCCCCGAAAAAGGGCTTACTTTTGGCTTCCTGCCAGGCAGCTCCCACTTCTCCTCCTGGGCCTAACTGGTGTTGCCCTCCTTTTTGCAGTTGGAGCTGCATTTGTTTTTCCTTGCTCCCAGTCTGTAGTGGGAGATTGAGCAGCAATCAACAGCCAGCATTTTCTTTCTTCAGGCCAGACATTGCACATCACCACTAAAAAATAAGAAATGATGTTGACTCCCTGCCATGGAACTGGCAGGAAGCACAGAGGCAAAACTGTATCTGGGAGTAGAGTGCTCATAAGAACTTACATAAGCTCCCAACACCACATCTGGCCCCAATGGATGAGCTGGCTGTTGATGCAGACGGAGGCTGCAGGGTTGTTGTGGGTGCTCATTGGCACCACAGAGAGGAATGGAAGCTGCACTGAGAGTCAGATAGTTTAAAAATGAATACAGTTGCCCCAGAGGGCATTGGTACATCCATGTTGGAACCCATCTGGTTCCACAGGACTGTGAAAAGGGGCCAGCGGTCACCACTGTATACAGACCATCAAGAGGCCTTCATGGCCTCAAGATTCACCTCCCTATGGTCAAAGCAAATGAAAAGAAAGTTCCCTGCAAGAGAGGAGCTGTTTGACATTGCAATACGGTGAAGAAAAAGCAAAAACTGGACCAATGAAAGACCTATTTTTCCCTCTTGTGACTTTCTCCTTAATTAGTAGACACTGAAGCTTGAGAAATTGAACACTGGCAAAGTGTTTATGTTTATTTATTTATTATACTGGAAAACCTTAATGGGCAAGGCCCTTTTTCATAAGTGCCCAGTGAACTAGATGGTCAGCAGAGTACAAATGAACATAGCGACATTTGAGAAAGCAGGAGACTATTACAATCAGAGTGTGCTGAAGCAGTTACATAAGTGCAGGTGGAAACAGTTACAGTGTGAGTCAGTAACAGTTGCAAATGGCTAGCTCAGCCTGCCATTTCTGATCTGCCTGATCCAGAGGACAGTGCAGAGATGACTTCTGCTGCTCAGTTGCTTGGTTACAGTACTGCAAGAAAAATCAGTCTGAGGTATGCAACAAACAGGTACGGAGGCTGGAACTGAAACGGCAGCTAGGGATTTCAGTACTGGGAATGTTTGCCTTGTTTAAGCTGTGTTTCTCTGAAAGAGGTTAGTCACTTCTCTCAAAGGACCCTGCTGCTGGGATTTCTCCTGGTAGAGGGCCTTGACACCACAGCTCTGTTTGACTGCTGCCTTTGGGTAGATGAAGAAAAGGTACTCTGTTAAATGAAGAGGATTACTGAGTGATTTTTGTCAGAAGGTTATCCACACAGCTAGCACCCTTTGTCACTGGAGGTGTGCTGGGCCTTCCACTCCAGCTTCAATTTACACAGCCAGAATCACTGACAGGGACATTGCAACGTGACTGCTACAGCAACCTGAATTCAAGTGTGCGAGTACCTCTCGGGGACAATCCTGCAGTTTTGGTACGTAGATAGTTAGCATTTTAGTCAAGATTGCATGAATTTAGAAGTGCTCCACAGAGGATTTCAACATCTCTGTAAGCGATTGGTTACCACCTGTTTCTTGCACCTTTAAATTGTTTGCTTTAAAAAGACATTCATTCTGGGATCTGTGTCACCAGCAAGTCTAAAATAGTACAGCATCACTTCACCTTAGGCCTACAACTGCCATTGCCCTGCTGTGTCCAAACCATAGACTTACAACTGCTCCCAAAGGGACTTTGGGTAATGAGTGCACTAGTGAGAGGGAGTTCATGGGACTTGTATGTTAAAGAGCGGTGAACTTGTAACTGGGATTGCCATTTGTGCTTGTTGTTGATTATTGCCTTACCTCACCTTTTCCTTACCTAATGCCTGTTCCTGTTATCCCTAATAAAGCTCTTCCTTATGGTTTGTGCTGTATTTCTGACTCACTATCCATTATTGTATTGTGTGTTATATTTATGGTATTGTATGCCATTGGTTACTAGGGTTTATTTAGATGCTGGTTGAGTCCCTTGCCACTGTAGGTAGGAACAGTTTATTTTCTTGTGGGGCAGCACCCTGGCAGTTTGTTTCAGAAGGATCCCCATAGGCAGCAGTACCATGCCACATCTAAACCCTAGTTATATCACAAGTCTAGGCTCCTTCCACCAGCTGGCCTAAAGACTCAACCATTCCCTTCCAGTTACCCTGTTGTGTCATTCACCTCACTAGTCGAGATGGTTACATAAGTACGACAAATACATTTTACTGTTGTCCAGAGAGACTGTCTATCATTCAAAAGGAGGCTTCCTAGACGTTAGGCATCTAAGAAAGCAAAAGGTTACAATGCCTCATCCTGATGTGTGCATGCTGAGCAGATGTTTAGGAAAACATGAGAAGAGGTAGAAATTGGCAGGACCATGGAGGAGTGTAGTTCTGATAGTGAAATTGTAGGTCTGACTCAGGGAGGGGGAATTTCGGGGAGATTTCAGAGACATTGCTACTGTTCGGGTAGGATGGGTAAACATAAAAAAAAAAATAAAAACTGGTTAGCTTAGGGTTTTCATAGAAACAAAATGAAGGAGAATAACAAAGTAACGTTGCTACATAAGATCAAAGCTGTAGAGAATTCTCTGCCAGACCACTCTTCTAGATCTCTACAAAAGGAATGATCTACACTCAAGAGCCAGTCCAATGAACTCATATGGTAAGAGACTGAATTTGTACTGTGGAAAACTAAATTGGGTATGTGGAGGGAGGAGGGTGGGCAAAACACATATGGGTGCTTAGACTCAAGCAACAAACTAAAAAATCTATGATTACACAAATCATTCTGGACACTATTTGGTGAGACCCCCCCAAGCTGGGACCCTTACACGATTTATCAGGAGCTCCTGTCATACAATAAGAAATTGTATACTAGTGAGAATGACAAACAACAGAGAATCTTAGATGATTTTTCCAAGTGATATCCCACTATTGTCCCTATAGGCACTAGGTCTGAACAGCACTTGCATGAAGAGCACTGTCAATAACAGTGCCACCCATACAGCACTGATCAGAACAGTGGCAGGAGCAAATGCCACAACTAAAAGCAGCACCACTGGTACTGGTTGCAAAGCACACTGATGACTGCTACCAGCCCAAAAACATATATTTTAGCAGATGGCTCTACCTCCTGCACCCCCCACCATAACTAATTATGGGGAAAAAAATATCAGAGCCAAGGATTAGAACCCTGGTCTCCACCACCATTCTTGCCAAGCTGCCCCATGCCTCAGCCCTTTCTGCCACAGGAGCAGCTTGGCCAACTTTCCAGATTTCCCAGCCCTTGTCTACTAGTTTAGTACCACATACAGCAACATGGGTAGAGCTTACTGCACTACGCTGTTCTACCCCATTGCTGTCCATGATACGCTATTAAGACAGCACGCTTCTTACATGTACTATATTTGTAGACTTATTCTAACCAGTTACCGTCCCGGTATGACATTGGTAGACATTATATGGGACACCCTTGTCAGTTCAGGAAATTTGGGCTGCTGTCAAAAGTTTAATAAAAAATATGATGCCTGTGGATGATGGCTTCATGCCAAAAGTTTATATTACTCTTTCCCCACAACTGGCTCTAGTACTCTGCCTGGTATATCATGAGGCCTTGGAGAGGAGTAGACTGCCTGACTCAGTGAGACAGGATTGATAGTATTAATCTCGAAGCCAATGAAAGATTTCAATTATTGCAGAAACCATAGGCCCATCACATAAATTTAGATTCAAACATTTTAGCAAAAGCATTGGCAGTAAGAATGGAAAAGAAATTCCCTCTCTGTTAACTTCCAGTCAAGCTGGATTTTTGTTTGGTCAGATCAAACTGGATAATGGTAGCAAGATGAAGCCCAAAAGTCTGTGACAATCCAGCCTTTGTTAGCTTGGATGCTGAGATGGCCTTTGACCTGGTGTAATAGCCGTATCATTAACATCTTTGAGCAATATGACTTTCCCAGTCTCTGTAGAATAGGTCTCAATACTTTACTCAGTTCCTCAAGTGGCAGTGGGCACCAATGGACTGATCTCCCCCTCCATTCTTCCTGGTTACAGACACATGCTAGGGATGTCACTTGTCACTTCAGCATTTTAAATGTATGCTTTGACCCCCTTCATCAGGAAAATAGATCAATGTGAGCAAATACAGGGGATATGATGGGTTCATCAGAACATAAATGCTCCCTTTGCAAAGATGACCTACTTTTCTCTGCTGCATGTCTTCCATTTCACTACTATTAGCTATTATTAAGGTCTTTGACTCTTTTGCCAGTTATAAGATTAATCAGAACAAAACAGTGTTGATACCCCTTTCTCCATTATGTCGTGATGCCCAACTGGCTTATTTAGGGCTAGTTTGGTTACCAGTGTAGGTGTTGTATCTTGGAACCTGGATCTCTCCTGATCTCACAAAGATGGCTGAAGTTAATCTTCAGAACTTGGTGCTGCTTTTCAAAACCCAATTGCAGAGATTGCATTAGAACATACATAGTGTGTAGCGGCTGATATTTCAGCCACATCGGGCGCTCCGCTGGAAGTTTAGGCGGGCGTCCTGTCAGCGGCTCTGCTGACAATTTATTTATTTATTAAAAAGTTTGTGTGTAATTAAGAGGGGGGTCAGGAAGGACTGTCTTTGCCTTCCCTGACCTCCCAGCACTGTTTCAATAATAGTGAAAATGCCACCCGCAGGCTAGCATCTCCTGTGGTGGCACATCAAAGGAGCCTGCTGTCAGTATTTGAACAGTAAAACGGCAGTTAAAGCCATTGAGGTAGTGCATGCTAGGGAGGCAGCGTGAGGGCTGGACAGCAGCTCTTGCTGCTGGTTGGTTATGCACTCAAGCCCTTGATTTGCATAACCAATCAGCACTGCCCCCTTAGCCATCCAGTCAGGGGGTCCCCAGAGCAGTCACACCCCCTAATTTAAGCATATAAGGAGACTGCCAGGGGGCTTAAAGGCAGTGAGGAGGGGGGAGTCTGGAAGAGGAGTCCAGAGGAGGAGCCCCCAGGAGGAGGGGCCTGAGGAGGGGGTGCTTCTGGAGAAAGACTCCTAGAGAAGGAGCTCGATGGAGAAGGGCTCATGGAGAAGGAGCTCGCTGGAGAAGAGCTCCTGGTGAAGGAGCTCAATGGAGAAGGAGATCAGAAGGAAAAGTGAGGGGTTCAGGAGGGACTCTGAAGAGGAATCCCAGGAAGGAGCATCACAGGACCTGCGGGGCAACTGGGAGAGCCTGCCAGCCTGGTAGCCTTACTTTACAACAGGGGCTTTAAAGAGCTATATTACTCAGGCTTGGCAGTTGGTGAATCTCTTACCCCAATTTTTCTTCACAGTGGCAATGATATGTGGTTGTAGACTGGCCAGTCGAATTATATGGTCCTATAAAACTCCCAGGTGTTCATGTCTAAACAGTCATTCTACCAGATTAATGTCTATACTGAACCCTAAAGGGGGATCTAAACTTCCAAATTTCTCTGTAATTATTGGTGATGTGGTTTCATCAGCTCAGACAGTGGTATCACCTCCCAAGGCAAGACCATGTCTCAGTAACATAGAAACATAGATGTTGATGGCAGATAAGGACTGAAAGGCCCATCAGTCTGTCCGTTTTTTCTACCTTATGAATGTGCCATAGGCCTTTACTCTGTCAATGGCCTATCTATTCATACTCATCTGTATTGCTCCCTTATGCCTATCCCATGCCTGTTTGAAGCCCTGCACTGTATTCATATCCACCACTTTCTGAGGTAGGCCATTCCATGCATCCACCACCCTTTCCATGAAAGAGAACTTCCTCACATTACCCCTTAATCGGCCTCCCTCTAATCTCATGCTGTGTCCTCTTGTCCAGCTATTATTCTAATATTGGAACATGTTGGACTCTTTTACATTGTTAATGCCCTTAAGATGTTTGAATGTTTCAATCATATCACCTCTCTCCCTCCTTTGCTCTAGGGTATACATATTGAGCCCTGTTAATCTGTCCTCATATGTTTTCTGATGCAGTCACATTTTGGTTGCCCTTCTCTGGACTGCCTCCATTTTGTTAATGCTCTTGTGCAGGTGTAGCCCCCAGTACTACACGCAGTACTCCAGATGGGGCTTAACCAGAGTTTTGTAAAGAGGGACTATTACTTCCCTCTTATGACTTGTGATATCCCTACTAATACACCACAACATCTCTCTAGCCTTACCTACTGCTTTAGTGGTCTGCTTGGATGATTTCAGGTCATCTGTGATGATCTGTGATGATGATGCCCAAGTCTCTTTCTTCCATTGTGATTGCCATCAGTTCCCCTCCCAACCTATAGGTGGCTTCAGGGTTTCTTTTCCCTATGTGCATGATCTTGCACTTCTTTTGCATTAAACCCCAGTTGCCACTTTTCGAACCATTTTGCCAGTTTATCAAGATCTCTTCTCATTCTGCCCACACCATCTGGATCATCTACTCTGTTGCAGATCTTGGTGTCATCTGCAAACAGACAAACCTTACCCTCCAGTCCATCTGCAATGTCACTGATAAAGATATTGAAGAGGACTGGCCCCAAGACTGATTCTTAAGGAACCCAACTTGTGACTCGCATATCACAGAATGAGTTTGGATGGAGAGTGACATATACAGACATTAAACTTGAACCTAGCTAATTTTCTGTTTCTAAATCTCCCATTATACTGGCCACCCATGCGGTGATCAGGGAACATATGGATGTGCTGACTAAAATGATTATGGGATTGAGACTTTGTCCATACCTGTGTAATCCCTAGGCTGTGCTATTCTAAGGGCTACTACCCCTGCCTGTATGGCAATACACAGGTTGAGTGGCCTGAGTTCTGTGAACGGGTGCCTCCACCTTTAGCAATGCCATTAGGGTAGCTTAACTGCTCTAGTATAGCCCTCTGGGACTCTATAACCACCCACCAACCCTTCTAGTGGCCTAAACAGTAACATAATGGTACATCCACATTCCATGACAAGCAGTAATAATATGCTGACACCTCTGTCACTTACCACCAGGGCTGGAAAATAAGATCAGTAATGCAACAATGCAATATTACCACTGTAACCCAACTAATAATATGCACACTAGCCAGGTTAAATTTGAAAACAGACAATCAGATTTATTTAGGGACAGTGAACAAGGGAGGGGTGTGAATCTAGTAGAATGATTAGTGATCTGATTAGAATCAGAATTATTCAGTATGCACTATAAGTCCCAATTACACAGTTAAACAACCCTGGGTACCCAGTATGTCATGCAGGCTAGCCTGAAGCATTGCCTGGGGTGGGCAGCGTTGCAGCTGTTGTTGGGGCCCTTAAGAAAAGGAAAACAGTTAACAAGCACACAACCCAAATATTTGTAATCCCGAGCCGGATGGCTCAGTGCTTTGCAATAACTCAAACAATTAGATGGTACACTATGATTGTTGCTGTTGTTGCAGAGAGCTACCCTGAATTGTACTCACGCTATCCAGACCAGAATGCAGGACAGGAGAGATGAAGACCTCGTGGTGATGATATGGAAGGCCAAAGGAAGCAGGGCCGACATGACTCACCTCCTGGTGGTCGCTACCTGTTCGATGGTGTCGAGCAAGGGGCTGTATCCCCAAGCAGGTCTTTCACTGAGATGGTCTCTGAATTGGGAGTAGCGGCCTAGGCTGAGATGGCAGGGCACAGGAAGGATGAACAGTTCTGCAACAGTTCGTGATTGTCTGCAGGTGAAGCCTCCAGCTGGTGTATGAGATTCTTCCGTGGGGAACCAAATCCCAACCCACGATACACATCCAGCACATTTAAATCAATGATTTCTATATGCCACAGTTTGGATACAGTCCGGTTGCAAATTACAACTTCACTGCGCAAACCTTTCAATCCAAGGCAAATTCGGTCAACAGGCAGACCGATCGCTTCTGGAGCAATTCTTTGGTCCAAATCCCAAGTCACAATAACAAACTTCTTCTTTCTTCTGCTGCAGATCCAAGCTGGCAATTGTAATGGTCTGACTTCTGCAATTGGCAGTTCAATGGCAGGAGAATGTGGCAGGCAGACCAGCAGAGCCGTCCCTCCGATTCCCCTATGCTTCTTCTGGGAGCAGTTGCTCGAAAGCTCGAGCTGTTCACTCTTCAACCTCCAACTCTAACTGATCCACTACTTCAGGCAGTTCTGACTATTTCCTTTGTAATCCAAAAGGTTCTGTTGGCTGAGGGAACTGTTAGTCACAGTATGGGCTCCCCCTCCAGGCCAGTTTAGGCGCCAACAGTTAAAACTATAAAAACTACAGAATTCCTTCCCACAAGACCCCTGGGGACAGTCTCCATTTTAGGTCCCCAGTGGTTCAATTGGTCCAGATATTGGAAGTCCAGAACCTAACATAGTGGCTCCCATCCAAATGTTCGAACTGAAAATCAAAGCAGGTTAGACAAACTTCTCCGTCTTTACTATAACAGCAATTTAGCAATAAACAATTACAGTTTCTGAGAGGCCCCCCTCTGCACAAATCGTGACTGCAGAATGGGGCAGAATAACAAACTGTCTGGCTTGTCACAAGCCTTAATTACTCAGACCCAGCCCAGACTAATTTCTAAACACAGCTTAGCTAAGCTCTTAAAGAGACAGGCACGGAGGCTCACTAAAGCACTCACACACACACAAATAGAACTACTGCAGACAGGACGTCAGCCTGACTGTGGGCATTAGGGAACCCAGGAAGACATTATAGTAAACCCCAATTTGTAGGGGGGGTACACTCTTCCCTGCCTGGAAAAACTTGGCATCTGAGTCAAGTCTACACTTACTATAAGAGTCTCTATAAAAAGACATTATACAAAGATACATGCATGTTCCATTAGCATACTATAAAAATAAAAGCTGATGCATCAGTAAGACAAATATGCCATAACAACAGTACTGCTATATTTTCCACTTTAGCAATGACAGTTCCATAAGGACACAATTTTCATAAAATTTCACAAAACAGTTTAACATGTTCAAGTATTCAGACACATTACCCTCACAGTTCTGGTCTGGGTCACCTCCTGTACACTAACCCACATGGCTTGGGGCCTATCCCTATCAGCTGCAATAAAAATGCAATGGGCAAGGGCATTAGTACACTGATCTGAGGGCTTTACTAGTAACTTGAAGGTGGCAGAATAACTCAGTTTTGGAAGACAGCTTTCAGAAATATACACCCCTTTGTGGACCACATGTAATGGAGGATCTACAGGCCTTCTGGGGGAGTCATAACTGAGGCATATTACTGGCTTTGAGGCTCTTCCAGACTTTCTAGGAGGGGTAGGCACAGGTTCAGTTCTTTCAACAGCTGCATTTGGATCTCTCTGTCCTGGCTCATTGCTTGTCAATAAGTCTGCTTCTGTAGAAAGGGGTACCTCTGCACTGGTTGTCTGTTCTGGACTGGAAGCACTGTTGGCTTCTTTTTCTGTTAACTCTGGTTCAACAACATCACTTTCATTTTTTGGTTCTGTAGAAATCCCAGGTTCGTTATCTAGAGGAAATCCCATGGAATTCAAATCTTGCAACACATTACAGATACTTTCAGAATCATTAACTTCATCACCATCATTTTCCATAGCATCATCAGTTTCATTGCTTGCAATCATTTCTGTACTTACTGGTATGTCAGCAGTGGTGCTTTCTGTCTCTGGTTCTCCTTGACACAAAGAGTCAGCTACATCAGCAGTCACTCTTTGCACCTCACTTTCAGGGGGCTCAGGGGCTGTGGAGAAGGCTGGAGGGTT
This sequence comes from Neoceratodus forsteri, assembly GCA_016271365.2. Taxonomy (NCBI): domain Eukaryota; kingdom Metazoa; phylum Chordata; order Ceratodontiformes; family Ceratodontidae; genus Neoceratodus; species Neoceratodus forsteri. The sequence goes on from CM057456.1 coordinate 1,264,127,848, forward strand.
AGACAGTCCTGAAGGTCCAGCTTTATCTCCAGAGTTGTACATGGGATTAACTTGAAACAACTGACTCAGTTCATAAGATGGATAATAGGGAGCTTCGCACTCACTGCCATCAGATTCAGACTGGCAATCAATGTCATTTTGGGTCTGACTGGGGGAAGGCTCCAAATCCTTGAGAACTGGAGAGGGGGTTAACCGTATCTTTTTAGCTGCAGCTCTGGTTATAGACCCAGGAGGGGCAGTGTCTTGGGGTGCAGAAACGATGATAATTTGACCAATGGGCAGCAAGTGATTTCTGTGCATTGCCTTGACAGCTTGTGGATCATTTTCTGGACATACGTTATACTGGCAGATCCTCCAACTTGCTGACAACAATGTAAGGGGTATGATGCCACCTGTCGGCAAGTTTGTGTTTTCCATGCAGTACCAAATTTTGTAACAAAACTGTGTCTCCAAGTTGCAGTTCTTGTGTCTTGACACACTTGTCGTGCCTCTCTTTATTTGCTAAGTTCCTCTTTGCTGACATGGTGTGTGCTAGTTGGTAGGCATGGTTTAACTAGGCCTTTAACTTTTGAACATACTGAAAATGATTTTCAGCTCTGACTCCATCAGGGGACATTCTGAAACAGATGTCTACTGGCAACCCAGCTTCTCTGCCAAACATTAGGTGGTAGGAAGAGAACCCAGTGGTAGCACTTCTAGTGCAGTTATATGCATGCACTAAGGTGCTTATCTGTTGGCTCCATTTTTACTTGTCCCGGGGATGAAGTGTGCCCAGCATGTCTAGTAATGTTCAATTGAACCTTTCAGGCTGCAGATCCCCCTGCAGGTGATTGGGGGTAGTTCTAGACTTTCACACTCCCCAGAGTGAGAGCATTTCCTTGATCAAGTGGCTTTCAAAGTCTCTCCCTTGATCAGAGTGAATTCTCTGGGGGGCACCATAATGGACAAAGATTTTCTCAGTTAGGACCTTGGCCACTGTGGATGCTTTCTGGTTCTTGGTTGGATATGCCTGGGCATAACGAGTAAAATGATCAGGCACCACTAGCACATTGTCAATATTCTTTTGATCTGGTTCAAGACACAAGAAGTCAATACACACAAGCTCCATGGGTGCACTGGTAGAAATATTGACTAAGGGTGCAGTCCTTTGGGGCTGAGCTTTCCTATGAAAATAATGACTGCAAGTTCTGATGTGGGTCTCTATGTCAGTCCCCATTTTTGGCCAATAGAATCGAGCACGGGCCAAGTCTGTAGTCCGGCCATAACTTAAATGTCCCATCTGGTCATAGAGGGTCTGTAGAGCTACTTGTTTGAAAACTGTAGGTAACATGAATTGCTGTCTGTCAACTTGACCTTGTCAGTTTGTGGTCTTTCTGTAAAGTAGCTGGTTATGTAACTTTAGTCTGTGCCCCTCTCTAGGCAACAGAGCAGTTTGTGGATCTGAAGAGCGAAGCTTGGACCCATTTTTTCCAGCATAATAGTATCTAGCACTGGTTTAATCAAGGGGTCTTGAACCTGAGCCCACTGTATATTATCGGGGTGAGCTGGGGCAGCGTGCTGAGGTCCAAGGCTGCAAGGTGGCAGTAGGCTGCAGGAACACAAGTGTCAGGAGGGCCCAAGCAGTCCACCAGGCAGTCAACTGTTTCAGGAGAGGAGTGTTCATCTTTATCAAATTTCTGACAGAGGGCTTTGGCAGACTATTCAGACATCCTCACCTACTTTTCATTAGAATCAGGCCTTCTGGAGAGGTTGTTAGCATTAATGCGGTTTATGCCTAGTCGATACTCTACTGAATAATTGTAAGTGGAAAGTGCAGATAATCAGCGATGCCCCATGGCATCCAACTTAGCTGAAGTCTGGACATAGGTGAGAGGATTATTGTCAGTTTATACTAGAATCTTTGCGCCATAAAGATACTCATAAAACTTATCCACACCTCCTAAGCTAGATTTATCAAAAATAGAACTGGTTCTGAGCATCTCCACTAATTATTTAATTTAATCTACAAAGCTAAATCTCTTAAATCACCTGCCACAGCTATAGCCATTGACTTTGAAAAGGCATTCGATTCTCTCAACTGGACTTATTTGTATCGAGTTCTATCCCATTTGGTGTCACTAATAAATTTTGTACATGGATTCAATTACTATACACCCTCCCCTCTGCCCGGGTTCTTACTAACTCTACTCTGTCCTCATCCTTTCATCTGGCAAGAGGTACCAGGCAAGGGTGCCCCTTATCCCCCACTCTTTTTATTCTAGCTATGGAACCCCTATCAGCTGCTTTTCGTCAATCCTCCATGATCCAAGGTATCCCTATCGGTAATTCTCACTGTACTTCACTATCCTACACTGATGACCTCCTCATTCTACCTGAAAATCTTGAAATTTCAGGACCACCCTTAATCAAGTTACTTAGCAACTTTACTTCACTTTCTGGGCTTGCTCTGAATCTAAACAAATCAGAAACAATGCCATTGAACACTTTTTGTAACCCTTCTATGAATACAATATTAGGTTTTCGTTGGGCCCCTCAAGGTGTCTCTTACCTTGGAATACAGATCACCTGTAAATTAGACAAGATATGGGATGCCAATCTTTCCCCGTTATTAGCAAATATTAAAAACACTCTAAACAGATGGAAACTGCTTAACCTCTCTTTTAATGGGAAAATCTCCTCTATCAAGATGTTAGTAGCTCCCAAAATACTGTATCTATTTTTTAATATCTCTTTAACCCTCCCTATTTTTTTTTGTCAGAATTGATGATATAATTGGCAATTTTTTATAGGAAGGCAAAATTCCCAGATTTAGTCGTAACAAACTGCGTTCCCACTGGTCCAAAGGGGCTTCAGGTTCCCCTGGTTCCAAGCATATTTTTGGGCCTTCCGCACTGCCCAAACTGTAAAATGGTGTAATAAACCCAGCAATAAATCACCGTCGTGGGTCAATATGGAAATATCTCTATGTCTGAACAATGTCACCACTTCCTTCATTTATAACCCTCTCCCACCTGATTTAAAATCTCACCCTACTATAGCATCATTCATATACTACTGGAAAATAATTCATAAACACCTTAAATCCAACCCCTCTCATATATGCCCCTGTCTGGGGGAACCGCAACATCACTCTTGATAATCACCCAATTTTTTGTTGTAATTGGAAAAACAGGGGCATTTTTTTCTTGGAGGATATACTTATACCTCAGACTCTCAAATTAAAATCCTTTTCTGACCTGTACAAACAATGGAATCTTCCCCAGCACAATTTCTGAAAATATTTACAGCTATGCATGGCATAGAACCTTTATCTTCCTACTATTCCTCATCAATCTATATATGATACTTTTATTTCTAAATGGATCAAAACAAACTCTAAATTAAATAGTGTCTTTTACAAACATATCAGAAATACAATTCCAGATCAATCTATCATTGCAAAAAATAAATGGAGTACCCTTTTAAATTATAACATAACCAATTCACAATAGCATAACTGCTGGCTATCCTGCCATAAATCTTTCAAGGATAATCGCAGTTCACTCATACCAGGAAGGGGAGGCTCCAACTTGTTCCAGGGGAGGCTCAAGCAAGTCTGAAAATGTATTTTATATACATTTTGAGTTTAAAATATTTTGTGTGAAGAGATGAGACAAACACTAGATGAATGTATGTATTTACATATCAGTAACCAGGAAAGTACACTGAGCCAAGGTTCATTTCAGGTGTACCTGGAGAAGAGTAGGGAGTGCATACAATTCAAAAGGTACTGCAGAAGACTTAAGTAACACAAAATAGTAGTGCAAGCAAACTGAAACAGTGAACAACTAATGAGAGCTAATAATTAACCAATTAGGTTAGTAGCCGAACAGCTCAAATACAAGGGCTCAGCAGTAAGGTTCTAGCAGCAAGAGCAGGAGGTAGCAAAATGATTCCTCAGAAGCTGCTTAAGAGCAGGGTAGGAGAGGCAGAGGTGGGTAGGAAGGTTATTATAGATAAAGGGGAAACAGACTGAGAACGCAGTCTGACCCATCAAGGTACTGCAACAAGGATTAACAATAGTTCGAGAATCAAACTAGCAGAGTAAGTAGGCTGACCTGGAGAGAGGGGGTGATATAAAGCTGAACAAAATGAGAGCAAACTGCTTAAAGGAATTTCACTTTATTCCCAATGTACTGTGCAAGGTATGCAATTTTTCCATGGGAAGGGCCTGAGATTATTTCAATATTTGGGGAAGGCTCAAGATCTTTTCCATGGCTTGGGGGAGGCTCACTATCACAAGATCTGAGAACTCATGACTCATACAAACCAAAATTATGCATCTATGGTACAGAGCTCCTGAGATTTTGCAAAAAATGGGCTTCATGAACAACAATAAATGTTGGTGCTGTAACCCCACCCCCCATGGCAATTTGCTACATATTTTATGGCATTGTCCTCCCATACACAATCTTTGGCATTATATTCATTTCTTTGCAATGGAAGTGATTGGTCTATCCTTTGCATTAGATCCAAAACATTGCATACTTTGTAATTTTCAATGCTCATGCATAGAAAATATCCCATTCTCAGAACAGGTGGTTATCCCTGCTATTCCTACAAGTTAAACACCTTATACTAATGCATTGGAGATCCAACATCATTCCCACCCTCCCGGATATTTTCAAACAACTATCTCAATACCCCATCCTTGATTGTATGTCACACTTAGCCTCTGACTGACTTAATTTATATAATAAATGCTGACAGGACTATTTTAAATATTTAAACATGTCTACACATATTGTCACTTAATCCATGGGTTGTTATATGTTCACATTGGAATCTCGCTTCTAGCTCTTTTGTTCCTTTTTCATCTCCTCTCTTTCTATCTTATCTCCTTTTCTTCTTCCCTTTCCCTCTTCATTCTTGTTCACTTTCTTAGATAGTTCTCTTTTTTAAGTCCTTCCTTTATACAATCTTACACATACTTGTATTAAATTACAGCATAATAGAAGTACAATCACGACTGCTCATATTTCTTGTTTGTATCTACTCCTTTTACCCCTTGAAGCATAAATTGCCATATTTTCTCTCTATTATACAGATTGTATTGCTACATATTGTTTTCCCAACATTTGTTTTCCCTTTAATATCATTGTATAATATTTCAGACATCATGTTTTTTCCTTCTCCTATTAAGAATTTATGCAAGTGTATATTGGAGAATGTAGTGTATTTGTATGTATAATAACAATAATTACAATAAAAAGATTAACTGTAAATGAAGATATTTATGGAATTGGTCCACTACAGCCAACTTTAATGCAAGAAATTCAAGCTTGTGTATGGGATAATTTCATTCAGATGGTGTTAGGCTCCGACTGGCAGATGACACTGAGCATAAACCTTTTTCATATTCTTGATACAGAACAGCACCAAGTCCCTTCAATCTGGCATCAGTGTGCAGCACATAGGGTCTGGCAGGGTCGGCATATGCAAACACAGGGACATGGGTGAGTTGGCGAATGATATAGAAGGCTGCCTCACACTTGGGGGGTCCACCTGGCTCCAAAAGGTTCATGTGTCCCAAAGTAAACCTTTTCCTCTTTTTTAACTGCACTTTTCTTGTATTTCTTGTTTGTAGGTGGGAAACCTTGAGTTAAATTGATCAAAGGGTGGATGACTTTTGTGTAGTCTTTTATGAACTGGCGATAATAGCAGCAGAATACCAATAATCTTTGCAGTTCTTTCAGATTGTTAGGCTGGGGCCAAGTGGTCAAAGACTCCACTTTGCTCGGGTCTGTCTGAATCCTTTCTGCCAACACTACATGTGACCAGCATATTTCTCAGATCTCTGGAAAAACTGACACTTGTCTATTGATAATTTTAGTCCAAAATCTTCTAATCGATCAGAACCTTGAACAGATAGGCTTCATGTTCCTCAATGGTCCGGCCAAACACAATGACATCATTGAGATAGACAAGGCATTCTAGTAAGTTCATGTCTCCCACAGCTCATTCCATCAGTCACTGAAAAGTGGTGGGCGCCCACGAAATACCCTGAGGTATGCACAGAAACTCAGAGAAACCCAGAGGACAGATGAAGGCTGTTTTTTCTCTGTCTTCTGGGGCCATTGAGATTTGATAATACATGCTCTGAAGGTCTAGCACACTGAGCCACTGGATTCCATTGAGGCAGTCGAGAGGATCTTGGATACATGACATGGTGTATTGGTCTGGGACATTTCTTTGGTTTAAAGTCCGGTAATCCATGCACATCCTCACTGATCCATTTCTCTTCTGGACTACCACAACTGGAGAGGCATATGGACTTCAAGACTGTTAGATGATTCCCGCTGCTAGCATTTCCTGGAGATGGCGTCGAACATCATCAATGTCAGCAGCTGCAAGGCGGCGGGATCTTTTGTAGAATGGCCTCACATCATGAAGTATGATGTAGTTTTCAGCCCCTGTGATGCATCCCATGTCCCATTCCTTCAAGGAGAACACTTTGCTTCTCTGAGCCAATTTCTGGCTGATCTTATCTTTCCATTCTGAAGGCAGATGAGACTCTCCAAAGTAAATCAGATCGGGGTCACTTCATCATCCTCTCCAGGGCACTTTTTGCTGGATAGCACAGCAGTATCTGCACAATACACAGTAGCTAGGGTGCACCCTTGATTTACTTGAACCTCCCGGTCTGGCAAGTTTCGGACTTGTACCACTACCCACCATGCATAGGCATGGGCCAGGGCTGGAAGAATGCTAGGCTTGACCAGTAATCCCTCAGGTAGTTTCCCCTCTTCTGGGGTGTCCAACATAAGAATATTGTTTTTGACATCCTTTTTTATGTGTACCTTGCCACTAATGGTGCACTGAGCATTTGGAGGTAATACAAGTGAGTCCGGGTCTTTTTTCCATACTACCCACATAGGGTTCATCTTTATCAATTTCTCTGTTTTGCATCTGTAAATCATAGGCCCGCTGCACCAAGTCTGGAATGTGTAGGACCTTTCCAGTCCACTTGGCTTGTTTCTCTTGACAGAGCTGGGCTAGTCAGCCAAACATATGGCCATTGGTACCAATCAGCAAAGGGGCACCATCACACAGGCCAATTGGTGGGTACACCAGGACCAGGGTCTCTACTGGTTCAATCCACACCAGCAATAGCAGTAGGAAAAGACAAACAAATTTGTACATACTCTCGGTAAGGATAGGATTTTTCACTCAACCCCCACACATGCAGTCCTTCTAGAGGTAAGAGTGAGAGGTCAGATAAGTGCTGGTCATACCAATCTTGAAATATAATGGTGACCTGTGAGCCACTGTCTAGAACAGCTCGAGTGGAGATGCCATTAGCTGTTACTATAGTCTCCATGGAGGGTCTCACCATCTTGGACCAATCTGGGGAAGTCTGTTTGGCAGACTGGCACACAGCAGTCTTGGAGGAAAAAGATTGTCATGGCTGGCCTGGCTGAGGTTTTATATTGCTCTGTCAAACCAGATTGAACAATTTAGCAGTGACCTTCCACAGATCTTCAGGGGAATTGCAACCTTGTTGGGTATGGCTGTCTTTTCCACACTTGCAGCAAAATACCTGATCCCTAGGATCAATGGAGTGGTTGGGTTCTTCCCGAATTTTGTGCTGGTTGGAGGAGGGAGTTCTGCTGTCCTCTTTTGGTTTTGGTTCAGGTTTCCTGTCTCTGCCATTCCACTAGGGGGCAGAAGTTCGGGTGGCATGTATGAGGTCCCCACTAAAGCTAGCAGCTCCCTCATTTCTTCCACCAGTGTGGATTCAACTCAAGGTTCTGGGGAAATAGGATGAGCCCCTACACCCATGGGTGGGGCCTTACTGCCAGTCTCAGTCTTAGGCGGACAAAAGTTAGAGTTCTGGCTGCTTCAGCTGTGGCTTGTTGGCTGGCTCATATCTCCTTTAGCTCCTTCAGCAACTCCCGGACCTGCTGCATCTCAAAAGCTTCCTCTTCTTCTTTCTCTTCAGGCCAGTCTGGGGTCAGGGTGGTGCGTGCAATCCCAGCATAGGGTTCCCAACCATCCTCGTCATTCTCAGCCTCTCGAATCTCCTTCATCAGCCAGCAGTATTCAAGAGGGTTACCTTTCTTGTCCTGAAACTTCAGTTTTAACATAAGTACACTGGAGTAACATGCAGATTTTAGGATGTGCTCCAGCCTGACACAATTCAATTCATTAGCTGGGACACCCCCCTTTCTATGGGTTCTCTGCAATGCCTGTTCAATTTGAGTGACAAATGCAGACAACTTCTCATTCTTCCACTGTTTAGCAGACTTGAACTTCCACATTAAATCTTCCCCAGATTCGGTGCTGCCAAACACCCCTTCTAAAGCAGAGAGGTACTCAGCTGCAGTGGCATCCGGGTTTGTGGATCATAGGAACTGAATAACCTCCAGTGATAGGCTCCTTAAGTTTTCCATAACTCTCTTTCTCTTCTCCTCCTTGGAGCACTGCCATTCCTGAACCAAGGGAGTAGCATAGTCCATCCATGTTTCTAAGTTTTCCTCCCCTACTGGTGCAGGAACTGCACCAGAGAACAATCTGAGCCTGCGATAAGAGTCCAGGTGTACAGAAGGTATCACAACAAGGGATGCCATGGGGATGGACGGAGAGGCTGGAGGAGATTGCAAGGGAGTGGTCTCCTCCGAATCCTTCAAAACCTTCAGCAACTCTTTAGCTGACTTCCCTTCTGCAGCTAGGAGTCTCATCAGTTTGCCTTTAAACCCCACAGTTCTTGGGGACCCCAAGGGGAAGACAGGTCACTGTGCAAAAAAATAATTCTCCACCTCATCTAGGATCCTTCTGGCATGGCAACAGGGGGTACCATTTCAGGGTCTATAGGGAGGCTACAAGGGAGGAGGGCCACCAAGGTCTGAGCAAATAGATCCGATTCCCACCCCCGTACTTCAACCTTTCCCAGACATTAAACCTTCCCCACTGTTTCTTCAATAGTTTCATTAGTAGTCCTCACAGTGATATCAAGTAGTAGTAATAAGGCATGGTGGGGGTCTACCCCTTCAGCTTGACTCCACCCCATCATGGGGTGCACAACCAGTTTGTGAGGGAGAATTTTCCATTTGGGTGTTGTAAGAGCCTCCATTTCAATTCCTGTCTCAACTTTGCACTTGGCTGCAGTTTCTACTTTTGACCACTAAAGGCGCTAATCCCAGTGGTGCCTCCAAGATGTAACCCCTAGGGGCACTATTCTAAGGGCTACTACCCCTGCCTGTATTGCAATACACAGATTGAGGGGCCTGAGTTCTGTGAACGGGTACCTCCACCTGGAGGAATGGTATTGGGGTAGATTAACTGCTCTGGTATAGCCCTCTGGGATACTATAACCACCCATCAACCCTTCCAGTGGCTTAAACAGTAACACTATAATACATCCACATTCAATGACTAGCAGTAATAATATGCGCACACTCCTGTCACTTACCACCAGAGCTGGATCGGTTGCAATTGCCCTGGAGACCACCGGGAAAATAAGATCAACAATTCAACAATGCACTATTACCACTGTAACCCAACTAATAATATGCACACTAGCCAGGTTAAACTTGAAAGCAAACAATCAGAGTTATTTAGGGGCAGTGAATGAGAGGGGTTGAATCTAGCAGAATGCTTAGTGATCTGATTAGAATCAGGATTATTCAGCATGCACTGTAAGTCCCAATTACACAGTTCAACAACCCTGGGTACCCAATATGTCATGCAGTCTAGCCTGAAGCATTGCCCAGGGTGGCCGGCGTTGCAGCTGTTGTTGGGGCCCTTAAGAAAAAGAAAACAGTTAACATGCACACAACCCAAATATTTGTAATCCTGAGCTGGATGGCTCAGTCCTTTGCAATAACCCAAACAAACAATTAGATGGTACACAATGATTGTTGCTGTTGCTGTAGGGAGCTACCCTGAATTGTACTCACACTACCCAGACCAGGCTGCAGGGCAGGTGAGATGAAGACCTCATGGTGATGATCTGGAAGGCCAGAGGAAGCAGGGCCGACATAACTCACCTCCTGATGGTCACTGCCTGTTTGATGGTGTTGAGCAGGGGGCTGAATCCCCAAGTGGGTCTTTTGCCAAGATGGTCTCTGAATCAGGAGTAGTGGCCTAGGCCAAGATGGCAGGGCCCAGACAGGATGAACAGTTCTGCAACAGTTTGTGATTCTCAGCAGGTGAAGCCTCCAGCTGGCGTACGAGATTCTGCCCTGGAGAACCAAATTGTGACCCATGACACACATCCAGCACATTTAAATCAATGATTTCTCTATGCCACAGTTTGGATACAGTCTGGTTGCAAATTACAGCTTCACTGTGCAAAACCTTTCAGTCCAAGGCAAATTCAGTCAACAGGCAGGCTGATCGCTTCTGGAGCAAGTCTTTGGTCCAAATTCCAAGTCACAATAACAAACTTCTTCTTTCTTCTGCTGCAGATCCAAGCTGGCAATCAGAATGGTCTTCTGCGACTGGCAGTTCAATGGCAGGAGAACATGGCAGGCAGGCCAGCAGAGCCGTTCTGCTGATTCCCCTATGCTCCTTTTGGGAGCAGCTGCTTGAAAGCTCAAGCTGTTCACTCTTCAACCTCCAGCTCTAACTGATCCACTACTTCAGGATGTTCTGACTATTTTCTCTGTAATCCAAAAGGTTCTGTTGGCTGAGGGAACTGTCAGTCACAGTATGGGCTCCCCCTCCAGGCCAGTTTAGGTTGCAGCAGTTAAAACTACAAAACCTACAGAATTCCTTCCCACAAGACCCTTGGGGACAGTTTCCATTTTAGGTCCCCAGTGGTTCGACTGGTCCAAATATTGGAAGTCCATAACCTAACATGGTGGCTCCCCATCAAATGTTCAAGCTACAAATCAAAGCAAGTTTTCTCTGTCTTTACCATAACAGCAATTTAGCAATAAACAATTACAGTTTCTAAGAGGGCTCCCTCTGCACAAATAGAGACTGCAGAATGGGGCAGAATAACAAACTGTCTGGCTCGTTGCAAGCCTTAATTACTCGGACCCAGCCTAGACCAGTTTCTAAACATAAGTTAGCTGAGCTCTTAAAGAGACTTGCTAGGGCCCTCACACACACACAAATAGAACTACTGCAGACAGGACAGCAGCCCGACAGTGGGCATTAGGGAGCCCAGGAAGACATCATAGTAAACCCCAATTTGTAAGGGGGTTACACCTACACACATCCCAACCTTTATGAGGGAATTTAAACTTTAGAACTGTAAAACAATTCATAAGTAACGAGAGGTGAGAAAGGGCAGGGGTTCATGACCTTAGTTACTTTATTCCACAGACTTCCTTTCCTACTTGACCATCAAGGATGGTACTATGTGAAAATGGTGAATGGAAAAGGGTGAAAGACAAAAAGGGTGACAACATAAGGATGACCACCATTTGGGCAATGGCGCGGTACGGTGATGAGTAGAAATGGTAACACATGGCAGAAAAAGAAAAAAACAGCATACAGGGCACAAACATTACCATATGTGGGGGGCTATGCCCCCACATGCCCCCACCAAGGATAAGCATCCTCAAAGTTGCAGCCAGCACCACACAAGCAGCATCAGGAGGGCAGCAGTGCTCATTTGACCTGGCACTGCATTGTCACGAGAATCGCCCAAATTGCTGTTGCCCTTTTTGCAATCGTAGCCATTATGCATTACATCGGTATTATGGCACTCATCACCGGACACCATCGAGGACACTTCAGGGTTACTGACAGAGGAAGCCTTTTTCTATTGTCAACTCCATCATTAATGCACTGCTCATTTTGGAGGGATGCTGAGTACCTGTACAGCCTTGGAAGAAGATCTGGACTAATCACACATTATTCAAGCTTGTACTAGGGTGTCACACATTTATTCCATGCTTTTACAGAGGCTTGGGGGGCGAAGTCCAGAAATGATTTTGCAGTGGACCCAGAAATTGGGTGAGGACACCTCTAGCTGGCAAAGGGAGATGGTATGGGGATTCCTTATATCAGATTCCTCTATTGCAGAATCACACATTATTCAGTTTAAAAATACTGAATAAATGGTATCATAAGCCACATACTGTAAATCAATCCATATGGGATTCTTACCTCATAACCAATGTATTAAATGTGGGGATCCTATGGAAGAGCTTTGCACCTACTCTAGTCAAGCCTGAAAATTCTAACTTTTTGGACCATCATTCAAAAGATTTTGGACCTATTATTCTACTTAGATGGTTGGTTATTTTTCACCAGCTGTTTGTACTGTGAGCAATTTGCTTGAGGACAGGCAAAATATTTTATAATTGTGCTGGTTGCTAAGAAACAGATCCTTATGGTTTGAAAAGACCTCAGATTCCTGTCTCTCTGAACAGAAAAATGCATTAATGAAGCTCCTCAGACTAGAGAGGGTATCTTAGTTTGAGACACCAAATGACAACTTATCAACATAAAAGGGGTGACCTAGATAAACTTTTAAACACTAACAGTAAGTATCTGTTGCAAGAAATTTGTTTTGAAATATGCCATGTATTTGTAAGCCCATGAATGCAATTATTTTGTTTTCCTCTTCATTTTTGCTTTGCCGCACCTAACCAGGGTACTTTTAATCAATTAGTAATTTCCTTTTGTGATACAGTACGTTGTCTTTATGGATCTGACAATATTGTCTTACTTTGCCAAAAGGATAGTAAGCACACTGTAGATATACTGTACGGCGGTTGTGTGTTGATTTATGTTTGTCTTGCATTTTGTTGTGGTTTTGCATGCTGAAAATATTTTTTCATAAATTTTCAGGAAATAAAAACTAAAATAAAATGTTTGGTCCCATGGGGTACTACTTCAGGAAGGTTGCTATTAAGAGTCTTGAAGACAAGGGTATGTTGTAGCCTTTCTAGTCTCTACCTAGTTCCAGAAGTCAGGGGCAGTCATTAGTGAGAGCTGACTGGAGTAGAATCTAGTGCTTCACATTGTTGAAGTCACCTTGCCTGGTCTCAAAACATATCTAATGAATCACTAGCAAAAATGTCCCTAGTGACCATACACAGTCTAGCTAAGGGGAGAAAGCTAACATTTGTAATACCTGCAGTGTGCTTGTTGCCTTTAATGGGAGGGATTCACAGTATGCTGGGGATGTCTCAACCCTTTAGGGAGTGCTGCTGTGTCTGTACTAGGTATTGCTGCCTGATATCCCCTCTAATACTGTCAACTAGAGGTCACAGATATTTAGCAGTGCTATCTTCAGAATGTTAGCAAAGCATGGGGAAATGGCATCGGACATATGTAAAGCACGGAGAGATGCTAAAATGTTGCTGCACTCCACACATATTTTACAGTATTTGTTCTATGCCAAAGTAAATATAGTCAGTTGTAATGCACAGGAACTGAAGTCCAGAGCTTTCAAACGTCTCTTTCAGTCTTCTTTTTCTATTCATGCCACTCTGGTAAAATGTTGCCAGTTCCATGAGAGAGTTTACCAAGGTGTTCTTCCGCAGTTCAATGTGCAAGATTATACATTTCCTGGAAAATATTTTCTCAGCTGGTGACTCTGACAGCGCAGACTAGTACTGTGTTGCTGAAAACTTGGTTTTGTTGCACCTAATGACCCTTCTGTTGTTTTATAGTTTTAAATGCAATCAAACATTATGACATAGTTCTTAGCCAGTAAGGATTGTTTATTTAAGCAATAAGCCACGAGGGGGTGTAGGTTATCGGGGGATTTACCATGGCTGGAGTGGGTAAATCCTCACCAGCCGTGGTAAATCCCCAGATTAAACCACATCCCCTGAGTGGCTTATTGTGATTATACCTTGCACTTTTTTCTTTATACAGAATAGAATAAAAGTGTTTTTTTTTTTTCATTTCATTTTTTTATTCACTTTTTCTGTATTTCATAGACCACTATAAATATAGTGCTGTGTTGATTGTGTGAAATGTTGTGGGTGAGTCATTAGTTATTGCCATCCTAGAGCTACCATTTGCATCATTACAATGGAGTCGGGGAAAACTGTTTGCCATTGGGGGAATTTTCAATTGCTTCTTTCTTTTATTTTTTATAGTGACATTGATAAACCAGGATTTTAGAAGGAGACTGGGACCGTACAGGAAACAAAGAGAGTGAGACCATGTCAGCAACAAAGCAGAGGCAAAAGGAGAGAAAATATTATTTAGAGGTGAGCTGGGTGGAAAGTGGTTGTGGGGAGACAGTAAAAGAAGTCCGTTTATGCTTATTTTGTAGGACTGCACAGTGTTTTCTTATTTTCGGGATCACAGTTTATCAGGGAAACAAGATGGTAGCTACAGTTCCGTGATTTCGAGGTCGGATTGTTTTTTTTTTAATGTGTGGCTGGCTGGCACCTTTTGCGGTGATTACCAGAGGATTTACAATGCCGTTAAGTTGCTAGTCTGCCCATCTGATTGGTTGTTGTTAGAGGTCCATGGTATAATTCTGAACATTCTAGGTACTCATAACAATAAGGGTGTGTCTCATGCTAATAATTCTAAAATTCTTATGTTCTAAGTTCAGTTGGCATAGTCTATTTCTCATACAGGGATTTCTCTAATTTTCTACAAAGTAGAATATTTTGATTTTAAATTAAAATTACATTTATTTTTTATTTATTTTTTTTTATTTTAGTTTTTGTTGACCAGGTAAGTGCACTAGACAAATCCTGCCTATTTTCAGGCATGACCCGGGGGAGGGGGATACAGATGAATGCAAACTGTCCCTGAACCAGGTTAAGCTATTGGTGGTATTTTTAGTGAATGAGAGAAATGTGGCCAGGACACCAGGGAAATTCTCCTACTCTTTTTGATAAGTGCCATGGGATCTTTAACATCCACCTGAACTACCACCAATCCAGGCAGATGGGACCTCAGTTTAATGTCTCATCGGAAAGACGGCACCTCAGAAGTGCAGCATTCCTCTCATGCTGCACTACAGTGTCAGTACTGGGCTATTAACACAAGTACCAGATGTGGGAACTGAACTCACAGCCCTCTGATCTCCTGGCTTCAGATGCAAGTGTGCTACTTACTGAGCCACTGACACTGATAAAGGAAAAGTGTGACTCTCACTGGGATATGAACCCAGGACCTTACCAATCCTTGCTTTAGTTGCTTTTAACCAACTAAGCTATGAGAGTACAGCCACTAAGCTGTGAGAGTACAGCCTGTGCTCTATGTATTATTTAAAAGGAAAAAGTTTCAACATGACATACAGTATAATATATCATATTTTTATTGGTACAGTCCTGTGTCTCTCATGGTTATAAGAGTTTGTTCTCCAATCTTTTGTTTGCCAGAACTGCTCAGCTTTGCTTTGCAGATCAAGAATCAGTCTTCACCACTGATTCCCACTAATGGGTCTGGGGCTGGAGGCACTATGACCCACGGGAGCAAATTATTTTGGAGAGAGGGAGCTGATGTTGACTACCGATAGTGACTGTGCATCTCACGTGGTGCTGTGTGTACCAGCCAATATCTGTCACTGGCTCCATTACACCTCAGTTCTGTTCTTCCTGCCACTGAGTGCACATCATGGGAGTGACAGTGCCTCAATTCCACTGCCATCACTGAATTACTTTTGCGTCACTGCCAAAAGGGTACAGTTTGAGGGGCCAGCTTTCATTTTCTTTATTTTTCTGTGATGCTGAAACCCGATAATGCGTTGAAGGGGGTGAAGAAGTTGGAAAAAACACTGCCAGCCTCCCACTGTGTGTTGTTGCCCCTATGGGAAACCCATGACAGCGATGGATCAGCAACTACGTTACTGAACCTGCCTTGACTCAGCTCACAACATGGATGTGTGTGACGCTTGCTTCTCCATGGACCACTGTACATTAGTAATCTGCATGATAAAGCAGGGTCACCTGATCCCCACCATTGGAGGCAGGCATCACATATGTGAGGCCAAGACACAGTCTCTGGGCCTTTCCTCTGGGCTCCTTCCCAGCACTTCTTATGCTGAGGAAGCACAGGATGCGCCTTAGTCTTACCCTGTTGAGGCATCAGAGGCCCTGAGGCGTGGGCCTGATGGACAGCCTGCTCCTTCTGGGTGGCTGGCTGAGCACTCCCCCCAAGTCTGACTGCCCTGAACTGCAGAGGTTCCCGGTAGTGAGGCTGAAGTTGTATGCTAGGTCTACACTGGTGGACACCTAGGTGTCATGGCGTGATGCTGCCCAGCTTCTGATGCCATTGGCAGTGTCAATGAGTGGGGTGGTGCCAGCTGTGATGGCGGGTCCCCTCATGACACCATTCACAGTGTTGGGAGAGCAACCAGCACTGAGGCCATCCATGTGGCACCTGGTTGCTGAGGTTGTGGTATTAGTCTTTCTCCTGTGTAGTCCTCTTGGCTAAGCAGGTGTTGTCCACGCCACCCCCAGCAATGAGCACAGCACTGCCTGCAGCCTTGGTTATGGGCCTGACATCAGGCAAGTAAGTTGTCCCTGGAGCAGGCACCAGTCCCAATATCATTCACAGCACCATGCCAGCTACTGATGCTGCTCAATGCACCAGGGGTGAGGATGGTCTGGGGTTGCCATCAAAACCCAGCAACAGGCGTGGCACTGAGGGCAGTGCCAGCTGTGGCACTGGAGAGGAACCAACCTTTTGGCCTGTGCCTGGCTCTGTGTCTGGTGCCAGAGGCTGCACCGACTCAGGGCCAGAGGATGGCTAGGAGGTGGAGTTCTGTCTGGATCCACTTGCTAAGCCCACCACTGGTGAGGACTGGAGCTGCACTGAGGGGACTGTATGGCTCTGCTCTTCTCATCTGGGGGTCTCTCCCCATGGACACCAACCTGGTCATTCCTCTCCTATAGGTCAGCCTTGTTTGGGCAAAGCTGCCAGGCTCTTTCCTCAGATGAGGTACTCTGAGCATCACTGCAGCCCAGATTTAGGCCCTGGAGCCCCTTGCTCCCATTTCCCTATTGGGCCTTTGCCACCTCTGCCTGAATTCCCAAGGATCTTGGGCCCTCTAGGTACAATCAACTGGAATGAGCACAGAAAGGCAGCTGGAGCCTTGTATCATTACCATAGGCATGCTTCATTTCCAACCTGGCCCCTTGCCACCACTCCCTTCCGCATCCAGTGCCTGCCTTCTATCCATGTCCTCCTCAGAGAGCATGGAATCATCCCTGCATATGTCCTCAGCCTCTGAGTACTTTTTGTTCCAGAGATTCCTGGCGGACATTTTGCAGGCACTGAATATGGGCATTATTGCAAGTTGCAGTACTGTGTGCTTGTAGCTGGGACTCCTAGGAGATTTTGGTCATGTAAACTCTGTCATCCTTCCCTGGTCTAGAACCTTTGAGGAAGTGTTCAAGGGCAGTCTGAAGAAATCCCTTTGCATGCCCCCCCCAGCCCTGAGGGACATCCAGCTATGGTACTGCACACCTGCAGATTCTGTAGAGGCAGTGTTTCATCCTACCTCAGGGATTGTGATGCTGTAGACTCTGATAGGGCCAAAGTGCCCTTTGCATGACCAACCTTCTGAGGCTGACTCTGCTCAGGCAGGTGCCTAAGAAACATAGAAACATAGATTTTGACGGCAGATAAGGACCGCTTGGCACACCCAGTCTGCCCATTTCCCTACCTAATGGATAAGCTGCAGATCCTAGTTAACCAGCAGCCTACTTCTTCCTACCCCAACCCCCTAGAATTGCCTTATGACTGTCCCATGCATGCTTGAATTCCACCACTGTTTTTGACTCCACAACCTCCTCCGGAAGGCCGTTCCATGCATCTACAACCCCCTCTGTGAAAAAATACTTCCAAATTACCTCTGACGCCGCCCTCTATCTTCAAATTGTGCCCCCTTGTTCTTGGCACACCTCTTTTTTTGAAAGATGCTACCCTCTTGGACTTTGTTGATTCCTTGAGGTACTTGAAAGTTTCTATCATGTCCCCCCTCTCCCTCCTTTCCTCGAGGCTATACATATTAAGCTCCTTAAGTCTCTCTTCATATGTCTTCCAGTGCAGACCCTGCACCATTTTAGTTGCCCTCCTCTGGACAGCTTCCATCCTGTCTATGTCTTTAAGGAGATTGGGTCTCCAGAACTGCACATGCAGTACTCCAGATGGGGTCTCACCAGCTGTCTGTACAGAGGGATAATAACTTCCTGTTTTCTACTGGTGATGCCTCTCCCTATGCATCCCAGTATCCCCCAGCCCTCCTTGCTGCCCTCTCACATTGCTTGCCCACCTTTAGGTCATCTGATATGACTACCCCCAGGTCCCTTTCCATTTTTGTTGTTGTTAGTATCTCACCCCCCATTCTGTACTCTTCCCCTGGGTTTTTGTTTCCCAGGTGCATTACCTTGCACTTCTTTGCATTGAATCTAAGCTGCCATACATTTGACCATTCCTCTAACCTTGCCAAGTCTCTTCTCATCCTTTCCACCCCACCTTGTGCATCAACTCTGTTGCAGATCTTTGTGTCATCTGCAAAGAGACATACTTTTCCTTCCAGTCCCTCTGCAATGTCGCTTATAAAGACACTGAAGAGGACCAGTCCTAATACTGAACCCTGCGGTACCCCAATAGTAACCCCCCTTTCTTCAGAGTGGACTCCATTTAGTATTACTCTCTGTGTCCTATTCTCCAGCCAATTCTTTACCCAGACTGTCATCTTGGGACCCACTCCCAGGCTGGCTAACTTGTATATTAATCTTTTGTGTGGGACTGTGTCAAATGCCTTGCTAAAGTCTAGGTAGGCCATGTCCACAGCCCCTCCCTGATCTACTACTTTGGTCACCCAGTCAAGGAAATCTATCAGATTTGTCTGGCATGACCTTCCCGCTGTGAATCCATGCTGCCTTGGGTCCTGTGCCCCTCTGGCCTCTAGATACTCAACAATTCTTTCCTTCAGAAGTGATTCCATCATTTTCCCTACCACTGAGGTTAAACTAACAGATCTGTAGTTTCCTACTTCTGCCTTGCTCCCACTTTTGTGAAAGGGACTCACATCTGCCCTCCTCCAGTCCTCGGGTACCACCCCATCCTCCCATGATTTGTTAAAGAGGGTAGTCAGTGGTGTCACTAGTTCTACCCTTAGTTCTTTTAGAATTCTGGGATGAATCCCATCAGGCCCCATTGCTTTGTCCACCTTCAGTTTTAAGAGTTCTTTCAGAACCCTTTCTTCTGTAAATCGGCTGGTATCAACTTCTGTATCCAGAGTGTTTGTACTGTTTCTTTTTGGTACCTCCCCCCCCCCTTCCTTTTTAAATACTGAGCAAAAATATTTGTTTAGTATCTCTGCCTTTCACAGTCACCCTCTTCCACCCTCCCTCCCATTTATTAAGCCTCACTAACCCTCCCTTGGTCTTCCTTGATCCCTGATGTACCTATAAAAGGTTTTATCCCCTTCTTAACTGAGTTGGCTATCTTTTCCTCAGTTTTGGGCCTTTGCTGTTCTGACTGCCTCCCAGCTTCCTTTTGCTTTAACTGATTACAGTTCTCTGTCCTGCTCCTTCTGTGATTCCTTGTACTTCCTGAATCTTCTTTTCTCTTGAACCTTCACTGCCACTTCCTTTGAGAACCATAGTGGTTTCTTACATCGTTTGTTTTGTTTATTTGCTTCACACAAAGGCTTTGTACCTCTGTGATGGCAGTTTTATTATTCCCCATTGTTCTTCCACCCTCCTTCCTGCCCATTTGCTAGTGCATTCCTTAGAGCACTCACCCATTTGGCAAAGTCAGCCCTCCTAAAGTCCAGTACTTTTGCCTTTGTATGGCTTGACTCTATTGCTGTGTTGTGAACCATACTGTTCGATGGTTGCTAGTTCCCAGATGGCTACCCACTTCTACATCTGTGATCCTCTCTTCATCTCCATTTGAGAGAACCAGGTCTAAGATTGCTCCTCTCGAGTGGGCTCCAATACTAGTTGTCTAAGGCATGCCCCCCAGTAGGGCATCTAGAATAACCCCACTCTTTGAAGTGGTGCTGCAACTGCACTCCAGTTAACATCTGGCATATTCAGATTACCCATCAGCAATATCTCCCCTTTTTCTGCCATTCTAAGTATACTTTCTATCGTTTCCTTGTCCATTTCCTCCCCCTGAGAAGGGGGTCTGTATACAACCCCTGGGCGGATTGTGGTGCCATTGCCAGTCTCCAAATTTACCCACAGTGCTTCTTCTCCTCCCTGTTTTCCCTTTTGTTCTGTTGCTTTGATTCCTTCCCTTATGTAAAGAGCTACTCCTCCTCCTCTTTTACCCTCCCTGTCCCTCCTGTAGATAGTGTATCCTGGTATGTTTACGTCCCAGTCATGGTTTTGTGTGTACCATGTTTCTGTGACTGCCACGATATCCAGATGTTCCTCCTCCATCAAGGCCACTAATTCAGGAAGCTTGTTACTCAGACTATGGGCATTGGTACTTCATTGCTCTCCATTTTTTGACGGCTTTACCTTCTTTTGCAGCATCCCCCACTGACCTTTCTACCTCGGTCTTTTTCTCATTTAGTACCCTGTTTTGTAGGGAGAGGCTGGGATCTTCCTGCTGCTTATCAGTGCCTCCCCCCTTGACTAGTTTAAAAGCTTGCCAATGAAGCATTTAAACTGATTGCTCAAAAGACTTGTTCCCTTCCTGGACAGTTGCAGACCATCCTGCTAGTATAGGCTGGTGTCCCTCCAGGTGGAACCCCAGTTCCCAATGAAGCCAAACCCCTGTGCTCCACACCATTTTTTTCAACCATTCATTAAACTGCATGGTGCAAAGTACCCTCACCTCACTCATGCCATTGACAGGCAGCACCTCAGAGAAGGATACTGTATGTGCTACTTGTCTTAGGCCCCTCCCCAATTCTACAAAGTCCTTCTGCACTGCTCTAATCTCATGATGAGCCAAGTCATTTGTCCCTAGGTGGACAATGACATCCAGCTCAGACTCCCGTGCAGCTGTTCTCGTGATCCTGAGGATGCGCTTCCTGTCTCTCCAAGCCATGGCACCAGGCAGGCACCTTACTTCAGTTTTCCCTGCTCCCCCCAGTTCTTTCCCCCTAATAATTGAGTTTCCCACCAGAAGCTGCTTCCTTTCCTTGTGGTGTCCTCTGCCTCCTTCCTGTGGGCCTCCCTTGTGACAGTTGTCCTCAGCCTCCTTAGCCTCCTCTGTGGGTGTATCCATAGGGGAGCTATGCTCCCCCAGAATGGTGTATGGATTGTGGAGTGGAACAACTGACTGGGTGTGCCTCTGTTCCACCATCCTCGCCCTCCCTGAGTCCACTGTGGTCCAACTGCTGTGCTTTCTTTGCAACCTCTGAGGTAGTGGTGGTGGCTCTGGTGCTCCCTGGATGGGGGAGGTTCCCTTCCTACCATCCAGTGTGGCCTGAGGGAAGGTTCCCTTACTACTGTCCAGTGTAGCCTGAAGATGGGCAACTTTCTCCCTCAGGGCAGAGAGTTGTCTGCAAATAGGGCAGCATCTCAGCCTCCAGAAAGACTCCCAGAAGACTGCTGCCTCACAGCCATTACATTGCACTACTCCCCACATTTTTTTTTGTGTGTGTGATTGGTTTGTTATATAGAAATATATATATTATACAATGTGTGTGCTTATATTGTCAGTGCAGTGTGCTAGAGAGGATATGACAGTGATATGCACCTTGCACTCTTGAGGAAATGATGTCAGAACCCCAGGTATAAAGGAACTATTTCCAGGGGTGGGTGGGGTGAGGGTGGGAAGGGGTTGGGCCTAAACTGTGCCCTCACAAAACAATCAGCTAAAAGCTCTGACCCACCGCTGCAATGAGTGCCTTCCTGTCAGCAAGATGCCTTACACAACAATTTGACAAAGAAAATACCCTGCTAATCAAACAGAGAAAAATCCACACATCCAAGTCAGACACAGGTAAACCTCCCCAACCCGAAAACAGGCCTGGTGGTTTGTGCTCTGAAAGCCCCAAAATAAGTCAGCTGTGCTTTAAACTCTTCCTGCACTGAAAATCTTAAGAATTGTAACAAACAAATGTAAACCTAGATCCACCTCCCTCTGTTGCTTGAAAGACTGTCTTTTCCTGTTTCACACTGCAGGTTTTGCTATGACAACTCCTTAACCACAGTAACTTATTTAAAAATAGTTTAACTATCACAAACTCCTACGCACCAGTAAATTATTTAAAAATAGTTTCTGTCCCAAAATCCTAGTAGTCAATCCAGCTACCCCAAGGGACAACCAAAATGCAGTATTCAAACACTTGTGAAGGAGGCAGTATTGCGCAGTGGTCTAAGGCTCTGAGCTGCAAATCTGGTGACATTCAGCAGACCAGACCTGGGTTTGAATTCCACAGCTTCCACTTGCATACTTTGTGACCCTGAGCAAGTCACTTAACCTCCTTGTGCTCCCAGGTCGCTCCTGTAAAAAAGCTTTCAGCTTAGTGTGCTATACCTGGTTAAACAACTAATAAAATTAAAAAAAAAATAAAAAGTTACTTCCAAGATAAGCAGAGTTTGCAAGCTCCTTTTTCAACTTCTCAGCCACCTGCAATTTATTTAAAAATAGTTTAACTGTCAGAAAATCCTAGTAGACAATCTAGCTACCTCCAAGGATCTACCCAAATGCAGTATTTAAATCCTTCTGAAGTTACTTACAAGATAAACAGAGTTTGCAAGCCCCTTCTTGGTTAAACACTAAATAAATATGTGAATAAAAAGCAATTACCAAGGGTAGTTAGTTTCACCTCCCACAGAATTAAGTAAAAGTGCACGTTGTTGCAGATATCAAGTGCAATATAGAATTTCTCACACAGCTCACAGCTGAATAAAGAAGCAGTGTCCTTCCAGGTCAAGAAGATGTGCTTTGAAGGAAGGTATTGCCCTCAGCTAGCGCCACAATGTGCACTGCTGCACATCAGGCACACCAGGCAGCTTACAACATGTGACTGTGAGTGCAGCTAGATCACCTTCTAGCTGCCATGTCATACTCAGAGACAGTTAGGTAAACCATCTGCTTTTCTGCCAAGGGCCTGGAGTTAGGAAGGCACCAATCAAGGACATCCTATGATGCCAAGCATTGTACAATACCAATAAGGTGGCCTCCAGATGGGTGGGAACTGCAGCGGATGACATGGCTTTGCCTTTCATGGCTGGCACTTCTAGCCTGGCAAAAGGTGCTAAACTCTTCCTTCCAAGGAACTCATTTTTCTCCCACAGGGTCAGGCAAGAACTGTCAGGGTGCACAACTTTGTTTGTCCTCCTTCATCTCCTGGCAGGATTGAATGCCTATATCGGCCATGCACAGCCACAACATCCCCCTGCAGCAGGAACAAACTCCCTTGCCCAGCCATAGGGATCGCTGTGGTGGCAGAGTGTGCTACCAACCCTCTGCAAGTGAAATGCACTGCTGAGCAGCAGCTCTCTTAGCCATGGCTTGCCTCCCAAAATGACTTCCCAGGCTCGTTTGCAAACCCGTGTCATCTCCTCTGCTTGGCAGTACAATGTGCTACTGCTGGGCCAGGGGGTAGCTTTTACAAGTTCTTATTTATACAGTTTTTCTTATTTAAACAATTTTGTAATGGCAACAATTTAAATCGAGTCTTGATTCTTGGCTATTTGCACAATAATTTGCATAATATGCCACTGTTGTGGGAGGACAATCTTGATGGGCCTTGCACCTTCTTTTGTCCTATACTATCCAGTAAATCCAGTAAACAAATGCTGAACAAAAGAAGCTTGACTTGAAACTATTTATCTTCTGCAGCTTTTGCAGACAAATTCTATGGAATTAGAAGAAGATTTAAAGATTAGGGAGCATGCAATTTAGATTTTTAAAGTTTTGAAATACAAATGCAGCGCTGTCTAATTACAAAAATAACTGTGGACTTATTTATTTGGTCTGAAAGTGAACATAGAATCCTAACTGAGTATCTTTATTTTTTCTTTTAGTTGTTTTGGTTGTTTATTGTGCATTCTTTTACTACCTCTGTATGTATGTTGACCCTCATCCTTTGACGTGGAACCTTTGTAAACGAGCAGTTTCTGCTCAAAGGTATTTGTAATCTGAGAATTTAATAAATAAATAAATACAAAAATAAAATAACATTTTGAAAGTTATTTCTAAAACATTTTTTTAAAGTCATGCAAAGCATTGATAATCTAAATACTCTATAATTGAAAACTATATCAATATTACTCTTTTAGGTGTGGCCAAGAGTTCAAGCATTCATTTTATTTTTTTTATTCTATTTCTTGCCATAGTAATTTCAAAGTTAAACACTTCTAAGGATAATATCTTTGAAAACGGCTTACTCTGGAAATGTTAGGACTAGAAATATAAATCAGTAGACTTTTACAATTACTGACAAATACCAATAATCGTTTAGAATTCCTGATAATTTATATTATCAATAATTGAAAATTGTACTGATATAGCTCTTTCATGATGATGACAAGACAACAAGCTTTCATTAAAAAAAAAGAAAAAGCTTACGTTTCTAGCTCCAATATTTCAAAGGTTAACCTCTTCCAAAGATATTTTTAGAGAAAGCATACAGTACATTTGTAAATATTGGGGATAGCAATATGTGTATTTTTATTTGATTTAACAGATTACAACCTTTGAGTCAGGGATTCATTTACAAAGGCTCTGCGTCAGAAAAACAAACATAAACACTTAATACATATAGACATAAAATGGCAGCAAAAGGTTACAGTTTTTTTAGTTATACAATATTGCAGAATCAAGATCAGCTATACATTGCACTGAACGTGTTACTAAGAGCTCTATTTTACAGTTTTCTAGACAACAATAAGTTTGCTGATAGAGGGAGGGAGTAACAGGTTTGATATTTACAGCAAAGTAGAGAATTAAACAGATACCCTGTGAGTGCAGCCAAAGGAGGCATTGTTAATAGGTAATGTTTGGTAGCTCTATCGGTAGGAGCTCAGTGGCGTGGTGGTCCTGTAAGATGATAGATAGATGACCCAGCACTAGCTGGTACATTGGCAGTGCCGTGAAGTGAGAATGTGCTCTTCGAGGGCTGACTTGAAAAGTCCTAATTTGAAGATGGAGGAGATGTCAGAGGGGAGTTCATTGTACCAGGCTGGGGCCCTGTGTGGGAATGACCTTTGGGCTAAGGAGGTTCTAGCCCTTGGGATGGGCAGCACCTGTCAGTTGGCAGTGCGGGTGTTCACTGAGGCATGGGTGGATAGGAGAGAGGCAGAAACCCCCAAGGAGGTAAGCCCCAGGTGTATTTTCTTTGTGAGGAGATATGTTTGATAAAATAGACTTTCATCCAGGGTAAAGAGATTTGTCAGGGCATATAGGATACAGGTATGGGTACGCTTGTCTGTCCCTGTGAGGAGTTTGCATGCTTTGTTTATGGCAAGATGGATTTTGTTAAGGGCTGTGTGGTCAGCAGACTAGTAGATAGTGAGCCCATAATCGACTAGGGAGAGGACTGAGGAGGTGACAGCCAGATTAAGGGCTTCTGGAGGTAGGCAATCCTTGTGCCGATACAATAGGCCTATAAAGACATTTATGGCTGATGATAGAGTGTCAATGTGTGAATGGAAGGAGAGGCTGGAATCTAATGTAAGGTCCATGTATTTATATGTATAGACCTGTTCTAGAGGAAGGAGATAATGGGAGAGGATTGTTAGCTGCACATTCTTGGCCTTATCCTGTCGATGGGCAAAGAGCATAGTCTTTGTCTTTTTTACATTGACCACAAGTCTTTGGTCTATGAACCAGTTTTCAATCTGGTTAAATGTGTGTTGGAGGGAGGACTGCAGTACTGTGGGATCTAGGTGTGAGGCAAAAAGAACCGCATGGTCTGCATAGAGTAGTAGGTTGCCGGAGCAGGAACTGGGCAAGGTGTTTAGGTAGATGCTGAATAATAGAGGGCTGAGGATGGAGCCCTGGGGAACCAGGGAGCAGACTGGCAGGGTGGTTGAGAGGGTGTTGTTTATTTTGACACATTGTGATCTAGCTGTGAGGTAACTGATAAACCAGGAGACAAGGTCCTTGGGAATATGAACTGTATATTGATAAATTTACAAAATTATATATAATTTAATTTATTGATAATAAAACCTATATTAATAGTTCTCTTTTATTATGTCATGACTCCCACGTTATCATTAAAAAAACTACAATTCTTGTCCAAATAGTTTAAAAGTAAAAACTTTCTAAATGTAACCCCCAAAAAAAGTGTGGGGTTTACCTGTTGCCCCCGGGGACTTCCAGCAATGCACTGTTGCCAGCCCCAAGTTCAGATGCCATTTTATGAGTCTCCTACCATCCCCCACAAAGTGTTTTCATCCAAAAGCAGGGCCAGAGGAGCAAAGACACAACCTACCAGGCATCCACACTGTAAAATGTGAGCCGGTGGGTTAGTGCATGTGTGGTAGTGTGCAAAAAGTTAAAGCCACTCCTGTGGCAAAACAAAGGTTCCCCCGTGATCCTGGACCCCTGAATCATCTAATCAGGGTCCAGAGACATGAGGGAGGAACCAGGGGGGCCAGAGGAGCCACAAATGCATTGTTTTAAAAGTGCTATTAAGCGCATGTAAATTAGTCCAGCAGCCGAGGCCTCAAATGAGTCCCTGGCACACTGTATAGAGTCTGCTTGTGCCTAGGGTGACTACATAACTGGACATGTGACGGCTGAATGGTGGCACCCACAAACTCCATCCTGCCACCTAATTACAGGGCATAGTATGGGCTATCAAGCCCTGTGTACAGTAAAAAGTAAAGCAATGTGGTTTGGCTGCAAGTGTTGTTCAAAGTTGGGACTGCATATAGACTGTCTGGCATAGCAGCCATTTTGAGATACCTTGTGACCTTTGCCAGCCAATCAGCTTTCACAGAAGCCTTGGTGGACTGAGAGATGGTTTCTGGGTGAGGGGAGTGTTCAATGTGCTGGGCACCCAAACAAGGACCAATAAGACATTAAGTAACATGGTGGATAGCTCTACCAGCTAATTGGAAGCTGCCAATTGTTCAAAGAAAGAAAAAAAAAGACTTACAGCTCGAGGTAATTCTCCTTGAGCCCTTGAGAGTGAAGGAGGGTTCTATGGCAGTTGGAGGAGAGCCCTCAAGCCTGTCAGAGGGGCTTCTGACTGTTCTCCAGAATGGAGAAGTGATTTTTTTTTCAGGAAAAGTGGTTTTACCAACCTTGAAGAAAAGACAAATTCTGCCTGTTTGCTGTTTTGACACGTTTATCAGAAAAGCCTGTCTGTGAAGTGAATCTCAGCAGATTCTGACTGACAAGTCTACCAGCAACTGTTTATTCCTAAGAGGATCACCCTGCCTTGGTGTCCCCTGCCTTTTGAGGATTATCACCAGAAGTGTTCTTCTTGCCAGCAGAGGTGTTCAGGTGACTACTGACCAAAAGAAATACTTGAGACTATTTTCTCTGTGGGGAACACTCAGCCTTTTCCACTCATTGGCTGCTTCTACTGACTAGCAGGGTGATTAAAGTCCTGTTGAAACCAGCAGGGTGACTGAAGTTTCCTGTCACCCCCCGACCAACCTGGGGACCACTGGAGAGAAGATAGAGGCCTGTCAAGTGAACACTGTTTACAAAGGCCATCAAAGTAAAGTTTGGAAAGGCTTGACAGGTGAAGACCAGCATTTTCATCCCCTGCAACCAATGTTTTGGCTTCCTGCTGCCTGCTGTTGTGGTGCACCACCAACTACCATACGAAACCAGCACAGCGCTGTTCAAGATCAGTCTCAGCAACTCCCAGCTCTAGCCTGTTTGTATCATCCAGAGTATTTGCCAAACCATGAGTAAGCAGGGCTGCCCAGCAAAAGAGTATGGGAGCAATTTACTATTTTTTTTTTAAAGTTCAAAACTACAGTTACAGCTATTTATTTTCAAAGTTTAAGTGCACTAACTCTGGCCAACCCATGGCAACCACAGGCCTTCACCAGTCTGGGGTACCTCAAGATAGGACTAGGGGGTCTGGTACCAGATGGGAGGGGGTCTGTATTCATTGTAGCATGCTGGTGGGAGGTTGGGCAATGTGTTTTACTGCCCACAGTTTAAATGATTCTGTTTTCATTGCTTATTGGAAATACCCCTGCATTGCTTTCTGTCAAACAAGAAAACGCCTAATTTTGTGTACCTCCCAGTTCCAGGTATTCCCTTCACTTCCCTATTACTACCCCTTATGGTAAATAAAGCTGTGTTTATTCTTTTTCCCTACAAGTGTGTTTGTGAGCATATTATTAGAGATCTCCTCTAATTACGTAGTTGTTACTGAAGTGCAAGGTAAAGTGTATTTCTATGTGTGGGGTGTTTGGAAAGGGAGGTGGGTAGGGTACAGCATCCCAGGGGGTTGTACCCAAATTACCAACTGGCCCACAAAACCTTAATCTGGGTGGAGGCAATGTGTTTATTGTGAAATCATTTGGAAATGAACTCCCAAACCATTCTGAACAAAGCCCATTCCTCTCAGTCTTGACTGTGTACACAAGGCAGGGGTAGTAACCCATTGGCAACATGACACCTGGGTTACATCTTTGGAGGCACCGCTGGGATCTCCTGTTGCCCCAAGCACACCCCACATGGAGTTACTTGCCCAAGCAGTAGGTGGGACAATCCCCAAAGCTAAAATAATTGTTGATGCAAAGACGTATGAACATTTGCTGGACTGATATGATGGTGAGTGTGTGCACCTCAAGTAAACACTATTAATTTTGGGAGTCCCCCTCAGGACTAGTAATGGACAAGTCAAAGAGGTGTTGTCTGCAGAAATAAATATACATTAAATTGTAGTACGAGGGTGAGTGAGGGACCACTCCACCAAGACACTGACTATCCTTGTAGAATGCAGAGAAGCAGTAGATGCTGCAAAGGTGTCAGACGGTGTGAACCTGAAGGTTCCTATTCTGCCTGGACTTTGGTGCACCATGCAAGTAGAATGCCCAAGCCCAATGTTACCCCCAAATCTGAGGATTTTCAAGAGAAACTAAGTCACTTGTTATTGGCAGAAGGGAAGTCCACTGAAGAAGTTAGAAAAGTGATTGATGCACTAGAAAGTAACTTGCCTCAAGCTTCAGTAGGACGGCCAAGCTATATACCAAATATTGTGCAAGATTCCATAGAAGATTATGCATGTTTTCTGGGATCAAGCCCACTCCAGCAGAGGAGGAGGATCTTGACACCTGGATGGACTATGAAACTTCATTGGTTCAAGATTGGCAGTGTCCAGAGGCAGCACAGCATAAGAAGATAGGAGAATGTCTGAGAGGGCCTGCCCTCAATGTTATCCATTCCTTAAGGGCCTGAAAGCCCAATGCCACCGCACAAGACTATTTGATTGCTCCTGATAGTGTGTTTGGAAGCACTGAATCAGGTGAAGATCTCATGTGGAGATAAAAGGCTACCAAGCAGTGCCGAGGAGAGACATTATCAGACTTCCTAATTTGCCTTGAGTGAGCATTGCAACAAGTTTTTTATAAAGAAGGCGTGGCTTCCTCTGACCTAGATAAAGCATGAACTGATCAAGTGCTTAAAGCTGCTTGATACTCAAGTTTGCTACTGTTAAAACTGGGCCTCAAAGATCGAAAAGACAATCCACCCACCTTCAGTGTACTAATGAAGGAAATAAGAGAGGTAGAAAATGAAACAGACTTTTGGGACTCCGATGCTGGACTAACCACAGTGTCCTCTCATAGTGAAGGAGACTGAAATAGTGATAGTCGTGAACTCCATGGATTGTTGCAAGAGCTCAGAGAGCTGAGAGCCACCCCCAAGAGTTATTGTAGCTTCAAGTTGAGGTTGTGAATTGCAGCAAAACCCCATGGACATGTCTTCTGATCACAACTTGTCTGTGCTGGGTGCCACTGTCCAACTAGCTAGTACCACAGATGTTTCTGATTTCCAGAGCCAGTTGCAGGAACTAAAAGCCATGGTGGATGACTTAAAGAAAAGTAAGTCTGCACCTATGATGTATCAAAAGAATGAAAACAGTAATAGAGGACTTCCTGCAAGGAATGATGCATATCGACTCTTCAGAGAGAGACTCACCTGGACAAGTGCCCCCTAGTCCTCCGCTGGGCAAACTCATTCACGACAAGTTGGAGAAGGCATCTTTTGCTACCAATGTGGTGAGGATGACCACATCAAAAGACAGTGTCAGTCCTTAGAAGATTTGCTCAAGGTCAATACCAGGTTGTTGAAAGAACACAGAAAGCAAAGGAATCCTCCTGGTAATGCAGCTAAATAGAGTTTAAACCCTTCAGTGGGCAAGTCATTTGTGAAAACATTTGGACTTGCCTGGAAAGATGTTGCTAGACTTGTGGGTCCTACCATTGAAGCTACTATCACTGCTGAAGGAGTGCAGACCCAAGCTCTCCTAGATAGTGACTCATAATTTTTAAAGGATGGTATGACAGGTCCTTCTGTCACATCCCATTAATGCCACTTGATGGATTGAACATTTGGGGCCTAGGTGACAAAACGTACCCATACTTGGGATGCATCAGAGTGTGGATAGCTTTCCCATCATGGATTACTGGTGTGGGAGATCCTTTTGAGGCACTAGCTCTTGCGTGCCCAGAGGTGGGCCTGTACGATGGTGTACCTGTGTTTATTGGGACAATTGCCCATATGTTTAGCTGACTGGCTCAACTGTACCAAGAAGAGGAGATCAAGAGAAGGGGCCAAGCACTAAGTGTGAATGTTATGATTAAACAAGCCTATCAGAAGCAGTCTGAGTTTACCTCTAAGGGCTCAAGATGATCCAGTGGGCACTGTGTGGAAGAAGGATGCTGAAGTAATTGTGATACCCTCAAGCTCTGAATGTAGCATAACTGGCATGGTACATTTCCAAGGAGAGGTCAAGAATAAATTGCTGATGCTAGACACTCCAGAAGAGCATGGACTACCTGAGGGAGTACTTGTGAAGCCCAGTGTTCTTCCAGTGTGAGCCTATGCCTATGCTCGATGAGTGACTGTCCATGTGAAGAACATAACAGACAGAGAGGTGACCATATGGTGAGGGCGTACCCTAGCTAGAGTGTATTGTGCTGATACTACTGTGGAACTGTATGCTGAAGATGGAGATCTTAGTACTGGACTAGATTCCAAGCTCTTTGATTTTGGAGACTCTCCAGTTCCAAAAACCTGGAAAAGACAAATCAGCAAAAAGCTGGCTGAGCATAACAAGGTTTTCTCACTCCATGAATGGGATGTGTGGATGGTGAAGAACATCACATCAGATTGCATGATGGCCGACCATTCTAAGAAAGGTCACAAAGACTAGCCCCTGCAGATATAGATGATGTGCGATGCTATCTACAAGAACTGTTAGCTGCTGGGATCATTCAAGAATCTAGAAGCCCCTATGCTTCTCCCATTGTGGTTGTCAAAAGGAAAAACAGATCTGTACATATGTGCATGGATTACTGTACACTAAACAAGAGAACAGCACTGGATCAGTATACTATGCCGAGAATCCAAGATGCCTTATATTGTTTAAATGGCAGCAAATGGTTTTCTGTGTTAGATCTAAGAAGTGGGTACTATCAGATACTAATGGCCCCTCAAGATCGAGAAAAGACTGCATTCATCTGCCCACTGGGGTTTTATGAATTCTTAAAAATGCCACAAGGGATCTCAGGTGCCCCAGCTACATTCCAAAGGCTCATGGAGAAAGCTGTTGGTGATATGAATTTACTTCAGTGTTTGGTACAGAGGAAGGTGCAGCCACAGAGGGCAGCCCCTCTAGTAAACATATCCACAAGTGCTCACATGGAATTGGTGTGCATGGAATTTCTCAGTCTAGAACCTGATTCAGAGAATGTAATAAACATCTTAGTGGTCACAGACCATTTTTCTCACTATGCACAAGTGTATCCCACTAAATGGTAGAAAAGGTTTTTGTTCATTATGGAGCTCTACAATGGGTTCACTCTGACCAGGGGAGAGATTTTGAGAGCCAGCTGATAAAAGAGTTACTGTAATTGTGGGGCATTCACATGTCCAGAATGACACCCTACCACCCTCAAGGTGACAACCAACCAGAACAGTTCAATCAGACTCTCCTTGATATGCTGGGAACATTAGACCCAAAAGACAAATGCCAGTGGAACCAGCGGGTCAGTGCCCTGGTCCATGTATACAATTATACCTAAAGTGATGCCACTGGATTCTCACCCTGTAGTCTTATGTTTGGAAGGGAAGCTAGCTTACCTGTTGACCTGTTTCAGTGCCTTGGCCGATGGGTCTAGGCTGGAGATGTATCTGCATTATGTTTAGAGACTGCAAGATCAACTTAATGTTGCATACAAGTTGGCTACAGAGACTGCTGCTAAGCGCAACAAACTCAATAGAGACAGATATGATAAAAAAGTTAAAGCACAAGAACTGCATCCAGGAGACCATGTTCTCCTATGAAACTTGGGCATCCCTGGCAAGCATGAGATATCAGTTAGATGGTCCAGTACCCCTTATGTAATTGTGGAAAAAATGCAAGACATGCCAGTTTACAGAACTGAGTGAGAAGGAACCAAGAATAGACAGTGTATTGTCCACTGCAATCATTTACTTACTATTGGGCAAATGGCAGTTCCAACATTGATGTAGCTAAACCTTCTGTCACCCAGTCTGCCCCATGCAGATGCCAGAAAGATAATCTAGAGCAACTCCCTGAATCAAATCCTGATTCATTAGAGAAAGCTGGAGACCAAGACAATTCTGACTCAGTTGCTGAAATGGCAGTTTATTATCCTGCTCTAGAGTTTGCCCCAATTTTTTCAAAATAATGACAGTTTCAATGACCAAGCAACCCTTGCACCTGCAACAGAGCAAACCCCAACAAATGCTATTTCTGAACTGTAGGAAAGTGAACCCCCAGTTGAAAGGCCTGCATCTGAAGTGGCAATTGAGACAAGTAATGAAGAAATCGTGGAGTTTGTGTCAGGACAAATAGAATCTGAAGAACCTGAACAATCCATAGAACTCCCAGAGGAGGTACTGGAACTTTTTCAGCTCCAGATAGCTCATTACTGGTCAATGAGATGGGGGACGCCTCCTGAAGCCAAAGAAAAAGAGGTGGTGCCAGTGCAACACTCTGACCGAAGCTTCACACCTGCTCTGAAGCTCACATTAGACACCCCAGGAGAACCCACAGAGCTTCCCCTGTGTGTGGTGCACAAAGGGACTTATGTTACACCTAGATCCTTGCCAAGAATTGTCTTATGCCTCCAGAAGTTAAACCCCCCAGGCTGGGTACAACCCCAAAGTTTAAAAAGGGAGAGTGAAACATGAAATAAGTCTCTTGAGATGGGATGCAAATATAATATGGCCATTGTTTTAGAGCTCTAACAAATGTTGATTTCATGCTATAGCATTTAATGATGAAAAAACAAGAAATCCAATTGGTACCATTATTAAAGTATGTCAAATCTAAAGGCCTTTAGTATTTTCTTTAATGTATATCTGTTGGCTACTTAGAATAGGAAACAATTGTCTAGCCTAGCCTGTTTGTTGTACATACTAGACAGATGGTATTTGTCTAGATAGATTAGTAATGTCAATATGTTATGATTGTGGGTAATTGTGCCAGGACCTGGTTAAGGGCTTGGCACAGACACCAAGGTTTTAAGGCACAGGAGAGTGTAACCCCCCCAAAAAGTGTGGAGCTTACCTGCTGCCCACAGGGACTCCCAGACTGCACCGCTGCCAGCCCAAGTCCTGATGCTGCCTTCTGAGTCTCCTACCGGCCCCCCTCAAAGTGTTTTCATCCAAAAGCAGGGCCAGAGGAGCAAAAACGTGACCTGCTGGATGGCTGCGCTGTAAGATGCAAGCCAGCGGGTTTGTGCATGCACAGTAGTGTGCAAAATGTTAAAGCTGCTCCTGTGGCAAAATAAAGGTTCCCACCGTGATCCTGGACCCCCAGCTAATCAGGGTCTGGAGACATGAGGAAGGAGCCAGAAGGGCCAGAGGAGCTGCAAATGTGTTGTTTTAAAAGTGCTATTAAGCGCATGTAAATTAGCCCAAAATGAGTGCCTGGCACACTGTATGGAGTCTGCTTGTGCCTGGGGGACTACCTAATGGGACATGTGATGGCCCAGGGGTGGCATCCAGAAACTCCATCCTGCCATCAGATTATAGGGCACAGTATAGACTATCAAGCCCTATGTACAGTAGAAAGTAAAGCAATGTGGTTTGGTTGCAAGAGTCATTTAAAGATGGGACTGCATATAAACTGCTTGGCATAGCAGCCATTTGGAGAGACCTTGTGACCCATGCCAGCCAATCAGCTTTCACAGAAGCCTTGGAGGACTGAGAGATGGTTTCTGGTAGACAGGAGTGTTCAATGTGCTGGGCACCCAAACGAGGAACAATCAGGCGTTGAATAACATGATGGACAGACCTATCAGCCAATCGTAGGCTGCCAATTGTTCAAAGAAAGAAAAAAAAAAGACTTACAGTTTGAGGCAGTTCTCCTCAAGCCCTTAAGAGTGAAGGAGGGTTCTGTGGCAGTTGGAGGGGAGCCTTCAAGCCTGTTGGAGGGGCTCCTGACTGATAAAAAAGAAGTGCTTTTTTTTTCAGGAAAACAGGTTTTACCAAGTTTGAAGAAAAGGCAAATTCTGCCAGTCTGCTGTTTTGACATGTTTGTCAGCTAAGCCTGTATGTGAAGTGAACCTCAACAAATTCTGACTGACAAGTCTACCAGAAACTATTTGTTCCTCAGGGGATCACCCTTCCTTGGTGTCCCCTGCCTTTTGAGGATCATCACCAGAAGTGTTCTGCCTACCAGCAGAGGTGTTCAGGTGACTACTGACCAAAAAAAAGCTTGAGACTGTTTTTCCTGTGGGGAACACACTTTTTCCACCCTTTGGTTGCTGCTACTGGCCACCAGGGTGACTGAAGCTTTGTTAAAACCAGCAGGGTGACTGAAGTTTCCTGTCACCACCCCACCGACCAACCTGGGGAACCACCGGAGAGAAGAAGATAGAGGCCTGACAAGTGAATACTGTTTACAAAGGCCATCTAAGGTGAAGTTTCGAAAGGCTTGACAGGTGAAGACCAGCATTTTCATCCCCTGCAACCAGTGTTGTGGTTTCCTGCTGCCTGCTGTTGTGGTGCACCACCAACTACCATTCAAAACCAGCACAGCGCTGTTCAAGACCGGTCTCAGCAACTCCCAGCTCCAGCCTGTTTGCATCATCCAAAGTATTTGCCAAACCATGAGTAAGCAGGGCTGCCCTGCAAAAGATTGTGGGAGCTGTTTACAATTTATTTTCAAAGTTCAAAGCTAGAGTTACAGCTATTTATTTTCAAAGTTTAAGTACACCAATGCTGGCCAACTCACTGCAACCACAGGCCTGCACCAGTCTGGGGTACCTTAGTGTAGGACCAGGGGGTCTGGTACCAGATGGTAGAGGGTCTGTATTCATTGTTGCATGCTGGTGGGAGGTCGGGCACTGTGTTTTACTGCTCACAGTTTAAATGTTTCTGTTTTCATTGCTCATTGGGTATATCCCTACATTGCTTTCTGCTGAACAATCAAATGCCTAATTTTGTGTACCTCCCTGTTCCAGGTATTCCCTCCCTAATGAAGTGCAAGGTTAAGTGTATTTCTGTGTGTGGGGGGGTTTGGGAAGGGAGGGGGGGTTGGTACATCATCCCATGGGGTTGTACCTTTCTCTGGGCGGAGGCACCACGCTTATTGTGAAATCATTTGGAAACAAACTCCCAGACCATTCCAAACAGAGCCCAGGACCCTCAACCTTGACTGTGTACATAATGCTGATGTAATAGCCAGTTGGCAACACAGCGTCCAGATTACATAAAGATATTTTTTTTTCCTTTGAAAAATAAAAAATTTTAAATTTAGTAACCAGGTACAACACACTGAACTGAAGCTCATTTCCAGGTGCAACCCAGTTAAGTGGACTACAGATGAAGGCACAGGCAAAGACAAATCAATACAACATACAAAAATATAAAAGACAAACCAGCATAATATTCTGTGGTGATTTGCATATGCAGCCCATGATGCTTTGCACTGTGGGGGCATGTGTGATTTTGTATTTTTTGAAACTTGGCTTCCTATCCAAATGCCCTTTGGGGTAACAATTGCCTCAGTGCTTGTGCACAGAGGTTCTTTGTCTTTTAAATAGTTTTTTGTTTTAATTGGGTTCACCACAACATAATCCAGATAGACCATCTTAGGGTAGCTGGTTCATTCACTGGGGTGTCAAACAGATGAGGCATATTGATCAGTCCTGGTAGGACGAAACATGTGTCTATGTGTTCTGTTGGCACCCTATGAAAATTGTGTGAGAGGCCTTTCGGCACCATGCATTTCTGCTTAAAGTTGAAACAGCATAATATTCTGTGGTGATTTGCATATGCAGCCCATGATGCTTTGCATTGTGGGGGCATGTGTGATTTTGTATTTCTTATACAAAAATATACAGGTGCAAAATAG
Source organism: Neoceratodus forsteri (assembly GCA_016271365.2). NCBI lineage: Eukaryota > Metazoa > Chordata > Ceratodontiformes > Ceratodontidae > Neoceratodus > Neoceratodus forsteri. The sequence goes on from CM057456.1 coordinate 1,264,164,224, forward strand.
AACAAACTCATGCAGTGATCCAGAAACTGGGCAAAGGTACATCTTGTGAGGCAGCAGTACTACTAAACTGCTTATAAAGGTTAAATACGGTGTGTATTCAGAAAAAAGTGCAAGAAATCAAAGACCCAAAAATAGCAGCAGCAGTAAAACAGAGAATGAGGAGGTGTGTATTGGAAAGGGATGGGGGATTAGTTAGCTGCAGGTTAACTTTGGAATCATTAGGACTAGAAACATAATTCTTTTGTGAAAGAAAAAATTGGCATCATGATAACATAAATAAGACATGTTGACACAGTTTATAATTATTGTATTCTTTTATCATTTTTTCTTCTTCCCATTTTGTCTTCACTTTTCCTTTCTTCCTTTCTCCTTCTTCCCCTCCACTGACCTGCTGATCCAGCAATCACTTACAGACCCTTATTTACTGGGGCACTCCCCAAACCAGACCTGACCAGACTGAGAGGGTGGACAGGTAAAAGTAGCAGCCGAGGACCCTGTGACAAAGAAATAAAAGCTTCCTTAAATTATCCCTCCCTAAAGACAAAGGTGGCCTTCGCCTCCCCAATCTAATATTTTACCATTGGGCTGCCCACCTTTCCAAGCTAGGTAGGTGGTACTCAGCTTTAAATGAGGTTTCTCCCCCGCTCTGGCTTCAGATCGAGAGGCAAATTCTCTCAGAAGCCAAAATAGGTCCCCAATCAATAGTTTTCACTCCTATTTCGGTGCTCACACGTTGGATTTCTAACCCAACTATTATTACATCTCTTAAACCCTCTCTCAATGTCTCTACTTCCTCAAATCTCACCCAAAAAGACCTAGCACAACCCCTTATTCTCAACTCCAATATTAAACTGGGCAGCTCGTTGATTGCCCCCGACTGGCTCCCACAAGTCAATGAAACTACATTAGAGAACTTTTATGTTCAAGGTTCCCTCCTCTCGTCTCCGGGCATATTAGCTAAATTTTATATTCCTAATAATAAGATTTTCAAGATATACCAACTGAGACATCTCATTAATGTTGAATTTGGACCAAACTCTCGTGAATCAAAGATCAAACCCTTCCTTTCTCAAATTGATACTCTCGCTCCCAGACTCCACGCCATTTCATTAATATACTCCTACCTGCTGGACCATAAATTCTCGAACCCACTCGAGGGCTCTAGCATTTGGCTCTTTCTGCTGCCGGACTCCACACCCAATTGGACCTGTCTTTGGAAGGACCTGCACAAATACCATACCCAAGACAGATTCAAACTTACCCAATACTACATACTAAACAATATGTATTACAGTCCAATCAAATTGTTCCACCTTAACAAACTTTCCCTTCCCACTTGCTCTAGATGTTCACTAGCTGAGGGTAACTTGCTCCATATTTTCTGGCAATGTAGCAAGGTAGCCCACTTGTGGCATTCTATCCAAGATAATTTAGATCCGCTTTTAGGCCTCACTAACCTTTTCACGGCCGATACTTGCATCCTAGGCAATTATGCCACCATAGACTGCCAGGAACGTAGATATCATATTGCCTTAATCTCGATAGTAGTCAAAAGGCTAGTCCTCAAACATTGGACTGATCAATTAACCTTAACCTAACGCTGAATGGTTAAAAGATCTATCAATCTGCTTTAACATGGAGAGACTCGCTGCTAGCTCTCGTAATCGTATGGATCTATTTCACAAAAAATGGGATAAGTTATATACGCTCTATCTGCACCACTGACCTCTTGGTTCGAGCCCTGATACCCAATATTGCTCCCATTTCTCCCTTTACTCCGTTTGTCTTCAATTTTCAAGTCTAATCTATGATTTCAATTCTGTCCTGACAATACGTCTGAGCCTACAGTTGTAACGCACAGCCGGGGGGGTAGGGTGAGTAACAACATGGATAGTTCTGCTATTATAATGTTATAGACTCCTAAATGTTGTAAAGGGTTGTATCATGGAAGGGGGTTGGTGGGTGAGGGGGGTCAGGGTGGGAGGTGGGTTGGAGTTATTTAAGAGGGTTGTATGGGTTTCTTTTTCTTTTATTTATCCCTAGAAGTTGTTACTTGGTCTGTTTCCCTTTTTCATTTTCATACACAACTCTGATTGTACCCACTGTTTCATGATTTTTGTTAAAATAAATAAAGTTGAATTTCAAAAAAAAAAGAAATAAAAGCTTGGTTTCCAGCAGGACTGTATAGAATCAAAAGGCCTCAATAACTATTTGTGTAACCCCTAATCAGCACTAAACTGAGAGGACTACTACCCCTGTCTGTATGGCTAGTTAACAGGTTGAGGGGCCCTGGTCCTATGACGTGGTGCCTCCATTTTTATAAGCTAAAAATTTGGGGAGAAAGGTGTCACTCAGCATGGTGACTAGGTTTGACTACTCTGCACAGGGGCACCCAAAGTAATCCAGAGACTAGAAGCAATAACATAATGTCCAATACCAGGAGATGGGATTCTAAAGTGTGGCTTTATTCAACAACACTGAATGAAAAACATAGATGGACCCCCATGGGGCTACACTCATTGTAATGTAGATAAGGTGATGACACAGACATGTATCCAAACTTGAATCTTAAACTTCCATATGTCATGGACTCTTTAACTAGTGGCACACTACCACCCTCTACTCCATCCCAACATCTGGGCACCCTCTTCAGACACTGGTCAGTATCTGACAGAAAGGTGACTGGTGTTTCAAAGCGAATCTGTAGAGGTGAGCCCTGTTACGCCAGGTGGGGGGGTCTCCCACCTTTTGTTCTATAGACCCAGACCCAGCCATCCCTTTGTTTACACACACACACACACACATATCCTTGGCTACTGTAGTGCAGACTGTACATGGCTTTGTAATGTAGTAACTGTCTTTCTCCTGAAGGCCCCCCACATACATCAGTCATTACATCTCACTGCTCCATAAGCCTCTTCCTTAGCTACTATAGTGCAGACTGTACATGGCTTTGTAATGCAGAAACTGTCTTTCCCTTGAAGACCCCCCACAAACAACAGTCATTACATCTCACTGTTCCGTAAGCCCTGGACTTGGCATCCTCTCACTGTTTTGGTGAATGACACTGGCCTTTTGTCAAAGCTTCATCAGCCTCATTGTTGCAGATGTCCAAAAACTCTGAAGGAATCTCTATTCCTCAAAAACTGTAGTGTCCCAGAACTCTTCATCAGGCAGCTTCTTCCTTTCCCAGGCCAGGGGGTTGCCCTTGGGAGTTGGTTCATTGTGCCTCTCTTATGGTGGAAGCACAAACCCTAAGGTAGCTCTGTGTCAGAGCTGAGGCCGGGGGGGGCACCCCCTCCTTCCTAGGCACTGAAGGAAGTACATTCTTCCTTTTCTTGTGCCCACTTCAGACTGCAAACAAAAACTAGATTGCTGACTTCAAGGATCAACTCTAGACTGACTTTGAAATTCCCCAGCGTTCTACCTAACTCCCAACTGCAACATTCCATTGTGGCTTATGCTGCTGCAGAATTCTAAATTATGTCATAGCCCCAGCTCAGCAGAGACTGAAAACAGCAAGACTCAGTGAAATCCATTTAAGTGGAGTTTCACTAGCTGCCTGTCCCTGCCTGCCACTAGATCTAACTAGGGTTCTAGTAACCCCTGGTAACAGGGGGGTTACACCCACCCTGAGCCAGGAAAATGACTGTCCCCAGTCATTAACACCCAGCTTGGGCCATCCTACCCTCTGTGCTACCTACGGAAAGGGGTGAACAGGCCCTCTCCTACCATGTGCTGGGCACAGGCAGGTAACACTAAGGGCCCAGAGGCCATCGGCCTCTACTCTACCCACTGACTATGGGTACCTAGTGGCTCTGGTAGAACTGTCCAGAGCATAGCCCTAATAGATCAGTACTGTAGCCCCTACTGCAGGTCAGGACCACAGCCTGTCTATCCCCCCTAGCCCTCTAGGGAAATTCTATCTGTCTTTTTACCCAACCAAAAACGCTAAAGGGGACCTCCCCCCAACCCTGGACACCTGCCACCACACATCTGAGGAAGAAAACAAGTTAAAACACAGTTAACTTCTTACAACAATACTTTAATTACTACGAACTAAAGCAAAACTGAACACCGAAGAGTTCCAATCCACTTCTTGTCTTGTCTTCATTGCTTCTCCAGGAATACCTGCAAGACAAGAAAGAAAAACATCCTCCCTAATCTGCAATTACAATCTTTTCTAACTAAGACATAAACAAACCAACAAGCCCCATCCATTTGACACTGGAGAATCCTAAAAAAGCACTTTTTTTTTAGAAAAGGTAGAAAATAGAAACAGTACTGTATATACAAAATATTTAAAACACACATTTAGCAGTTCTTTGGGGATGGAAGGCCCTACAAAGTCCCAACTAGTGACTAAATACAGGCCCGAAGGAAAGTCCAATAAAGAGTCTCTCCTGGGCCGGAGCCCGGTGAAACAAAGTTCTGCAGGCAAATATCCCATAGAGGAGAGTCTTTGAGAACAGTCACAATGAATGTCTGCTGGTGTAGGATGTGTCCTGCAAATGTCAGAAAAATTGAAAAAGTCTAGACTCACCAGTCCCTTGTAGAATGGAAAGCATATGACACCTGTGTCCTCACCGATGACTCTCCCTGGCAGCATTCTTCTGATACAGCTGGGCGGACATCTTCCGAAACACGACAGGATGACGCCTCTGGGAAACAGCTGGGATGATGTCATCTAGGAGATGGTACCTTTGGGCAGGAAAAAGAAGAAGAAACACTGCTGGACTGAAGTAATCCGATCCAGCAACAGCTGGGCTGGTGTCCTCTCTGAAGTTGACATCTTCTGGAATAGCCAGTTCATAACTTTATGGACATGGGAGTTTATTGCAATTACTGAAGAAGCGGGGCACCTTGGTCCTGGACATCCAGACTGGCAGAACAACATAGGTATGGCAACTGCTGCAATGGCAGCACTGGCTACCACTACTCTGCTCTCCATTTGGTAGGCATGGGCACATTCGCAGGAAGGTCTTTGCATTGTGGGAAATAGCACGATGGATCAGGTGCATGAATTATTACCCCATCTGGGCGCTCATAATTCACATCATGAAAGGATTCTAGTCCCTTTCCGTCAACGATCTGAACAGTGTCAATAAACAGGGTCCTGGCCACCTTCCATTGCTTGAACTTTTCTTGCAACATCCGATCTCTGATAAATTTACTTGTCCCAGGATGTACATGTTTCATGGCCTCTTCCATAATCCAGGATTTCCTGCACCTCTCTATTTCTTCCCAGACTTTTCTAAGAAAGGTAGGAAATGAAATCCCGAAGAGCTCATTTGCTTTCCTATGAACCAGTCTGTCCTCTTTGCTAGATTTGGTCAAGTTGAGACCTCTGGCCTGGCTTGGGGGTGGCCAGTCCTGGTTCTGCCAGCTTCTCATACTTAGTGATACACAAAATGGATCCCTGGCTACTTCTTGCTCTGCCAGGGCTGTGGAAACACCACTCTCTTCCATGCATACCTCTAAACCAGGAACTTGAGGCTGTGAACCCACGCCTTCTTCTTCAGGCCAAATGGGTTCCCCCTCATCATCTTCGCTGAGAATCTGTGCCCAGGAGTGAGCAGCCATTCTCACTCCTGAGATTGTCCACTCCTCACTAGGCACGGAGGTCGAGACCTCCCACTCAAAGGCCTCTCTCAGTTCGTCCTCTCCCATGAGACTTGGACTAGGCCCCTCTATCCATGGGTCAGCTGATGTTCCCTCTCCAATGTCTCTTAGTGGCTCGGACGCAGACTCATCAGTTGTCTGTGCTGCCTGTACAGCTGCACCCTCTAGCTTTTTGCCACATTCCTCTGAACCTCCCATTTCAGGCTCTCCCTGGTGCTGCGTGCTGCCAGCTGCAGGTTCTTGTAATTTTGTCCATGTAGGAGCCAAATGAATCTTGGGGGCTGCTGTCAATCCATACTTTTTCAGGCACCCAGAGCAGTGAGGAACCTCAACGACATCTCTTCCAGCCCTTAAGCACATTACACACACTCTGACTGGATAATCAGGAATCGCCTCAAGAGGAGGCAGTTTTCTCCCATAGTGGTACTTCTCAATGTCTCAGTTTGTATACTTCTTCAACTATCATAGCCCAGGCATGATCTGGGTAGCGGGGTGATCACGAAGCCATGACTGCAGAGAAAAAAAAAATATGCTTGGTTATTTCAAGTCCCAAATATTGATCAGAAACTTTTCTATAAAATGGCTTCTTTGCTGCTGTGTTTACATGCCTGCCCCACCCTATCATGGTAGTGGCAGCATGCCCGATACATCAACTCTCTGTAATTGGGTCAAGCCACTGCGCATCCGATTTACACACACACTACTGATAACTTCTGCTCATACTGCTCAAACTTGCACTGTTCTCTTTCCTGCATATTTATGAGATTTACATAGGACCTTTCACTCACTGAAGACATTGCTGTAGCTTACAGTCCCTTAAAGCCTCAGTATTTCAAGCACAGGATTGCCTGCATTTGCGTTGCATCTCTCATACAACTAACAGTCTCTCACTTGGCTTTGAAAATTATACTGACGCTGAACCTAACATTATGCTCACAGTCGGTTGCTTAGAATTCTTGCTTTTAGCTGGTTAAACTGGCACAGTCCTTCTTTATAAAGCGATTACACTGCTACACATAGATTCAGCTGGCTTTTGTTGTAAATCACACCAGTTTGAGCAATATTTTGGTTGGTACTCACTGTTAGCAGTAGCTGTTTGCTGCGATGGAAAAAACGGCCTGCAGCCGATCGTGGAGGCCTTTGGAAGGAAGTGGGTTGGCAGTCCTGCCGATTGTCCCTCTGAACACCACACTCACAATCCAGTCGATCGAGATGTGGATTGAGCCTGAATTTGAACAGAAAAGTCAGTTTTTAAAAGTTCAACAGTGTTTTCAATCACTGCGACGCTCATCCTGGTAAGCCAGTTCGCACACTCCACTCACTCTCCCTCTCGAATGCTGTGCAGTCGCTCTAGAGCTGGCTCAGGGGCAGGACTGATTGCAGTCTCACCAATCACTCGACGCCATGCAAATGAGCCTTTTTCCTCTCGTGCTCTTCTCCTCATGGCGATCATCGAGCAGGCAAAATTTAAACTGAAAAACCATACTTTTATTTTCTTCTTCAATGACTCCTCGGCAGAAGCCCATTTTAACCCTTTATCATGGCATTTTACTTAGCAACTCCCCCAGTTCATAAAGCAAGCACTTCAAACTTCTAGGGCAAAGTCTCCTTTTGTTACCAACAGTTTTCCACACTTCTTTTTCCACAATAAAATTCAAAAGCTGGCAAACACTGTACTTTTTGATGCAGGACAAGGGCATACCCAGTCAGGCTTTACTGCACCTTGGTAAACAGTTGGCATTTTAATAGCAGCACATGGATAACAGCACACAGCGGCACATTAGTTAAACATTGCTTCACATTTTTTGGGCTACCCACTGCCAGATAGCCAAAACACTAGCCATCATCCAAGCAACCTTTCTTGTTCCTTCTCCCAAATTTCAACAGCATCCCAGCGGTAGCCTCCAAGATGTAACCCCCAGTCGGTGCTAAACTGAGAGGGCTAATACCACTGCCTGTATGGCTAGTGAACAGGTTGAGGGACCTGGGTCCTATGATGTGGTGCATCCATTTTTATAAGCTGAAAATTTGGGGAGAAAGGTTTCACTCGGCATGGTGACTAGGTTTGATTACTCTGCACAGGGTCACCCAAAGTAATCCAGAGACTAGAAGCAATAGCATAATGTCCAATACCAAGAGATGGGATTCTAAAGTGTGGCTTTATTCAATAACACTGAATGAAAAGCATAGAAGGACCCCCATGGGGCTACACTCATTGTAATGCAGATAAGGTGTTGACACAGCCACATATCCAAACTTGGATCTTAAGCTTCCATATGTCATGGACTCTTTAACTAGTGGCACACTACCACCCTCTACTCCATCCCAACGTCTGGGCACCCACTTCAGACACTGGGCAATACCTGACAGAAAGGTGACTGGTGTTTCAAAGCGAATCTATAGAGGTGAGCCCTGTTGCGCCAGGTGGGGGGTCTCCCACCTTTTGTTCCATAGACCCATACCAGGCCATTTCTTTGTTTATACACACATATCCTTGACTACTGTAGTGCAGACTGTACATGGCTTTGTAATGCACTAACTGTCTTTCTCCTGAAGACCCCCCACATACATCAGTCATTACATCTCAATGTTCCATAAGCCTCTTCCTTGGCTACTATAGTGCAGGCTGTACATGGCTTTGTAATGCAGAAACTGTCTTTCCCCTTGAAGACCCCTCACATACAACAGTCATTACATCTCACTGTTCTGTAAGCCCTGGACTTGGCATCCTGACTGACCCACAGACCCAGAGACTTATTTACTCACTGATTTGGTGAATGGCACTGTCCTTTTGTCAAAGCTTCATCACCCTCATTGTTGCAGATGTCCAAAAACTCTGAAGGAATCTCTATTCCTCAAAAACTGTAGTGCCCTAGAACTCTTCATCAGGCAGCTTCTTCCTTTTCCCAGGCCAGGGGGTTGCCCCTGGGAGTTGGTTCCTTGTGCCTCTCTTATGGTGGAAGCACACACCCTAAGGTAGCTCTGTGTCAGAGCTGAGGGCAGGGATGCCTGCCCCTGCAGGGCACCCCCTCCCTCCAAGGCACTGAAGAAACTACATCCTTCCTTTTCTTGTGCCCACTTCAGACTGCAAACAAAAACTAGACTGCTGACTTCAAGGATCAGCTCTAGACTAACTTTGAAATTCTCCAACATTCTACCTAACTCCCAACTGCAACATTCCATTGTGGCTTACGCTGCTGCAGAATTCTAAATGATGTCATAGCCCCAGCTCAGCAGAGACTGAAAACAGAGCAAGACACAGTAAAATCCATTTAACTGGAGTTTCACTAGCTGCCTGTCCCCGCCTGCCACTAGATCTAACTAGGGTTCTAGTAACCCCTGGTAACAGGGGGGTTACATTTGCAAAGACTGAAAACAGCAGAACACAGGCGCATGTTTCATACTTACATGACTTATCAGTGTGCCATACAGTAGCTATATCCTCAGCCCAAAAGGAGGGGGAACCAGCCACAAGATGCTTCCATCCCTATACCCCCTGCACTGGGCCTTACCTTGCACTTGGAACTTAGTTATGCCTCCGTAAACATACAATGCCTTGTAAGTTGCACATTGTATCTAGCACTACATATGTCTGTAACATGCTCGCTTGTAATCATGGAAACATAGACAATGACAGCAGAAAAAGACCAGAGGTCCATCCAGTCTGCCCAAGTTCCCTATAATCCCTGGACCCTACTGTTCCTGCAGGGTACTAACCTTCCCCATCCTCTCTCTCTCTTCTCCTCCTTGGTCCTGTTGCCCCCAGTAACAACTATTCCCTTCATCATGTCCCAGCCCTGCCTGAATCTCCTGACTGTTTTTGCACCCACCACTTCAGCCGACAGACTGTTACAAGGTTCCACCACCTTTTCTGTAAAGTAGTCTTCACATCTCTCCTGAACCTACCTCCTGTTACTTTCCATTTGTGTCCATGTGACCACAAATTGGTATTCAGAAATCAGAAAGTATTCAGAAATCAGAAGTTTATTTTAACAGGACACCATTGCAAACAAGTTCTGCTCAATGGTTTTTATCTTGGAAAAAAAAAAAAACTGTATTCATTTGAATGGTTTGGGGCATAGTGAGCCAGAATGGAAATGACCATTATCTGGTCACCCATGAAAATGGACTTTTGCTTATGGATTTACCAGTTGCTAAATAAATAAACCAACCCGATTTAAAAACTCAAGCAACACAGTGCAAAAACATGAATCAATGGTTACCCTGGAAAACTACTGTAATAAAAACAAGATTTAAAAACATACAAAATTACATATACCTCAATGCAAAGCATCATGGCAGTTCTGGCTCTCCTCTAACCTCCTAATCTTAAACCTACCAAAGACTCAGGCTATGCCCTTCGGGTCCTCTAGAAAAGTCTATACCGAGTCCCCCAAGCTCTGTGTACACTGCTGAGATGGATCAGTAGTCCTGTCCACAGACTCTTTCAAATATCTTTGAGTGACACTGGATCTCACACTTGACTTATCCTCACACATTACTGAGATTTGCAGCTCTGTTAACATTAAGATTGGTGCTGCCTACCATGTGCATCACTCCCTAACCTCTGCTGCCATGATCTCTGTGGCTAAAGGTGTCTTGCTCCCCAGGCTACAGTACGCCCTCACTATCCTTTTCCACACCAATACTGGTATTCTCCGTAAATGGGACACCACTTACAACAACATTTGTAGGTTTGCACTGTCTGCCCTCTGCCTTACTCACCACTGCCTCCTATACTCCTCCTTATGCTGGCTGTCTCCCAAATCCCTTCGCTTCTACTCCCTGGGTTGTTTTATAGACTTCATGACCAGAAACCCCCGCCCGGACTGTCTCAGGGCTATACTCACCCCGGTGCTTCACTCCTGTCCTCTGAGATGCTCTGACTCCCCTCTGCTTTCAGTCCTGCACTGCTGTACTAAAATGGGGGAGCAAGCATTCTCTCATTTCGCTCCCAAATTCTGGAACTCCCTTCCTCCTAATTTCAAGTTCTCCCAGTCCCACTCCTCCCTCAAAACTGCACTTTTCTCTTACTTTTATGCACTAGATACCTGTGACTGCACCTAACAGCACCTAGCACTCTATTCAATGTTCTTAATGTCTAGATATACTGGTGTATTGAACTACATGTGTATTCACCTGGCTAGTCATGTTTGTTTCATCCCTGCGTGGATGGTCTCTGCTGTATGTATAATTTCCTGACAATCCCTGTGTGGATATGTTGTAGACTATCAATGTATCCTTGTATCCTTCTGTATGTATCCTTCCTGACTCTATTTGTATGACAGCATCCTGTACTCTCCCAGGTTGTGTTTGAAAATAGGCAGAGTTATTGTGTAATGCACTTACCTGGTCACCAAAAGCTAATAAATAAATAATGACTATGCAAATTATCACGAAGGAAATAAGGTTGCCTCATGATAAACTGGGGCAGAAGCATCAATCAAAGCTGACGCTCATGGAAAGACATTGGTACTCAAAACCACACATCGAAGCCAACAAAAGCAAAGGCTGAGCACAACTACTGTAGGAGAAAAGGTAACATGCAAATATATATTTGCTGGCAAATGTCTTTACTGAAGCAAATCAATGTGTGTGTGCTAAAATGCCAGCAGCAGCAAAGCGACTGTCTTTGTGACGCTCCCATAGCTAGGGGAACATTTTCCATGTTTTTTCCAAGTTTTAAATATCTTGTTTGTGTACAGTTTGTGGATCGAGACGGAGGGTATTGTTGCCTACAGGAAGGTGTGGGATTTGTGCATTTGATGTTGTTTGGGAGAAGGATAGCCACCACATTTGATCCGTGGTGAATCACATCTAGTGAAAAAATTCATTTTATTTATATACAATAGTTTGTCAGTTTGTTTGTGGCTTTTGTGGGGTTGCCATTGTCACCAGGATTTAGCTGCTTGTTGCTGTACAGTGGCCTGTTAATTATGTGGCACTGTCATTTTATTTGCCATGGTTTGGTGGGCTTTCTGATCTGCTGATTTCTTGTTTTAAAAGAAACATTTATTGAACACATTTGTAAGCTAGAATCGGACTGTTGCTAAGAAACAGCTTTCCTGGCATAATGTTCTAGTTCTGCTAGAACTTCTAAAGTAGCAGCCCATTGAGTTCTAGAATATTGAGATTTGCTGTTACATTTGAATGATACAAGTGAAATAGAAATTTATATAATAACTGGTGACCCTTGATATCAACTCATTTTTGAGAGCTGTAGAAGCTGTATCAACCCGGTTAGCTGTCAGAACAGGTTGATACAACTTTCACAGTGTCGCGCCGAGTTATTATGACTTTTTTTTCAGGCTTGCGCTGAACTGCCTCTGGTAACTTGAAACCCACTGCGTGCCGGTTTTCAAACCAGCAACTGTAACAGAAAGGAGCACATAAAGCTTACTTACTAGGCTGAGCAGAATAAGGAAAATGTTTTCTTACCGATGCTGATGGTGTACAGTACTCCTTAGGACACAGTTCTTTGTGAGCAGCATAGGTGGCTAGTGCCTGCCTGCCTGCATTTAGGATCACCGTTAGGTTCTAGCACCAGTTATTACAAAAACTAAAACATTTATAACTGTGTGCTTATGAGTTTTTTTTAAACTCCCTAGGTGTATGATGACAGCATAAACCTGTCAAGCTTCGCTCTTGAAGTTTATGGGTCATCACACACCTCGGTAGTGTAAAAAAAATATCACACAGTTACATGTGCATTATTCTCTATATATTTTTGAATTGTTTTATTTATATATATTATACAAATACAAATGTGTAACCCCCCACTGTCCCCTTGTTTAACTAGGAGGCACACCTTTCCAAGTCTAGGGGAAAAGAGAGGAGCAGGGATATATTGTTTTGCCACCATAGTCAAGGTAGACTTAGCCTGCTATACAAAACAGACAACCAAGCGTGGCAACTGCCTGGCACACACCTGGTAGGGACCACTTGCCATGGCCAACAACCCGGGTCTCTGGGAGAAAACATTTGTTCAGGGCTATGCTAAGCTTGCACTTCTGAACAGGGGCACCCAAGTAACTCCAGACACAAAGAAGCAATAACATCATTGTCCAAACCAGGTTGGGATTCTAGAGTGTGGCTTGTATTCACATAACAAATTAGGAATAATCACAAAGCGAAGATGGACCCCCATGGGGCTACACACACTTGTAATGCAGATTACTGAGGTACAGACATTCCTGAATTCCCATTTAGCATAAGATGAAGAAAACACACACTAGTGAACATGCTGGTTCCTACTGGAAATTGGCACATCTGGCCAGGTACTGGTACATTTCTCATCGACTAGGCACACGTGGCCAGTACTAGGACACTTTCCCATATTTCATGAGGAATGAAGGTGGCACACATGACCACAAAAGAGAACATACAGGCTCAGAACTTTCAGAACCCACTATACTGGGGTAAACTGAACGGAAACAACCCACATCCAGGGGTAAACACTTTTCTCAGGCATTGGCCAATTGCACTGAAGAAAACGTAATAGGTGCCCTTCAGAACATGTAGAGGTAAACTGGTTACTCCAGATGGGAGTTTCCCACCTTTTGTTTCCAACTTATACTCAGCCATTCATCTTGTTAATAATACCACACAAACTGTAGAAACTTTGTAGATGTTGTCGTAAATGTTTACCACACTTAACATATTACAACTAAACACTTCAGGGGTGCCAGAATTAAAATGTTCTGTACTTGGACTGTCACATACTGGACTCCAACATAGGCAGACATTTTTCAAAAGAAACACTGGGTGGACAGGGTCCCTTTTTCAGAGAAAACTCACCCTCAAGGAAATGCAGGTACTCCTGGGTTACACAGAAACTCAAAGTACTCACAAGAAGTTGTCTTAAGGCAGCTTCTCCAAAGTCCAGGTTGGACCAGGGGATTGCCTCTGAATCCTGGAGTTCACCCCATCCCTCCTGGGATAGGGCACAGGGGAAACCTTTAAACAAGGTCTCCATGACTTCTGCACAGGAACTGTTGTTGACCACTAGGGTGAGAAACACAAAAAAAAAAAAAAAAAAAACTGGTAGCTCTCTGCCTAACTGCAGCCTCCTCGTGGAACTCCAACTACAGACTCTCTGAACATTCTAAAGCTAGCTCTAGCAGCTGCTAGCTATTGTGGCTTATGCAGCTGCGACACTTCTAAATTACATCATCCCTCCAGAGCTTAGCAGAGACTGAGAACAGAGTGAGACAAAAACCCATTTAACTGGCATTTCACTAGCTGCCTTCCCTGCCTGCCACTGATTCTAACCAGGATTCTAGTAACCCCTGGGAACAAGGGGGTTACAAATGTATAATTGTAATTAACGAAGGGTTAAAGTATTAAGTAAGGGAGATGTAGAAAGTGCTCCGAATATGACAGAACTCCATATCTAAGGTAAGCATTTTTGTATCATAGGATCAGTACGGAGATGAAGTACAGTGGGGAGATAGTCAGATGTGGGGATTGTGGGGTGATCTTTCTAAGGCTGCACTCTGGAGGAGGGGGCACTGCCTCATCTGCAGGATTTTTGTGGAGCTCCATGCTCAACTAGTAGCAGCAAGAGATGAGATATCTCAGCTGCAGCACCAGCTGAGCTGTGGTGCACCCCCATATCCCCACTCCCCAAGAGGCCCACTGGTCCAGGGGTCTGAAGCATGGTAGGGAAGGGCAGGGGGAAAGGTGGCAGGGGCAGCCACAAGGGGTTCGACAAATCTCACACCATTCAGACAACAAATTTCTCTGCACCCCTGGAGGAAGCTCAGGTACCTGACTCTATTGGGGGAACTCTAAGCCTGTTGGGGGAAATGGACAAGGTGACTTGATGGCATTCATGAGGGTGAGCAGTAGGATGCCAACAGTGAGTGTCATAGTGATTGGGGACTCGATGATTAGAGGAGCAGAGAGGGTGCTGGCCAGTGGAGTGAAATGGTCAGGTGTCTTCTTGGTGCATCAGCCCTGGGCTTTTCTGAGGTCCCTCCTGTGTGGAATAAGGAGGATGGGCATGATACAGTAAGGAAGGAAGAGACTGAGGAGTTTAATGGGTGGTTGAAGGGATGTTGTCAGGAGGAGGAGTACCACACTGGGGGGTACTTGGGGGGCTTCTGGGACAGGAGGCTCTTCAAGGGTGATGGCCTTCACCTGATGAGAGTGGGGCGCCAGTGTTCTGTGATAGAAGTTTGACATTAATACCGGATAGCTAAACTGACTGTGGGGGAGATGGAGGCTAGGGAAACCACACCAAGAAGGGAGAACAGGTGGGGAATATAGCTAGGGCTCCCCCTAAACAGGGGACTAGAAGCAGCAAGGTGGGTAGCAGTAAGGTTGAAGTTCAAATTAAGTTAGGGGAAGAGGCCTGTTAGCAAGGGCTGACAAAGTCTACATTCAGCATGTAAAATAAAAAAATAAGGAGACTAGGGAAGAATAAGGGAGATGGAATAGGAAAAAGCAAGAGGGTATCAGGAAAAATATGGAAAGGGTTCTGCCTTTATGCTAGAAGTCTGGGAAATACAATTGGTGCACTCCAGGCAATGGTAGCAGACACTGAACTAGATCTAGTGGCCATCACAGAAACTTGGGCCACAGAGAATAATGACTGGGACCTGACAGTCCCAGGATACATCATGTTTAGATGGGATAGAGGAAAAGTTCAAGAAGGAGGCATAGCCTATATGTCAGACAGGGAATAGAGGCAGTGGAGGATGGAAACAGAAGAGGTAATGATGAAACAGAATCATTTTGGGTTCAGTTCATGGCATCTTTAGGGAAGAAACTATGAATGGGGGGGATCTATAAGCCTCCAGGACAGGGAGAAGAGAGACAAGAAGCTAGGGGCAGAACTAGAAAGGGGGGAGGGGTGGCAAAGTGGGAGGTGGTGGAAGATCTAAATCTGTCAGATATTGATTGGATCATTCCAGCAGCCAGAAGCTCCAGAAGTCAGGCCCTACTGGATACATTGCAGGACTGCCTACTGGTGCAGTTAATTAAAGAACCCACTAGGCAGGCTGCCATTCTTGATGTGGTGCTCACCAACTTGAAAGTGGTAGGAACAGTGAGGTTAGGGGAGCCACTAGGGTCCGACAACCATTACTTTATATGGTTTGATCTGGCCCTTGGGACAAGTAAGCCTCATCAATGGCTGAAGTCCTAGATTTCAACTGGATGATGGAGCTAGTCCAGGACAAGTTAGTCAGGTGGACAGCATCAGGGTTGTGGAGGAAAGATTGACATGATCAAGGAGGCTATTCTTGAGGCAACAAAGTCTTGCTTGAGAATGGTAATCAAAAGAAAAATGTACAAGTGACCAATACGGTTCTCTGAAAAGGTTAAGGAAACAGTAAAGAAGGCCTTCCCCACGTAAAAGGGAAAACAAGGGAAGGAAGATTGAGTATAGTACCAAACGAGAACAAGAGAAACCAAAAGGGCGGTCAGAGAAACAAAGGCAGACACAGAGCTACGTATTGTAGAGCGGGTCAAGGGTGGAGAAACACAGTTCTTTATATACATTAGGGAAAAAAGAAAGAAAGGGGAAAAGGAATTGTTAGGCTAACAGAGGGAGATAGGGTAATTGGGGTGGATAGGCAGAAAGCGGCCATTCTTAGTGGCTACTTTTGCTCTGTATTCACAAGGAAAGACAGAGGGCCTCTGCCAGAAAGTGGCATTAAGACAGCTGTAAGGGGGATCCTTGAGATGAGGCAGCAAGTATACCAGTGAAATGGTTTAGAAAGAGCTAGCAGCCCTTAAGACAGATAAGGCCCCGGGGCCAGATGGGATGCATCTGAGGGTTCTCAAGGAACTGGCAATGGAACTAGCTGAACCCCTGGTGGGGCTGTTCAATAGCTCATTTCAGACAGGGGTAGTTCCAAAAGACTGGAGGGTAGCAGACATAGTCTTGTTCCATAAGGGGGGGACAAGGAGCAACCGGGAAACTACAGACCCATCAGACTTACCTCTATTGTGGGTAAACTAATATAGACAACAGTCAAGGAGGACCTTGTAAACTACCTGGAAAGCAATGGACTCTAAGAACAACATGGGTTCATGGCAAGAAGGTCTTGTCAGACCAACCTGATAGTATTCTTAGACTGGGCAAAATGAGTAGTGGGTAAGGGCCATGCTGTGGATTTACTCTACTTTGATTTCAGCAAGGCTTTCAACTTGGTGCCTCAATGAAGGTTGCTGAAGAAGCTAGAGGATCTAAGTACAGTGAAAGATACAGGTGGGTGAGGAACTGGTTGGAAGGGAGACAGCAGATGGTTGTGGTTAATGGAGTAAAGCAGAAGAGAAGGCGGTCACTAACGGGGTGCCACAAGGATGAGTCCTGGGTCCAGTTCTTTGCAATACGTTCATTAATGACATGGGAGAGGAAATCCAAGGCAAGATGTGTTTCTTTCCAGATGACACTAAGCTCTGTGGCAGGGTAGACAGTAAGCAATGGGTTAGGGAGATGTAGAGAGAGTTGCAAAAGTTAGAGAGGTAGTCAAAAGTTTGGCAGTTGAAATTCAACCCCAAAATGTGCAAGATGATGTACAAAGGGAACAAGAACCCAAGGACAGAGTACTGGGGGGGGGAGCCATGCACAACCTCTGAGGAAAGAGACCTGGTGGTCATCATCAGTGACACCCTAAAATGATCAAACCAGTGTAACAAGGCCTACAGTAAGGCAAACAGGATGCTAGGATGTATCAGAAGGGGTACTGACAGCAGAAGGAAGGAGGTATTACTACCTCTCTATAGATCACTGGTGAGGCCCCACCTGGAATACTGTGCCCAGTTCTGTAGTCCCCACCTAGAGAAAGATTAGGACAGGCTAGAGATAGTGCAACATAGTGTAATCAAAATGATTCAGGGCCAGCAGGGCAGAACTTACAAGGATCGACTCAAAACAGACGATGAACATATACTTGTTGGAGGCCAGATGAGAGAGGGCAAGATATGATACAGACCTTCAAGTTCCTGAAAGGAATGAACAAGGTAAACTGTGAGGAACTATTTAGCATAATTAGTAGATCAAGAATGTAGGGCATAAGAAGAAACTGACGGGGGAGATTCAAGAGGGAAGTGAGAAAGTTTTATTTCACAGCAAGGGTGGTGGAGCCATTGAACAATCTGCCAGCTGATGTGGTGGGCACCAAAACTATCAATGCTTTCAAACACAGCTAGGACAGACTAAAGGACTTAGTGGGTACTCAGGATAATAGCAGCAGGGCATGGAGCATGGGGGGGTGGATAGTGTGGGTTAGAACACTGTATGGATGCTGGCCCAGTGGTACAGAGGGTTGAGGCACTGGATGCCACACCTCGCACCATGCCGGCAACCCGAGTTTGGGAACGGACTCAGGTTAATCGGGGGTCAGCGTGGCAAGGAAGGATTGTGCATCCATAGACAGTTCTCCTTCCTTGGGGTAGGAGGGATCATGCAGCATGCTGTAGACAGACACCCAGCAGTAACTGGGTGTCAGCTCAGGTGCGCCACTAAGAACGGGGAGCGCCCATGTCTAGGGCGTTAGGCTGCCTCTGTGGAGGTGGAGCCAGCTGTTTCACCAATTGCATGGTCATAGGCCGGGGGGGGGCAAAACAGCAAAATCAAGAGTGGACAGGCTCTATAATGACCCGACTATCAAGTTGAAGGACTAGTCCCTTCAAGGGAGGGATCGGAGCTCCCTGTCAGCATCCTACAAAAAAACAAACACTGTATGGACAATAGGTCACAGGTTTGTTAGTATTTATGGGCAGACTGATGGACCAGTGGTATTTTCTGCCATCATTGTTTGTTTCTATGTTTCTAAATTGTACAAAGATATTACAGCTTGAGTACAGCCTGAACACCTCCAACGTTTGGCTGAGCACATCATCTTTTTCAAGGTGCATTTCACTTCAATAAAGAGGTTTGGCAGCCAATTTTTTTGTGTTTTAGCTTATATCCTTGTTTTATTTTACAACTTTTGGCCAGAAAAGACATACTAAGCCAAGACTTATCTCTAGATGCATCCTGGGAGCACTCACGGGCACAGACTGCAAGTAGAGGCTTGGGATTCAAACTCAGTTCTTCAAGTTTGCAGCTCAGTGCCCTTAAGCACTACACTATAGTACCTCTCTGTGTTTGCTTAGCTTTTATGTTCTCCCATAACTGGGCAGTAGTTCAACAGTCTGAGCATTTTGTGTAGATCCTCACAGAAACACAGTTCCATGGCATTCACACTAAAAGCATTCTGTAGGGGTCTTGGGGAATTTATTGAAGGTCACTCAGCACATGATCTGGGGGTTGAGTCTGACCCGATCATAACCGTGCTTGCTACTTGTTTGCCAAATAGCAAGATTGACCACGCATGGGGAATCACAATATCTTTTTTTGGTTTACATAATTTTCTGAATTCTATAATTGCACGCTTGCTGATACTTCAGCAATTTTTATTTTCTCCTTTTAGTTCTCTTCTTCCCTTTGTTCTTACCTTTTGGTCTTGCCTTGTGTTACAAAATGAACAAGCATTTGTCAATGCTGAATGTTTGCTTGCTGGTATTAGCACTGGAAATGCGGGAGTTAGACAGATGCAGAATAGGAATGCCAGTGAAGTATTGAACTTCACGTCAACCCCACCTCTACCCTGCAGAGATGGACAGGCATTGGAGTATGCATTTGGGTTGTGGCCCATAACATTCATGCCATTTCACCTCACCCTATCCTGCAGACACCGACAAGTGTTGAGGTGTGCTTTGGGGTGTTCGGCTTTACAGTCACCCCACTCCATAAGGACATATGCTGAAATGGGTGCAATATAGGAGAATGGGGTGAACTCTGGGGCCGAACAGTCCAGGGCACACCTTGATGCCTGTCACTGGCTGCAGGGTGGGGGTGGGGTAGGGGTGGAATGGCATGAGCATTACAGTCAGCAATCCAAAGGCACACCCCTGATGCCTGTCAGTCTGTATAGGGTGGGACGTTATGGTTAGAAACCCTAATGTCCCAGGCGTTTATTGGTATTTGCACTACAAATTTTCAACATGGCCTTTTTGTGACCTTCACCTCATGAAAGCATTTGGGACCTCTTCCCATGAACAGTGGCGCTGTGATTTTGTTAATGTGTCCCGAAATTTGAGTTCCCACAGCAACCGTGCCAGTGTGCGCTAGATGTATGAAAACACAGATCGGGCAGGATGTGAAGGATGACAGATGTACCATTCATAGGGAGGTGTGAATAGATGGCAATTGTCAAAATCTTTAGTGAAAATATTAAAAATGCTCAAACTTCCGAGCATACATGGAAAGTGCGCAACACATGTGTATAACACAGTCATTTGGTGGAATTATTTCACCGAATTTTCAACATAGGCATTTTGTGACCTCTGCTCATGAACACTGACACTATGATTTTCTTAATCTGTCCCGAACATTGATTTCCCACAGCAACCACACTAAGCTGTGCCAGATGTGTAAATGCATATTTTGGGCAGGATATGAAAAATGACAGCTGTACTGTTCATAAAGAGGTGTGAAAAAATGGCACTGTTGAAAATCTGGAGTGAAAATATTACAAATGCACGAAATTATGAGGATGCGTGGAAACTGCACAATGCACGCTCATAACACAGACTTTTTATGAATGTTTGTCACCAGATTTTCAACATAGGCATTTTAGGACCTCTGCTCATGAAGAGAGTCACTGTGATTTTCTTAATCTGTCCTAAACACTGATTTCCCACAGCGACCGCACTATTCTGTGCCAGAAGTGCGAAAACATATTTCTGCCAGGATGTATAAAATGACAGCTGTACTGTTCATAAGGAGATGTGGAAAAATGCGAATGTTGAAAATCTAGAGTGAAAATATCATAAATTTGCGAAGTTACGACGTGCGTGGAAACTGCGCAACGCACGCTCGTAAAGCAGTCATTTTTTGGATTTTTTTCACTAAATTTGCAACATAGGCTTTTTGAGAGCCCATCTGAAGAACAGTGGCACTGTTGTTTCATTAATTGGTCCCAAAAGGTGATTCCGTGTAGTGACCTCGAAATCACCTTCCGGGATTTAATAATGCCATGATAGTGACTGAAATCATGAGGAGGGGTCCCAAAAACCCCATGTTGAAAATTTGGTGCCAAACTTCCCCAAAATGCCCGAGATATACACTAAAATTGAAAAAATTCTATTTATGCCATCATACAGCTTACCGGCATTTCTTCAAGTTCGTGGACAGCTTTGAAGAGTGTAGACGTGTTCCCAGTCCACTGAAGATCATCACGCTGGGCTCCGGAGATAAGTATGGGGTGAGG
The DNA here is from genome assembly GCA_016271365.2 of Neoceratodus forsteri. NCBI lineage: Eukaryota > Metazoa > Chordata > Ceratodontiformes > Ceratodontidae > Neoceratodus > Neoceratodus forsteri. The sequence continues at coordinate 1,264,185,115 of CM057456.1, forward strand.
GGGGTGTGGGGAGGTGGAGTACGCAGAGGGTGGGTGCGGGTTGAGGGAGGGGTACCAGACACTTCGAGGGACCGTTTTCTCATTTTACAGGTTAGAAAAAAATACAGACAATGCGGGTCCATTTTCTACTTTTGTAGGTGTGGTTTGTACAGTGGAGTGGGCTCCCACTGTGCCACCAGCATTAGTGGGGAGGGGGACTGAAGCCAACAGGGATTGGGCCCCCATCGGCACAGAAATGAGTGGGGGGGCGCATGATGCCGAGGGAGATTGGGCACACCCTTGGCACAGGCATGAAATCATTGAGGGGCCATTATGCCGACAGGGAATGGGCTCCCCCATCAGCAACTGGAACTGGGAAGGGGGGACTGAAGTCAATGGGAATTGGGCCCACCGTTGCTTGCAAAGACTGTGTGCGGGCGCATGATGCCGAGGGGGATTGAGCACTCCTCGGCACACAACTGAAATTGGGGAACATTATGCCGATGGGGAGTGGGCTCCCCCATTGGCAAATGAACTGGGTCAGGGGCATGCTGACAGGAGGATTGGGCACCCCTGTCAGCTTTCATGGGGCTCTGAGGTGGTGGCATAGAGCTGCCATGTTCCTGGAAATGTTACACCAGGCAAGATACTGCCCTGCAATGACGGGTCACTCCCTCATTGAAGCGGAATGGCTGACACTGCAATGATGAGGCAGCCCCTGATTGCAGCAGTGAAATCATTACAAGTTGGTGGCACTTCTGCAGAACCAGTGTCATCAGGACACTGGGCCTGCATTGGTTGAGCACTGCCAAGACCAAAAATGTAGTGCCGGCATTGGCCTCCACAGTGCTGCACCTCGCAACCCACTTCTCTCCTAAGCTGCCATATAATGTTTTTTGCGCATGAGCGCAAGCAAACATACAAATGAAAACAACTGGAAGTAAATTTCAACCTCTGCATCACAGGGTAAAGTCTAAAGCTTCTTTTTATGATTCATTTGCATGAATATTACTATTCTGCCGGGCTACTTGCATTGCATATCTGCTATTGTTAATCTGTGTACTCTGAATTCTTCAATAAAAATACTTTTATGGGGAAAATGTTCTGCAGGCAACTATCCAGTGGCCCAGAGGCAGAACATTTTCTTCAAAGCAGGCAACCCTGACTTGGGAGTGGAACCAGGTCACAAGCAGCTGGGTGGCAAGGGAAAAACAAAGGCTGCTATTGGGAATATGTCACAGTCTGGGGAACAGTGGTGCAGTGCTCCTCAGCTGCAGCCCTTCCCCACTCCCTGCCATGGTGGATCAGGGAGCTAGCTCCCTCTCTCAGGAGGACCTGCTGCATGCATGCAAGGCCCTCACTAGGATATGCGTGGGTTTAGTGCGGGGATGGTTGTCAACAGTCTCAAGCTCCATGGAGCAGAGATGGTCTGCTGAGCAACAGTTGTCAGCACAGGGAGGCTTCCACACAAGACCCAAGGACTGGGTAGAGTGATGCCCTGTGAATGAACAGCTGTATGCAATGATCTGCTGGCAAATGGCAGTAAAATAGCAGAGAGGGAGTTAGGCTGCTCAGTGTGTAGTAAACAAAATGCTGCAGGTGCTCTTTTTTATGATGTTACTCCCATTGGATCTTTTTGTACCCCACCATGATGTAGAGGGTAGCTATGGCTGCACCCTTCCTCTGGCTGGGAGGGAGAATGGGTAAGTAGTTGCTTCATAGCTGATGCCTTCACCCTTCTTTGCCAGCAGCCAAGTGTCTGACCTCCATAATGTGCCTAGCCCCCCACTGCAGGTCCTATTTCTGGAAGACAGTGCTATATTCTACGCCAAGATCAATACATAAGGGACAACACAGGAAAGACATGTGGCTGTAAGGGAACAATTCATGCCTCAGGGGGTTGTTAGGCATGAGACATAGCCCAGTGCCACAACCACCTGTGATGTGCCTTATTCCCTATGACTGCTATTCCTAGAGTGTGTTAGTCAATTTATAAAATGGGCATTTTATTTGCTAAAAAGTTATGTAGGGCAAGTGAGGAGTGCGGTTGTCTGAAAATATTCAATGGTCATGTGACATGTTTCAATCAATGTGGTTACGGGATTTTCATGTCCAATTTTACAAAATATGAATAAAGATGACCAAACTTCTAAATGGGTAGTCTTGGTAATGGGCAGAAAATACAGCTACTTCCACCACCCTAGATGGAAACTGGACCCCAGGTCCTCACAATAAAACTCACCCTGGGACGCTCACAAACCCCCCTTTTCATCACTGCTGTATACATACCTCCTAGGGACCAGAAGGTGGCCTTCCACTCAGTACTGTCTTACCTGGCCACCCTCACATCTCAAATGGAAAAGATCATACTTGGGAACTTCAGTATTAAGTGGCTAGGTAAAACCACCGCACCATTCATCGATGCTGCCACTGCCCATGATCTAATGCAAGTAGTCGCTCCCCCACCCAACTGAACCAGAGCACATCTTCCTCGCTGCTGGACCTGGTTTTCACCAACTGCCCTGACAAAATCACAAGCACTACCGTTCTCTCTAATGCCCTCGGTGACCACTCCCAAGTGCTCTGCACCTGGACCAACAAAGCATGAAAATCTCCTCCCACAATAATACTTCTTCGCAAACTTGGCCCTGGCAAGCTTGCTCTCCTTAAGGCTCATCTCGGTAATACAGACTGTTCCTTCATAATGAATACCCCTGACCCTGAGAGAGCCCTCAACCTCTTCATTCACTCCTTTAACACCATATGTGACAAATTTGTCCCACTCACTAAAAGGATAGTCAAAGGGAACCCACCCGCCATGGATCTTGAACCACCTCCTGGCACTGATGCAGACCAGAGACTCACTCTGGCACCTCTCCATTGAGCCACGCCTGCCAGCCGACCTACAGAAGTACAGGGAGGCCCAAAATAAATGCATGTGGGCCTTGCACAGAGCCAAAGCCAAGTATTTTAAATCCTCCCTTGCCTCCACCTGGGGCTCAGGACAGAAATTCTGGAACAAAATTAAGGATATCTGTGGCAAAGACCCTAACCCTGTTCCCAACCAGATCTTAGTTGATGGGTGTCTGACCACTGATCGTACATGTATAGCTACAGCCTTCAACGACACCTTCACAAACCTCAGCCAGGTCCTACCTCCTAATTTCTTTGACCCACCCTCAGCGAGCCCCCCCATTTCCCCCACAGAAGAGACCCCTTCCATCTACACTGCATTACACCCAAGTCTGTGGAGCCTTACCTCAAAAAAGCCCTCAGCCATTCCCGCTACAGCAGTGACTCCTTAGATCTGAAACTCCTATGACTTACCCTACAGGAGGTACTCAACCCCCTCACACATATTCTAAATCGCTCCTTATGTCAGGGAAAATTTCCCTCCCAGTGGAAATCTGCCGCCATTACCCCAATATTTAAAAGTGGGGACCGTACCAGCACCAACAACTATCGCCCCATCTCCAGTCTTCCTCCCCTTTCCAAGGCCCTAGAGCGGATTGTCTCTGATCAGCTCACCAACCACCTCAACCTACTCTGCAAACAGCAACACGGCTTCTGCAAGGGGCACAGTACCACTACTGCCCTCCTGGAGTTCACTGCTCACGTTCACTCCGCCTTAGAAAGGGGCCGTATCACTGGTGCTGTCTTCATTGATCTCACTAAGGTGTTTGACACTGTCAACCACTATCTCTTACTAACCACACTTTCCAACATCAGTTTCTCTTGGGATGCCCTCTGCTGGCTCTCTGACTACCTCTCGAACCACTTCCAGCAGGTCAAAATTGGTAGCACCTTATCCAGTAGACTGCCCATTCTCTACGATGTCCCTCGGGGGTCCATTCTCAGGCCACTACTTTTCAGCCTCTTCCTTAACTCCTTCCCCATGTCCTGCACAGGCAACCTGCTACTTTAAGTGGACAATGTTGTCCTATACTCCTCCAATTCTGACCCTATTCTACTCCATCACTCCCTTCAAACCTCTTTTAGTGGTGCTGAAAATTGGTTTTCCTCACAGCGCATTATACTAAACTATAAGAAGACTAAAGTTATGATCTTCTCCCACCCACAGAACTCCCAGAGGGAGCACTGCCCCCCACTACTAACTGTCAGTCATTCCCCTCTTGAGCTAGTGGACTCCTTTAAATACCTGTGCATCACCTTAGACCCAGCGCAAAACTTCCATCAACGTATACACCTCCTGTCCACCACCCTCAATATTTGTCTTGGAATATTGCATTGCTTCAAACACTGTCTTACTCCAGACGTTTTTAGGCTCGCTGTCTCCTCCTCGGTCCTCTCCTTGCTTGACTATGGCTTACTTATCTATAGCGTGGCGAGAGCCTCAGCCCTTTACGGACTCCACCTTGTCTTTAATAAAGCCTGCCGCCTCACCCTGGGTTGTGACCATCTCACCCACATATTCTCACTATATAATACCACCAACTGGCTCAACCTCAAAAATAGAATCAGGTACCACGCCTGCCTCATGGCAAATAAGATTACCCTTGGCCTCCCCGGCTCACACCTCTAATCCACTTGGCTCCGACCCTTAAGCATACCAAAGCTCTGTCAAGCAGCTCCTCACAGTACCCCACTGCTGTACCTTCCAATTCCAAAGGTCCTTTAGCTACAGAGCCCTGTCTTGGATGAATTGCCTACCCACCTCTCTTGCTAACGAAAACTGAATTGGCACCTTCAAAACTCATCTTAAGGACCATCTCCAGTCCTCAAATAACTGTGATTGCCATTGAACCCCATCCCTCCCCTGACTATGTCCTCTGGCTGGCTTATTCCCACCCCCCGTTGAGTCTCCAGCCTGAGTCTGACAGTTTCAGCTCTATTTCTGAGTTTATAAATGTATTGTTTAAGAACTGTGCTTATTTAATCCTAGTATGTGACTGTTAGCCTTTCACTGCTCTATGTAAATAACTTGTTTCGTGTCCTGGTGAATTGCTATGTAATGTTTGTTTTGTATCTAATTTCTGTGATGTGGAACCTTTGTAAAGGAGTCTCTGACTCAAAGGTACTTTTCTGAATCTTCAATAAATAAAAAAATATAAAATAAAAGCATCCATAGGTAAGAGTATGAAAATACTTGTGTGGGGAAGGATGATAAGCTTTAATTGAACACAAGTTGCTTTTGAAATAGGTTTTTACAACTATTCCAGCCTTAACTGAGAACAACAAACTGCAATACAGTAAACGCATATTTTTGCAAGGATGTGTTTACCAAGGCCAGAGTAAGTGAGATGGTGGAGTTCATCCAGAGTAAGAGCTTACATCTAACCAATTGCTTTGGTTGGAGGAACTAAAACTGAGGAGTTCAATGGTTTCCCAAGACCATATAAGTGAGCCACTGACTGCACTGCTTGGGACTGGAACCAAGATCTCCAGGTTTCTAGTTCAGTGCCCTAACTAGTGGCACTGCCTCACACTTCCTAGCAATTTCTGGGCTCTCCAAGATCACGTTGCATAGGTGTTAACTAAAATGACTTCTAATTTGGAAAGCATTTTCTGAGCATAAACAGCATGAACTCCATGGTGTCAGCGTGGCTCAGTTGGTAGCACATCCACTTCTGGAGCAGAAGGTCATGGGTTCTCATCCCACACTGGGACTGGACTTGCACCTAAAAATCGCTGGCATCCGAGTGCAGTATTGGGGGGTGCTGTACTGCTGGGGTGTGCCATCCTTTGGATGAGATGTTAATAATAATATTTTTATTTATATTGCACCTTTCAAGTATCAAGGCACATTCCAATAAAATGAGATAAAATACAGAATACGAAAACAGAGATACAAAAGAAATATTATAAAACACACACAACAATTAATAATCAGTCAAACCATATGCCCTTTCCCATAAAAAGGATTTAAGAGCCTGTTTAAAACTCCTCACAGTTGTACACTCCCTTATCCGATGGGGTAGAGAATTCCAAAGGGAAGGGGCAGCAAACATGAAATCCCGGGTCCCAGCTGATTTTAATATTACCCTTGGAATCTCTAGCATCTCCTCATTGGCTGAGCGGAGCGATCTCACAGGGCATTAAGGGATGAGGAGTTCTTTCAGGTAATCAGGGCCCACATCATGCAGGGCTTTAAAAGTCAGTAATCCGACTTTGAAGGTGATCCGCCACTGAACTGGAAGCCAGTGCAGTTCCCGCAGCACAGAAGTAATATGGGAAGATCTAGGAGTACCCATCAATACTCAGGCTGTGGAATTCTGCACTAGCTGCAAGCAGCGGATATCAACCCCCAGAAGCCCAAGGTAAAGCGAGTTGCAGTAGTCCAGGCGTGAGGTCACAAAGGCATGGATCACAGTTGGCAGATCGCTGGACGGACCGAGGTGCTTGATTCTGGTGATGTTTCTTATATGATAAAAAGATGATTTTTACCACCGCTGACACCTGAGATTGAAGAGTCAGCCTGCATCTAATATCACGCCCAGATTTCGCACCCATTCAGAGACCCATAGCTCGACATACCCACAAAACACTCCAGATGGGGTGGCGGCCATAGGTCTCCCTATCCGGCAATCCGGATCCAATACCAGCACCTCTGTCTTTCCAGAGTTCAACTTCAGCCAACTGGACCTCATCCAATCCTGGATTTCATTCAGGAAGCTGTTAAATACCGAGATAGCTCCTTTCTGGTCGGGTGCAAAGGACAGGTACAGCTGGGTATCATCTGCATAACAGTGAAACCTCAGCCCATACCATCTCACAATGTCTCTGAGGGGAAGCATGTACACAGCAAACAACATGGGGGACAATGTAGAGCCCTGAGGAACCCCACAGAATAGAGAGATGGGATCAGAGGAAAAAAAACCTGACACCACCCTCTGAGTACTTCCGGTGAGGTATGAAGCGAACCATCTGAGAACAATCCCAGAGAGTCCACAAATACATCTCAGGTGCTCAAAAAGGACCCCATGGTCAACGGTGTCAAATGCTGATGACAGATCTAATAGTACCAAGATGGACTATTTTCTATGGCCTCTTGCCATCAGGAGATCATTGAGCACCCGAACCAGTGCAGTCTTGGTACTGTGCTTCTTTCGAAAACCTGATTGGAGAGGTTTGTAGATGCTGTGGATGGTCAAATGTTTCTCCAACTGGGCTGCCACCACCTTCTCAATCACCTTCCCTGAAAAGGGGAGGTTCGAGATAGGTCTGTAGTTGACAAGACAGTCTGGGTCCAGAGATGCTTTCTTCAACAAGGGTGTCACCACTGCCTCTTTCAAGGAATGGGGATATTCACCCGAGTCAAGGGAACACCAGACTATCTGTGCTAGAACCAGTAGAATGGACTCCCCACACCCTAAAATTAGGGAAGTAGGGCCTGGATCTAAACTACAGCAGGTAGGATGCAGCCCTTGGACAATCCACATAACATCCACGATTTCCGGGCGGTCGAAGGTACTCCAGGAAAACGAAGGGGCAGTGACCCAATCCTGGCCACTAGCAACCCGCATAGAGTGTGTCAAACAGATGTCTGACCTAATGTCAGCCACCTTATCAGCAAAGAACTGAGCAATCTCATCACACTGTAATTGTGAAAATGCTCTACGTTAAACCGAGTCCCTTCTGCCCATCCTGGTGTTGTCCTGGTGTGTGTCCAGGTGGAAGTAAAAGAACCCAGGGCACGCTTCACAAAGAGCAGGGAACATTCCCGGTGTCCTGGCCAGCATTCCCCTTCCCATAAACCGGTTCATGCAATTACCCAGGCTGTGTGTGGGTGATGATGTGTGATGTGGCCACCACCACACATTCAGTCACTTCACTACCAGTCTAGCATTGCTTGTAAAGTGCTTTGGGATACTGTGTATGAAAAACGCTATATAAATGCTGATTCTTCTTCTTCTTCTTCTGAAAGAACAGGAGGCTGTTTGGCAGCTGTCCATTCACTAACAATGCTTACTGTTTTATTTATAGATTATTCCTGATGGCCAACTCAGACCATTGATTCTAGCTTTAGTTTTGGTTCCCTGCATATATTTAAGATAACCCTTTTGTTTGGCTTGGATGGCAACTAGGGTGATTGATAACTGGACAGCAACACTGTATGACTCAGACCGTGGTGAAGCCATAGGTACTCAGGGCTGCATTGATCTGTTTGCTGAAGCATTGATTCCTGGCTGGCTCCCACAATACTTGAAAGTGTCTGCTGAAGCCATGAATTGCTCACAGAACATGCCAGCTTTCATGTTAGGCTTGCAGTGCTGTGAAAGGGATACTGCAGACTTCAGTCTTACTCCGAAGCCCTAGCACTAAGGTTAATATTATGTGGGGTATCTCAAGCGTAATGTGTTGTCATCATGCTGTAAGCACAACTCAGATGTCTAGTAGGCTATGCTAGAGCCAGAATAAGGGGTAGTATGGTCTAATGGCTAGAGCTCAAGATTGGGAAGCAGAAGACCTAGGGTCAAATCCCACAGCAGGTACTTAGGCACTGTGCTACCCTGAGCAAGTCACTTAACATTTTAATGCTTCAGTATACCCGGCTGTAAACATTGTTAAGAGCAGGATCTCACTAAAAATGGGATGTTCCATCTAAGCTGGAGTATGCTGGGTAAATACACTGTAAAAACAATTAACCCTCTGGCAGCACAGGTGCTTGGGGAGAAGTCCCCGATTACCTGTATGAGCAAGCATAGGGGCCCTTTCCAACTGTGAGTCCACAAAAGAAACAGTGGGGAATAAGTTAAAGACACAGCACACCGGCCTGATGATTAAAGTGGTCCATTTGAGTAAATACATTTTGGGGGGCATAGTAGCCTGAATACTAGTAGTATTAGCCCTGAACTAATTAAAGATTTTTATTGGGCCAGTAACACTAATGTTTGGACTTCCGTGTCCCTGACAACAGACTAATAAAAAACAGCCCATTTCATATAATTTTATTTGTTATACTGGAAAGGCATGTGAGCAAGACTTGCCCATTTTCACTAGTGTCAAGTTTAGGTAGAGATACAAAAGGTAATTGGGTGCTGAGAAGTGATTATAGAAGATAAAAAAAACAAGTGAGTACAAACAATAATAAAGGTTTAACAACAAGAGTGATTATAGAAGGTAAACGAACAAGCAAGTGCAAATAATTAAAAGGTTTTACAACAAGAGAGTAACTTTAATAACAAAATTAAAATGTTAAAGGGGTACAACAAACAGATAATGGTATCGCCAAATAATGTAGTAAGTGCTAAGGCTTGACTTTCCTCAACCCCCACCACCCATCCAACCAATTGACCTGGGCACTCCGTTCTGCCGGGGGAGGCCTCCTTGGAGTTCCCAGGGCTAGGCTGCAGCATTCCAGAGACAGGGCATTTTCAGTGACCGCGCCTGCCCTGTGGAACTCCTTGTCTGGTTATTTAAGGGAGGCACCCTCTGTAGAAGCCCTTAAGAAGGGCCTGAAGATGAATTTGTTCCAGCAAGCTTTTATTTGATTTCTAAAATAATTAGTTTGTTTTAAGCAGGATAGGTAGATCATTTGTACACTCCCAGTTTAATTTTAAGTTTACTGGTATCTGTGTTTTCTGTGTATGTTTTAAAAACTGTGCTGTTTTATATTGTGCAGCACCCAGCGCCTTCAGAATTGGGTGCTTTAGAAATAAAGAATCTATCTATCTATCTATCTATCTATCTATCTATCTATCTGTCTGTCTGTCTGTCTGTCTTTGTCTCCCTACCTACCTTTTTTTGTTCTCTGTTTACAGACAGAAGCAGGTTAGTAAATATACACCATACCAAAACAGAAAGGAAATGGCTGGTTCTTGGTAACAAAGAGACTGAAAGATTGCATGAGATTGTTATTCAGAGCCAGACATTTTCTGTCCTGTTTCAAATCCCTGGTTTCCTGGAACAGATCCTTCTTTCCTGGTGGTCTTTGTGTGTGTGTGTGTGTGTGTGCACACACATATGACATCTACAGTATGCCTAAAGCATTCACGTAGCTACATTTGAACAATACATGTTCATGCAGGCTAATGAGACTATTACCCCTATTTGCAATAGCCTGGGTCTTGTGCAGGATATCCATGCTGGAAAGCCAGGTGCAGACTATTACCAGTTTGTGTTGCTCGCGCAAGAAAAATGACTGTTTTTCTCAGACTGGGGAGGTGTGGAGTTTTGATTATCAGTTCCCCAGTTAATGATGTTTCAGATATAAGACTGACTTGAGAGAATATAGTCAGTATGAACCAATAGGTGACTTTGTCTTCTTTTTCCTGCACCTGAGTACATATCAGGCTATAGTTAAATTACAACCTGTACCATATTAGTATTTTTCCTGGAATACTCCCCTCCCCCAAAAATCATGATGTGTACATTTTTACTGAGTTAAATAACACACTTTGTAACATGGCTAAAGTAACAGAGGTCCAAACGGGAACAGAGATTGGTTGAAATCAGTCACATGGCACAAGCTTAGCATGGCATTATTGAGCCAATAATGCTGTGTTGAACATACAGTTCATAAGATAGCCACGGAGATAAAACAGCAGTATATCGAAAAAGGTAATATTGTAGAAAAGACGTTGTGTTTCCCAACCACCCACCCACCCAATAGCTCATAACAGTCCTAGCATAAGCAAACCATAGTCCGATACAGCAGTACAGCCACTGAATGGTGAAGTAGAGACAGAGGCAAAATGCAACTCACTGCTATTACCTGTAGTGGGTTATGCAGCATCGATCTGCAAACGTGGCTAGATAACATGTTCGGCACTCATGATGTGTGCCAAGAGAGTACCTGTTACCTGGAACACATAGATCCAGAAGCATGCTGGAGCAGGAAATTGGCAATCCATATGAGTTGCAGTCATTCATGGTTCATGGAATCATAAATGTGAATTATTGTGCAGTGGCAAATCCTGTGCAACCCAAGAAATAGGTGCATGCACATGTAGAGAGAGCACTAATGAAGCAGAGCGTGTTTGAAAAGGAGAACCCAAGCGCAAGTGACAGAGACAACGGCAATGTTGCACAATATGCAAATCAGGTACAGCCGTAGACAGGGAAGGAGAAATACCACTGTTCTCGAGTCCTCCTAAGCAGAGAATGACTAAAATAGCTGTGTGGATTAATCCCAAACACAGAACTGTACTTTAAAAGACATGTTTGTCTTTCAGTATAGTAAATATTACTTTTGTTACATCTGTATGTAAAAAAGCATGTGCTTAAATGTTGTAAAGTACATTAAAGATTTATTCATAAACAAAATCTTGTCTCCATCCAATGTGTTTCAAAAGTGGATCTATATCTGTCACATTTATGACAATTACCAGGCCATGTTACAAGTGCATTAAGCCACTCCAAAGGTGGCATCTAATGGGAAATTATTGCATGGTTGGCCCGTTGTAGGCACAGTCCCAACCATGCATTAATTCTCCATTAAATGCCACCTCCATCGTGGCTTAATGCTTATGTAAATAAGTGAACAAGTAGTTTCTAACTCTCTGGAGCATCTGTATTTGTGGACACAAGGGCACTTCACAGCTTGTGTGAATAAATAAATATAGCCTCATACCTCTGCTTCAGATATCCTCTTGCCTCTGCAAACAACAGCGTATCTGGAGATATGATAATCTGGTGACTAATCAGTGACAGTTGTATAGCCTAGTTTAGATGCTGGTGCAAATTGCTTCTTGAAGCATACAAGTCTACAGCTGAGGTTTTCAATGAACATCAGTGCAGTGGGTAACAGCTGATTGACATCTCAATTAACACACATCCTTATTTGCTGAAGTGACATAACTTCAGTGAATAATGGCATGTTAATTGACATGTCAGTCATCTGTTACTCCCTGAAGTGATATCATTGGAGTGGGTAACAGAATTTTCAGTAACAGAAAATTAGTGGGTAATGCGGGCCCAACATGCAATATATATGATAGCTGTGATGATCATCTACATGTCTTTTGCTTACAGGGCTCCCCAGGGCTCTCATTTTGCAGTAGGAGCTGCATTAAGAACTGCTTGACCAATCAGTGGGCAGAACATCTGTGTGGGGGGGTAGGATCAACTCCTTCTTAACTCCTCCTAATTCTAGTAGTCCCAGCATGAGTGGCATAGAAGGCGTGGGAGTCCTTGAGGGGAGATGCAAGGATGTCAGGAGCTCTGCTTCTTGGACAGCATAAGTACAGCCTACTTATGTGTGTTCCCTCAGGGCCAGGCATTCATAGAACAGGCAGATTTGCTGGTTAGGGTGCTACTATCCAATCAGTCATTTTCCTGCCCTCCTGTGTTTGCTTTCTCTCACAGCCAACCATGTACTAGTATAAGATTTTAAGTGTGATGTATTCTATGTCCAGTTGCATACTGTGAAATTCTAGCTGAATTCCTATAAACAGTACTGCCTGTGATTATCTGTTGCACCCAAGTTACTCTTAATGTTTCAGGGTGTGGTACTAGTTGCAAACTGCTTTTTAGTTAGCCTCCTTTCCACTGGGCACCTGAATGACTTGTGCCTGTTAACCCTTATTCCCCAGAGTTCTGTGTGGTACGGTGTGGTGTACTGTAATTAACTGTCTGTATTGCCTTATCTCATCTTAACCTAACATGCTTCTACCACCCTTCATACTTCTCACTGTTCCCCACCTCCCTCCTACTCTCTCCTTCCCCATCCCCTCCCATCCCACCCCTTCTATGACAGTCCTCTTCTAGTCACGTAACCTATCCCTATCCACCCTGGTCTCCTCTCCTCCCCTTAGCTTTGGACTCCTATACAGAGCCCTCTTGCTCTATTCTCCTCCCCCCATTACCCCCACCCAAAAGCTGACAAAAGTCTTTCTCTGCTCTGTTTCTCCTTATCTTGCTATTCCTGTTGTGTGGTGATGTTTATCTTGTCACTCCAGTTGTGTGGTAATTTTGAGCTAAAACCTGGTCTTATCCCCTCCACCCTGTCTCCTCTTCCCTCACTCTCCCTAAAGGCCTTAACATTTTCCACCTTAATGCTAGGTGTCTCCTTCCCAAGACTGATCTTCTTGGAAAGTGTTTCTTCCAGCATACTCATGATATCCTCTTTGTCCATGAATCCTGGCTCATTTCTAGAACCACTGACAGCGACATGGCCATTACCAACCACAACCTTCACAGATAGGACCATGGAAAACATGGAGGTGGAGTTGTACATCATGGACTCACCTGTTCTGTTCTTTCTAGTAGTGTAGTTCCCTTCTCACTTTGATTTCTCTTGGCTAAGTGCACCTTTCCCTCTTCTATTCCTTTCTTAGTTGGTGGAGTCTAAGCCTCCCCCAAAGCCTCTCCCTTTGTTCTTTCTGATGCTATCACTTCCTTGACCTCTTTCTCCTCTTCAGGGAAACTGATTCTACTGTTGAACTTTAATATCAATTGACTTTCCCCCACTGCCAAACCAGCAATTGAAAAGCTTGAGTCTCTTAATCTCTCCCAACTCTTAACTAAGCAAACTCATCTAAACCCACATTCTAAAAACCATTCTCTTCCCGACTTGGTCCTCCCATCTCACTCTCACTGGATAACTGCTGCTGTTTCCTGATGCCTTCATTGACCACAGTACATTAAAAACAAAGAGAATTGCAAGGATCAATTTGTGAAAAATAGGGATGCAGTCACTCTGGGGCATGACTAGAGGTTGATGGTGGGCAAGTTCAAGAGAAATGCGAGTAAGTTCTACTTCACTGAGAGGGTGTTGGAACCATGCAAACAGGCTGCCAGTGGAAATAGTGAGGGCAGCTACACTTAACAGGTTTAAACATGGTTTGGATAGGGTTTGGGGAGTTGTAGTCCCCAAAGGGGGAAACATGGGTTTGTAGGGTGGGGAGTGAGGAGGAGGAGGGAAACAGCCCACCAGCACAGTAGGCCAGTGGGTGAGGTAATATAGTAAGGATAGACTTGATGGACCTTCAGCCTCCTCCTGTCATAAAATTCTATGTTTCTATGTTTACTGGGTCAGGAGAGTTTGATTGTCCCCCAAATGTATCTGGTTTAGGTTGCTAAATATTGACTCCCTCCTACTTGACCTTTTCTTCCCTCCTCATGGCCAAGGACTTTGACAAGGCTCATTACCTGGTCTAATCTAAATTCTTGCACATCTGGGACAAATATGCCCCCCACAAGAAAAGTCCAGTGTGAGAATGTCTTAGGATGCAGAACACTGCCTGGTTTCGCTTTAAATTGCCCCACTTCCCAGCAGAACTCCTTAGCTATAATAGACTTAGACTTTCCTGTACCAAGGCTATCCAGGCATCTAAAGCAAATTACTTTGCTTCCAACCTCCAGAAAAATCTTAAGTCCCCTGCCAAACTGTGGAAGGTGACCCACTCTGTCTTTGATCCTTACTCCCAGAACTACTCCCCCATCATGTTCGAGGACAGTTCCCTTATCTCTAGTGGCATCATACTTTAACAAATTCTTCACAACCTGTGCCTCCCTTCCCCTTCCCAGCCCTCTGCTTCTCCCCTCCAGGCTTAGCCTCCTTCATCTCATCCCTCATCTGATCTTTTCTTTGATTACCCTCCTATCTCTCCCCCTGTGAGACCCCATGGGCTCTTTCTTCGCTCAACCTCTCCAAATGTTTTAACCTGTATTAGTTGAACTATACACTACTCCACCTTTCTGCCCCTGCTGTTGATATCCTGCTTACCTATCTATTTAACTTAAAGTTCTCCCTCTCCAGATAGGCAGTGACCCCACTTTTCCCAGCTCTTGTTAGCCTGCAAGAAAACCTTGTCTACAATTAACTTTCTGATTTCCTCCCTTCCAATAATTTCCTCTCACTGTTCCAGTCTGGCTCATTCACTGCACTCCACTGTTTCCTCACTCCTACATGTACAGTAACTGATGCTATCCTTAAAGGGATGGACATGGGGTACATCACCACTACCATCTTCATTGACCTTTCAAAGGCCTTTGCCACACTAGCCAGCTCCTGCCTTCTGGACAAGCTGAGAGGTGTGGGTCTCTCTGCATCAACTGTTAACTGGTTTAGAGCCTACTTTTCTGGCAACTTTCAGTGGGTCTAGGCTGGTGATGCCTTGTCCACCCCACAATTCTGTTTGGGTTCTAAAAGTCTCTATAGTGGGTTTGATCTTATTCTCTGTCTTTCTCAGTGATCCCCCCTCAGCTCGCTTATTCATATGTATGTAGATTTATACCTTTAGTGTTTCTTTCTCTGACCTAGAAACATTGTTTCAGTGTGACTTCATTAATGTCCAACATTGATTCAAATCACACTGACTTTGGGTCAATACCAAGAAGAAAGTGCCCATGACCTTTGGCACAAGTCATAAGCTTGCAAAGCTCCCTTCCCCCTAGTCTTTTTTATCTTGAACGGCACCTCCCTTAAAGTCATTCCCCCTCTCAAGCACCTTAGTGTCTGGCTGGATGGAAGGCTCAATTTCTCCACTCATATCAATGCCATTCAAAGAAATCTCAACCCCAAACCAGGTTTTGGGGCCTCTTCTGCAACAAGAATTGCCTACTCGTCCTAGTCCATTGGGAAATTTTCACCAAGATTGTGCTCCCGGTGTTTGATTATGTGGATGTGGTCTGTGGTGCTGCCCCACCTCTTCTCTTGCCAGACTGGACACTCTCTGCAGTGCCTTCTGCTGTTTCCCTTTAATGTTCCCTCTCATACCCACTACTGCTCCCTTTACACTAACCCCTTGATCATGCCTCTTGCTTCCCACTGCCTCATTCATTATGCATCTTTTCTTCCAATCTTCCCTCTTTACTTCTCCTCTCTCCTGTTCATTCCACCTCCTACTCACTTTGCTCTAAGGACTCACACCTTTTCTATTCTGTACTCTAAATCTGCTGCTGGGAAATACGTTTTTTCCTCCCATCTTCCCCCCATCTGGAATAACCTTCCCCCCCAGTCTGTTCTTATTTACACAGGCACCAGCTCAACTCCTTTTCACTCCCTCTTGCCCATGCCAAGGCCCTGGCTAGTCTGTCCTGTGTCTCCCCCCTCCCCCCGTTATGTTTTTCCTCTGTGGTCCTATGCTTAAAGCTACACTTAAACTAAACTCATGGCCAGCATGCCTGCCTTGGGTCTGGCTATTCCTCCGATTCTGACAGTATCACAGCTGCTATATATATTTGTCATATTTATCACCATTTCAGATTTACTGCACACACTGTCTAAAAATTACCCACTGTATATTTTGCTTTAGATTGTGTGTATTGCCTGCTCAGAGCTTTATTTCACATGTTGTCAATAACTTTTCTCTGTATATAGTCTCTTTATGTACTACCACATGCTTGTTCATACTGTGTATACAACACTATTGCTCGTAGTACTGTTGTACCTATGAATATTTGTTTTCCTGTAACCCTCCCCTCGTGTTGCATCTGGAAATGAACCTTGGCTCAACGTGAATGCCAGGCTACCAGTTTTCAATAAGACAAATAAATACATAAATAGATAACCTATAGCTGCAGATTGATAATATGGCTTGCAGTTGTGCAGTGCACACTCTTTGGCGTTAAACAAAAAACTGATCTGGTGATTGCAGCTCAGCTTTGGGTGAAGGCAAGGTTGAGCACACGTTTCCCTTCAGTAGCAGCCAATATGCAAAGTGAAACAAAAAGCTTCCTTTTGTACCTTGTACTTCACATCGCAGATATAATAAATTATAGTCATTTTTGTGTTGTTGTTGCAGTCTAGCCCTGGGCCCCTAACAATACTACAGAGGCAGGACAAGGTGATGCACACAATCCATCAAAGTCAGTTTAGTAGTCCCTCATAGGTAGAACTGACTGAAATTTGTTTATACGTTTGTCGGTGCCAGATCAGAAAAATGTGGCTTCAGCTCAACAGTTGGGGACAGGCCTAATTGGGTCACTGGTTAGAGTCACTCAAATCCAGGCTTTGGATAAAATGGATAGTTTCTAGACTTTAGAGATAAACAACTGAAATGACTATCTATATATTGTACTGTACCCCCCCCGCCCAAACAAAAACAACCACACTGAGTCATTTTTACTACTAATTTGTCATTCTACTTTCTTATAATCGTAGAATATAAATAGCAAAAACAGTTTATACAATGTGACATTTGCAACTTAGGTCATAAGGTTAGTCAGGAGAACAGATGAAGCATACTGTTACATTCACTACTATGTTCAGTTTATTCGTGGTTTGCATCTAGTGGGATGGCTCTATTAGATACAGTATCCTGTTTTCATGGAGGCCCATGTTACAGTTAGATTACAAAGTGCATACTACTATAATGTACTGCAGTGAGGTGCATGGATCTAAGTCAGTATATGGAGCACTTGCATACAGGGGTTATAAAGGAGATTCATGATTATCTTGATAGTGGTATAGTAGCTCCCTTAGTCACAGTTACTTGGGCAGTCGGGGCAAGAGGAGGTTGGGGTACTGGTGCTTTGCGAAAGTACTCTGAAGTTTAATGTGCTTGGGGTAAACTCGGTGGAGGGGGAGAGGTGGGGGGAGGGGGCTTGGGTAAGTTAGTGAACAGTTTCACTTGGACAGCCACAGGGGTTCTGAGTTGCCCCAGCAGCTGCTTTCAGAAGGTGGGAAGGTCAGGGGTCGGTGGGAGGCATTTCTTCTTATTTTACCCTTTAGAATGACTCTGTCCCACATGGAAAAGGTGCTGTGCACACAGAGAATATCATGTCAACTCAGACTTTAGAGTAGAAAGTCATAGGCCAAAACTGGGACTGTCAGCAACAGCTATCTAGGGTAGGAGTATAAAGGAATCTAGACAGCGTATGGCGGAAACACTAATAGCAGCCTACCTAGGGTTAGGTAGCAAAAGGGTAAGGGAAAAGTGAAAGTGCTACTACCACAATAGGAAAAAAACAGAGAAAGGTAAGGGGGTAAATGAAGAAGGAAAACTCTTGAGACAAAAGAGGAGCTACTTGTTGAGAGGGGGTAAAAGGAAAAACTCTATCTACGGTAAAGGTACAAAGGTTCATAACAAACATAAAAGAGGGGAAAACTAGAAACACCTGCTCAGGGATAAGGGTATAAAAATATGTCCAGGTAACATAGGGAGAACAGAAGCTGGGAGTGCTGGGAGTGGTGCAGTGCAGTGGCTGTGGGCAGCAGTTTTCAGAGAGACCTTCTGGAGACTGTGGTGGTGCCCCATCTGCATGCACCTCTCTGGGTTGAAGGAGGAGGTCACTAGACTCCAGGTTAAGTTGGCTAAGATTCAGAGGACCTCTTCCCCACCTGAGTGCAACCGAGTCTGCCATCGCTACCTCAGAGGATGCCAGGAAGGAGGAACAGCTGGACTATGGTGAGCTCTGGAAGGCTGGAGGTGGTGAGTTAGAGGCACATTCCTCAACCGGTAGCACTACACAATTCCTACTCTGCTCTGGTGGGGTGAGATTGCCAGGAGGAGGCACCCACGATAGTGGCCAGGGAGGATGTGGGGGTCCTCTCTAGCAGAGCCTACAAGGAGGGACCTCACAGGAGAAGGAATCAACTTCTGGTGTGGGGAAGAAAGACAGAGTAGAGAGCCACACTAGGGTGACCTGGGGTGCTCTGTGACAATTGCAAAATCAGTAAAAAAATAGTCATGGCACTTACGCAGGGCATATGCAAAAAAGAACAGTCCAGCACACGTTACTTTCAAATGCTCAGTGCTTCATTTATTTTGCCAAACACAAACAGCCATGCAGACCCGCCTGGGTCAGGAGAACAACACAATGTGATCTGGTGTGGGGACTTGATTGTGCGAAAGATAGATTTGGGAATGGGAAAGGGGGGAGAGTGAGGTTAGGTGCCTAAATGTTGCCATGGCCCAGAGGGATGAAAAGCAGATCCTGAGGATTGCTAGAGCAGCAGGACGGGAGGTAGAACAGGATGTCATTGTCCACCTGGGAACTAGTGAATAAGGCTTGTAGGCTAATTACGGGGGCCCCCAGGCTAACACACTGTTGCCAGCTCTATGACATGGCAATGCTGCTTAACCTGGATGAACGACTCAGATACCAAACCTGTCTCATAACGAAAAAAACTCTTCTCGGGCTATCCCCGCCTGGGCTGACAGCCTCCATCCACCTAGCACAACCCTTAGTTCAAACTCAAACCTCCTGCAAGGCCACTCTACTGGTCCCTAGGTCCAGGACCACCCATGGACAGAGGTTCTTCTGTTATAGAGTTCCCTCCTGGTATAACACGCTCCCTACCTCCATCTCTGATACCCCCATGATCTCCTGCTTCAAAACTGCACTTTAGAGCCAGCTATTTAACACACATAGCTGCACCTGTCTCTAAGGTGACTTAGCTCACTATGCACTGACAAAGCTCTCTGAGCAGATCCTCACCCCACCACTCACCAACCACATCCCCTAGCCCACTGAACTATTACCACCTTGCTGTTTCTGCACGCTACCACGTGTAAGTATATGCAAATGTATGTTAACTGTTTCTCCCCATCCTAATAACTGTAACAGCATGTGATTGCCAAACCTGTAACCTCAATGATGTAACAAAAAAGTAACAGCATGTGATTGCCAAATCTGTAACCTCAATGATGTAACAAAATGTTGTAATATATTTGTCCTCTATGTGACGAGGTACCTTTGGAAATAAGCCTCTGGCTCAAAGGTTGTAAACTGATGTACAAATAAATAAATAAATAAATAAATAAATAAAATAATGACCTGGCTAGGGATGGGGCTGGATAGTGCAAGGGGAGTTTAGGGAGCTGGGGAGTGGCTTTAGACAGGTTTCCTACTCAGTGGCTTTTGTTGAGGTGCTGCCTGTGTACAAAAGGAGGGAGGAGAGGGATCTCTGCACCAGGAGCTTCAACTCATGCTTAAAGGAATGATGCGGAGAGGAGGGATTTGGCTACATTGGGGACTGGGGATCCAGTGGGAGGGATAAGGTGTATATAGGGGTGATGGCCTGCATTCATCTGGGAGGGGAACCACAGTCCTCAGTGGATGGTGTAAATGTTACTTTGATGAACATTTAAACTAGCCAAGGGTGGGGGTGGAAGAAATTAGGGAGACAGAAACTGCCCCCCCATAGGCTGAAGTAGAGAGCAGTGAGAACTCAAGGGGAGATAAATTCCCCAGGGTACAAATTAATAAAGGAAGCAGCACAGTAGAAATGAAGGGGAATGGAATGGGAGCATTGAAAAGAGAAAGGGGAAGGAGCAAGGGCAAAAAGGTAGAAGGTAGGGGTAACAAGAAGAGTGGTAACAAAATCTGGAAGGCCATGTGTACAAATGCTAGAAGTCTAAGAAATAAGATTCTAGACCTAGAGGCCATCATGGCAGAAGCCGAGCTGGATATTGTGGCCATTACCGAGTTACGGGGCACTAAAAACTATGACTGGGATATGGTCACATCAAGCATACTCAGTTCAGGAAGGATAGGTTGGGAAGGAAAGGAAGAGGTGTGGTGCTTTATGTGAAGAGAAGCTTAAAAGCAAGAGATACAGGAAACATGGGGGGGGGGCAGAGGTACTGTGGGCCACCCTGGAGATGGGGAACAGAGCCACTATTTGCACTGGTGTGATCTATAGACTTCCAGCACAAGGAGAGAAGACACTGGCAAGATGGCAGAAAGGGGAGGTGCTGCTAATCGTGGATTTCAGTCTGTTGGGTGTAAATTGGAGTCTCCCAGCTGCCAGTTCAGCTAGAGCAGGGACATCCTGGGCTCCTTGCAGGGGGCATGCTTCAGGCAACTAGTCAGTGAACTCACATATCGTGGAGCAATACAGGACCCAGTTCTTGCCAAGAAGGAGAGTGTTGCAAACATCAAGGTGGGATGCTACCTGGGGACCAGCCATCATAGTGTAGTATGGTTCAGTATAAGGATGGCTGGGAATTGACCCACACAAGGTTAAGGGTCCTGGACTTCAGGAGGGCAGGTTTTATAAAGAAACGAAACTCTCAGGATGATCTGGTGGGGGACCAAGGAGCGTGTGGAGGAACAGTGGACAAAGATAAAAGGGGCATAGTGAAGGCAACAAACTTCTGCATTGAATAAGTGAGCAAAAGCAAGAGGGAAAAGAGACCCCTATGGTTCTTGAAAAAGGTGGCAGAAAAGATAAGGACTAAAAGGGTAGCATTTAGAATGTATAAGGAGATGCAGACACAGATGGAGGCGGATAAGGAGTTGTGTTAGGGGAAACAGAAAGAAGCAGGGAGAGCAGTAAGGAATGCAAAGGTACAAACTGAATAGAAAATAGCCCAGACATTAATGAAAGGGGACAAGACATTTTTTTAGATATGCAAGTCCCCTCTCTTTTGAGAGGAGCTTATGCTCCCTTTAGGGACCCTCTTCTTTCTTAGTTGCCCCCAGGGTTTAGGGATTTTTCATGCTTTGGGGGTGCAGTTTCCACTTGCCGCCCTGTGGTGGCAGCAAATAGTAGGTTTCTAGGGTATAAAAAGCAGTTTTCTCCTGGGTTTTAGAAAGTTGGGAGACAGTGTCAGGGTAGGAGAGGGATATCAGCAGGCACAGCAGGACAGTTCAGGGTGGGGAACCCCCCCGCTTCAGGCAGGACTGCTTGGTCTGCGGTGATGAGTTGGGTCCCTGGGTAGCATCCGTGGGAAGGCACAAGAGAGGCAGTATGCGACCATTTGTTTTGGGTCATGGGCTCTGGGGAGCTGGAAGAAGAATGCTCACTGACAAAAATGAGGTGCAGGACAGGTAGGCCTCAGGATTTTGGGATCTGGGTCCTGGAGGAAAGTGTCTGTATTTCTGGGCCTCTGGGATTGCATCAGGTTGTGGCAGGACCTCTGCAGTTTGGTGTGGCAAGGCAGCCCAGGAACACTGTTGAGGGGGCCCGGGACCCTTTACCTGGTTAACGGCTAGTTTGGTGGGACAGGCCTTGGGGCTGATGGACATTGTCTAGTGGGCCGCAGAGTACCCTAGAGGTTTGTCCCCCTGTGGCTGGTTGCTCAGATCGGGCAGCAGTTTTGAGTCAAAAGTACAGTCCCATGGTGGCTGCAGGTTTTGTGCTGGGCTCACTAAAAGACCTGATGCGGGGGCAGGATAGTATTGCAGGAGACTTGGACAGACCAGGAGAATGACTAGGAGAACAGTCTGGGGTGACAGGATAATGGGGAACGGTGTTGGCTGGTACTGCTGGTGCCACATTATCTGTGCCCCTTAGGGCTAGAAGTAAGGGCCAGGGAATGGGTTTAGGGAGAAGCTGTACACTTTCCCAGGAAGAAGAAAATGGAAAAAGGCCCCAATAACAAAAAGTAGGAAGCTCAGTAGGTACTCACCAGTGCCAGTCGAAAATCAATGTGGGAGCTTCATATTCCAGGTGAAATAAAAAGGCCGTGGCTCATTCTGGGGGAAAATCTGAGTAAAGATCTGGCACTGCCTTATGTACTGCCAAAATCTGTATACAGAAAAGTTGAGCTCCATGGAGCTGAAAGTTCAAATTTCATGCATAATGGACCCCTGCAGCCCTTTTAATCATTTGGGCTCAGGAAAAATTAAAGTGATTATTCTTAGTAAACAAGTTTATGAGTCCTGATTAGCTTTGTTCTTAAGGATAGGAATGAAACGATACTCCTTGAGTTTTTAACACACTAATGAGTGTATCTTCCAGAGGCTTAAATTTTGAGAAACACATCCTGCACCTCTGCATGTTCGGAGCTGCGAGGACCTTCTGGGCATAAGAGTAAGTGGTCTGAGCCAGGGTTCCTCATTTCAGAAGTTTGGGGAGCAGCCAACTCCTGTAGCGGTAAGATACCTGGGTCCAGCCATGTGTATTTGAGACATCTTCAGGTAGGACACCAATTATATTTCTGTCTTGAAGCCTGTGATATGTTTTGGTGATGTTTGCTATGCTGTGGGTGGGTGCTACATGTGGAGGCTTGTCCGGGATGTTTCCTCGCACCCCAAAAGTTAAAAACACCCCGTATTTCCCAGAGCAGAGGTGCTGGTGGGCCTCCTGCCCTGTGTAGGCCATGTGGCACATAAAGAAATTCTTGTGGTGGTGGGGAAGTCAGGCCTAGAGTGAAGGAAGGCCCCAGCTCAGCTGGTGTGGTGAGTGCGCATGACTGACTGGTCACATGGCATTCTCCAGTGACCCTGATTGGTGGATGGCTGCAGTACAGGAAAGAGGCACTTTTAACCCAAGTGACATTTTGCAGAAACATTAGAGAGGTGTGGTGGTGCTGGAGCAAAATGGAAATTGTGTAAGAGGCATCCAGGAGAGCAACTCAAAAAACTGTTTCCCTTCTATTTTTGAGCAGTGTAGGGTGGACTGTGAGTACTCTGAGAAAGATTTGGAAGAAGCTTCCCTCCAGGAGAAGCTGTTTGCAACAGTTTTTGCCTGGCTGCTGACAAGGCTGTGGCAAGCAGGAGGGAAAGGACAGCCTGATGAACACTGTGTAAGATTTGTTTTTGTTGGGGGAAGGTATTGTGTGACTGCCTGTGTGTTCTATCTGTTGAAGCTCTGCCCTGAGAGGTATTTTGGACTGTGCCCCACCAAGCTTCCTTTTGGTACCTCTCTAAGTGTTTCAGAGGGGTCTTATGCTTTGTGGTCACCGGGAAGTGTGGACTCTGGAGACTTTGAGAAACTCTCCCAGGGGCTCTTCTCCTGATTTAGTAGTTGAACTGAAGGAAGAAGGGGGTGCTGCTGAGGGACTGAAGTCAGGGGGTGATGGGAAGCACAGTCATCTGCCCCGCTCCCCGCTGCTGGCTGCCTGCTATCCCTGTGGCAGAGGGAGGGGCAGGGGCCTTAAAACATCTGTGGATGACTCCCTAGTGCCCAGGGAGTCCCTACCACAACCCTTGTCTGGAGGCAGCCCCCTGGCCCTGTCATAGAAATCTGAGCCCTCAGCTAGGGACAGGTCCAGGGTACAAGCAAGTGGATCTCCCAGCTCTCGACTTGTTGCACCCAGTGAGCCTGCAAGGAGTGGAAAGATCCCAGAGGAGTTGGAAGAGGAGGTGGACGAGGAAAGATTCCAGGGACAAAGGTTCCAATTTGCTAACCACTAGGTCTTCTGAGCAATTCCACGACCCTACCACTGCCTGGTGATCACTATGGCTGACTGCACCCCATGTTTGCCTGTGCGTTCTAGGACCCTTCGGACCCCGATGAACAGGTTGAATAACAGTGACACTTTGAATATTACATATAGAAGGGGAGTGTGGTTGCAGCCAGGACAAGCTAGGAGAACCAGCATCTGAAATCTACCTGAATGGAGTCAGACCAAGAGATGGGTAAGGAGAAGACTGCACGTTGAATACCCATCTCTGGATTACCCCTACATGTTAGGGAGAATGTGGGACAATATTGAACAAATGAGGGAGGAATGGGTATTCAAAGAATAGCTAGAAAGACTAAAACATCAACCTGGAGGTGGTGGTTTCCCCTCTCAGCAACTATTCCAGAAAACACGGGCAATGTGCCACACTGAGCCATGGTCCAAACCCACACTGTTTAAGAACTTTGCATTGGTGCAGGACTTGGCTGGAACGCGCACCAAGTACTACATGGTGGACAGAGACTCTTCTGGGGACATTACCACCAAACCAGACATGGATTTCTATTTCCCACTTGGTGGGGGACCTGCTACTTAAGCCCTTTGAAAGACTCATAAACTGTGCCAGAAAGACTGCTCATTGGAGCAGGTTATGGTGGCTGTACAATGCTACTGATAAATTTAATAATCTCTAAATCTTCACCGTGAGCCTAATGACAGATTGTTAACAGTTTTATTGCACTTAAAATGGTGTGGTTGGTGCGACTGTGAGAATGAACGAGTGTGTGTATGGAGTATGGAAGTTTTATTATTTATTTATTTATTTATTTATGTCTAGGATTACAAATACCTTTGAGCCAAGGCTCTTTTACAAAGGTTCCACATCATTTACAGTACAATACAGAGAATAAGGACATATAATGTTAAGAATTGAAGTAAAACAAGTTAAAACCTCTTTAATTGTACATAAAGTAACATGTTACCTTGGGGGAGGTATAATAATTAACAAGGGTGTTAAAGGACTAGTGTGTTATAGGTATCTACCTCACATGGCTTTTTGATGAAGATGTTGCTTGAAATGTATGTAATAACTGATTTCTTAATATTTTTTTGAGAATGAAAATGTTTTATTCTTTCTATAGATGTATTTCGAACCTCCTGGCACAGGTAAGCTTAATTTAGGATTTTAAAATTTAGGTTAGCGTAGGTAGTGTTAGGAGGGGTACCCTCTGGGTCACAGTTTGGGTGGTTCTTTTCTGGGCAGGCTGGGGAGATGCGCATACCCAGTTTGTTCTGGAGGAGGACATCCTGGGCACCTGCCATCATTCCCAGGAGGGAATGATTCCCTGGATGGGGGGGAGAGTGCAAACCCACTCTCTTTTGAGAGGGGCTTATGCTCCCTTTAGGGACCCCCTTCCTTCTTAGTTGCCCTCAGCGTTTAGGAATTTTTCATGCTCTGGGGGCACAATTGCCATATGCCGCCATGTGGTGGCAGCAGAGAGTAGGTTTCTAGGGTATAAAAGGCATTTTTTTTCCTGGATTTTAGAGAGTTGGGAGACAGTGCTGGAGTAGGAGAGGGATGCCGGTGGGCACTGCAGGTCATCGCAGGGAGGGGGACCCCTCTTTAGGCAGGATGGCTTGGTCTGTGGCAATGAGTCAGGTCCCTGGGTAGCATCTGTGGGAGGGCACAAGAGAGGCAGTATGTGACTCTTTGTTTGGGGTTCTGGGATCTGGGGGACTGGAGGAAGAATGCTCGCCGACAAGAATGAGGTGCAGGACAGGTACGCCTCAGGGTTTTTGGGTCTGGGCCCCAGTGGAAAGCATCTGTGTTTCTGGGCCTCTGGGGTTGCATCAGGTTGTGACAGGGCCTCTGCAGTCCGATGTGGCAAGGTGGCCCAGGGACACTTTTGAAGGGGCCAGGGGAGCCTCTACCCAGTTAATGGCCTGTTTGGAGGGACAGGCCTCGGGGCTGATGGACTTTGCTGAGTGGGCTGTGGAGTGCCCTAGAGCTTTATCCCCCTGTGGTTGGTTGCTTAGATCGGCAGCAGTTTAGAGTCAAAGGTGTGGTCCCATGGTGGCTGCAGGTCTAGTGCCGGACTCACTAAAAGACCTGATGTGGGTACAGGGTAGTATTGCAGGGGACTTGGGCAGACCAGGAGAACGACTAGGAGAACTGCCTGGGGTGAAAGGATAATGGGGAATGGTGCTGGTGGGTAATGCTGGTGCCACACCATCTGTCTCCCTTGGGGCTGGAAGTGAGGGGCAGGGAAAGGGTTTAGGGAGAAGCTGTACACTTTCCTGGGAAAAGGAAAATGGAAAAAGGCCCCATTTGTTAAAGTTGGAAGCTTGGTAGGTACTCACCAGTGCCAGTCGAAAATCAATGTGGGAGCTTCATGGTCAAGGTGAAATAAAAAGGCCATAGCTCGTTCTGGAAGAAAATCTTGCCGTGGTGGTAAAAGCTGAGTAAAGATTTGGCGCTGCCTTTGTGTACTGCCAAAATTTGTATGTACAAAAGTTAAGCCCCATGGAGCTGAAAGTTTACATTTCACGCATAATGGACCCGGCAACCCTTTTAATCATTTGGGCTCAGGAGATATAAAAGTGATTATTCTTAGTAAATGAACTTATGAGTTCCAATTCACTTTGTTCTTCAGGATAGGAATGAAATGACACTCCTTGGGTTTTATCATACTAATTAGTTTATCTTCCAGATGCTTACATTTTGAGAGGCACATCCTGCACCGCTGCATGTTCGGGGCTGTGGGAACCTTTGGGGCACAAGAGTAAGTGGTCTGAGCCAGGGTTCCTCTTTTCAGAAGATTGGGGGAGCAGACAGCTCCTGCAGTAATAAGATACCTGGGTCCAGCCATATGTATTTGAAGACATCTCCAGGTAGGACAGTAATTCTATTTCTACCTTGGAGCCTGTGATATGTTATGGTGATGTTCACTATGCTGTAGGCCCCCTCCTAGAACATCATGCTTTAACTTCTAGACATGGGGAGGGAGGGAGGGTGCTAGGTATATAAGTGAAAAGAGGAAGACCATGGGAGGGATTGTAAGGGTAAAAAGGGAAGGGAGGGACTGTGCAGAGGGGGACCAGGAAAAGGCAGACATCCTGAACAAATAATTTTGCTTACTGTTCACAGAGGAAGGAGAAAGGGAGGGGCCACAAAAAAGTAGCAGGAGCATTGGAGGGAGGGAGGAAGGTGGACACTAGTCCATTTTTGGAGGAGAGAGTCCTGAAGGGACTCACTAATCTGAAGGTGGACAGATCAATGGAGTCAGATGGGGAGCATCCAAGGGTACTGAGGGAGCTGAGGGAGGTACTGGCTTCACATCTGACAGTCCTATTTAGCAGCTTATTGGAAACAGGAGTTCTCCTGGAGGAGTGGATGAGGGTGGGTGTAGTCCCACTTCACTAAAGTGGTAGCAAGGAGGAGGCTGGCAATTATAGGCCAGTCATCCTGTCATATCAAATGAACCTGATAGTGGTTTTTGACTGCGTGACCAGGGAACTAGATTAAGGTGGAGCAGTGGATGTGGCCTGCCTAGAATTTAGTAAGGTAAGGCTTTTGACACTGTTCCACATAAGAGACTAGTAAGCAAGCTGGGTAGCTTAGGAGTGGGTCAAAAGGTGGTAAACTGGGTAAGGAATTGGTTAGGGGATAGGTGGCAGAGGGTGATGGTAAATGGATTTCACTCCAAGGAAGGGAGGGTGACCAATGGGGTGCTTCTGGGATCAGTACTGGGACTGGTCCTCTAATTTCTTTCTAAGTGACATTGCAGAGGAGCTGGAAGGGCAGGTTTGCCTCTGTGCAGATGACACCAAAATCTGCAATAGGGTGGACATTCTAGGGAGGATGGAAAGGATGAGCAGAAACCTGAGAAAACCTGAGGAGTGGTCAAGGGTATGGCTGCTGTCTTTCAATGCAAAGAAGTGCAAAATAAGATAACCTGTGAACACAGCGAAACCAAAATGGCGACGACAAAAACAGTGACAAAATACAGTGACAGTGCATACAGCGACTGGGGGTTCCCCACTCCCTAAGTTGTTCTGCCCCCTGGAGTTAGTATATTTTAGTAAGGGGTGGGGCAACACCCCACAACTAAATATATCGCTAAGGCATCACATGTACTCACAATTTCTGGTCGTCACTATTTCAGTTTTGCTATTTTCACACAGAACCCAAAATAATGCACTTGTGGCACAGAAACCCAGGGTAGAGCACAAAATTGGTGGAGTGGTATTAATAACCATCAAGCAGGAAAGGGATCTGGGAGTAATCATATCTGATGACCTAAAGGTGGCCAGGCAATGCAACAAGACAGTCAGAAAGGCTAGTGGGATGCTGGGCTATATAGGGAAGGGTATCACTAGCAGAAAGAGGGAGGTGGTGTTGCCTCTGTATAGATTGCTAGTAAGATCTCACCCAGAGTACTGTGTCCAATTCTGAAGACCACATCTCCAGAAGCACATAGATAGAGAGGAGGTGGTCCAGAGGAGGGTAACTAAAATGGTGCAGGGACTGCATCAGCAGCCCTATGAGGAGAGAATAAAGGACCTTAATATGTACACCCTGGAAAAGAGAAGGGGAAAGGGGGAATATGAAAGAGACCTTTAAATACTTTACAGGGGTAAATAAGATACAGGAGGGAAGTATTTTTCAGAATAAAATATACTCAAGAACAAGGGGACATGCTATAAAGCTGGAGGAGGGTAGATTCAGGATAGATTTAAGTAAGTACTTTACAGAAAGAGTAGTGGATTCCTGGAACAGCCTTCCAGGGGAGGTATTGGGGGAAAAGCAGTGGTGGGGTTCAGGAATGCATGGGATAGGCATAAGGGAATCTAAGGGGGAAGGGAAAGGGGAAGGGAGAAAGGGCCAAAGATCAAGTAGGATTTGTGTCAATACTGTAGGTAGGGAAAAATGGGAAGACTAGGTGGGCCAGACAGTCCTTATCTGCCATCAAATTATATGTTTCTATGTTTCTACAATGCTAAAGCAAACAAATCAAGACACTAGTTTCCATTGTTCTGAGCTTGTATCTACATGCTTGATGATGTGTCCCATGTTATGATGACCAGTGTCCTACATTGTCCTGCATTTTGAGTGTCAGTTTCACCGAGCTGCCATGTAGATTATGGTTACTACCCCTGCTTTGTGAGCTCAAACAAGGATGAGGGTGTGTAAGATGTGGTCATTTCGTCATGCAGTCAGCAAAATGGGTGGACAAATTGTCATTGGGACCTCTGCTTGATGGTCAAAATGTCAAATGTTAAGCGGAGGTCCTATTGCACACACAGAAGCACACTCCTGAACTTTGAGATGCATTATATTATGTCCTGTTACGTTAAGACCATGCAACATTTGGACTGTGGCAATAAGTCCGTGACTTATTTTATGGCGACATTCCATCCTTATACTGGATGAGGGGCCTTGGTTATTAAACTCCTGATTGGGAGAGTCTGTTATAAAAGTTAAAATGCTCAGTACTTCCAACCATAGACTGAATTTAAGTGGTCCTGGTGTCAGAGCAGTACGACCCCCTGGGATGCAATACCTCCCACCTCCCCACAGGAATACCACAGAGTGAAATTACAC
The DNA here is from genome assembly GCA_016271365.2 of Neoceratodus forsteri. NCBI lineage: Eukaryota > Metazoa > Chordata > Ceratodontiformes > Ceratodontidae > Neoceratodus > Neoceratodus forsteri. Next base: position 1,264,214,620 of record CM057456.1, read on the forward strand.
AATTCAGTATTAATTTGCAATAAAACATAATTAATGACACTCTACTAATAATATGCTCACGAGTCAAACTGAAAATAAGAGATGTTTTAGAGAATATTAACAAGGGGCTAGAAGGATAAAAGAAATAGTTTACCAAGATAACGTGTGAAAGGTATGAACTTCATCCGAAATTAGGTGCCCAAACATGCTCATGCCACTAGAACACAAAGTACCCATTCCTCCATACAGTGGCAGTACAGTACAGTACTTCCCTTTTGTTACCCCTGCCCATCTGTACCGAGGGCACTACCCTTTGCAGACTGGTACCAATGTTTAAACCCTTAAATTACCTTTGGGGGGCTCCTAGTGCTTCACTGGGTACCCAGCCATGGAAATGGTGCAGGCCCATTGACGTTGCAGCTGGTTAGCCAGCAGTGATGCACTATAAACAAATTAAGCAACTTTCAATTCAAACAACAAACCCAAATGCCCTTCTATTGCTAAAATGGCAAATCTCCAAATGAGATATTTGTCGATCCTGACCTGATGGCCAAATTGAAGAATTTATTGTAAGCTATTTACAGTCCCCAGTTGCAGGGCGATCCCTGAGTGTACTCATGACTCTGGTGTTGCCAGGCTTCCTTTGATACTTGGACTCCTCATTCTGTCTCTCTTTCTGCAGTTGCAGATCTCTCTTAGATGGCTGATCAGATGGTCAGCTGGTCTTGGTGCAGGTCTCAGGTGCCTCTTGGATGTTATTAGGCTTTTCTGCTTCAGCAGTCGAATGGACCTCTTTTGCTCCTCTCTCTTCCTCTACTGGTCAGATCAGTCCTAGGAACCAAAGGCCACATGTCCAACACACACATCCTGGCTTCCAGACTTCAGAGTGAGATGCTAGCCGGTGCCTATCTGTCCCATTAACAGGCTGGTTCCCCATACTCTCCATAGTCCTGGTTCTTACTCCATTGAATGGCAGCACAAACAGTCTTTCACCACACTGCAGGCTGGTAGCTAAGGTATACTTATGCTAGGCTAGCACACAGTTGCCTCCTTTTTTCCAAAGCAGGAATCAAGTCTCTTTTCTCTGTATGTTGTTTTGACAACTTGCAGCAATGGCATCTCTTCTTTCAGTCTGCTCCATTAAAACTGTTGAAACCTTCAAAACGTCTCCTGAATTATGGCTGTAGAAACCCCTGTTAGGCTTTCTCAAGTGGCTCTGGCCAGCAACTGAGGCTCTTCTCTCACAGACAGCGCTAACTGCCAACTGCCAAATTCTGTCTTCATATGGTCAGGTTAGCTGCTACTTTGTCCTTAGGGCAATCAGTGGTCACAGTCCTTGAGGCCTCCATTAGATGCCCCATTGACTGTGTAAAAGAGCACAATGTAGCATACCTTGTCATTCTCCCAGCATTCTTCTGGTGTTGTCTCCATGATTGCTGACTCCTGATTGGCTGTTTGTGATGTCAGGGGTCAGCAAGATGGCTGCTTCCATGAGAGCTGAGGAGCACTGGCTCCAAAAGTTATTTATTTATTTATTTTTTTACTAGGTAGGTGCACTAGGCAAAAAAAATAAAATAAATTGCCTATTTTCAGTCATGACCCAGGAGAATACAACAGAAGTGATCAACAGTAATATAACAAGAATGACAAGGTAATCTATTCAAAAAAAAAGGGTATGGTACATAAAGTAAGAAAGTGCAAGGATAAAATAGTAATGGAAGTTACACAAAACAATATTCTAGGACATAGTTTCAAAGTATTAAAATTCAATGTTCTACATTTGCCATACAGAACACAATTCCGACGCATTTAACATCAGTTGTTAGGAGCATATACATAGACAGGAATGTGAATCTGATAAGTAGCAGCATAAGGGAAAGAATATACAGATGCCTGGTTTAATAGGCTGTTTTAAAAGCACGAAGGGATGAGCACTGACATACTGAGCTAGTTTAGGTCTCCTACACTTAAAGCAGCGTATTTGCCCCCAGATGCTGCTAGTATGGTCACACTGAGTGTTCTGGTCGATCAGGGATCTCAGCAGGGGAATTCTCTGCTCTGTCACCAGTGCTGATGTGCTTTCTGTGCATATAAAGAGTGATCCCTTCGATGTGCAACTGAGAGCCACTCTGTAGTTGGGTGTGCACAGCACCAAAAAGTTTCCTTTTCCTCTTCCCAGCATTTCTCTGGACCGCCTGATGTCAGTGCTGAAGTTCCTGGGGCCAGAGAATGTGGGGGCAGATTGCAGGTGGCAACCATGGTTGACAGCAACAGTTAAGTACACAGAGCACCAGAATCAAGCAGCCACCTTGGGCTGCAATGGCTCTTCTGAGTCCCCATCATGCTGAAGTCCCCAGGGGCCACAGTGAGCAGAAAAAAGGGGTGGCAGAGTGTGTTCTGGCTTTGGAGAGCTTCAGGGAAGCCCCACACATTAGGGGTTGGCATAGCGAGAGTGATTTTCATTTCTATTTTTATGTTTGCTTGCGTGCATGCTCACTGCGCATGAGCACCGCAAATATGCAAGAAACATCTTGGGACAGTACGACATTTTAAAGGTTTGTGAGTTTCTGCCCAATGCAGTTGATGCTTTATGGGGCTCGCTCCTCAGGCACCAATGAATTGGCGAGCTGTTTGTGACAGCAGTTTGAGAGAAGTCTTCACTTGAAAGAAAAGTCCTGCTCCAATCAGGGATGGCTACAAGTTGAAGCTTTATGGGGCTCATCCCTCAAGCACCAATGAATCGGTGAGCTGTCTATGACAGCAGTTTGAGAGAGAGGATCACACTTGAAAGAAATCTGCCATTGTAATGAGGGACAGTTTCCTCATTGCAGTGGGACCTTGCTCCTCCCTTGCAACCAGGCACATAGACATACTGTACCTTCTCTGTTGGAAGCAGCTGACAAGACTCCGGCCATGTGCATTATAGTGCACAGTAATGTGCATGGGCAGAGTTACAATTCTTGTCAGCTCCTGCCACCAAGCACCTTGTTTGTTCAGTGTGCTTTTCCTGGTGAACCATTTCAATAAATGAATAAATGAGCCGCGGTGTAACTTTCCACATTGGTGGCTCCTGCCCCCCCCCACCACACACTCCCTGGAAAACTGACATTGGGGTGCCCAATCCCAGTGTCGGCATGTACCCCCCTCCTCTCTTTAATGAGACAGACTGGGAGCCCACCCAAGTGGGCCAAAATAATTTTAATTTATGTTTCAGGCACCAGGATGCCCACTGCCAGTGTCAGATGACCACCCCACCCGCCTGACTATTTCAAGTGCCGATATCGGGGTGCCCAGTCCCCATGTCAGCATGCCTCCCCCCCCCACACACACACACACACTACTGTGGTGCACTGAGAGCCCACCACAGTGTGCCTAAATATTTTTGGTAACCAGTAAAATAAAGAAAACTGTCCCCAAAGTCTTTTTCCCCTGTAAAAAGAAAATGATCCTAATCATTGCCCCATTCCCCCACCCTTTCTCTGTGGACCCACCTCCCTTACCATCCCTTATCCCATCCTTCCCTCTGGAGGTTGGGAGCATCGATATTCTATGGACCGGGACACATCTGCACTCTTCAAAGCCGACCGGCAAACTGAAGCAATGATGGTCAGCTGTAAAATGAGAGTCAATGAGGGGCGGGAGGTCAACTTAGGTTGATATCTCAGACATTTTTAGGAATTTTGGCCCCAAACTTTTAACATGGGTTCTTGGGACCCCACCACATGAACACTGTCATTGTCATTTAGTTACTTGGTCCTGAAAGGTGATTTCGCGGTTGCTGTGCGGAGTCACCTTTTGGGACCAATTAATGAAATGACAGTACCGCTGTTCATGAGGTGAGGTCCCAATAAGCCCATGTTGCAAACTTGGTGAAAAAATTCCAAAAAATGACTGCGTTATGAGCAAGCATTGCACAGTTCCTATGCACGCTCATAACTCTGCCAATTTTTTTATATTTTCACTACAGATCTTCAACTTTTACATTTTTTCATACCTCCTTATGAACAGTACAGCTGTCATTTTTCACATCCTGCCCAAAATGTGTTTTCGCACCTGTGACGCAGAATGGCATGGTCACTGTGGGAAATTAACTTTTGGGACAGAGTAACAAAATCATAGTGGCACTGTTCATGAGGGGAGGGCCCAAAATGTCCCTGTTGAAAATTTGTTGAAAAAATTCCAAAAAAATTACTGCGTTATGAGAGTGCATTGTACAGTTTCTGTGCATGTCTGTAACTTCACCAATTTTTCATGTTTTCACTCCAGATTTTCGACATTGCCATTTTTTCACACCTTCTCATGAATAGTACAGCTGTCATTTTTCACGTCCTGCCCAAAATGTGTTTTCGCACCTGTGGCATTGAATGGTGCAGTCGCTGAGTGAAATCACCTTTTGGGATTGAGTAATGAAATGATAGTGCCACTGTTCATGAGGTGGGGTCCCAAAAAGCCCATGTTGAAAACATGGAGTGAAAATACCAACAAAAGCCTAGGGCATTAGGGCTTCCAACCATAATGCGCCACCCTGTAGAGACTGTCAGGTGTTAGGAGTGTGACTTGGGGTTGTTGCCCATAATGCTCATGCCATTCTACCCCCACCCCCACTCTGCAGCCATTGACAGGCATTGAGGTGTGCTTTGGGGTCTTTGGCCCTGACCTTCACCACATTCTCCTCTACTACACCCATCTCAGCTTATTTTCTTATGAAATGGGATGAGTGTAATGGCCTCAGAGCCCAAGGCACACCGCAATATCTGTCGGTGTCTACAGGGTGGAGTGAGGTAGAATGGCATAAGCGTAATGACCCAAAGGCACAACCCCATTGCCTGTCAGTCTCTGCAGGATGGGGGTTGGCGTTAGTTTAATACTTCACTGCCATTTCTATTATGCATCTCTCTAACTCCTGCACTACCAATGCCAATACCAGCAAGCAAACATTCGGCATTGACAAATGCTTGTTTATGCTAAGATTGGAGACAAAAAAACTTCTGATGTCCAATTTTAGCCTCACACCAGTGACAATATCATCCATGCCTTTATCTGTGGTAATGTTGGTCTTATAAAGGAAGGTACACAAAGCCTTTAGAAAACACTGCAGTGATCAAGATTTCCCTGTATGGATGCTGATGCAATACAGCCTGTCAGAGAATTTCAATTTACACTGCTAATTTCTCATAATCATGTATTCAAGGCAAGAATTAAAATGTTCCTTGATCTAGAAACATTGGTCGTGGTGGTGTGTGTGTGTGATATGTGTGTGTGTGTGTGTGTGTGTGTGTGTGTGTGTGTGTGTGGATGAGTGTGCATGTGTGTGTGTGTTTGTGTGTGTGTGGGGGTGTCATTCCTCATCATTTAAATCTGAAGCTGTGTGCTTCTCTCTTAGATACCTCTTTGACTGAAGTGTGTTAAAAGGGAGTGAATTTAATGTTTGTAATCATTCATCAAAACAGGGAAAAAACACAATAAATCTTTGATTGATTACAAGTCTTTCACAGCATGAAATAACTATTGGCTATTATTTTTTCTACGACTGACATTTTTATTTTTCAGAGAAATCTCATTTGATTTGTGCTTCTGACACCTCAGATATGTTGTTTTTTGGTGACCTTACCTCTGAGACCAGCAGCGTGTGACATTTCATGGCCTGGGTACAACGCATTAATAGGAAAAAAGAGTTTATTTTAACTGATCATAAATTAAAGTCACGTGAGTATGAACAGACTTTTAACTCTCCAGTACTTTTTTACTGCCTAAGCAATAAGAATGTCATTTACTGCTGTGACTGCCCCCCCAGTGCTGTTGCTGAAGTTGTTTGCTTAGCACTGAGGAAGACTACAAATCATAGTGGGCTTCCATTATCTAGGAAAACTTTTTAAATTACAATATTAAGACAGTTCAACTAACATTTAATTTGTCTGTATTTATTTCCCCTCACTATCACAGATAACATTGGCCTGAAAGCATTATCTTTGTCCCACAGCCATCTACTCCTCCCTCTTCTCTTCCCACGGAAGTCATACTTCTATGTTGGTGACATCACAATCTGTTGCTGTGGAAATAATTTTGTTTTACAAACACTGGATTGTGACTTCCACAAGGGACTAGCAGGATTATGACTAAGTTTGTAAAGACACAAAGATCCTGTTTTAAATGCTAAAACAATGAGAAGAGATAAATACAGAAAAGTAATGACCTTTAAGCTGAATTGGGTCTGAATGCTATATTTAAAAATGTTTTCCTGGATCATGGCAACCTCAAGAAGTGAATTCAGCCTTGTTGTTAACTGATGCCCATCCATTATCTTGTTTAGTGCATGGGCACCAGTTACAGCGATCATGATCCAGAAATGTGAAGACATCATTCTAAAGCATGTAAAACACAGTTACAGTCACAAACCAGCCTCAGCCTCAATGTTTAGAATGCCTTACCTTATAGTGAAACAGGAGACGTTGCTGACTGCAATAAACCAGAACATTTACTTGAACACAAACATGATAAATACTATAACAGATACATACATAACTAGATTAAATACGCAGGAAATTGTAAACCAAAAATTAAAACTAGCAGTCTATGGGAAGCCTACGTGATGTTGTCTGAGGTCAAAGATGCACTGTGCGTCTAATGGAAGTGTCTTCTCTGATTGAAGTGAAGTGAGGTTGGAGCGGCCATTTCATACTGCTCGTTTTTTCCTCCTCGGAACTTTTATCAGTGTCAGCTATCGAATGTGTTTAAGTGTGAAAACACACACAAAAAAAAGAACAGTCAGTGCTATATCGTGGAAATGTGCATGTGATGGCATTCTAACTTGTACCATTGCTGTGACGTACTAACGAGAAGCCCTTCAAGGAGAGATTACAGGATCTCAACATGTACACCCTGGAAGAAAGGAGAGAGAGAGAGAGAGAGGAGGAGGGAGAGAGAGGGGGAGAGAGAGAGAGGAGAGGGGGAGGGAGGGGAGAGAGAGAGAGAGAGAGAGAGAGAGAGAGAGAGAGAGAGAGAGAGAGAGGAGGAGGATATGATAAAGATCTACAAGTATCCCAAAGGGAAAGTAGAGTACAGATGAGGAGTCTCTTTCAAATGAGAACAAGCTCCTGGGTGGGGGGCATGCAATGAAGCTGAAGAGGGAAATTCAAGAGTGATATGAGGAAATATTTCTTCACTGAAAGGGTTATGGATGCCTGGAACAGACTGCCAGCAAGAGTGGTGGAGGCTAAAGCAGTGTGGGGCTTCAAGCATGCGTGGGATAGACATATTACATAGGCGGCAGGGAGGTGGGAGGGTCAACAGAGACCAGACAGTGTCTGCGGAAACAGAATGGGTAGGGAACACCTGAGCAAACTAGGTGGGCTAAGTATTCTTTTTCTGCCATCAAATGTTGTTCCTATATTGTGTCAGAACATTTTGTGTCTGGCTTACAGCATACATTTTCAAATGTAAACCTTTCAGACTGGCTGTATTGTAATCAGTAACTGTTCTGAATTCACTACTTAAGTTAGAATGCTGCATGGTTCCACATAGATGCAGTCAAGCATTGTTTCTGCTGTTCTCCCATTGGTTCAGTACGGCATTATATAATATGTGATGTATGTTATCTTGTTTGTGACATGTCTGCTATCAAGATCATTTTTTATTTTGATAGCAGATATATCATCAACAAAAATGGCATACTCTGGCGAAATTTATTCTGAATGGTGGGGTATTGATGAAATAATGCAATAAAATGTATACTAGAGGCTTTAAAGTGGTCACTTCTTACATTCTTATTAATACAGGGACACTTTAACAGCTGTATGACCTTTGTTCTATAGATTGATTAGAACTCATAATTAAAGGATAGTGCATAGTAAAGAATAGTGCATAGCTGCTGCCTCACCTCGTGGGTGATACTGAAAGAAACCCTAGCCCACATCTTCCCCATCTATTGGCATCTGGCCTGTTAGTCTGCCAAATGTGTCTGCATTTACTATTCAAACATTCAAAGACTGTTTCACAAAATTGTCTTAATTTGGCTCTGGGGACATCAGAATATTCCTGATGTCCTAATTCTCACTGAAACATGGCTATTGGCCAAGATAGACTCTGCTGTCTTAGCTTTCTCAGGATACATTACCCATGGACATGGCAGGAGCAAACATGCAGTTAATGTCCTCATTTATTCTGCTTCCTGCCTGACTTTCTCCCCATGGTTCCAAGAGTCCATTCTAAATGCACAAGTGCTCCTTTCTGGTAAACTTGTTTTTCCTCACTCTGTTCTCATACAAGTCATAGGGATTAAGTGCATCCCAGGAAATTCCTGAAACTGTTGTTCGGTTAATAATTGACGATTTGTATTTATTTATCATATTTTTTTCTCTTTATTGCAGTAATTTTATATGTATTTTCTTATTTACCATATTTTATTTTTTATTTATTTTTATTTTAACTTTTGGAAACCAGGAAAGGAACACGGAGCAGAGGCTTGATTCCAGGTGAGACCCGGGGGAAGGGGGATGGGAGAGAAACAGAATATACAAAATAGACAATAGTTACAACAATAGCACATGTACAACAGATACAGCAACAAATGGATATTTCAGGTCACGTAGGACCAAACAGAAACCAATTATAGCAAAAATTCAAACAACAGTTTTGAACATAACAGATCACGTGGTCAAAAATAGATTAGAATTATAAAGTAGTACGTGCACTCATGTGTGACGCATGGTAGAAAGTGCTTTGGAGGCAGTAGACTGGGAAGTCTGAGGAGTGGCAGTTTGTCACCTGAGGGCAGAGGCAGGGGGAAGGTTGTAGGAGGCGTAGTTGTTGTTTACAGGTGAGGTATGAGGAGGAGTTTCTTATGGAGGGGGCTACTTTGTTTCACAGACTGGGGAGCCAGTAAGAGAAAGCAACTATGTCAGATGAGGAAGATGGACGAGGTATGGTGAAGGATCTTTCATTTCTGTGTCTCAGGCCATAAAGGGTGTCGGTGGCCAGGGAGAGGCAATTGGACAGGTAAGTGGGTAGCATGTTGAACCAGAATTTGAATAAAAGGTTGAGGGAGTGTAAATAATGTCTGTGAGACAGCAGGGTTAGTCCTAGAAGGGAGTAAAGATCACAGTGATGAGTTTGAAGGGGTGAGTTGGTAGCAAAGTGACAGAAAGAGTTTAGGAGAGTATCAAGGTTAGATAGTGTGGTTACAGAGGCAGGGCAGTAAACCACATCCACATAATCAAAAATGGGGAGGATCATTTTAGTTAAGATTTGGCATCTGGTATGAAGAGAGAGAGACTCTCTGTGCTGGTGTAGCATACCAAGTTTGTGGCTTAGTTTAGAGACAGGAGCATCTATGTGAGACGAGAAGAATAAATGGGGGTCTAACCAAACTCCCAGGTATTTGTATTTAGTGACCTGAGCTAGAGTGGAACCAGCCAGGGGGGTGATGGTATATATATTATAGATATTATTTGAAAATCTTTTTTACAAAATCTATGTAAGGATGCCACTGAAACTGAGACTTGGCTCAATTAATGTGTTTAATCATCTTGGTTTATTCATTTATTGAAATAAATGTCATTTTAATTGAATTACAGTTAATTTTGTATGTTATAAAACACATCTAACCAGCTGAATTGTGAGCACCTTCTTAGGTGAACTGGATGTAAACTGGTCTGTCCTGGGTTCTAAATCATCTCAATTCAAAACCTTACAGGCCATGATAAAAGCTTTAAACTTGATCCAGTTGATCTTAGACTGGGGATGTGGCCAGCAGCTGACTGCATCAGATGCTCTTATAGGAGCTCTGTCCCTACTGAAAAAAAAATCTAAAATATATTTTAATTAGCACAAAACTACAAAAGAATCTGACATCCTCAGAGATCTTGTCGAGTTGAACAATCCAGTATCTATTTCAACATTCATAACAATGGGGAACTTAAGAAAACAGACCACACAGGACAACAGGAAAGTAAAGCAGAGCAAACTGCAGGATCCACCACCAGTGAGTGTTCTGAACCATGAGGCTGCAGCAGGTGGGGAGCCCTTCAATGTGGCTTTACTTGGTGCCTTAAGGGACTTGGGCAAGACGGTGGAGGCACTAAGTACTAAATCACACAATGACAACCTCAAAATAAGATTTCTGATTGGCTAACTGGGTTTTTCTAGCATGGGTAAATTTCTGCATAACTCATGAATAATGACCCAGTTAGCCTCTTCAGAAATATAAAGCAAAACTGAAAACAGAAATCCATCCAGTGGCCCGAAATGTAATTATTTTGACCACCATCTTTGTTTCTGTGAACTCGCTCCCGCTAAAGCCACAAAAGCTATAAGTAAATCTGAACAAAAAAAGGCATAACTTAACACCAGCTTCAAGTTGAACCTCCACCCACACTTCAGTGTGCACGCCTGTCTCCCCCAGCAACTGACGGTGGCAAACTGTGATCACACTATGCTTATACCAGGCTCTCTCAATGATTGGACTACACTTGTACAAAGCTCTCTCTCTCTTAACTGCCACTCACACCTCACAAAACACTAGCCAAATACAGTCTCAGACCTTTTATCTCTATCTCTCTTACAGTATAAAAAATAAAATACAACAATTAAAATCAAGCATCACAAAATTATTGTGTCTATGTGTGTGGTGGGGAAGGGTAATTTAGGGACTGGGCAGAACATCACCCACAAACAAATTCTACCTAGCAACAGGGCACTATTTAATCTAGAGAAGAATACTGCACTTAAAAATCAATAAAAAAAGAATATTATAAAATGTATGCTTTCAAATAATTTTTTTAAATCATATATTTCTACTCATTGTATAATCACAATAATCCACTCCAGGATGTGAGTTATGTGGGTATTTACCCAATTTTGGTGGGAAACCACAGTAGGCATGAATAAATCCCAGCATGACCCACACCTTGTCATGGATTATTGCTTAATTCTCCTTACTGGACACTATTTATTTATTTATTTCTCGGATTACAGTACACTAAACTAAACCAAGTGGCCAATGAAGCAAAAGCAGCAACGGAGACCACACAGAAATTAGACACCACGGTAACCGGACTAATATCCAAAAATAAAATACTGAGACTCAGGCTTGAACATTTAGAAAATGGGGCCAGGCAGTGTACTGTACAAATGTTGGTGATCCCGTGAAGATCCGAGGGCTCAGACATACTGGCATATGTCAAATCCACAATTGACTCTATTTTAGGATTACAACCTCACCTCATCTATCTTCCAAGTTCATTAGATCACACCATGCCACTACCCAGCTGACAAATACAGCACAACAGAGCAGGACAGTCTTGGTGATCACTGCTGGATCACACATCAAATAAACCATTCTGAAGGCAGACAAGCAGAAGAAACAATTAAAATGTGCTGAGGGACCTCAAATTTATTTTTTCCCTGACCTACGTTTTACCACCTGACAATGGCGCAAGGGCTTCGAAGCAGTTACGCACATTAGGAGTAGCCCACATATTACAGTTTTCTACCAGGTCAAGAATAAATTACTCTGGTAAAACATTTCTTTATTTGGACCCTGTAAAAGCAGGGAAAAAACTGCAATGGAAAAAGAAAGATTTTTTACAGAGGAAGTGGGAGGTAGTATCTGATGGGAAAAATGAATGAAAAGTTTTTTTATATGGTAATAGGTAGAACGGATGAGTTCTGATTTAGTTTGCAAATTAGAAAATTGTTTTATTGCTGGTAGTTCAAGCTGCAAGCAAGTGCTGGCATATGCGTAACAAGTCACAGTGTCAAGTTTAGTTGCTGGATCCCTTCTTGATGACAAATGGATGTAATTTGACTTGTACTCCATGAGGGCCATTTCTGGAACAGGCAGTATGCTGGGGTAATTATATAGATGACATTTTGGTAAAGTGGCATGGGCTCAGGGAAAAAGCAGCTGAATATATTACTTTTTTAAACCCCCAATGAGATAAACCTTTATTTTATCTTTACTTGTGATTCTCAGTCTATTACCTTTTGGGACCTGCACCTCACAGCCAAATCTGGAGAGTATGCCCAAACTGAGGAATACAGGAAACCATCCTCAGGTAGCACTCTTCTTACGGTGGATTGTACCTACCCAAACCAATTAGAACATGGTATCTCTTATAGTCAATAAGAACACCTATTGTGCAATTGTTGCAGTGTGGAAAACATGATTAGCAAGCATCTGAGCTTACAGACCATTTCTTAAAATGTGGGTACCCTGCTGCTTTCCTTGATCAAGTTAGTCATAAAGCTAGGAAATTGTATAGAAACACTCTCCTTGTTCCAAAAATTCACAAATATGCCTCATTTTTAGGTATAAGCTTTATCACTGGGTTCAATAGGTTATCCCCCAAATGTCAGGCATCATGTCTAAATGGTTTTATGTTCTTAAAAGTGACCAATACTCTTTAACGTACTGGGTCCCTGTCCAAATGTTACATATAACAGGGCCCAAAATGTTGGGGATTTAGAGATGGACAGCATGTTCACTCCTCCTCTGTTCCCCCTTTTCCCTTCTTGGTCACCACCCAAACCAGTAGGAGCTTTTCCCTGTGGCAAATGCAACATCTTCAAGTACTGCAGTCCAGAAAAAGAATTAATCTACCTTGGTCCAGGGAGCGAATTAATCCCCCTTGGCCCAGAGAATGAATCAATCCACCTTGATGGTAATCTGTACTAAGATTAAAGCTAGACAGTTCATTAACTGTAACTCATTATTTGTTGCTTGTTAGTTGGTGTTCATGTCCTTAACTGTATGTAGGCCAAACCATCCATTCCCTGCAGAAGCACATTCAGGAGCATATATGCTCTGTTATCAAAGCTTAGCTGGATACTCTGCTGGGCTGTCATTTGAAAATACATCATCAAAGGGATTTGAGCCATTTTTTGTACTATGTTTTGTTTCTCAAGAGAGGAGGGGACAGCATGAAAATACTACTCCAACGTGAAGTATGCTGGATTATCACTCTATGTGCCCTGGATCGTAACAGACTTAATGAAAGTTTGGATATTGTACCATTTCTAGAATTATAAATAACAAAGAGCCACTATATCGCTTTATCCTGTGTATAGTGTGCTTTCATGCAGGAGTGGTGGGAGGGAGTGCTCCACTTCAGTGCCAGGAAGGAGGATAGTAACATAAAATAAAAAAAAAAGACTCTAAACTTATTGTAGCTAAACGTGAGTGATTTATAATAAGGTAATAGGGCCTCTCAGGGATGTCTCATGAGGTTTTGGCAACTCTGCCATTTTATTATGGTCAGCTATAGATTCATTATTAAGTATTAATGGGCCTACATGCCATTCTTGTTTTTTAATTGAATTGATGTAATTAAACAAAATCTTATTGTTCCCTTTGTTGGCTTGGGTAGCTATGTATGTTTCAGTTTTTAATTTAGCTTTTTTAATCTCTTTTTTGCACAATTTCTGACTGTTCTTAACTACCATCCTATTTCTTTCAGTTTTATTTTTTGAAAATTTTTTTAAATAACTTATTCTTTTTCTTCACCATGCTTTTTAGTTGTTTAGAAAACCACTTTGGATTAAAGTTATTCCTACTTTTTTAATTTTGGGAATATATTTATCAGCTGTATCAATAAGAGTAAGTTTAAAAGTTTGCCACATCGATTCAATGTCGTTAAAGTTCAGAAGGGCAAGCCGATCGATACTGTTTAGGTGTGTTTTGATAGAATCAGTATTGGCTTTGTGGACTGCAAATATCTCAGTGATTGTATTAGATATACAAGAATTAAATTTTAAACTAAATGTAATTGAATTATGATCGCTATTTCCTAATGGTGCAGTGACAGAATAATTTAACATATCCAAATCATTACTAACTAGAACAATATCCAAGATATTGTTACCACATGTAGGGGTGGTTACACATTATGTCAGATTTAATTCTTCACATATGTGAAGAAAAATATTTTGATGTATTTGAAATGGCTGACTTATTTGTCCAGTCAATGTCCCCTAAATTTAGGTCCCCCATGAATACAATATTTCCTAAGCCTGAGGCTGCTGATATCTTGTCACAGATCCTTTTTAGTGTTAATTTATCTGAGTTTGGTGCTCTGTAACATAAAGCTAAGGAAAACTTCTTTCCAAAAGGACTTTTTATATTTACCCATAGGGATTCAATAGAATCATCTAATTTAACTTTATCAGAAATATTCCAAGCATTAATAGTCGATTTAATAAATAATGCAATTCCACCTCCTTTTTTATTTGGTCTGCTTCTGTAAAAAAGATTATAGCTGTGGATTGACTTTTCCCAGGTCATTTCAGTTGGCCACCAAGTTTCGGTAATACTTACAATATCTAGATCTTTATTCTTTATTCTAATTAGTAAATCATCAAACTTGTTGCATAAACTACGTGTGTTAATTAGTTGAAATTTTAATTCTTTATCTGAAATTGACTGAGTGTTCTTTGTTATTGAAGAGCTATCAGAATAGATGGTTTCCCCCATATTTACCAGTTTAACTGAACCAAAGGCAGAGCAGTTTGAAAATGTTTGCAAAGTTCATAAATTCCTAATTTATTTAAATGGAGTCCATATTTTGCATATAATTTAAAGTTTCTGTTGAAACCATCCCAATGATTAATGAATGCAGTTGTTTCGTGTAAGCACCAATTTCCAAGTCTAGCATTAATATGTTCGATTGTACAATTTGTTTCCTTTCTTGCTTTAGGAAATGGAAGAATACTGGAAACATAGACTTTACAGCCATTCTGTTTTAGACGTTTTCCTAACTCTAATATATCACTACAGATGTATTTTTCATGAGAAAAACCTACATTATTTGTTCCTATATGTAGAATAGCATTTGAAGGTTCTGTTATTAATGAGTCAATTCTATCAGAAATATCTTCCACTTTAGCACCAGGAAAACAGTGAATCGTTATTTGATTAGACTCATTACTACTTAAAAGTGAATCAATATATTTTATAATTGAGTCACCTATTACAATAGTTGGCAAATTAGGTTCTAATACTGGAGATTTTTGGCAGGACTCTTGATGAAGTGTTGCTAAGGGCTTGTATCTGTTCCTAGAAGTGAGAGGCCTTTGAGTTATAGAATTATTGTTTGGTTGTTTGTCTAGGTTGAGCTGGATGAATTAATTCTGCTCTTCTACCCTTTTTATATTTCCATTTAGGTACTGACTCCTAACCTACATCTGCATCTGGGTCATCAGTTGTTTCTCTTGCTCTTTTTGGAGTTGAGAGCAAATCTGTTACAACCTTTGAATTAGTTAAAGGTAGACTAGGGGAACGGTGAACTCCTGTTGCCCTAGCATCTAAAATGGAATCTGGACTTTTGTACTTTGTTATTTCCTGATCTGGAAGATTTGCTGCTGACCTAATTAGTTGATTTGTAGTATTATTAATAGGTACTGAAATATTCCTAACCATGTCATCAACAAAGCACTCCAGTTCTCTTATGTCATTTACCACTTTAAGTTTGTTCAGCAGTGTGTCTATTTCAGTTTTTAAGTTTTTAATTTCAACACAGTATGAACACTCTACATTTACAGATACATCATTTATTACAGGTACCTCTTGCAGCACATGATTGCATTTCTTGCAAATTGTAATGTAATGACCAGAGCTGAGTGTGAGGATGAAGGTTTCAGTTTGTGTTGACGTCATCTTTAAAGGGATATACCACTAACTCTTTAATACACACTTTGTAGGCTGTGTAGTATACAGTAGTTGTATCACAGATACCTGCTCTAATCTTGTTTACGATACAGAGCCCTCTGTTGATGGTGGACAATGCTTGACACGTGTCTCCGCGTGCAGAACCGCGCACTTGTCCACACACGCTCGCTCCGCACACTGTGTGAGCATATTTGTAGCTGGGATCCTGAAGTCTCATGACTAATTACAGAAGTCCTAGCTGCAAAGACTATAAGAGCTAGTTAAATTAGTGTAGTAAATAAGGTGCTCTTTCAGAATTATTGGCTATCCCTTATCCAGGCTAAAATGCTTGAAGTCTTTGTTTACTTGAAGCAGTACACAATACGAAATGACTTTTTGTATAATACTGACTTTACATATGTGCTCAGAGCACTGTATTTTTCCACAAAATCTAGCAGTGGAAGGCAACAAAATAAAATGCTGTTAAAAGCTCAGAGCAAAAGCTTGCAGCCTAGATTGGAGCCTGTCTCATGGCTTTTGGCCATCTCACAGATTAATCTCTACTAGCAGCTCTGTCTTTGCAAATACAATGCATGTTGGTGTATTAAGAACAATATTACTATGAATGCCTGGGTGCATTTCATTAAAATACACAGTGAATTTTGAATCAACATGCTTGTGTGTCTGTATCTTTAAGACCTAGCGATTTAAATGCATCACAGAGAACTGGGATCTGCCCCTGATGAAGCATTAGTGAGATAATGAGAAAGACTGTGGTTAGTACAACATTTCTGATCTGGATGCCTGTGTCTTCAATAAAATATTTCTGCATCAAGTTTCACCTTTCACCCCATGAGCACACTGTTCTGCGTGTTTTGTTTGTTGTTTTGTTTTCAGGCAGTATGTATCTGGTTTCAGTGTTCACTAACAACAAATGCTTCACTTCATCAGGGCGCCACGTAATCTCTGCTGTCTTCCCAATTCACTTGCTTATATCAGTGGTATCACTTTAGAGCAAGTAAGTGGTGTCATATTACAGAAAGCTGTAACCATCGTTTTGGTCAACGGTTTTAGCAACTCATATAATTTCTTTGGTAAAACTGCTCATTGGTTCTCAGAACAATACGTGGGCTGACTGCATAAATCATATGAGTTGCTAAAACAGGCAACCAAAAGATGATTACAGAATTCTTTTATATTTTACCACTTACTTGCTCTATACCATTAGTATAAGCAGGTGAATTGGGGAAATACAGATTACTTGGCACTTTATTGAAGTGACCTGTCACGAAACCTTGGCACCATCTATATATTGTCTTAGTCTTCATCTTGTATCACACAAATACAAACAGAACAACTTAAACTTGGTGAATAATTTATTTCTCCAAGTAACTGTAAACAAATCCTCTCCATAGAATATCCACTCACAAGTATCCTGTTATAAATATCTTGATCTGATGCTAGACCAGCAGCTAAACTACTTGTTTCCAAGTGTTGCTACCAACTAGTAGCACATATAGAGTAAAATGCTACCTACCCTTCAACATCAGAAAGTGGTTTATTAAGTGCAATATTAAATAGAGCAGATGATTTTTCCCATTGTGGACTATGTTAATATTATGTTTCCTGTCACCCCCAAATGAACCATAGCCATACTTGTTACCCTCTTTGATGCCCTGTGCAGATCTGCATTGCTTTGTCCTTCCCACACCCACTACTGCACAATGTATAATTAGCTGTGTTGAGTCTCACTTAAGGTGAGGCACACCCTGCATGTCATCCTCCTATGTACCGAACACTGGACTGGCAAACCTTCTGAGACTCCATCTGTTATGTTTACCCCTGCCACTAACCCATCTTATTGACTTAGGCTGAAATGGGTAATAGGTTACCAAGTCCACAGAGCTTGGGAAATGGCTAGTCAAGCATTTATTTGTTACATATTCCCATACTCGTGGAATGACTTAACCAGTACCGTAACTATTTCACCCTATTTTTGGCCTGCAAAGGCAATGCTCAAGCAGTGCTGCTGTGCTCCACAGTCCTACAATAACTGTCCTCCTCTTTCCCCTACTTGAGAGATGCGCCAGAATGTTGATTATTGTATTTATTAACGAGATTCTCACAGCTCTGTGTAATTGTTGCTCGTATGATATTAGATGCCTTTACCAACTAGGAAATGGTATCAGTATTTTGCTGTCTTCACTGTTGATTTGGACTATATTTACTGTTCTTACATTATGTTCCTATATAGTACTGAGTCTGCTAATTACTTGTAACACCCAGCCCAGTGTGCAGCTGAAAAACCAGGCTGCTTTTGGTTTCTGCTTGCTTAATCCAATTACAATATGCTTTAAATAAACAAAATCCACAATAACTATTAGGCTGTGTGACAATGTCCAGGGCTGATCTTGAGGTTAAATGGATCCACCTTCTTATAGATCTCTGATAGAGGAAATGTGATTCTTTACGTATTTAGGAAGACATGGTTTTACAATAATGCATAAATGCTTCTTGATTTCTTGTTTACTCTCAAGTTGAAGGAAGCTGAAATGTGGCATTACTGGTATTTTTTAAAAAGAATATTAAAAAATACATTCAGTTTTTATTCATTACATTATAGCAGTAAGGCACACAGTGGGTAGGCTACCTTTTGGTAAATGATTTGTGCAGCCCATGGTAAAGAGCCCAATGCGTGTGTGCATGTGTGTGTGTGTATGTGTGTCTGTGTGTGCGCATGCCTGTGTGTGTGTGTGTGTGTGTGTGTGTGTGTTATAACCTGACAGTAACTGTCAAGTTATAACCCTGGGAAAATCGTGATCTAAAACTTTTTTTTTTGCTATTAATGTACTGGCTCATCCTCTGTGCATTTTGTACAACCATTCATTAGCTACTGGTGAGTTCTCAAAGCTGTAGAATCAGGCAACTATGGTCCCTCTTTTTAAATCTGGAGATCGCACTATGACCACAAACTACTGACCACGATTCTTACTTGTCTCATTGTCTAAGGTCCTTGAGAGGATTGTTTTTGACCAATTTAAGGAGATCCTGGATACTGGCAATTTACTAACACCTTGTCAGCATGGTTTTTGAGATAATCATAGCTCCTTACAGCTGTGCTTGACGTTACTAATGATCTTCACAGGGCCTTGGACAATGGAGACATGGTCAGTGCACTCTTCTTGGATCTTTCCAAAGCATTTGACCTGGTGCACCACAGTTGCCTTCTGGCCAAACTTAGGGTTGTTGGTCTATCTGTATCTGCCTTTCCTAGTTCTAGAATTACCTGACTGGCAGATCTCAGTCAGTTGCCTTGAATTCAATTTCTTCTCCACTCTGCAAAGTTACAACCCGAGTACTGCAGGGATCCATCCTTTGGCCTGTTTTGTTTAATGCTTTTTTTAACGATCTAGCTGATATATTGCAGAGCTCTGAATTCTGTATTGTCATGTATGGGGATGATATTGCTTTGTAAAGATGGGTTTCTAATGTCAGTGACATAACCAGATATTTGCAGCCTGAGTTTGAATTAGTACAAAAATGGTTATTAAAAAAATGGCCTGTACTGAATGTTGGTTAAACCAGGTGTATGCACATTGGAGCAAAACAAAAATTAAAGGATTTACCCCCCAACTTAATTAAAGATTTAAGAGGCACCTTTGTGGAGAGTGAACAGTTTCATGTAGGTTGATTTTATTATGGACCAGAATCTCTTATTTAAAGGACATATCTTCATGTTGGTTAGGTTAGTGCATATTCATCTCAGTCAGCTTTATAGGCTGAACAATTGTTTGTCCACTCATTTTAAGAAAGTCTTGGCTCAGTCCCTGCTTCTGTCACAAGTGGACTATGGACTTCCAATCTACGCCACTGCCAATGCCATTGACTTGTAAAGAGTTAAAATACTATGTAAGATCACATGCAGATTTGCTGCCTCCAGCACCAGATTTTCTTATCACTGCATTCTTTACAAACACCTTGGCTAGCCTTCTTTTGATTGACATGTTACTTATTTTAGCCGTACCAGTTTTAGACATTTTCTAAAATGTCCTATTTGATTTTTATTCTTTGCTGATGCTACTGTAGCTCCAGTGCTGATACTTGATCTGCTCATACTCATTTCATAAGATCCCCAGTCTTCAATTCTTCCCTGGGCCAGTGTTCTTTTACTTGTAAAGCCATTACATTCTGGAATAATTTAAAGCAGCAGTGCAATGAAAATGGGCTAAAATTTTACCCCACCTTTTTTTCTTCCTAACTGATTTATTTATTTATTTAGATTTTGGTAACCGGGTAAGCCTACTGAGACCAGAGGTCCCTTTTTCAGGGGTGACCCGGAATTAGTTACAGAGAATACATACATAGGTATCAATATACAGTAGTTACCACAGGTACATGTTAGGAATCAAACGATTAGCACAGAGTCACCAGGTATCACACTGTTCACAGGTATTAAGACAGGTACACAGTACATTTAACATTATTCCATAAGAGATTCTTGGGGGGAGTAGACGAGGTTAAGCTGGTGGTAGCAAGGGAGCCAGATATCTTCCAGTTTATTTTGGTGGTAAAATTTCCAGTTTTAATTGTCATTAAAGAATTTTATGAAAGTTTTAATGTAAGTATTTCTCAAGAAAAAAATATGGCTGCCTCATTTTTGCATAGAAATAGTATTGAGGACCCCAGGAGGGTACGAATCCATACAGAAATGCAAATGTGTAGTACACAGCATAGAAAGCATCCAGAAAACCCAAATCAACAGCTCTGCCAATATATTGCATAACCATAGCAGAAAATTAGCTTTTTGGAATAACTTTTTTCATTGCACTGCTGCTTTACCTGCTTTTTTACACTCTACCAATTTGCAGAATACATTAAATTGCTGTTAAAAAATATTGTCTGGATTTGCAAATGTGCAAGTGTAATGTTACCTAATAACTGTGAACTATGATGCACTGCATATTTATTCTGTATTGTTGCTTTTGTTTACATCTCTGGGTTCTCCTTGAAAATGGGCATCTAATGCTCTTGGGTCCTACCCTATTAACACATTTTAAATAAAGAATAAGTGACTTGCTGTCATGCCTTACCACTCAAAAGCACCATATCAACTGCTGGTCCAAGTGACAGCTGCCATCCAGGAGACTAGGATTTGTATATGAGCCCTAGGATCTCACACTAGGTCTGGCTAGGGGCCAGAAAGGAAAGCGTATGTCTCCTGCAGAGGGAGGGAGGCATGGAGTGCCCAGTATTTGTAGCCCCTTCTTGCTGACAAAGGAGAAACATTGATATCGATTAGAGTATGGATGCAGCTGTGATGCCCCTGATCATCAGTGTGGGTGACAGATGCAAAAAGGGGTAAAATGGGGAGTGGGCATTTTATTAAAATTACAATATCAGACAATAAATACATGAGCAAATTAATGGTGTTTGACTTTGTTTGGGTTGCAGTACCTACACAAGCAAACCCAGCATACAGTATCTAATGCAAAATGACATTTTAGCATTTACTAGGGTTCACTAAAAAATTAAGTTTTGATTAAAAGAATCATAATGGAATACTTAACTGGCAGTGCCCTTGCAATACTATTTCCCAGGGTAGCTCAGCAGAAATGCTACATCTCATCACTATGAAGCCCTGGGGATTATAAGATTATCTCATTCAATTATTAATGACAGATAATTTATAAAGCAAGATTCTACTTGAGTAATATCCATGTATGTGAACAAAGCAAACTAGCATTAATATTGTGCCTGTTATACAAAAGATAGGAGGAACACTGCACAGCAGTTATCGCACAGCTGGTGTGGGGCTATATTCAGAAAGCATTCTCTGACTACAGTGAGCAAACTATCTGAATATGGGGCCAGTCAGTACAGTGTATTGTGACAGTGCATTGCACTGACAGCCCAAGGCTGAATATGGCCCACTTGGAAGCCCACCTAAAACAGTGCTGCCCAAACAGGACAGCTCCAGTGCTCCTGTGGACCATATTCATTGCTAGCATTCTAACAGGCCATCAGGCATGTAAGACACTAAGGGGCCATTAGCATACCTATTATGGGCTCATTAGAATGCCGGCACAACTCCCTGGATCACCAATCCTGTATACATACTTGTGAATCTTTGCCATCTAGTGGACCCCCAACCCCCCTCACCCATTACCTCTGTTGTAACATATTACCTGGTGTCTAGTGGATCCACTGTTTGCTTGGATCATGTTATTAGAACCCTCCCATGTAGTCTGGTGATCCTCCCTCCCCAGATCACCAGTTCTAATGTGATTTGACCTGTGCCTGGTAGCCTAGTGGAACTCAACCCCCCTTATGATCACCAGACCCACCTGACCCACCCACTGTGGACCCATCGTCCTCCACTCCCTCACTATGGACACTGTTCAGTACTTACTGGCATTGATGGCAACTAGCATAGCTCTCCACTGACCTCCTTGGTTGGTTGCTGTCTGGCTGTCAGTATGTAATTGTGGGTACAGCCTCCAGTATATTGTTTCATTCTGTCTGGAACTAAATGCCATTCATGTTCAGATCTATGAGATAACCCTTTACTTATGGGTACTATAAATATGAATATAGTAATTGTAAATATTGTTAGTCCTAAATGGATAGTGATTAAAAAGCTAGTGTACTGCCTAAAATTATATTAGATTTTGAAAGCAGCCAACCAATACCTTTTATACCTGAGGTATTTTTTCTTTTCCCTTTGTTTAATTAAAAAATTGTTTACCTGATGTTAGTAGGTGTGATAGGTAGAACAGGTCTAGCCTAGCTGCTGACATTCTTTGTTCAGTATCACATCATCAGCATTGTGACCTCACTGACTGTGACATCACTGCTGCTCAGGAACAGCAAGTGAGTGACTGCCAGGTCATTCACCTGTGATGTCACTGTCAATGAGATCATAATGCTGATGATGTAGTGTAGGGTACTAGAGTTAGACATGTCAGCAGCCAGGCTAAGATCTGTTCCACACATCCAGCACAATATTATCACATAGAAGACTTTCTGATGAACTAAAGGGAAAAAGAAAAATACTTCAGAAATAAAAAATTACAACTGACTACTACTTAGAATTTGTATTATTTTCCTGTCTGCCTGTTTTGGCTCCACTAGCTCTTTAAGTAACTGTAATATAGAAACAATCCTAGGCGGATGCCCCAGCTGCAGTGTATCTTTACAGTAAGCCTGGTTTTGACAAGTATACACAATAACCATGAGTGCCAACCCAAATGAAGTTGAGGGGTCAGAGACTGAGCTATAGTGGCCTAAATATGCAGTAGTCCTCCAGGCAACCAGTGTAACTGTAGGGATCACACCGCCTTGGGGTTACATCTTGTCATAACAAAGCATTCTGGGGGTCAGTTTCAATCCCCGTACACCAACTTACTAACTAACTGCTGCACAGTCATTTCTTTAGAGAGGGAGTCAGAATTAGTGCTAGTAATATTGTACATACTGGTGGCAGACCACAGGTAGTTACCCATAAAAACAGTGGGTTCCAGGTGGAGCCTTACTACAGTTTTGTGATGTGGTCACTAGGGGGCACTAACATAACAATTAACTGCAATTTTGTATTTTTGCCACAATGGGGCACTAATCCTAGTGGTGCCTCCAAGATGTAACCCCTGGGCAATGCTATCCCTAGAGTTGCAACTCCTGTCTGTATTTCTAGCCACAGGTTGAGAGGCCTGGATTTGATATTAAGGTGCCTCCACCCAGAGTAACAACAGCGGGGGTATCTACCTAACCTGGTATAGCCCTCTGGGAAGCTTTAACCACCCACAAACCCACCTAGTGACCTTGCACTTCTGACAACAGTTAACACACAGTCAGTAAATTGCATTAATAACATGCACACACCCTTTAAACTTACCATGAGGGTCTGGCCTTTAGCAAATTCCCTGGAACCCCCTGTAAAAGGAAGGTTAGCAAAACAGGTATAGACTTTTAATACAGTAACCCAACTAATAATATGCTCATAAGCCAAGTTAAATGTGAACAGTAAATCAGATTTATTTAGGGGATCGTGAACAAGGAAGGGGCGTGAATCTAGATGAATGACTACTATTCTGATTAAATTCAGATAACTTTGCATGCACTTTTAGTCCCAAATAATCAGTCTTACAACACTGGGTACCCAGGATGTTATACTGGCTAGCCAAAGGTGTTGTCCGGGGATGGCTGGCATTGGGGCCCTTGATGGAAAGAAAAGGCAATTAGCATGCCCAACAGAGCTTTGATTATTTGTAATCCTGGCTGGTTGGCCCAGTCTCTTTATACCCAGAAATTCACTGAAGCAATTAGATGGTATCACAGACAATTAAATGATTTGTTGCAGGGATCTACCCTGGATTTATTCACACTACCAATTGACTGTGATGGATCTGGCAATATGGAGACCTCATGTAGTTAACCGAAGTACATGGGAAACAGGGCTGACACGACACATCTTCACTTCATTGCCTTTCCCTCCAGGTGGCCGCAACCTGTGAGTTGTCTCTGTGCAGAGGCTGGATCCCCAAAGCCAGTCTCTTGTCGAAGAACCTTGCACTTCTTAGCATTGAAATGTATGGCAGCTTAGATTCAATGCTAAGAAGTGCAAGGTAATGCACCTGGGAACCAAAAACCCAGGGGAAGAGTACACAATGGGGGGTGAGATACTAACAACAACAAAAATGGAAAGGGACCTGGGGGTAGTCATATCAGATGACCTAAAGGTGGGCAAGCAATGTGAGAAGGCAGCAAGGAGGGCTGGGGGGATACTGGGATGCATAGGGAGAGGCATCACCAGTAGAAAACAGGAAGTTATTATCCCTCTGTACAGACAGCTGGTGAGACCCCATCTGGAGTACTGTGTGCAGTTCTGGAGACCCAATCTCCGCAAAGACATAGACAGGATGGAAGCTGTCCAGAGGAGGGCAACTAAAATGGTGCAGGCTCTGCACCGGAGGACATATGAAGAGAGACTTAAGGAGCTTAATATGTATAGCCTCGAGGAAAGGAGGGAGAGGGGGACATGATAGAAACTTTCAAGTACCTCAAGGGAATCAACAAAGTCCAAGAGGGTAGCATCTTTCAAAAAAAGAGGTGTGCAAGAACAAGAGGGCACAATTTGAAGATAGAGGCGGCTCAGAGGTAATTTAAGGAAGTATTTTTCACAGAGAGGTTGTGGATGCATGGAATGGCCTTCCGGAGGAGGTTGTGGAGTCAAAATCAGTGGTGGAATTCAAGCATGCATGGGATAGTCATAAAGCAATTCTGGGGGTTGGGGGTAGAAAGAAGTAGGCTGCTGGTTAACTAGGATCTGCAGCTTATCCAGTAGGTAGGGAAATGGGCAGACTGGGTGGGCCAAGCGGTCCTTATCTGCCGTCAAATTCTATGTTCTATGTTTCTATGTAACAGTCTCTGGTGCAGGAATGGTCAGCTTGGGCCAAGACTGGCATAGGCCCAAGGCTGAATAAACAATTCTGGCAAAGTTCAGTTTGTTTGCTGGTGAATGCCTCCAGCTGGCAACATAGTTCAGTCACTGGCAAAACAGGCCACACTCCGCAATAAACATTCAGCACATTTAACAGGAAAAACATTA
This sequence comes from Neoceratodus forsteri, assembly GCA_016271365.2. Lineage (NCBI taxonomy): Eukaryota > Metazoa > Chordata > Ceratodontiformes > Ceratodontidae > Neoceratodus > Neoceratodus forsteri. Next base: position 1,264,239,843 of record CM057456.1, read on the forward strand.
ACTTCTCTAACTCTCAATTTGATATTCAGGCCAGTTGCTATTGCAGTAGATTCACTTGAGCAAACCTCTCAATCATTAAATCAGTCTCGAACAACCTCTGGGCCAAACGCTTCACATGAGCTTCCTCTCAGTCCAAATCTCAGGCTGTACCTTCAAATATCTTGGAGCTTTCTGCCACAAGTAAAGGTTCCTTTTCAGGTTAGTCTGATTACTGCAATCAGGCAGTCCAATGCAGGAGAACAGTAGCAAGGAGGCAAGTCAGGCCTCCCCTGATGATTTCCTTCGGCTCCTTACAGGGAGCAGCTCCTCAAAAACTCAAGCTGCTCATGCTTTGAGCTCTAACTCCAACTGAACCACTGTCTCTAACAGTCCTGGGGATTTCCATCAGTTTCTTCTGTTCTGGTTGACTGGGGGAGCTGTCAGTCGCAGTTTGGATGCCCCCTTCAGTTTAGTTTAGGTGCCAGCCTATAAACTACAAAAACTACAGATTTTTCATCCCACGAAGCACTTAAGCTAAGGACCCTTAAAGACCCCCTGTGTCCCATTGGTCCAAATGCTGGAAGTCCCAGACCTAACATGGTGGCTCCCATTCTGAAAGGCAAAGCTGCAAGAAGGCAGGTTAGAGCAAACACTCTAATCCAAATATAACAGCAAGTTAGCAGTAAATAATTGCAGTACCAGTTCAAGCGCCCTCTGCTCTACTATCGACAGCACGGTGGAGCAAATCAAAGCAGTGTCTGGCTGGTCACAAGCTTTGATGCACTTGGACCCAGTCCAGACTATTTACTAAACACATATAGGCTAGAGTCTTAAAGGGACAGGCGCGGAGGCACAGCACGGCACTCTCACGTAAAACAACAGGACCAAATAAATACCTTCAGATTCACTACCTATAAAGGACTTCTGCCTGGCAGTGGGCATGGATACAGCCCAGGAAGACATTAAGGTAAACCCCAAATTGGTAGAGGGGGTTACATGTTTTCTTATCTGATTTCATAATTCTCCTTAGGAGTTTTAAATTTAATCAACATCAACAGTACACAATGTATACAACACTTAGAAATGTGCAGCACCATGAAATATGCCACATTTTTTGACAGCCTTGTGTCTCCTATCTTGCCATTACAGTCAACATACTTTATTGCTTCTTAAAGTTGTGGTTTCTCTGTATGCACCAACTGTGAGTAAACTGCTAAGTTAAAGCACAATTCTACTGCTATACTTTTTTTATCATACAAGAGGGCGGATGACCATTAACCTGAAGATTATATAACCTTATCCTTTTTTCTACTAAGCAAAGCTAAATCCTCTATCCACCACGGTGCAGTTCCTCCAACTGGTTTCCCTTCCGCTGTGGCCCAACACTCACCCCATCTCCATGACCATCTACATCTGATCACAACTAGCCAACCGGATTTGGATCATGTCTGCTCCTCAGTGATCAATCAAAACAAAGAATCCAACCTACCCTGCACAACCATCCACTGACTCTAGCAGACACAAAAATTGCACTCTTGATTCAAGAGCTTACTAAAAAGCAATACATTTCTTGTTGTTTCATACACCAATAGAAAGTATGTAATAACAGGAGATTAGATTGCCATTGGGGATTCATGGGGAAAACTCACAATGATGTTTCTTTCAGGGAGCTAAAGTTAACTGACCAACCCCTTCATCTATATACATGCTCTGGTCAGACACCTGAGTAGGTAATGGGATAACCAGGCTGAACAATGCCAATCACTTGAAAAGTGCTACCTAAAGTTGTATGTCCCAATCTAGGAATGCATATACCCCATGTTGTACATACTGTAGTACAGCACATTTGGTTTTCATTTGTTGTAGTGCAATGCGGTATAGTTAATACATATGCATAACAGCCATTGCATGCATGTTTTCCTTCATTTAATGAAGAAGTCAGTTGTGCAGTTTTTTAACTATGCATGTCATCGTGTAATGTTTGAGCATTTTACTAGTGTAGTGTGAGTGTGACTTTTTACGACTGTGGGAGGAGCCTACAGGAGTATTGCATGTATAAAAGGAGTGATGTCATGTTTTCTGTCTGTGGAACTGACTGAAGATGTAAATAGTCTCCTCCGCCTTACCCTCCTCCAAGAAATGTTTTCTGCCCTTAAATAAATACGCTTTCATGTTAGTCAATGGTTGTAGGGTACTATTTTTTTCTTAAATGGGTGGTACAAGAACTGGAACCTGAGTAGTGGGAGGCAGCATTGTTTTTTGGGGGAAGTAAGATCCAACCCACCTCCACCAAGAGGCTCCTAAAAATCCAGCCCACCTTTTTTTATTCATGTGGGAGGGGCATGAGGTGGATCCTATCATGCTGAAAGAAGAGTCACTAGTTTGGTATCTGGCCAAGGAATAACAAATCTGTGGAGTCCCTAGGAGAACAGATAATACTTAATGCATTCAAACTGACTTAAAAACCCTTAGAACAAATGATTATCAGAGTCACCCGGTGTCCCAAAAGGAAAGACTCAGCTTTCAGGTATTTCTTAAACATCTATATACTAAAAATAAATTTCAGCTTTTGGGATTAACAATATGTATTTACCATATTCTATCTATACATTTTTTATTGTCTTTACAGATAAATCATGCAGGTTCATGTACTTGGTGTAAACAGTCTGTGATGAAATGTATTTTACTTTTTTCTGGCTCAGTTTCTATCAGTGAAAAGAAAGACTGGAACAATTATCAGAGCTGCCATCCCCCCAACATCCCTGCTGAGTTTATACTCATTGGAACCTGTTATTCCAGTTTCTGTGCCTGTGTGTAGTGTATAGGAAGCTTTAAGGCATTATTTTTCTTCTGGCATGAGGAGTTAATTGAGACCACAGAAAGTTAAAGGAGTAGTCCACCCAGCATGCGCAAAATACATGTGTTATGTAGAGTGTTTTGATATGTATGTTAAATCCTAGTGTGTCCTTCCTTCTGTCTGCTGTTAGGGAGTTTTTCCTAAATTAGCTTGCTAGCTGTATGGTAGTTTTACAACCCCTGAGGATCTCTATAACAAATAGTTTTATTGGCTTTCTTTCTTCTACAATGCCTCCTGTCTCATGTGACAGTGATGTAGCCATGTCCTTAAATTTAGCATGTGTACTGCTTTAAAATTAGTTTAGCAACAGCAGAGCCTTGTAGCTGATCTTATCCAGGGAGCACAAATGTCAACAGTTAGTTGCCTGCTGACCCATTGAAACACTGATGTTATTACACAGTGACATCACCGTAGCTTTGGATTTGGATCATTCCTTGCATTTTCTCTTAAGAAATATTTTTTTCCACACTAACAAAAACATCCTTTAAATTCTGTATATAACAACAAGCCACTGTATAGTTGCAATAAGGCACTCCAGGGTCTGTGTTATCATGTAATAATGTCACTCCTGGGGTGGTGGAAGCACTCGGCTTCACCTCTGCTTAAATATGCCCTTTCTCAATGTACTGTACTTTGATTCAGTTGTATGCAACAGCCTTCATGTGAACACTCTGGGCTTCTCTTTGACTCCTGATGTCTATTTGCTTTAGCTATTGTATACTGTTTGAACTGCTTTGTCTTCTTGATGTGGTGCCTGTGTAAATGAGTATCTGACTCAAAGGTTTGTAAATCTCATATTTTTTAAATAAATAAATAAATAAATGTTTATGTTCAAGCCCATGAAACACCCTTATCTAGTTAATGCATTCAGAATCGTAGTGGCTCTGCCAGAGCTTGTTTTGTTGTAGCTGGTGGTGTTGAGCTGCTGTCACTTCTTTGGAGCCAGACGTAAGACACCCAATATGCTGGCTATAATGGCAGTCCTCCTGTGCAGATGTGACCCCAACAGATGAGCACCATTTGCTGATCTTCAAGTCTACTCAGCAAATGACTGTTGTATTTGTGTGGCCATCTGATTCCTGTCATGTGTCTGCATTGTCTTGTCTTCATCCCTCATGTCAAGTCTGGTAGCCAGTTATTATCAGATCAAATTCTGACATGCAACAGTATTCTTTATCTTTTCCACTGGGTATGTGCAAATAATGACTATTATTTCCCGAATATCACAAATAATGCACTATTCATTATTCGGATCCCGAATAATGAATAGTGCACTATTCATTCCCTATTCGGGAAACACCTTTCTGCATACCTAAAACATAAAGAAAAAGCCAAAAGCCTACACATTTTCCTCCCTTGAACAGATCCGATGTGATTTAGAGAAGCCCCTTTCCCCCACCTTCAGATAGCACCCAAATCCTCCCTCCTCCCCCCTCACCACATTTTGACATGCCATTAATTTCTTTTGTTTAAAAAACTGCAGTGATGGTGAAGCAGCACAACCCACCTCCTCACACCAGCCAGCCAGGTTTCAAGGCTGTCACCCCCCACACACACCGGGTGTCTGGCAGCAGTCCCTCACCCTGCACCCCACTCCTGCACCTAATTGTAAATTATGGCAGAGAGGCACCTGCCCACCTTCCTCCATGGCAGGCTGCTGCCTTCTGAATGAAACCACTTGCACACTTGCCTGCATAGAACCAGCTGATCACGTGATCAGCTAGTTTTACTATGTGAGTGCTTAATGTGCGAGTGACTTCATTCAGAAGAAGGCAGTTGGCTGTGGAGAAGGGTGGGCTGTGCCAGTTGCCTTCATGCACTTACAATTAGGTGGGCAGGGTGGGGAGGGACTTCTGCCAGATACCGTGTGCATGCGCTTGGGGGGGATGACAGCCTTGAAAGCTGGTGGCCAGCCATGGAGGCGGGCTGGTTGTGCCGGTCACCCACTGTTGCAGTTTTTTTTTATAAAAGAAATTAATGGCATGTCAAAATGTGGTTGGGGGGAGGAGGGGGGATTCGGGTGCTAACTGAGGGTGGGAGAAAGGGGCGTCTCTATATAACATTGGATCTGCTCTAGGGAGGAAATTGTGGGGGCTTTGGGCTTTTTTTTGTTTGTCCTTTCATAACAGAACACGAATAAGAATATTCGGCTGAATAGTTGGCCACATGGGCACCGAATACTGAATATTCATCCGAATATTGAGAAAAGGTATTCGCGCAGCCCTACTATCCACCAGATCAGTAGTTGTGCCAGTATGCTTGTTATGGTACTACTGTATCAGCTTGTTATTGTTTTTACAATGTAGTAGGTTAGACATGAGAAGAACCACAGCTATAATATAATATAACCAGTAACTGCAATATTCATCAGGGTGTGTGGTCTGCAGTGATTTTATTATTTGTATAGGTGAACACAAGGCTTCTGCAAGGGTGGTAATGGTACGGTATTTGCTTTTATTATGGGGAGCTGTCTTTAGCTCTGTCAGTAGCAGATATGTTACTGTTTCATGGGTACCACTGGAAGGTTTGATGTGTTTGTATTATCTCTGATGTCATACCATTTACTATTGATATTTTTATAGCACTCTTATACTGATTTTTCCTCAACATACAGTAAGGAAATGAACTGTGTTAAAAAAAAAGAGTGTGCAAAGAATTCTGATCACTGTTGTAGCTGTGTTGCACATCATTTCGTGAAGTGTAAAATAACTGTCCATAAACAAATTTATGCTGGCTATGGGTACAGTCATCCATGTGCATTTCACAATATGAGAAACATTGTCATGTGATATATAATGCATTAAAGTCTGGTGTTTCTAAGTTTGGTGTTTATAATGTAATCATACAAACTTCAGAACGGGTCATTCACAGATCACTGTCATATTCAATTCATTCTGCAAGTGTACACTCTAGGTGCAGAATTGAACATAATGTGTAATACTGTAATCAGCCATCTTTATATGGAAACAACTGGCCAGCAAACCAGCCAGCCCAAACCTCCTCCACCAGAAACCCAGGCTCTGGAAGTAGGGCTAACAACCCAAGGGGCACGACTTCACCAGGTGTGTTGGTGAGTGCCTATGTATGTGTACTGTGTGGTGCCATGTACATTGCTGGTTAACATTTTTTACCTCCACAGAACCGTTCAGGAACTACGCAGACAAAGGTGCCATAGACAGGTTCTGGGTATTCCGCTGGATGCTACACCTCACTAAAACCACCCTTTTGTCTCTGTTTGTTTCTCCCTTTCATGCAGACATAACTGCTGACAGCAACAACCAAAGAAAAAATTCCTCATCTGCCAACCAGCCAACCAAAACCTCCTCCACCAGAAAACTGGTCTCTGCAAGTTGGACCACTAACCTGAGGGGCATGACTTCACCAGCTGTGTTGGTGAGTGCCTGTGTATGAGTACTGTGTGGCGCAATGTGCACTGCTGGTTCACAGTTTTTTTCACACTACAGTACTGTGCAGGACCTCTGTAGACAAAGGTGCCTCAGACTGGTTCCTGGCATCCCGCTGTGCGTCACATCTCAGCAAAACCACCTTTTTGTTTCTAAGTGCGACTGAAAAACATGTTTCAGAAGGAATTTGAACAATGACAGCTGTGATGTTCATGAGATGGGGTAACACAAGGGACATGTGGAACATTAGGGGCCAAAATCTGCAAAATAAAGTTATGTGTAAATGGAACAATTCAATGCTTCTTCATAACTTAGTTTTTTTTTTTTTCATATTTTCTCCACAAATTTTCAACAGTATTTTTATGACCTCATTTTATGATCAAGACAGGTGGATTTTTTCAATCCTGTCCAAAAGGTGGTTTCACAGAAGGACTTCAAAAACATGTTTCAAGGGGGATTTGAAAAATGACTCCTGTCATGTTCATTAGGTGGCATAACAAAAGGGCTATGTGCACATCTGGGGCCCAAATTTGCAAAAATCACAAAGTTATGCATATACATTGAAAAAGTTCAATGTTTCCCCATAACTTTGATGTTGTTTCACATTTTAACCCCAAATTCTCAACATTGTCTTTTTATAACCCCCCCCCCACCTCCGATCATGGCAACTTGAATTTTGAAAATCCAGTTTGAAGGGTGACTTATTGGAACAAAAGTGCAAACATTTTCCATTTATTGGATTTTGTTGACTGGTTGGCTCACTGAGACTTATGTCCCTTTTCCAGGAGCGACCCAGAATAAGTTACAAACAGAATATGTCCCAAAACTCACATGGTATGATGTTTCAGATGAGATCTGAAAATGACACCTATCATGTTTGTGAGGTGGGGGTAACAAGAAGGTTATGTTAAAAACTGGGGGCCAATAGGCAAGGCAAGGCAAATGTTATTTATATAGCATCCTATCCAGGGGCTCAGAGCGCTTAACAAACATAATGATAAAAACAATAAAACATCCCAGCAAATACATATAATCATAACAAATTAAAAACTTTTTCAAAAAAATGTGTTTCAAAAGAGGCTTTAAAGGCACACATCACAATGTTATGATTAAACATTGAAAAAATTCAATGTTTTTTCATAACTTTGTTTTTTTGTGACATTTTGAACCCAAATTTTCAGCATAGTCTTTTTATGACCTCTCCTTCAGAACATGACAGGTGTCATTTATTAACAAAACATAATTTCATGCCACAAGTATGAAAACACATTTTGGCCAGGATTTGAAAATGACACCTGTCGCATTCATGAGGTGATGTGAAAAAATGGTTATGTTGAAAATTTGCTGTCACAATATTGAACATTGCCTAAGTTATGAGCAAGCATTGAAAAACTTCAATGTACCGTCATAACTTTGTTGTTTATTTTCACCTGCACATTTTAACAAAATCTTCTTATGATCCCACCTCATGAACCCAGTAGGTGAAAATGTTTGAATCTCACCCAATGGGTGATTCCATGGAGTGACTGTGAAATCACATTTCTGGTTCATTTGAAAAATGAATCCTACCTTGTTCATGAGGTGGGGTCCCAAAAACTTTGGGGATGAGTACAAGTTCAAAACTCATTGAAATACATTGACTGTGCTTACTTGACTTCCTCAGTTCCTTGTCTGGTATTGAAGAGGAGAGACATGTCTTCAGTTTAAATAAGGTTACGGCACTAGACTCCTTCTAGGTAAGTAAGGGGTGGGGGTATGTAGGGTGGTGAGTGCTGAGTGTGACGGAGCGTGGGGGAGAGTAACAGAGAAACAGTGGTGGAGGCAGTGGCAACAGACATCAATGTACCGTTTTCTTTTTTACAGGATGTAAAATAAAATGAAAAAGACATTGAGGGACGGTTTTCTTTATTTAAGGCACAGCCCTGACCTGCTTCTAATTGACCATAAAAGACTCCTGGCTCAGGATGCTGCTTCATGAGTTGAGGACAGGATACAAAAGGGGTGTAGAAAATTGGCAGAACACATTGGTGGGGTTCAGATGGATAATGTCACCATCCTCTCCTGGAACAGTTATGGTGCCCTGCCACTGGGCTCCTGTCTCTTTCCCTTTGCTTGTATAAGGGACCCTCCCCTAACTAGGGATTTACTCGACTGGATTTTAGGGGGAGGGCTAAATGACCATTTCTATTTACACCTGGAAGTGGGAGTGATCAAGCCATGGGGGGACTGAACACTAAGACAGCGGCACCCCAAACACACAGCATTCAAATGGCATTGTTCTCTCCTTGAAAATAGTGTCATGTAATAGGTTTTATTTTTGTTACAGCTGGTATTAACAGACAAATTGTTCCAAGGGGGTCTGTAGATGCAGAAGGTGTGAATGTCACATTTTGGCGGTACTGTACAACAAGTCTATTGGGTCCCTGATCTCGGGATCAGAGAAGATTCTTTTTGTCTATCCCTTTTCTGGGACTGGAGCCAGGATGGTGAATGTCCTTACAGATTTGTGACAACTTGGAGTTTACCAAAAGTCTGTTTCTCCATGGGATTGAAAAGATTTAGGACATAGCATGTCCTTACTTCTACACACATTCCTGTGACATGTACATTTTAGTAATCAGGAGCCCTTCCCCATCTTCTAAATTGAAGCATTTGTGCTATCTAGTAGCACACATCGTCTACCAGATAAGTACTGTGGAGGCATCATTTGGTCTGTTTCTGTAGACGGTCCTCCATAAAACCAGAGGTCTACACCTCTTAGCCACACATGCATTCTTACTGGGAGCAATAATGGTTAATCCAGATACTGGACAACATCCCACAAGATGCTCTCTGACAGTTTGTGATTGGCACCCACAAGTTGCTCACAGTTCCTTGAACAGATGCCTTTCAGGACTTCCACCCTGTGGAGGGGCACCACAGGAGATGGCCCCCACCACTAGGAGCATGAAATACTTTATTTGTAATATTGGGGCTGAATATTATATTCAGGTTCCGAAATATTTGGGTATTCATTATTCATATTTGTTATGCAGCTATTTGTGTTGGAAGAGAAAAAAAAATAACAAAAATTACCCAGTCTCCTCACTTGATGGCCAGGGTTAATCTCCTGGCCACCATCTCAACCTTTTCCAATCATTTCCCACCCATCTCTCTCTTTTCTTTTTCCCCAGAGAAGGTGCCAGAATTAAATAATTAATTTGTTGGCTTTTGGGAGCTGACAGCATCATTTCAAACTGACTCACACCATAGCCTGACTCCCCATTCTTTCAATTATGTTTTTTTTTATTTGAGCCCCCCCCCCGACCTATTACCTAATTCATGGAGCTATTGGCACAAGCACCTATCCAGGCTAGTCATTCAGCCTCCTTCTGCTGTGTCCCTCTCAGTCCGCTAGCACTGCAATGTTGCTTGTAGTAGTAGTGTTCCTCCCAGCTGTAAGAGTTCCACATGCTGGTCACCATTAGTAACATAAACAGTACCATGTGCTTTTCAAGGATAAACAGAAGAACCTGATCTGGTTAGAGGAGTGAGGGTCACCATCAATGAGGGGGTCAAGGATCACGAGACAGGGGTAGGGTAGTTGTCATAGTGATGCTATTCTGTAACCAATCCTGCATAGCTTCAGTGTGGTAACTGTGCCACACCTCCCTCATGATCGCACGCCACCATGTCGACCCTCTATCAAAATGGGGTTCTTCTGTTTATCCTTAAAAAGCATGTGCAGTGCTTTGTTTCTAGTACTAATGGTGGCCAACATGTAGAACTTGTACTGCTGGGAGGACACACTACTACTATAAGCAACACTGCAGCTCTGGCAGACTGGGTGAGATAGACACAGCAGGAGGTGGACCAACTGACTAGTTTGGATACTGGTGCCACAAGCCCTTCACAGTCAAGGTAAGCAGTCAATGGGGGGGGGTTGAAATAAAAAAAAATAACATTGTCAGAGTGGGGAATCAAGCTAAGTGGTAGGTTAGTTTTAAAAGATGCTGTTGCCTCTTGGCAGGGGACCAGGAAATGACAATTTAATACATTATCTGTGTCACTCTCTTGGGTTCATTGGAAAAGGGGAGATGAATGGAGGAAAACAATTTTTTTTAAGTAACTCTCCTGAAGCTGAACAACATGAATAGTGCCCATTATTCATTTTTCTTTCTACATTATGAATAGGCTATTATGTATAGAATTCAGGAAATACTTTATTCTTTACTCACACACCCCTACCCACCAAAACTCAATGCACGGACTTGCTCTATGAATGAACTAGGGACTGAAACAGGACAATAGAGATTGTGACACTTGGCCATCTGGTTATGATTATAGTATGATATTGGTATTATAAATACATGGTCTCTGTATGACCTTTCAGTGTGTGAGGAATTTGATGTGTAACTACAAGGTGTCAGTGGCTGAAAACCACAGGATATTGTAAAGTTTATGACCTGCCCAGGCTTTTTGAAGTTGAAACCAAATGTGACTTTATGACATCAGAAACAGGACTTCATTAGGCTGACTCCTGTTGGCTTTTTAACACCTTGGTGCCAGTGTGGGAATGTTAAGATCAAAGAGAAATATTTAATTAAAAGAGGTCATATTTAGGAAATGTCTTTTTTCTTCTGATGTTCCATTAACTAAAGATACCTCCTGGTAGAAAATATATAAGAATGAATTCTGAGGGAGGGTCTAGCTGACCTCATCCAAAAGGGAATGGGGGAAGACAGAGAAAAGACATGTAACATTGTACATGAAGTGGCATATCATCTTGGGCTCTAAAGAAACAAAGTTCTCTCTCTAACTAAAAGAGCACTTAGAAAGGTAACAGTTAGAAAGCAATTATGTCTTTTGTGGTAGGAGTGTTGTTCTGAAACTTCATTTTCATTTTATAAGATTGTAAGCTGTATGATATGTTGTTCTGTATTTTATCTTACTTGTTTTAAATTTTTTTTAGTAAAGAACATTTTCTTTGAAAGACTGCCTGGGTGTCTGTCAGTTCTTTTTGCATGTGACGTATAGGCGGTTAAGTCCGACAACTGTTCAACAGCTTGATGGTGTTACTGAGCTTAGGAAAGAAGGTAAGAATATATCTAAGATCTCTTATAGAGTTTTAGGGGTTCATTTTGGAAAATCTGGCTGGGTGCCCTTAGGTGAAAGATTATATTGCATCCCCAAAGAGAGTATTATCTGAGCCTGTTAATTGGGTATGCAGCATAAGGTTCTACAGTTTGAATCCCCCAGAACTTGAGGCTAAAAGGTGATTCGACCTCAATGCAGACAGGAGAGTTACCCTGTCTGTTACCTGTTCACACTATTGTGCTCTGAGGTTGGCACTGTGGGAGCAGAGGGCCTGACATGTGACAGATTTGGTTGGCAGCGGTGTGATAAAGTATTGGTAACACAAGCTTTAACAGTTCAGTGTGCAAGCTTAATACTGTACAGCTCACTTGCAAAATAAGGTAGTGATTTATTTTTAAAATAAAAAAAACAGAACAATATAATTCTGCTTACAGTCAAAGTTCCTACCTGTTTTATTTATTTTTCTAAAGTGAGATTAAAGTAGCTGTAGTTAGGGAAGAAGATGGCTTCCAACTACAGCGGGTACCTACAGGCTACTTGAGGCAGTTGTGCCAGAACAGGAGTCCGATATGAGGGGAAAGCCAACTAGCAGAACCTCATAGATGCCCTGATGGCAGCAGATGCCAGAGCATTGAGTCACAGACTGTGACTGTAAAGGACCAACCCTGGGCATGGAGGGCCAGCGGCAGTGCAGTGTCCAGATCCAGTGAGGAGGACAGCAGGGCCAGTGCAAGCCAAGGCCACAGCAGCAGGGGAATGTCATCAGCATTCTGGAGCCAGAAGCCATCAGGCTGCAGATGGAGTTGTGGAGGATGGAGCTGGAGTTCCAGAGAGAAGAGAGGTAAGAGCAGGAGCCGCAGAGGTGAAGAGGGAATGAGAACAGCAAGAAGCTGAGCGGAACATCGAGAAGCAGAACGTGAAAGCAGAGGCTGACTGTGAAGAGCATGAGTGCCAGAGGCAACATGAACTGGAGAAGCTGGACTCAACCACCAGCACCAGAGCAGGTAAGTGGCATGGGTTTAACTGGAACTACAGGACTGGGTTACAAATGAAATTCCAAATTAATAGCTGAATTTAAAGAGGAGGAGGATATGGATGCCTTTTTAATTCCTTTGAAGAAGTTTGTATTCAGGCAAATATTCCTAGAGGATCCTGAGTTTCCAGCTCTCCCCTGCCACTTACCGGAAAGCTCGGGATGCATTGGGTCAAATGGACAATGAGGACAGTAATGATTACGCAAACTTAAAGCTGCACTTTAAAAAAGTTTGATTTAACTGCAGAAGCATACAGAGCTAAATTCCATAAGCTCAGGAGAAGCCCTGACATGAGCTATGAGAAACTAGCCATGAAACAATGTCAGTGTTTAAAACATTGATGGGAGGGAATTGAAGCAAACTCTGTAGATAAAATTGAAAATGCTATATTGTTAGAGTATTTTTTTTTGGGCATGCCTAGCAGAGCTGAAAACCTGGCTGGAGGACCAAGATCCCAAAACAGTGCAAGAGGCTGCTGAACTCTCAGACCGCTATACCAAGAGCAGATCTGCTCTGAGAGCAAATGGGTGGACATGGCAGCACAGAGAGGAGAAGTGCACTTTCAGGGCAGTTAAAACCCTCAGTGCCTCCACCGAATCCAGTTAGCCCAGGTTTCAAAGAAAAGATTTTTCTGAGAAAAGAAACAAATGTTGGGTTAGCAAAGAAACTGGGCATATTGCCAGACAGTGTCCCAAAAGGATGAGCAATATACAAGGTGGTGCTAGGAAAAAGTGGGTTGTTTGTGTGCCCCTGAAACATGCCTGTGAACATGAGGGAACACATGCACCCAGTTACTATGAATGGTGTACAGACATAAGGGTTAAGAGAGACACAGGGCATCCCTGCCGTTGGTAAAGGGGATGTGGTAGAGCCTCATCAGCTTATACCCAATAAATCTGTAACTGTACAAGGGTTCACTGGGGAGGAGAAAACATTGCCACTCACTAGTGTTCTCCTAGATTGGGGTGAAACAGGGGAATTGTGCAACAGGTGGCTGTAGCCAAAACTTTAGCAGTTGACGTCATCCTCGGCAACAATCTCAAACAGGGGATGGTGTATGCAGTTACCCATAGCCAAGCGGCAAGGGAAAATTGTAGTTACCTGGACCCCATAGAAACCACTGTGGAAACCACTGGGTGCTGGTTCCCCAGCCTGTGTCTTCTGATATGGAGACTAATGAAAGGGAGGTAGAATATTCCCTGGAGCATTTAACCAAACAGCTATGGAGGGTTACTCCAAAGAAGGAGGGGTGACCCATTGTCAGAGGGTTAGAGATGGCAGTGATCCTGAGTGCCCTGATGCTAGTGCTAGGGATCCTAGTTTAGATACTAAAGGGGACTTGTCCCATGCCTTGGAAATGTGTAAGGAGTTTGCAGTTGCTCAGAAAAGTGACCCTAGTCTAGAGAAGCTGAGGGCTTGGGCAGACTCTGATGGAGCACAGGGAGGTGACGGGAAACATAAAGTTTATTGGGACAATGGACTGCTGTACATGCAGGATGCAAATACAGAGGGAGGGGTGATAGGCAGGCAGCTTGTCATTCCCCAGGGGTACCGTGAGTAGTTGCTCAAGATTGCACATGATATTCCCATGTCTGGCCACCTGGGAACTGCGCACATTATGCAGTGATTGGCCCAACTTCACCCAGCAGGTGAAGGAGTATTGCAGATCTTGTCACCGGTTCCAAGAAATAGGGAAGGAGGATAAGAAAACCCAAGCCGTAATTCCATTGCCCATAGCGGAGGAGCCATTTCAGAGGGTGGGAAAGGATATTGTGGGGACTTTAAATACCCTCAGCTCCTCCAGGAAGAGATTCATCCTGACTGTGGTGGATTATGCCACCCGGTACCCTAAGGCAGTCACCCTATCCTCTCTGAGGACAGACAAAGTGGCAGATGTCTTACTAGGGATTTTCTTCTGTGTTGGGTTTCCACAGGAGGTTATCACTGATCAAGGGGGTTCTTCATGTCAGACCTGATGAAATGTTTGTGGAGAAGTGTGGGTGGTACAGAGATGCACACATTTATCACCCACAAGCCAACGGACTTGTGGAAAGATTTAACAGTACCTCTGAAGTCAATGCTCCAAGCATTTGCTGAACAGCGTGGAGGGACTGGGAGAAGGAGATACCTTCTGGTAGAAAGTATGTTAGAATTAATTCTGAGGGAGGGTCTAGCTGACCTCATCCAAAAGAGGCTAGGGAAGACAGAGAAAAGACATGTAACATTGTACATGAAGTGGCATATCATCTTGGCTGTGAGAAAACAAAGTTCTCTCTAAATAAAAGAGCACTTAGAAAGGTAATAGTTGGAAAGCAATTGCGTCTTTTGTGGAAGGAGTGTTGTTCTGAAACTTCCTTTTTGTTTTATAAGATTGTAAGCTGTATGATATATTGTTCTGTATTTTATCTTACTTGTTTTACAATATTTTTTAGTAAAGAACATTTTCTTTGAAAGACTGCCTGGGTGTCTGTCAGTTCTTTTTGCATGTGACGTATAGGTGGTTAAGTCTGACAACTGTTCAACAGCTTGATGGTGTTACTGAGCTTAGGAAAGAAGGTAAGAATATACCTAAGGTCTCTTATAGAGTTTTAGGGTTCATTTTGGAAAATCTGGCTGGGTGCCCTTAGGTGAAAGATTATATTGCATCCCCCAAAGAGAGTATTATCTGAGCCTGTTAATTGGGTATGCAGCATAAGGTTCACAGTTTGAATCCCCAGAACTTGAGGCTAAAAGGTGATTCGACCCAATGCAGACAGGAGAGTTACCTGTCTGTTACCTGTTCACACTATTGTGCTCTGAGGTTGGCACTGTGGGAGCAGAGGGCCTGACATGTGACAGATTTGGTTGTACAGCGTGTGATAAAGTATTGGTAACACAAGCTTTAACAGTTCAGTGTGCAAGCTTAATACTGTACAGCTCACTTGCAAATAAGGTAGTGATTTATTTTAAAAGAAAAAAACAGAACAATATAATTCTGCTTACAGTCAAAGTTCCACCTGTTTTATTTATTTTTCTAAAGTGAAGTTAAAGTAGCTGTAAGTTAGGAAGAAGATGGCTTCCAACTACAGCGGGTACACACAGGCTACTTGAGGCAGTTGTGCCAGAACAGGAGTCCGATATGAGGGAAAGCCAACTAGCAGAACCTCATAGATGCCCTGATGGCAGCAGATGCCCAGAGCATTGAGTCACAGACTGTGACTGTAAAGGACCAACCCTTGGCATGGAGGGCCAGGGCCAGTGCAGTGTCCAGATCCAGTGAGGAGGACAGCAGGGCCAGTGTGCCAAGGGCCACAGCAGCAGGGGAATGTCATCAGCATTCTGAGCCAAAGCCATCAGGCTGCAGATGGAGTTGTGGAGGATGGAGCTGAGTTCCAGAGAGAAGAGAGGTAAGAGCAGTGAGCCTAGAGGTGAAGAGGGAATGAGAACAGCAAGAAGCTGAGCGAACATCGAGAAGCAGAATGTGAACAGTGAGAGGCTGACTGTGAAGAGCATGAGTGCCAGAGGCAACATGAACTGGAGAAGCTGACTCCAACCACCAGCACCAGAGCAGGTAAGTGGCATGGGTTTAACTGGAACTACAGGACTGGGTTACAAATGAAATTCCAAATTAATAGCTGAATTTAAAGAGGAGGAGGATATGGATGCCTTTTTAATTCCTTTGAAGAAGTTTGTATTCAGGCAAATATTCCTAGAGGATCCTGGAGCTTCCAGCTCTCCCCGCTACTTACCGGGAAAGCTCGGGATGCATTGGTCAAATGGACAATGAGGACAGTAATGATTACGGCAAACTTAAAGCTGCACTTTAAAAAAGTTTGATTTAACTGCAGAAGCATACAGAGCTAAATTCCATAAGCTCAGGAGAAGCCCTGACATGAGCTATGAGAAACTAGCCATGAAACAATGTCAGTGTTTAAAACATTGAGGAGGGAATTGAAGCAAACTCTGTAGATAAAATTGAAAATGCTATATTGTTAGAGTATTTTTTGGGCATGCCCAGCAGAGCTGAAAACCTGGCTGGAGGACCAAGATCCCAAAACAGTGCAAGAGGCTGCTGAACCTCAGACCGCTATACAAGAGCAGATCTGCTCTGAGAGCAAATGGGTGGACATGGCAGCACAGAGAGGAGAAGTGCACTTTCAGGGCAGTTAAAACCCCTCAGTGCCTCCACCGAATCCAGTTAGCCCCAGGTTTCAAAGAAAAGATTTTTCTGAGAAAAGAAACAAATGTTGGGTTAGCAAAGAAACTGGGCATATTGCCAGACAGTGTCCCAAAAGGATGAGCAATATACAAGGTGGTGCTAGGAAAAAGTGGGTTGTTTGTGTGCCCTGAAACATGCCTGTGAACATGAGGGAACACATGCACCCAGTTACTATGAATGGTGTACAGACATAAGGGTTAAGAGACACAGGGCATCCCTGCCGCTGGTAAAAGGGGAGTGTAGAGCCTCATCAGCTTATACCCATAAATCTGTAACTGTACAAGGGTTCACTGGGGAGGAGAAAACATTGCCACTCACTAGTGTTCTCCAGATTGGGGTGAAACAGGGAATTGTGCAACAGGTGGCTGTAGCCAAACTTTAGCAGTTGACGCATCCTCGCAACAATCTCAAACAGGGATGGTGTATGCAGTTACCCATAGCAAGCTGCAAGGGAAAATTGTAGTTACCTGGACCCCATAGAAACCACTGTGGAAACCACTGGGTGCTGGTTCCCCAGCCTGTGTCTTCTGATATGGAGACTAATGAAAGGGAGGTAGAATATTCCCTGGTAGCATTTAACCAAACAGCTATGGAGGGTTACCCAAAGAAGGAGGGTGACCCATTGTCAGAGGGTTAGAGATGGCAGTGATCCTGAGTGCCCTGATGCTAGTGCTAGGGATCCTAGTTTAGATACTAAAGGGACTTGTCCCATGCCTTGGAAATGTGTAAGGAGTTTGCAGTTGCTCAGAAAAGTGACCCTAGTCTAGAGAAGCTGAGGGCTTGGGCAGACTCTGATGGAGCACAGGAGGTGACGGAAACATAAAGTTTATTGGGATATGGACTGCTGTACATGCAGGATGCAAATACAGAGGGAGGGGTGATAGGCAGGCAGCTTGTCATTCCCCAGGGGTACCGTGAGTAGTTGCTCAAGATTGCACATGATATTCCCATGTCTGGCCACCTGGGAACTGCGCACATTATGCAGTGATTGGCCCAACTTCACCCAGCAGGTGAAGGAGTATTGCAGATCTTGTCACCGGTTCCAAGAAATAGGGAAGGAGGATAAGAAAACCCAAGCCGCCGTAATTCCATTGCCCATAGCGGAGGAGCCATTTCAGAGGGTGGGAAAGGATATTGTGGGGACTTTAAATACCCTCAGCTCCTCCAGGAAGAGATTCATCCTGACTGTGGTGGATTATGCCACCCGGTACCCTAAGGCAGTCACCCTATCCTCTCTGAGGACAGACAAAGTGGCAGATGTCTTACTAGGGATTTTCTTCTGTGTTGGGTTTCCACAGGAGGTTATCACTGATCAAGGGGGTTCCTTCATGTCAGACCTGATGAAATGTTTGTGGGAGAAGTGTGGGGTGGTACAGAGATGCACAATATCTTATCACCCACAAGCCAACGGACTTGTGGAAAGATTTAACAGTACCCTGAAGTCAATGCTCCAAGCATTTGCTGAACAGCGTGGGAGGGACTGGGAGAAGGAGATACCTTCTGGTAGAAAGTATGTTAGAATTAATTCTGAGGGAGGGTCTAGCTGACCTCATCCAAAAGAGGCTAGGGGAAGACAGAGAAAGACATGTAACATTGTACATGAAGAGTGGCATATCATCTTGGGCTGTGAGAAAACAAAGTTCTCTCTCTAAATAAAAGAGCACTTAGAAAGGTAATAGTTGGAAAGCAATTGGGTCTTTTGTGGTAGGAGTGTTGTTCTGAAACTTCCTTTTTGTTTTATAAGATTGTAAGCTGTATGATATATTGTTCTGTATTTTATCTTACTTGTTTTACAATATTTTTTAGTAAAGAACATTTTCTTTGAAAGACTGCCTGGGTGTCTGTCAGTTCTTTTTGCATGTGACGTATAGGTGGTTAAGTCTGACAACTGTTCAACAGCTTGATGGTGTTACTGAGCTTAGGAAAGAAGGTAAGAATATACCTAAGGTCTCTTATAGAGTTTTAGGGGTTCATTTTGGAAAATCTGGCTGGGTGCCCTTAGGTGAAAGATTATATTGCATCCCCCAAAGAGAGTATTATCTGAGCCTGTTAATTGGGTATGCAGCATAAGGTTCAAAGTTTGAATCCCCCCCCAGAACTTGAGGCTAAAAGGTGATTCGGACCCAATGCAGACAGGAGAGTTACCCTGTCTGTTACCTGTTCACACTATTGTGCTCTGAGGTTGGCACTGTGGGAGCAGAGGGCCTGACATGTGACAGATTTGGTTGGCAGCGGTGTGATAAAGTATTGGTAACACAAGCTTTAACAGTTCAGTGTGCAAGCTTAATACTGTACAGCTCACTTGCAAAATAAGGTAGTGATTTATTTTTAAAAGAAAAAAAACAGAACAATATAATTCTGCTTACAGTCAAAGTTCCTACCTGTTTTATTTATTTTTTCTAAAGTGCAAGTTAAAGTAGCTGTAGTTAGGGAAGAAGATGGCTTCCAACTACAGCGGGTACACACAGGCTACTTGAGGCAGTTGTGCCAGAACAGGAGTCCGATATGAGGGGAAAGCCAACTAGCAGAACCTCATAGATGCCCTGATGGCAGCAGATGCCCAGAGCATTGAGTCACAGACTGTGACTGTAAAGGACCAACCCTTGGGCATGGAGGGGCCAGCGGCCAGTGCAGTGTCCAGATCCAGTGAGGAGGACAGCAGGGGCCAGTGCAAGCCAAGGGCCACAGCAGCAGGGGAATGTCATCAGCATTCTGGAGCCAGAAGCCATCAGGCTGCAGATGGAGTTGTGGAGGATGGAGCTGGAGTTCCAGAGAGAAGAGAGGTAAGAGCAGTGAGCCGCAGAGGTGAAGAGGGAATGAGAACAGCAAGAAGCTGAGCGGGAACATCGAGAAGCAGAACGTGAACAGCGAGAGGCTGACTGTGAAGAGCATGAGTGCCAGAGGCAACATGAACTGGAGAAGCTGACTCCAACCACCAGCACCAGAGCAGGTAAGTGGCATGGGTTTAACTGGAACTACAGGACTGGGTTACAAATGAAATTCCAAATTAATAGCTGAATTTAAAGAGGAGGAGGATATGGATGCCTTTTTAATTCCTTTGAAGAAGTTTGTATTCAGGCAAATATTCCTAGAGGATCCTGGAGCTTCCAGCTCTCCCCGCTACTTACCGGGAAAGCTCGGGATGCATTGGGTCAAATGGACAATGAGGACAGTAATGATTACGGCAAACTTAAAGCTGCACTTTAAAAAAGTTTGATTTAACTGCAGAAGCATACAGAGCTAAATTCCATAAGCTCAGGAGAAGCCCTGACATGAGCAATGAGAAACTAGCCATGAAACAATGTCAGTGTTTAAAACATTGATGGAGGAATTGAAGCAAACTCTGTAGATAAAATTGAAAATGCTATATTGTTAGAGTATTTTTTTGGGCATGCCCAGCAGAGCTGAAAACCTGGCTGGAGGACCAAGATCCCAAAACAGTGCAAGAGGCTGCTGAACCTCAGACCGCTATACTAAGAGCAGATCTGCTCTGAGAGCAAATGGGTGGACATGGCAGCACAGAGAGGGAGAAGTGCACTTTCAGGGCAGTTAAAACCCTCAGTGCCTCACCGAATCCAGTTAGCCCCAGGTTTCAAAGAAAAGATTTTCTGAGAAAAGAAACAAATGTTGGGTTAGCAGAAGAAACTGGGCATATTGCCAGACAGTGTCCCAAAAGGATGAGCAATATACAAGGTGGTGCTAGGAAAAAAGTGGGTTGTTTGTATGCCCCTGGAAACATGCCTGTGAACATGAGGGAACACATGCACCCAGTTACTATGAATGGTGTACAGACATAAGGGTTAAGAGACACAGGGGCATCCCTGCCGTTGGTAAAAGGGGATGTGGTAGAGCCTCATCAGCTTATACCCAATAAATCTGTAACTGTACAAGGGTTCACTGGGGAGGAGAAAACATTGCCACTCACTAGTGTTCTCCTAGATTGGGGTGAAACAGGGGAATTGTGCAACAGGTGGCTGTAGCCAAAACTTTAGCAGTTGACGTCATCCTCGGCAACAATCTCAAACAGGGGATGGTGTATGCAGTTACCCATAGCCAAGCGGCAAGGGAAAATTGTAGTTACCTGGACCCCATAGAAACCACTGTGGAAACCACTGGTGCTGGTTCCCCAGCCTGTGTCTTCTGATATGGAGACTAATGAAAGGGAGGTAGAATATTCCCTGGTAGCATTTAACCAAACAGCTATGGAGGGTTACTCCAAAGAAGGAGGGGTGACCCATTGTCAGAGGGTTAGAGATGGCAGTGATCCTGAGTGCCCTGATGCTAGTGCTAGGGATCCTAGTTTAGATACTAAAGGGGACTTGTCCCATGCCTTGGAAATGTGTAAGGAGTTTGCAGTTGCTCAGAAAAGTGACCCTAGTCTAGAGAAGCTGAGGGCTTGGGCAGACTCTGATGGAGCACAGGGAGGTGACGGGAAACATAAAGTTTATTGGGACAATGGACTGCTGTACATGCAGGATGCAAATACAGAGGGAGGGGTGATAGGCAGGCAGCTTGTCATTCCCCAGGGGTACCGTGAGTAGTTGCTCAAGATTGCACATGATATTCCCATGTCTGGCCACCTGGGAACTGCGTCATTATGCAGTGATTGGCCCAACTTCACCCAGCAGGTGAAGGAGATTGCAGATCTTGTCACCGGTTCCAAGAAATAGGGAAGGAGGATAAGAAACCCAAGCCGTCAGAATTCCATTGCCCATAGCGGAGGAGCCATTTCAGAGGGTGGGAAAGGATATTGTGGGGACTTTAAATACCCTCAGCTCCTCCAGGAAGAGATTCATCCTGACTGTGGTGGATTATGCCACCCGGTACCCTAAGGCAGTCACCCTATCCTCTCTGAGGACAGACAAAGTGGCAGATGTCTTACTAGGGATTTTCTTCTGTGTTGGGTTTCCACAGGAGGTTATCACTGATCAAGGGGGTTCCTTCATGTCAGACCTGATGAAATGTTTGTGGGAGAAGTGTGGGGTGGTACAGAGATGCACAATACCTTATCACCCACAAGCCAACGGACTTGTGGAAAGATTTAACAGTACCCTGAAGTCAATGCTCCAAGCATTTGCTGAACAGCTTGGGAGGGACTGGGAGAAGGAGATACCTTCTGGTAGAAAGTATGTTAGAATTAATTCTGAGGGAGGGTCTAGCTGACCTC
The DNA here is from genome assembly GCA_016271365.2 of Neoceratodus forsteri. Taxonomy (NCBI): domain Eukaryota; kingdom Metazoa; phylum Chordata; order Ceratodontiformes; family Ceratodontidae; genus Neoceratodus; species Neoceratodus forsteri. The sequence goes on from CM057456.1 coordinate 1,264,261,558, forward strand.
ATCCAAAAGAGGCTAGGGGAAGACAGAGAAAAGACATGTAACATTGTACATGAAGTGGCATATCATCTTGGGCTGTGAGAAAACAAAGTTCTCTCTCTAAATAAAAGAGCACTTAGAAAGGTAATAGTTGGAAAGCAATTGCGTCTTTTTGTGGTAGGAGTGTTGTTCTGAAACTTCCTTTTTGTTTTATAAGATTGTAAGCTGTATGATATATTGTTCTGTATTTTATCTTACTTGTTTTACAATATTTTTTAGTAAAGAACATTTTCTTTGAAAGACTGCCTGGGTGTCTGTCAGTTCTTTTTGCATGTGACGTATAGGTGGTTAAGTCTGACAACTGTTCAACAGCTTGATGGTGTTACTGAGCTTAGGAAAGAAGGTAAGAATATACCTAAGGTCTCTTATAGAGTTTTAGGGGTTCATTTTGGAAAATCTGGCTGGGTGCCCTTAGGTGAAAGATTATATTGCATCCCCCAAAGAGAGTATTATCTGAGCCTGTTAATTGGGTATGCAGCATAAGGTTCACAGTTTGAATCCCCCCCAGAACTTGAGGCTAAAAGGTGATTCGGACCCAATGCAGACAGGAGAGTTACCCTGTCTGTTACCTGTTCACACTATTGTGCTCTGAGGTTGGCACTGTGGGAGCAGAGGGCCTGACATGTGACAGATTTGGTTGGCAGCGGTGTGATAAAGTATTGGTAACACAAGCTTTAACAGTTCAGTGTGCAAGCTTAATACTGTACAGCTCACTTGCAAAATAAGGTAGTGATTTATTTTTAAAAGAAAAAAAACAGAACAATATAATTCTGCTTACAGTCAAAGTTCCTACCTGTTTTATTTATTTTTTCTAAAGTGCAAGTTAAAGTAGCTGTAGTTAGGGAAGAAGATGGCTTCCAACTACAGCGGGTACACACAGGCTACTTGAGGCAGTTGTGCCAGAACAGGAGTCCGATATGAGGGGAAAGCCAACTAGCAGAACCTCATAGATGCCCTGATGGCAGCAGATGCCCAGAGCATTGAGTCACAGACTGTGACTGTAAAGGACCAACCCTTGGGCATGGAGGGGCCAGCGGCCAGTGCAGTGTCCAGATCCAGTGAGGAGGACAGCAGGGCCAGTGCAAGCCAAGGGCCACAGCAGCAGGGGAATGTCATCAGCATTCTGGAGCCAGAAGCCATCAGGCTGCAGATGGAGTTGTGGAGGATGGAGCTGGAGTTCCAGAGAGAAGAGAGGTAAGAGCAGTGAGCCGCAGAGGTGAAGAGGGAATGAGAACAGCAAGAAGCTGAGCGGGAACATCGAGAAGCAGAACGTGAACAGCGAGAGGCTGACTGTGAAGAGCATGAGTGCCAGAGGCAACATGAACTGGAGAAGCTGACTCCAACCACCAGCACCAGAGCAGGTAAGTGGCATGGGTTTAACTGGAACTACAGGACTGGGTTACAAATGAAATTCCAAATTAATAGCTGAATTTAAAGAGGAGGAGGATATGGATGCCTTTTTAATTCCTTTGAAGAAGTTTGTATTCAGGCAAATATTCCTAGAGGATCCTGGAGCTTCCAGCTCTCCCCGCTACTTACCGGGAAAGCTCGGGATGCATTGGGTCAAATGGACAATGAGGACAGTAATGATTACGGCAAACTTAAAGCTGCACTTTAAAAAAGTTTGATTTAACTGCAGAAGCATACAGAGCTAAATTCCATAAGCTCAGGAGAAGCCCTGACATGAGCAATGAGAAACTAGCCATGAAACAATGTCAGTGTTTAAAACATTGATGGGAGGGAATTGAAGCAAACTCTGTAGATAAAATTGAAAATGCTATATTGTTAGAGTATTTTTTTTTGGGCATGCCCAGCAGAGCTGAAAACCTGGCTGGAGGACCAAGATCCCAAAACAGTGCAAGAGGCTGCTGAACTCTCAGACCGCTATACCAAGAGCAGATCTGCTCTGAGAGCAAATGGGGTGGACATGGCAGCACAGAGAGGGAGAAGTGCACTTTCAGGGCAGTTAAAACCCTCAGTGCCTCCACCGAATCCAGTTAGCCCCAGGTTTCAAAGAAAAGATTTTTCTGAGAAAAGAAACAAATGTTGGGTTAGCAAAGAAACTGGGCATATTGCCAGACAGTGTCCCAAAAGGATGAGCAATATACAAGGTGGTGCTAGGAAAAAAAGTGGGTTGTTTGTGTGCCCCTGGAAACATGCCTGTGAACATGAGGGAACACATGCACCCAGTTACTATGAATGGTGTACAGACATAAGGGTTAAGAGACACAGGGGCATCCCTGCCGTTGGTAAAAGGGGATGTGGTAGAGCCTCATCAGCTTATACCCAATAAATCTGTAACTGTACAAGGGTTCACTGGGGAGGAGAAAACATTGCCACTCACTAGTGTTCTCCTAGATTGGGGTGAAACAGGGGAATTGTGCAACAGGTGGCTGTAGCCAAAACTTTAGCAGTTGACGTCATCCTCGGCAACAATCTCAAACAGGGGATGGTGTATGCAGTTACCCATAGCCAAGCGGCAAGGGAAAATTGTAGTTACCTGGACCCCATAGAAACCACTGTGGAAACCACTGGGGTGCTGGTTCCCCAGCCTGTGTCTTCTGATATGGAGACTAATGAAAGGGAGGTAGAATATTCCCTGGTAGCATTTAACCAAACAGCTATGGAGGGTTACTCCAAAGAAGGAGGGGTGACCCATTGTCAGAGGGTTAGAGATGGCAGTGATCCTGAGTGCCCTGATGCTAGTGCTAGGGATCCTAGTTTAGATACTAAAGGGGACTTGTCCCATGCCTTGGAAATGTGTAAGGAGTTTGCAGTTGCTCAGAAAAGTGACCCTAGTCTAGAGAAGCTGAGGGCTTGGGCAGACTCTGATGGAGCACAGGGAGGTGACGGAAACATAAAGTTTATTGGGACAATGGACTGCTGTACATGCAGGATGCAATACAGAGGGAGGGTGATAGGCAGGCAGCTTGTCATTCCCAAGGGGTACCGTGAGTAGTTGCTCAAGATTGCACATGATATTCCCATGTCTGGCCACCTGGGAACTGCACACATTATGCAGTGATTGGCCCAACTTCACCCAGCAGGTGAAGGAGTATTGCAGATCTTGTCACCGGTTCCAAGAAATAGGGAAGGAGGATAAGAAAACCCAAGCCACCGTAATTCCATTGCCCATAGCGGAGGAGCCATTTCAGAGGGTGGGAAAGGATATTGTGGGGACTTTAAATACCCTCAGCTCCTCCAGGAAGAGATTCATCCTGACTGTGGTGGATTATGCCATCCGCTACCCTAAGGCAGTCACCCTATCCTCTCTGAGGACAGACAAAGTGGCAGATGTCTTACTAGGGATTTTCTTCTGTGTTGGGTTTCCACAGGAGGTTATCACTGATCAAGGGGGTTCCTTCATGTCAGACCTGATGAAATGTTTGTGGGAGAAGTGTGGGTGGTACAGAGATGCACACATTTATCACCCACAAGCCAACGGACTTGTGGAAAGATTTAACAGGTACCCTGAAGTCAATGCTCCAAGCATTTGCTGAACAGCGTGGGAGGGACTGGGAGAAGGAGATACCTTCTGGTAGAAAGTATGTTAGAATTAATTCTGAGGGAGGGTCTAGCTGACCTCATCCAAAAGGGGCTAGGGGAAGACAGAGAAAAGACATGTAACATTGTACATGAAGTGGCATATCATCTTGGGCTGTGAAGAAACAAAGTTCTCTCTCTAAATAAAAGAGCACTTAGAAAGGTAATAGTTGGAAAGCAATTGCGTCTTTTGTGGTAGGAGTGTTGTTCTGAAACTTTCTTTTTGTTTTATAAGATTGTAAGCTGTATGATATATTGTTCTGTATTTTATCTTACTTGTTTTACAATATTTTTTAGTAAAGAACATTTTCTTTGAAAGACTGCCTGGGTATCTGTCAGTTCTTTTTGCATGTGACGTATAGGTGGTTAAGTCTGACAACTGTTCAACAGCTTGATGGTGTTACTGACCTTAGGAAAGAAGGTAAGAATATACCTAAGGTCTCTTATAGAGTTTTAGGGGTTCATTTTGGAAAACCTGGCTGGGTGCCCTTAGGCGAAAGATTATATTGCATCCACCCGAAGAGAGTATTATCTGAGCCTGTTAATTGGGTATGCTAGCATAAGATTACAGTTTGAATCCCCCCAGAACTTGAGGCTAAATGGTGATTCAGACCCAAAGCAGACAGGAGGGTTACCCTGTCTGTTACCTGTTCACACTATTGCACTCTGAGGTTGGCACTGAGGGAGCAGAGGGCCTCACCTGCAGAGAGCATTTGTGACAGAGGGCTCCTACCTCCCCTGAGTCTCTCCTCAGTCAGGCTGACTGAACTCTCTCAATGAATAACTGACAACTACTGCAGCATTTCATTGTGGTTTATGCAGCTGTAATGCCCCTCACACTTGGAACCTCTGTCCAGAAGACTGACAGAGGTTTCAGGGGAGCCCTGGAAGTAAACTGTTTGCTGCCCTAACCGGCTAACTCCAAAATCTCATTATACTATATATGGTTCTAGTAACTCCAAGGGACACAAGAGTAATACTTGGTAGAGTTCTGTCTGGCTCAGCTCCAAGCTGGTAGGCACCACTTTGAGGGGTAAGTACAGGAAAGGCTATGTAACAAGCTCCAGCATTGGTTTACTGGGAGTCAGTGGTGACAGCTTCAACAGGTGAGCAAATCAAGGCTTGTGGAAGGGCTGAAGGAGAGCCTGGCTTAGCAGGTTAAAGAGGAAAATAGATTGTGAAAAATAAATATAGTGGCATGGTGGCATACCTTGACACTGCCATCTGGAGTGTAGGGCTCAAGGGAGGACTTCTCTTTTCTGCCATGATAATGGTTTCATCATGGAAGTTCGATGCTTGGCTCCTGCAGAGAGAGGGCACAGACAGCTTGGCATCTATGCAACCCCTGTTGGCCAACCATAGCGTGACCCTGGCAATGGCTGTGGTTGCAGCTGCTCAGTCTTGTCCTGGATAGAGGACAAGGTGCAGCCAGGGATGAGAAATCCAAAAGAAAAGAAGGTGGTTGGCGCCACAAAAACAAAAGGCAAAAAACAAAACATAACCCTAGAAGAAAGTGACACAATAGTAGTTTTTCCATTCCAGCCATCTACGTTTTATTGCTTCTCAGATGCTATGGTGATTGCCTGATAAGATCTGACGTGATTCATGTGACGATAGTTACCATTATCAGCAAGCGATGACTTGGGTTCGGGAACAGTGCAAACTAGTGATTGCCAGCTGGTAGAGATAACATATTCTCATCACAGTTTCTTTATGGCACATTTTAAAAACTATTAATCTAATCACTATAAAGGGGTTATAATTAAACTTCTGAGTAATATTTCTGTCCTACCTTCTTTGTGTACCAATGCCTCAACTCTGACCCAGCCTGGCCAGCACTTTATATTCTCATAGATTTGCACAGTAACATTGTAGATTAAGCATGAAAAGCTGATTTCTAAAAATACATATTTTTGTTCACTCTTTTTTTGTGATTTGTATGACTGTGGCTGTATTTCCAAATAATGGCCACCCACTGAATGGACAGACAATTCATTTTCAAGTGAAATCATTTTGGCACCTCTTTCTGAGTAATGATCTGCAGCAGTATAAAATATTCTAAAATTGTGTTATTTATTTATTTAAAATGTTTAACCAGGAGAAATTCAATGATATGGCAACATTTTGTTTCTGCAAGCTACCTGGGCAGGATACAGCAGCAGACAACTATTGCACAGAAGACAATACATATGTACATTAAAATGATGCATGGACATATGGACTACTGAATTAACATAATTACAAATAGTAAAATAAAAATACAGCAGCCACAGTTGTGTGTTGCACAACTGTAGCCAAATATACATTTGCCATACGTGTTCCCCCGAGGAAGAGGCAGTGGCCTCGAAGCACTGAGGATTCTGTGCTACCACGGCCAGGGTCTATTTGAGAGACATATGCCTGAATAGATTCAGCCTCAGTACTACTAGTTCAGTGTGGAGTGCTTGGATTTTTCCTCACTATAAGAGGCAGCCTGCCTGCTAATCACCCTTTACACACAGTAACAAGTACAATGAAGCAATTTCTGGTGGCAGATTGAATGTGATACTCATCTACAATTGTGTGGTGAAGACAACTTCCAACCAGAAACTTGAGATGAGATGAGCAAATTCATTGCATGTTATGTCACCCAAAATTGAAACTCATCTATTACCAACAGCAGAAGGTTTTTAAGTAGTAAAGGTGCTGAGAATTCTCCTGTCAGGAACTTGTCCTGATAGGTACATTTCCTATCCCCCCCCCCAAGTTGTTATCCCTGTTTTTTTTATAAAGAATTTACTATTCCAATCCCATGCCATCAAGGATCAAAACTCTAGTGAAATTACAACTAAAAAAAGGTTGAAAAAATCCGTTACAAATTGAACATTGATCTCTTGCTGAGAATTCAAGAATGTTATGCCCCTACCTGGATTTGAACCCTTTGTTTGCAAACCCAAGGCACATCCAGTGCCTCACTGCACTGCAGTAAAGTAAATGGCAACTCATGTGGTGCAGCGGTGATATAGAAACATAGACTTTGACAGCAGATAAGGACCACTTGGCCCACCCAGTCTGCCCATTTCCCTACCTACTGGATAAGCTGCAGATTCTAGTTAACCAACAACCTACTTCTTGCAACCCCCCACTATAATTGCCTTATGTCTGTCCCATGCATGTTTGAATTCCTCCACTGTTTTAGACCCAATGACCTCCTCAGGAAGGCGGTTCCATGTATCCACCACTCTCTCCGTGAAAAAAAATGTCCTCACATTACCCCTGAGCCATCCCCACTCTATCTTTAAATTGTGCCCCCTTGTTCTTACACATCTCTTTTTCTGAAAGATGCTACCCTCCTGGACTTTGTTGATTCCCTTGAGGTACTTGAAAGTTTCTATCATGTCCCTCCTTTCATCAAGGGTATACATATTAAGCTCTCTCAGCCTCTCTTCATATGGTTTCTGCTGCAGACCCTGCACCATTTTAGTTGCCCTCCTCTGGACTGCTTCCATCCTGTCTATGTCCTTGCATAGATGAGGTCTCCAAAACTGCACACAGTACTCCAGATGGGGTCTCACCAACTGTATAGAGGGATAACCACTTCCCTTTTTCTACTTGTGATGCCCCTTCCTATGCATCTCAGTATCCCCCTGGCTCTCCTTACTGACTTTTCACATTGCTTACCCACCTTTAGGTCATCTGATATGACTACCCCCAGGTCCCTTTCCATTTTTGTTGTTGTTAGTACCTCCCCTGCTATTGTGTACTCTTCTCCTGGGTTTTTGTTTCCCAGGTGCATTACTTTGCACTTCTTTGCATTGAATCTAAGTTGCCATATGTCTGACCATTCTTACCAGTCAACCCGAGTTCTATTCCCAGCAGGGGCTTCAGTAGTACAAACTATAGAGAAACTGAATTATCTTTACAGGAAACATTTGTGGTACCTTTAGTACTAGGCTATGCAAGGTAAATGCACTATGGGATTTGGCAAAAAACAGAAGACATCTGAAACCAGAATGGTTATGGAACTGGAATGGAACTGGAATGTGCCCAGATACAGAATCATAAAAACTGGGTTGGCAATTTTGCTCCCCTCTCAAAAACTGTGTCTGAATCACCCCAACTGAAGTCTGCGTCTGTAATCTGGGGTGGATTCCATAAAAGTGTAGACATTGTCAGCAAAAAAAAAAAAAGTGCCCCATCAAGTCTGCTTAGCAGTACCTACCTGATGTTGATTTTTGTGAGCAGCCCTACTGGCCCATCAGTCCCCTCATTCCTCCCTCCCCTTTTGCCACTGTCTTCACTAGCCCCATATGCCTAACCCACCCATATTTGAGTTCCCTACCTACTTCCCTTGGCAACCTTTTTCCATCCCTTCATCATGCTTTCTTTGAAGAAATGTTTTCCGATGTTCCTCTTAAATCTCCTCCCAGCCAGTATGATTGAGTGCTAGCATTCCCACTTAGTGTAAACAGCCCTCAGCTGTCTATTCTGTTAATCCCATAGCAGTATTCATATGTCTTTATCATGTCCTCCCTCCCTCTCTTATTACTTCTTGCACATACATGTTGAGATTCAATAAGCTCACCATGTGGTCCATGTAGGGCTGAACCCACTGGCCCAGGATCATTCTGGTTGCCCTCCTGTGTACTGCTTCCACCCTATTCCAATCTTTCTTCAAGCTCGGGTTCTAGAATTGCACACAGTACTTTGGGCGAGGATGAACTAGTGATCTGGACAGTGGCATAATCACTTTGCTCCTCTGGCTTCTAATTCCCATTCCTATATATCCCAGCATTCAATTCACCCTCCCCCTGGCCTGTTACACTGTGCTGCCAGTACAAGCAGACTCTGACCACGGGGAGCATTTTGTCACATACATGGACTTCAAGAGCCACTCTGGCACAGAACCTAACCTAGGCAGGGGTCATTCTGCCATAGGCCCTGACCTATGGAGGTATTCCAGCACAGACCCAGACCGTAGGCACCATTTCAGCACAGAACCTGATCTGGGGGTCCAATTCTGGTACAGACCCTGACCTTGGGAGAGGGGGTATTTTCTGCAGAGGCATGGATTTTAAGGGACCATTCTGCACAGATCACAATGGGGAAGAATTCCAGCACATTCAAGCAGCTCAGGAGCCATTCTAGCACAGACACAGGCTTTTGTAGTATTCTAGAATGGCTATTTTGTTTTTTTTACTGTTTCATATCATTCTCCAAGTGAACCTTTCTTGTACACAGTATCTCAGTGCCAAAATAGGTGGCTAGGTACTGTAGACATTCACTGGGAACAGCTCAGAAGTCAGCACGGTCATATTTACAAAAAAAAAAATTAGCAAGCATGGGATAATTGATTAGCCATCAGTTCTTAAAGAGAATGATTTGATTAGGGTAATTTATAGCGATTGTATCTTGTGTCATCATTTGTCTTTGAAAACACAGAAGAAAACTGTTTCGAAGCGCAGGCAGCTGCCAACATGAGATATGGCGGGCACTACATCATCAGTTACAGCAGGCTGCTCAGCTCGCTACCTTTCAAGCAAGGCAAACATTCAATAGCAACAAAAAGAGAGAGAGAGAGAGAGAGAAAGAGAGAACATGGGAAAAAAACAGAGCTGGAGCAATTTGCACTGCAGACCTCATCAATACCAACTTATAGAAATATTTGGACTCTTGCAGGCTCTCTTTTACTATGCCACAAACATTTATTTAAATTGCACTGTCTGTTCAGTAATGAAGAATGAAGTCAAAACAAAGGCCTGATTTTGACAAATTAAAGTGTGATTTGGAGAGTCAGTGAAGCAGAGAAGAGACAGTTCTAACTATACTAATTAAATGAGCTAGCAGCATTTATTTCAATGCAGTGGAGCCAGCCATATGAAGATGAACATTTTAATTTATTTTGCAGTGACATTATGAAAAATCTCCCCTGCCGCAGATTACCTACATAAACAAATCTAGTCAGCAGGCCATGTTTGTACATACGGCATGCTTGGAGGCCACGTCCTTTGCCTATTGTATGAACTTCTGGAAAGAAAAGCAGAAAGGTGTTTAAAACACCAACAAATGGTAGTTTGAGTCTTGTATACCTTCACTTTTTCCATTTTAAAACCCAGTTTTGGAGAAGCATGATTTAGAATTGTTCCAAAACACTACTGCTCAAGTGGTAATAGGGATGAAACCTTGCTCAGTAATTTGAAAGCATTATTCAAAATGTGAAATATTATTTATTCATATAAAGTGTTGTTTGTGCCTGTATCTCAAACACTGGACAATGTAATGATCCGTCATTAAGAGAAAGAGTAAGTACAAAGCTTTGTTACTGCTGATTTAAAGAGCAAGTATACATTTCGGTACATCATTTCAGAAACATGCTGTGCTTGGCTGGTGCAATTTATCCATTCACAATCAAGCTTGACAAAGTGCATTTCCACATGCACAAAATGTTGGTGAGTGGTGTAGTGGCTGCTGTTTAGGACAATGTTTTATAAAACATCCTTGTAATCCTATGACCGTATCCTGGGTCCTTTTGTATCTACAAGCTGATATTGCCCGACTTGGTTATTGTGAATTTACTTTTTTTTACATTCTGGCACCAGCCAATGGAACCTGGGACTGCCTTCTGTTGGTCTGCAATTTATCCATGTAACTGGGTTGCTGTGGATGTTGCAGTTACTACTCCTGCCTTCAGGCTCAAACAAGGCCTGGATTGATAAGCTCCTGCTTGGGGGGGGGGGGGGGAGGGGAGAGATTGTATATCCAAGATTTAAATAAATTACCTGGTGCTTCCACCCCAAGAAAGCTTCAAGTGAGCAAGTGCTCAGACCAGGATTTCAAACAAAAGAACAGGGGACTTTATTTTGGGACTGCAAGGGCCTAAATAGGAGTAAAAGGGGTCAGGCAAATAATGCAGTAGTATGTGCAGTCTTAGTGTCTCTTTGGTGTCCTTCTGGGTACAACCTACATGCATGGGACCAGCTTTTTTGTGCCCTTCTAGTTGCAGCCAAATAATATTGGTAAAGTGAATCTGTGCTTTATGTGCCCTTTCAGTCTCAGACCTCTAACAGTTGCTGTCTCAAACTCACACACTGCACAGTACTGTAGTTGCTGTTTCCCACCTGTACAGTGGGCACTACCCACTCCTCAAAGGTACCAGTGTAAAAAACTGCTTGTTGCTACTATGAAGCTCCCAGTGCATCCCTGGAGACCCCGCCGTGGAAGTGGTATAGGCTTGATAATATTGCACATGGTTGACTGGCAGGGATACACTTAAACAAATAAAAGTAATGCTGTAAACTACAAAACCAAATGAATTTAACTTCAAACTCAGATATTTGTAGTGCCTGGCCAGGTGGCCAAGTCCTGTCAATGCTTTTCAACTATTTTATAGGTCGAAGGGCAAACTCTGAGGTTATGAACTGTGATGCACAGGGCTGATGGCACAGTTTGCAGTGAGTCAATCTCCAGCTGGTTTCACTCTCTTCTTCAGTGGTCCTGGCCTCCAGTGTCAGCTGACCAATGGCTTTCATCTCCAGTTCTAGTCAGGCCTCTCCTGACCTCTGCATTAATTGGATGAGCTACCTCACCTCCCCACACAGGACAGCTCAGTATGTGAAGACTGATACCATCCATTCAACCCAGCATGTCCTGGCATCCAGTCCATAGGGGTTGTGATAACCAGTACCAATACCAGGCTGTGGTACTGGCTAGATGATTTCTGTCATGGTCTGTGGCTGCAGCACAGCAAAAGTCTATTTCACAGCTGCCGCCTTTAACTTTCACTTCCGTGCTGAACTATCACATGATTGCATCTCTTTCTGAAGGCAGGGACCCTGCTTCTCTCTTCTCACTCTGTCTGTTGCAGGCAGATACACAGTCTGCCTCTGTAGCAGCTCAAGCAGTCACCAAGCTACTTTTCTCTGCCTCCTAACACTGTCACATGCAGACTCGGCCTGCCTCCTAACACAGTTACACACAGACTGAATGGGCCCTGCCACACCCCCTGCTGTTCACTAAGGAATATCAGCCCACAATTGGTCAACTGGGCTGTCATTCACTCTGGGGCCAGGCTGGATGCCCATCACTCAACAGATGATTGGCTAGCAATTCACACCAGGAATTCTGCAAACCTCCTGTGTCGCAGGAGCTCTTTGTGGCTCCCCTTCCAGGCTATGCATCCTGATTGGCTGAAATGCATGTCCTTCCCCCTATTACAGTGGTACTGGTGGCCAGGGTGCATCAAGATGGTGGCAGCCTGTCTGTCAGTGGGGCACTGGCCCCCAAAGTTACAAGGCTGCTATTGCCAAACAATACTTTTCCCCCTTGTAATGTTTGGGAATTTGTGCTAGTAAGCCAGTTGGAGCATGCAATGGGAGATTCCCTACTCCATCGGGAGCACCAGTCAAGCTCATCTGTTAGCAGCAGGCGGCTGCCTATGATCTTTGTGGCAGTGCCACAATTGTGCTGGTGCAGGAGGCACTGAAGAAATCCACCAGTCTTCCCTCTTATAGCTCTCCTCCAGTCCCACCTACTGAGTCTGGGTCTTTGGGGCTTAAAATAGTTGGCAACCGATGTTAACTGTTGGGACAGGGCTCTGTAGAGCCTTTAAGGGTCCCAGTACTGGTGCTGGTGGTGGTGGTGGTGGTGGTTGGGGGTGTTACACTGCACAACACTCACCTTTTAAATTTCATTTGTCTTTTCCATGTTTTGTGTACATTTTTTCCAGCTTATCTACAAAGGTTTTATATAAATAAAAAACATTAATTGGGATTTTCAGACTACACAGTGCACTTGTTATAATATCAATATTAGTGCCTTCTTTGAGAAAAGACAGTAATGTCAGGAACATAGCATTTGTGAGGTTGATTGCAGACAGGCAGATGTTTTTAAAATAGACAGTGCATTTGTTATACTTTACAGCATAGAGTACCTGTTACTTTCTAGTAGTATTCTGCTGATATATTCTTCTGTATATGACTCCTGACAGCCCAAGTTGAGCTGTTCGCTGTTATACGATTTATATCACATTGCTGTTTAACTCACACCTAAATGAAGTAATTATGTATCTCTACAATATTTAAACATTATTATACCTGATCTCTAATAACTCTGTGCTCAACTTTAAGTTTTTACAATCTCCCTTAAATGCAAAGAACTACAACCTTAATAACTTTCAAAACATGATAACTTTTTGCTGAAGGGGTGGACTGGACTGCTAATCACTTACAGTAAGTGCATATTAATGTGAAATAACAACTGATAAGGGAACAAAGCAAATAAAAATAGAAAACACGCAAGAGTGAGTAGCAATAAAACAAAAAGGCTTAAAGAGCGTCTCAGCACTTCTCTGTGTACTCTCATAAACATGATGTTTCAGCTATAACACTTTACAATAGAAATACCATTTTTTTAATTTTCAGATTTGCTTTCCAAGGTTTATAGCACATGTTGGTACTCTAGCCAATAAGCCCATATAGAAAGCATTGGCCTATACCCTATCAGTCGCATAATGCATTGTTCATGACATCATAATGTTCACCAAGACAACATACTGTGATGCCACAAACTGTGAGGTCAGCTGGAAACAGTCAGATGCTTTTTGAAAGAAGCAGTAAAAAAATACACTGCATTACCTGAAATATGTTGTAGGCCAAGAACAAAAGTAAAAGAAAACTAGAAAACACTTAAGTTGAACATAATTGTTGGAAATCTAATAGGTTCAAACTTGTTATTGTAGCACATAACTGCTCTTTAAGGTTATTACATTTACATGAATTATGCTTTACTTTAGTATTTTGTAATTCTTTTTACTTTTCTGTTATTTATCTACAAAATATTTCAGATAAGGCAGTACTTATTTCATTGCCTTCCAAAAGGTACGTGCCTGTTCCCAACTGACCTTTGCAATTGCGATGTTAATGACATCAGAGTCTGTTGTCACGGTAAGAACTATGACATTATAAACAATGGCACTATGAGGTCAGTAGGGAATATTTACATAGAGAATAATGTATGGACAGTCATACACAACAAGGCTATGTCTGCATCAAGAGATTTTTTATGGCAGCCAGGAACCTTGAGAGCGAAGCTCAAGAGGTTCACTGGATGCCATAGAAAATTTGAGATGAAGACAGAGGTTTGTCCATGCATGGATGCCCATACAATATCTTTTATAGCGTATGGGCATCCATACCCATTTCAGATGCTTCAAAGAGTATTTGTCTAGTGTCTGAGCAGCCATTTGGTTAAGTCTTTCAGAGGCTGTCAAGTAACTCACTGCATTCCTCCAGTCCAAAGCTATGGATATGTCTGGAGATCTCATTCTATGAAGGATGAGAAGTTTGACCTCCATACCCACAGCCACAAGCTAGTTAGTGAGGGCAGAGAGGTGAAGAGTGATACATCCAACTGGGGGCCAGTCCCCCTATCTGCCAGCATATCTTCCTAACCCCCCTGCTGTATCCTGATAGAGGTGAGCAGGACCAAATGATATGTAGAAAGGAACCTCTGCTAGCACTGCATCTCTAGCAAGCATCATTGTACTTCCATCCCAGAGAGTGCAGGACCTTGGGCATTCTGTACCATTTTTAAAGAACTTTGATTTGAATAAGCTTGCTGCAGTTATCCCTGCAGGCCATGTGTGTCCTGTACCAACAAACATCCCACTCCTGTTCTGTCAGAATTTATTTATTTATTATTTATTTAAGTGTTTTACCAGGAAAGGCATACTGAGCAGTTTACTGCTCGATTTCAGATGCGTCCTGGGGAAGGGGGGAACATAGGTAGACAGTTGAAGACAGTATAAACAAGTGAATACATGGTGGGAGAACACTAACATTTGGTTCTGATTACTAGACAGTAGTAGGTTGAGAGAATCAGTTGGTAACCACAGTTTTTACCCCTATTGCAGCTTTTCATGTTGTTAGCATTTTACCTGTCTGATTAGGAAGCACATCGTAACTAACTGAATATTTATTTATTTATTGAATTCTCGGAATTGCAACCTTTGAGCCAGAGGCTCATTTACAAAGGCTCCATGCACCAATATATGTACCCTGTCTTGCCTCTACAAAGTTTGAGCCACTGATCAGTGAGTACCACCCTCTGTTTTATTCATTTATTTGAAAATTAGTGACTGGGAGAGGCATACTGAGCTGAGGCTTGTTTTTAAATGTGATCCTTTGGGTCTGCAAATTGGCACTACCCTCAAGAAAGGGCTTGAACATGATTCACACTTAAAGGTATTTCCAGAAATATTGATGGAGAAGTTGATACCTGTTGTGCAGAGACTCAAAGGAGGGAAATAGGAGTGATAATCTGGTGGCACACAGGGGTAAGAGTAAGAGTAAGAAGAAGGCAGCTAGGAGAGCCTTAGTGGTTGGGGATTCTAGGATCAGGGAAGCAGAGAAGGAGTGGGTGAGGGGGAAGCGGTGCGGGATGGTCAGGCACCTTTCTGGGGCATCAGCCATCTTGGACATAGACAGAATAGGGAGGATAGTGAAGAGGGAGGGGGAGCTGGGGTGCTGGTACACTGAGATACCAATGATCTGGTGAACCAGCCTATGGAGCAAGAGAAGCAGAACTTTCAGAAGCTGGGGGAAAGACCGCAGGGACACCTGACCTCCCTGGCATTTCTGGAGGTCCTCCCTCTGTGGAGCAATGGGGGAGGGAAAGCTAGAGCAAGTAGGAAAGAGACAGAGGAATTAAAGGGGCAGTGTCATGAAAAAAGGTACTACTTTGTGGGGTACTGGGGGGACTTCTGAGAGAGGATGCTCTTCAAAGTTGACGGCCTTCACCTGACAGTTGAAGGGGACAGCATGCTGTGGCATAAGTTTGACATCTACATTAGAAGTTAAACTGACTGTGGGGGACACTGGGGTTGGGAACCATAGCAAAGGGAGTGAGGGAGGAGAACTAACTAGTGCTCCCCCTATACTGGAGACCGGTAGCAGTAAGGTGGATAAAAGCAAGGTTGAGGTTTAAAAAGGAGAAGTAGATAGGCAAAGTGGGAAGGCTCTCAGGGTCTGCAAGCAATAGGAAAAATAAGATGGTACTGTACGATGAATGGGAAGGAATGCAGGTGAAGGGTCACAAAACAGCAAAAGAGGATCTGGAGCTAGTTGGAAGGGGTCTGCCTTAATGCCAGGAGTCTGGGTTATAAAATCAGTGAGCCCTAGGCATTGGTGGCAGACACTGAGTTGGACCTCATAGCCCTTACAGAAAGTTTGGTGAAAGAAAATAATGACTAGAACTTGCTTGCCCCAGATTACTTAATGTTAAGACAGGCTAGAGAGAAAGGCAAGTGGGGGTGATGTAGCCCTATATGTCAGGAAAGGCATAGAGGCTGTGGAGAACAGACACATCAGTATAACCAATGGGGAAACAGAGTCGCAGTGGGTTCAACTCATGACACCTTCAGGCAAGATAATATGGGTGGGAGTAATCTATAGACCATCTGGACAAGGGGAAGAGAGAAATAGGAAGCTCAGGGAAGTGCTGGCAAGGGTACTGAAGAAGGGGGACATGATGGTGGTTGGTGATCTGAACCTGACGGATATTAACTGGGACATTGCAGCAATCAGATGCACCAGACATCAGGCCCTGTTAGATACATTTCAGGACTGCCTGCTAGTGCAGCTGGTTAAGGAACCAACCAGACAGGTGGCCATTTATGATTTGGTGCTCACCACCTCGGAGATATTAGGTGGAGTGAGTGTAGGGGAGCCATTGGGATCCAGCGACCATAACTCCATTTGGTTCAGGCTGGCTCTTAGGACCAGAATGCCCTTGTCAAACACTGAAGTCCTAGATTTAAGAAGAGCAGACTTCAACCAGATGAGGGAGCTGGTCCTGGACAAATTGACCAGGGTGGACAGCATTGGCAGTATAGAGGAAAGAGCAACCATTCTTGAGGCATGCACAAGAACTGTTGCAAAACTAAATAGGTACAAGAGACCAGTGTTGTTCTTGGAAAGGGTCAGAGAAACAGTGAAGAACAAGAAAAAGGTTTTCACCAGGTACAAAGTAGGGCTGGGTGGACTGTTCTGTGGGAGATCCGGACCCCCGGATCGAACCTGCAATCCATGGACCCGGATAAATACAGACTTCACCACAGAAGTCCGGTTCCAGTTCCGTGGAAGTGCCATTTTATGTATTGTTGCCATGGAGATGCCATCAGCATGCTCGCTCCACATACAGGCGGCTGGCGGCATCCAATCAGGCAATAGACGGTCACGAGATGCACTTACAGTATATACCTGTGCTCAGTGTGCAACACGGCCCAGACAAGAGAAGGTCAGTTAAAGGAGCACTTTGCTCACTCACTGCAGCAGATAGCCACCAGAAAAAGTTGCCAAAAAGAAAAAAAACACAAATATAAAAAAATATACATTTTTGGAGGGAAGGGGAGGGAAGAGAAACTAGGAGAGAGAAAGGAGACTTACTGAGGCAAAGGGGTGAGAGAGAAACTGATCATTGGGGAGGGTGATGGATCAGGACTTGAGGAAGGAGGAATCTGGAGAGACTGGGGAGATAGTGGTGGCCTGTGTAGCTGCCGAGGGGGGGAAGCAAAAAGCAGGCAGTGTGGCTGTGTGACTGTGTATATTATCAAGGACAAGCTGGCAAAATCTTTGACTTGTGTCATTGCAGAAGATCCAGAGGAGAGGAGGGAGAGACTACTGGGGGCCCAAGAAAAATTTTATAGTTGCAGAAAATCCCAAATGAAAGTTTTTTTCTTTTCTTGGCCTCAGACAGTGTGGCTGTGTACATGAGCAAGGGCAGGCTGGCAAAATCTTTGACTTGTGCCATTCCAGATCCAGAGGAGAGAGGGAGAGAGGGAGAGACTACTGGGGGCCCAAGAGAAATTTTACAGTTACAGAAAATCCCAAATACATTTTTTTTCCTGACTTCAGTGTGGCTGTGTATACAGGGCAAGGGCAGCAGGCTGGCAAAATAAGTATTTGACTTGTACCATTCAGAGGGAAGAGAGTGAGACTGCAGAGGAGCCCACTAGAAATGTCCCAGAAATCCCAAGTAATTTTTTTTCCCTGGCTTTTCAGTGTGGCTGTGTGTACAGGGCAAGGGCAGCAGGCTGGCAAAATAAGTAACTGACTTGTGCCATCCAGAGGGGGGAGAGAGAGAGAGAGAGAGAGAGACTGCAGGGGGGCCCACAAGAAATTTAACAGTCCCAGAAATCCCAAATACATTTTTTTCCTGGCTTCAGTGTGGCTATGTGTACTGGGCAAGAGCAGCAGGCTGGCAAAATAAATCTTTGACTTGTGCAATCCAATAATAAAACATGATCACTTGTTAACATTCATTCATGATTTCACGTTCAAAAAAAAAAATACTGTTCAGACAAACAACATATAAGTTGATGCGCCTGTGCTGCTGGCTGTGGGTGTCCTAGGAGATAATATGACTTTGTGACTTGTAGCAGGCTGTTTACACTACAAAATAAATAAAGTACAACTACTGTACACACAAGTATCATCATCATCACTCATTCCCCAGTATGCCTCCTTATCATCATGAGTTTTATAGTACAGTATATCATGTTACATTATGTATAAGCATTAACCAACCCCCAGTGTGGGACTGTGCTGCATGTGACTATGCATCAGTTGTGTCTGCATCTCCAATTCAAATTCTGAGGCACTCTTAACAGTTGCTGAATTTGGTCAGTTAACAGTAACTAACTGTATTGTAGGAGTCAGTCAGGTAATCTTGGAAGGAAGTGGTGGTGGACTGCTGTGCTGTTGGTGTGCTGTGTACAGTCATGAGTCACGACCGTAAATTTGTCCCTGGCCTGTGGGTGGGAGTCATCAGAAGGATATCACATCAGTTAGAGGGATCTTTTTCTACAGGTTAGAATACTAAGAAAAAATGGATCAAAGTGTTAATGAGATGCATTCTATTTCTCAGGTAGACAGTTGCACTGCAAAAGACAACAGTCAGCCTGAAAAGGGAAAACAAAATCAAACCTCAAAAAATTATTATTTTCATGTTTGTGGTTTCGTCTTCCAACTGAATGCTTGAATCCAAAAAAGCTGAATGTCTCGGATCATTATCCGTCCCAAGTAAAAAAAAAGTTATGTAGCTAAAAAAATGAAAGACTTGGTGGGTACCACCCGCAAAGACACCCAACTGTATGGAACATAATCGGTAACCAGTTTGTTAACTGGCAAGAGGTCACCATGGCAACCTCGAGCCGGTTATTCAAACTGGTTGCCGATGTAAGACCATACATTATATTTTATAGTATATGGTCATACATTTCAAGTTAAAAAAATTAAGCAGGGTCCTTACTGTTGAAATTTTAGTCATCGTCGCAGCCATTTTGGGTCATGCTTTCACCGCCATGGCCATTTCTGGATGGCCGTCAGGTTGTGTAGTGCACATGCACAAAGCGATCCCCATTGTTAACCTATCAATGTGGTGCAGCATTGATAGATTAACAACATTGTGTCGATAGGTTAATAACATTGGAAGGGACAGACAACAGGTTAATCACCTTAGGAAATGATGATTTCCTAAGGTTAACAGCATTCTACCATACATTATACTTGCATACTACGCTACTGCCAGTCCTTCACCCTCACCCGGTTCTTCTGAAGTTGAACCCAGTGAGAGTAATAATAAAGATGAAGAGTATGATCAGGCAGCACAAGGTTTACTGGAGGGAATGGAAAATGCAGATGAGGAAGAAACAGGTAGAAATGTTTTGGTTGTGGAGGGGGGCAGTGGGAATAAACCACAAGAGGAACAGGCCCATGAAAAATCCGAGGTGGAGACCCTGAAAAGGTGACCGAGATGCCTTGTCTTCCTGGGAAAAAAACCTAAAAAAATAACATCTTTTGTTTGGTCATACTTCTTTATTAGTGCTTCCAATGAGTTGGTAGCAACATTCGCTATTTGTAAACGGCCAATCAGCAGGGGTAAAAAGAAAGGAGCATTGGGAACATCAGCACTGAAATGACACCTAGACAGATGTCATAACATTACTGGGAACTCCAGTTGTGAGTCTCGAAGAGAAAGTGTCAGGGATAGCTCCCATAGATGAAAGCAGTGGCAGCCCCTGCAGTACTACTGAAACACCTCCACCACCACCACTTCCTCCCATTCAAAGGGCTCCTCGTACTGTTACTGAAAGTGACCATGTGTTCAAAAGCCCTTCTCCTTCAAGGAGACAGCTTACCAACTCAGAAACATGTGAACGTAAAGCCAAATATGCCTCGACTTACCCTGTTGCTGTTACAATAATAAAAAAATTTCAGAAATTATAGCTGTTGATTTGCTAACATATAACGTGGTTGAACATATAGGATTCAGGAGGCTGCTTGAGTACCTCAAACCTCGATATAATACACCATCACGGAAATACTTCTTGACAGCAGGGATTCCAGATCTTCACGATGTCGTATGTAAAAAATTAAGATGCGGCTTGTGCAATGCTCTTAGGAGGGTGGTACATCTCACAACAGATATCTGGGCAAGCTGTCAGCCTGAACCCTTCATGTCTGTCATGGCACATTGGGCATGTTTTGATAATTCATGTGGGACTGGGGACAGTGAAGAATCGCAGTTTGCTGTTCTAAGAATGTTTTATTTTCCATCTGAACATTTGTACGACATCAGTGGAGAGCTCCAAAAACCAATACAGCAATGGCTTACTTCACAGGGATTGTCAGTTGGCTTTATAGTTGCAGTTAATGGATCCAACATAAGGAAGGCCTTGGAGGGAGGGGGGGGGGCTTTGTTCTCATCTGCTGCTCTGCGCACTGCTTAAATTTAATAGTTCATGGTTTTCTCAATGATGACAGGGAGATTAAGGCTCTCGTTAGCACTGCTAAAAGAATATGCAGTAATTTCAGTCACTCAAGCAAAGCCCATCACTTATTTGAAAAAATACAGCAGGTGCACAGTTTACCTTTGCACAGACTGATCCAAGACATTTCTACTTGATGAAATTCCACCTTTAATATGTTCCAAAGACTGCTGGAACAAAAGAAAGCTGTCAGGCAATACACCTTGGAAAATAAAATTGGTGATGCAGACGTCTGTATTACTTCACCACAGTGGGCCATGCTGGAGTTTCTAATTTTCCTGCTCCAGCCATTTGAGGAAATCACCAGGACGTAAGTGCAAACACAGCAATTCTCAGCCAGGTGATACCCCTAATAAAATTTTAACATTCAGATTGAATTTGATTAGGAAAAAGTTAGAGAAGCAAGACAGTTCCATGATCACACAGGCTGCCAGTGGTGGTGCGGACACATGTAGGTTACCCCCCCCCGGAATGCAACAAGATCTAATGAGACGTATGATCAAAAAAGTTGATGAAGATGATAAACTATGTAAAATGCTTCATCCTGAGTACTACATTAAAGCAACAATCTTGGACCCACGAAACAAATCAAAGCAACTGTTGAGTGATAATGATGACACTTGTTTCGAGATAGACAAACAAGAAATAATTGATGAGGTGTGTGCTGTCATGGAACAGAGTACAACAGCAGCACCACATTCAGACTCTTCTTCATGACACAGCACAGCATCAGGTGGCCCACCCTCTACTGTTGTGTCATTTTCTCTATCTTACTCCTCAGCCACTGCAGCCAAATCATCTTCACCACCAGCCAAACATAGCACTGTCCCACAGTCACTTGGTTCAGCTTCATGTCTCTGGAGTCACATAGAAGATATAATTGTAACATCTCCTTCATCTGCCTCTTGTAACACAGCCTCAGCACAGACCATTGTTGAAATGTACCTGGCAGAGCTCAATATCAACTGGAATGCTGATCCTTTGCAATACTGGAAATCCAAACAAAATACTGTATGTGGCCTGCTATAGTAAACATTGCAATGAAGTACATGAATTGCCCTCTGATTAGCATCTGTTCAGAATGATTGTTTAGTTCAGCTGGTAATGTCATTACTGACACATGATCCTGTTTGATACCAGAAAATGCTGAGTGCCTCACATTTCTCAAAGTCAGCATTCCTCACTTTAATTTCAAATATGATACCTGAAAAAAACATACACTGACTGTTCTGAGCAGGCCCTATCCACAACACACTTTCAAGAATTTGTGCCTGTGGTGAAAATCTTTTATGAATAGGGTCTACTACATGAGGTAGCAATTAATTGCAAGAAGTCAGGTCAGGACTGACTTTTCCAGGCCACTAATACATGAATGATCACATGAACAGAAAAAAAAATAATAACATCAGTGTGTTCAGATTCCAAATACAGCAAGCAACTTCATTTCATGTCACAGACTTACTTGGTGGTACCTGGTATCACTTTCTGATCTGGAAGGTAGGGTACTGCTGTCTATTACTACTGCTACTACTACTACTACTATCACTTTTTGTCCTCATGAGTCACAACTACTACTTGTCACTTTTTGTCCTTACTCCAGTCCTTACTACTACTTGTCACTTTTTTTGCCCTCAGCAACTGATACTGACTGTACTGTTTTAATTTTCATACTGTGCATGGCTTAGCAGATGCCTGGAAACCCAGAAACTGAATACTCTTAACTTGGAAAGGATGAGAAGGGACTTGGCAAGGTTAGAGGAATGGTCAAATGTATGGCAGCTTAGATTCAATGCTAAGAAGTGCAAGGTAATGCACCTGGGAAACAAAAACCCAGGGGAAGAGTACACAGTGGGGGTGAGATACTAACAACAACAACAATGGAAAGGGACCTGGGGGTAGTCATATCAGATGACCTAAAGATGGGCAAGCAATGTGAGAGGGCAGTAAGGAGGGCTGGGGGATACTGGGATGCATAGGGAGAGGCATCACCAGTAGAAATCAGAAAGTTATTATCCCTCTGTACAGACAGCTGGTGAGACCCCATCTGGAGTACTGTGTGCAGTTCTGGAGACCCAATCTCCACAAAGGCATAGACAGGATAGAAGCTGTCCAGAGGAGGGCAACTAAAATGGTGCAGGGTCTGCACCGGAAGACGTATGAAGAGAGATGAAAGCAGCTTAATATGTATAGCCTCGAGGAAAGGAGGGAGAGGGGGGACATGATAGAAATGTTCAAGTACCTCAAAGGAATCAACAAAGTCCAAGAGGGTAGCATCTTTCAAAAAAAGAGGTGTGCAAGAACAAGAGGGCACAATTTGAAGATGGGGGGGCAGCTCAGAGGTAATTTAAGGAAGTATTTTTTCACAGAGAGGGTTGTGGATGCATGGAATGGCCTTCCGGAGGAGGTTGTGGAGTCAAAATCAGTGGTGGAATTCAAGCATGCATGGGACAGTCATAAGGCAATTCTAGGGGGTGGGGGTAGGAAGAAGTAGGCTGCTGGTTAACTAGGATCTGCAGCTTATCCAGTAGGTAGGGATATGGGCAGACTGGGTGGGCCAAGCGGTCCTTATCTGCCGCCAAATTCTATGTTTCTATGTACTCTTTATGTATTTCTCACTTCCACCATATTTGGCTGCAATTACTTCACAGAAAAAAAATGCTACTAAATTGAAAATTCATATAATTTCCTTATTGTTTGTGTGTATGTGGTATGCTAGCCTGGTTACATCTCACTTACAGTAACTGGGCTGAGATTATTATATTACTATATTTTATTTTTGATACTCAAATTACTTGGCAGTGGTTGGCAGCAATTGTGGAACTAGGAAGGATGCAATTGTGTTGTGTGTCATCAGGTCTTCAGGTGGCAGTGGCAAGCGTTTTTATGACTGCACTGTACTTGACAGATGTGATGTGTAACTGGCTGTCTGCCTGGGTGGTGGTGAACACTATGTCTTTCATTTTTCTTCTTTAAGGATTCAGCGTGTTGATCAGATTCAGTAGAAGTAGTTGTAGTACTAGAAAACATTACCACCTCTTGGACCAGGTAGTGTACCATATACCACAGTACACCAGGCATGCAAGCAGTTGCATCATTTACATGGGTAGGGTGGGTGGGCTCTTAGTGCTGCTCATTTGATCATTCATATCCATTTTTTTGTCTATTCAGTTCTGTCTGGAACATCCACCAGAATAATACACACACAGCACCATTAATAAAAAAAAATCCTAGCTGCCTGGTAGTGCCTTCAGTGCTTGGTGGTGCTCTGATATAGGTATTTGGATCTGTCTGTCCATCTCTCTGTCTCTCTCCTTCTCTCTTTCTCTCTCTCTCCCTGTCTCTGTCTGCCTCTCCCAACACACTCATGTCACAGACCTGAGCAGGATATGCCACCATTATAGGCCAACCATGAAGGAGCTAGTAGTGAGTGATTGCTTTTTTATTTAGCAGTTTTACATTAATTTTCATACAAATAATCCATTGATTATTTCCTTTGGACCTCTGTGTCAAATGTGACCGACTCTGGCCACTTTTATGCATTTTTTCGCATTGTTTCAAATATTTGTCAATAAATCATAACCAATCAGAACAAATCAGAACTTCACCGTGTTCTGGTTCTTATTTAATAAGGGTCAGAACTTTACTGAGTTCTCCCAAGTACAAGGACAAGTAGGGGAGGAGAAATGGGGAGAGTACCAAATAAAAACTAGGGTAGTAAACAGGACAGTCAGGGAGGCAGAGGCAGACATGGGGCTATGTACTACATGGGGGATCATGGGCAAAACAATTCTTCAGACATATTAAGGAAAAAAGGATCAAGGAGGGGGTATTGTTAGGCTGCAAGAGGGGGTCATGGTAGGAAGATGAACAAAAAACAGTCATCCTTAATGATTACTTCTGCTCTGTCTTCACAAAGAAAGATGGCGGGCCTCTGCCTGAAAGTGGCATCAAGGTAGGTGCCAGGAACATTCCTGACATGGGGCAGCCAGTATTTACCAGGAAAAGGATCCAAAAGGGGCTTGAAGCTCTAAAGGTAGATAAAGCCCCAGGGCCGGAGGTGATGCATCCAAGGGTTCTTAAGGAATTGGCTTCAGAACTGTTTGAACCCTTAGTATAGCTACTCAATAACTTAATTCAGATGGGGGTAGTTCCAAAAGACTGGAGGGTAGTGACTATAGTCCCACTACATTTGGGGAGGGAAGCAATCAAGGAATTACAGATCTGTCAGACTTACCTCTGTAGTGCGAAAACCAAAGGAGTCACTGATCACAGAGGACCTTATGGACTACCTAGAGAGCAACAATCTACAGGATCATAAACAGCATGGTTTTGTGGCAGAAAGGTCCTGTCAGACCCACCTGATTGTTTTCTTTGACTGGGTAACGAAGGTAGTAGATAAGAGCTATGACATGGATTTACTCTACTTCAGTTTCAGCAAGACTTTCATCTTGGTGCCACAGAGAAGATTGCTAAAAAAGCTGGAAGACCTGGGAGTGACAAGGGACATAGACATGTAGGAAACTGGTTGAAGGAGAGACAGCAGAGGGTAATGGTAAATGGAGTCAAATCAGAAGAGAAAGAGGTCATGAGTGGGGTGCTGCAAGGATCTGTTCTGGGTCCTATCCTCTTCAATATGTTCCGCAGTGACATTGGTGAGGGAATCCAGTGTAAGGTGTTTCTCTGCAGATGACATTAAACTCTGCAGTGGGGTATATAATGATGAAGCAGAGAGCAGGGATCAGGGAGATGCAGAGGGATCTATGAAGGCTAGAGAGGTGGTCTAAATTTGGCAGTTAAAATTCAGGCGCCAAAAAGAGGTAAGGTTATGCACCTATGGGGAAAGAAACAGGACAGAGTACTAAATGGGAGGGGTTAAACTGAGCACTGTGGTAGAAGAAAGTAACCTGAGAGTCATCATTAGTGACTTCATCAAACAATCAAGCCAGTGTAACAAGCAGTTGTTTCTTTAATAAGTAGAATGTCTGATCAGTTACTTCATCTTACCCCCTTATATATTAGTCTATGGTGGCTGCTTGTTGGATTATAAAAATGGCTGTTCCTTTTACATTTGCACTATTAGCATTTTCCCAAAATTTATTGATGGGAGTTTAGCCCTGAAGTAGGTCCCATATTCCATTGCAAGTGGGACTGACAGTCTTTATTTCATTTTATGATTAACTGTGCGTTATTATGGTGTTTCTATGCAGGCATCACCTTTTCTGCATTATAATTTTAGGCTGGTTATCTCAGGCTGGGTGCTACAATTGCACTGGATCTGGGTCCATTGCATAGTCGCTATTTTTGAAATCTGTCTGTAATCCTGATGAACTATGTATAACAGTATTGCAATAATCTCAATCTGTGCTAATCGCCTTTTATGTTTGATTCAGGATCTCCCCTCATGCATGTCTAAGATTATAACATATAGTGAAAACTGAGTTCTGTAAAGTCTTTAGCAGTGGAACCGAAGTTTTAACTATGACCCACTGTACAAATCCCACCCTGACTAATGCAGGCCACTTTCCTAATGTGCATCTCTTATGGATAAAAATTCCCAGACTGGCACCGTGGATATTTAATCTTTTTATGTGTTTTTCAGAGTATTTTTTATATTTTAAATCACTTAACTTTGCTGTACAATGTATGTTTCATCATTTCTGCATGGATTATTTTAAGAGTCATAGGGAGAGTGATTGTATCACACCCTTCCAGAGTACTTAGAAAACACCTAACATTAAATGATCGCCCTTGATAAAATGCTGTTTAGGCCCGAAACGCTGTTGGGTATTTTGCTGGTGGACAATAGAGTTATGAACACCTTGCGATATGCACAGCACTTTTTTCAGTACTTTGAAATGTAAAGTAAGTAAATAAATCATTTTGTTACTTGTGTTTTGAAGAGTCTGAGCATCTGTTTAGGTGTTGTGAGTGCAAGGTATACATGGTCTGTTGTCCAGTTTAACAAGGCCTATAGTAAGGCTCCTAGGATGCTGGGGTATATCAGGAGGGGTATTGACAGCTGGAAACAGAGGTACTACCTCTACATAGGTCACTGGTGAGGCCACACTTGGAATACAGTGCTCAGTTCTGGAGCCATCACCTAAGGAAGGACGGGCAGGCTGGAGGTTGTGCAAGACAGGGTTACTAAGGTGATTCATCACCATCAAGGCAGATCTTATGAAAATCATCTTATGGCACTGAAGATGTCTCACTGGAGATCAGGCAAGGGGAAGGGATATGACAGAGGCGTTCTAGTTCCTAAAGGAAATAAACAAGATGAACTCCAGGAAACTATTTAACAAGGAGTACAGAGTCAAGAACATGAAGTCATGAGTGGAAACTGGAGGGGCGGGGGGGTTAAAAGTGACCCGATGCTGCCCTGGTTTATTTTTTCATTGTTTATTTGTTTTTCACTATTTGTTCTTTGCCTTGTTCTGTACCATGTTAATATCAATTGTTGGTCATCAGTGGAACTTTATTACTTGTTCATTAGCACCATGTCATTCATCGTTTACAAACAGTTCCCAGTGTGTGTTCATAGTTTATCCATGTTTGCTGATGATGTAGTTCTGTACCTTTTTAAACTTTTAATAAAGTATATTGAGTTAAAAAAACAGTTTATATTACAGAAAGGGTGGCGGAGTCACAGAACAGTCTGCCAGCGAAGGTGGTAGGCACCAAGACTGTAAATGGTTTCAAGCATGGCTGGGACGGAGTGAAGGGACTGATGGTTGCTCAGGTCAGTAGCATTAGGGAGCAGAGCAGGAGACTAGGGTGGATAAAACCTCATATGGACAATAGATCCCAGGCCAGATAGGTAACTCCAGACAAACTAGATGGACCTTTGGTCTTTTTCTACCATCATTTTCTATGTTTTTATGTTTCCAGCAGCAGCCAACTCATCATTAACAGAACTTCCACAGTATGGATCTCCCTTTCCTCCCACTGTTTCCAATATATAGTGTCACAACCCCACTCAGCAGGTCAGACCCTCTGCTCCCACAGTTCCAACCTCCGAGCACAGTATTGTGAACAGGTAACAGAACAGGGTAACCCTCCTGTCTGTTTGTGGGTCTGAATCACCTTTGGTCTCAAGTTCTGGGTGGGATTCAAACTGTGAACCTGATGCTAGCGTACCCAGATATACAGGCTCAGATTATTCTGCTCTTCGGGGAATGCCAGATATCTTTTGCCTAAGGGCACCTAACCAGAAATGAACCCTTAAAACTCTAAGAAAGACCTTAGGTAAATTCTTACCTTTTTCCAGTTCAGTAACACCATTAAGCTTATGAACAGTTGTCAACTTTCACCATCTATACTTCACATGCAAAATAAAGAATTTCAAAGGCACACCGGGCAGTCTCTTTAAAATAAGAGGTTTACTTAAAACGGGATAAAAATATATAAAATGTAAACACAGAACATTATATCACAAAGCATACAATCACTTAAAAGAAAACAAGGAAAAAGTACAAACATAAACTCCTACCACAATGCAATTAGACTTTCCTATCTAATGTATATCCTTCTTACAGTGCTTATAGTAGATGTTGTTTCTAAGAGCTCACCAAGAAAAGTGTGCAAAGATTAGACATAGAATAGTTTAAACCGACTCTCAAACACACCTCTTCCATGATGTCACCCAACTCCTCCCTGTTAAATACAAAAAAAAAATACACACAGGATGTCCTATCAGGAGGTATATTAGATAAGGTGACATCAGCAAAAATTCATTTCCCAATATGACTCTTTGACCTACATTCCCTCTTTGATCTCTGAGCAGTTCCTGTTCCCAGCCCATATCTAAGGATTTTTATGACTTTTCACACCTACATGTAATGTTGCTTTACAGCTTATCTGAAGTCATAAAATGTATATTTTAAGTTCCCAGCTTCAAAGAAGCACAGATCATCTACAAGGCCATACAATGCAACTTCTTGGAAGTTAATCACATTACAGAGCTCTGTTGTTTAACATATATCCTGTCATTTTAACTGAAACCTGGGAGGGGTCATCATACAGGCTGTCTCATGAGAGACACTCAATAACACATTCTATATACAAATATCATACAGCAATCATAACCAGCTGGCCAAACGTCACATATAGTACTCCCTCCTATGTGAAGTATGGCATTCTTCTATTAAAGGGCATGCATAATCAGGGCAAGCCTATCTTGAGCAGTCTTCCCCAGCCTACGCTAAGAATGGATGCATCCATGGTAGGACACATAGTTTTTTCTTTGGGCCATAGAGAGAACAGGCAGATCCCTGGTGAGACTCCCCACCTCAGTTTTCATCTGCAACTACTGCAGCATTCCATCCTGAGGTATAGAGAACCAGTGTGTAACATTTACTCTCCCAGAATGGCTGTGTGGTATTCCTTCATCCATGGTAATCCCCAGCCCCCTTTTCCAATTAGCTCTGAGTTTTACTCTGCTGAACCTAAAGGGTTTCTTTTCCCTAAAAAAATTCCCAAACAAGGTGTCTACTTTCACCAATCAGGAGGCTGGGATGGAGATTGACAAGTGGGTCAAGCGGTGCAGGATTGACCTGCATGAAATCCTGCAGGAGGGAGAAGTGGTGGTGGTGGTGAGGGGGGGGGGTATTTCAAAAACAGTGGTGCCAGCCAGGATGCAATTATTACTGCAAAATTCTGCAGTATGCAGCATGCAGTATTTTGTTACATGTCATTTGCTGCAACTTACTGTACCGCATCCTGGCTGGCTCCACTATACCATCTTTGAGAGAAGAAACAACAGATCATCAGCATATAATTTGTTACAGTGTTCAAGGGAGCACAGCCTGATGACTTGTACATTATGTTGAGATGTAATGGCTACAACCAATGGCTCAATTGTCATTATGAACAAGAGATGGGATTTTTGGCATCCCAGCTACATGCTCTTTTCCAAAGGAAATGGTAGGGAAATTTTCATGTTAGTCCGAACTATTGCTTTGAGACTAGTATGTAGTGCTCAGTACCTGCACCAGTGTTAGGAATGTTGGACCTATACCCATCTTCTGCACAACTTCCACTAAGGTGGGTGGGGTGATTTAATATGGTGAATGTGGTTGATGAGACAATGGGGGTGATCAGAGCTTAATCACCCCCTCACAAATCCCACCTATAAGAGGTGTATAAGCCTTGGCTGGAGACCTGCCAGTCTGTTTGCTAGAACCTTGGCAATAACTTATGCCTCCATAGTGATGAGGGAGATTGATCTGTAACTACCACACTGGGTGGAGTCTTTCCCCTTTTAGGGGTGGACATTTCTGACCACCTCCCTCATCAGTGGAGGAAGAGATCTGAGCTGAAATGCTTCTCGAAAGACCCACTAGAGTCTGTGACAGGTTATTTCACCCGTCACCTGGTAGAAGTCTGTAGGCAGGTCATCTTCTCCCAGTGCTTTGTTGGGATTCAGCCTTCACACAGCCTTCTCTGCTTTCTCCGTTGTGAGAGGGGCAGTTAGTCGATTGTTTTGTGTCCAACATATGTAACAATAGTGGGCTGAGAAACTTATCAACTGCAATCTCTGTCTGCCTGGCTGGCATGCATACAATGCAGCATGAAGGGACTGCATAACACTACTACTACTACCCCCAGGTTTCGTACACACCTTACCCGAGGCTTCCCTAAGCTCTGCATTGTTGCATTCTGTTTCCTGTTTATGTAGGTGATAAGAGAACATCTTACCTACCTTCTATCCTTTTTCCCAATATTTGTGTTTAAGGTGCAGGATGGAGAAGTCCACTCTTCTAGTTAGTAGACTGTAATATTAATCAGATTTGAGTCAGTGGCGATGTACCCTGCTTGTTAGTTTTGAACTGGGCTCCAGCTTGCACAACTCCTTCTCCCTTTCACTCCTCTGCCATACCAACAGTCTAATGATCCTCCCTCTGATGTTGGCTTTGAAAGCTTCCAAAATATTGTCATGAGACATTCCCTCAGTATCATTCAAATAAAAAAATGTGCTTGGCCTCATCTCCGACCATGTAAGGAATTTCTCATCCTTCAGAAGTAGTGTCTAATCTCCAAGAGGATGATTTTTGGACTGGGAAACCCATACCATCAGCAGTAAGACCAGGGCATGGTCTGATATAATGACTGGTTCTGTCAAGGAGTCCAGCACTTCCAGTGTGACATGGGAGGATGTCAACAAAAAATCAATACAGCTGGAAGAGGAGTGGGGAGCAGAGAAGCAGGAGTTGTCCCTAACCTCCAGGTGTAAGTCTCCAGAGGTACCAGTGAGTGGTCATGCATCAGAACTGGAGTGCTGCTGCTGTTCTCATATGATGTTCTGTGTTACCCGAAGGTCCTGTCTAGGCAGGGTTCCAACTAGGTGAGGTTAATTTCCCCCTCCAAGGATCAATGGGGTTTTGGTGGAGTTAAAGCTCTCAAGCTCCTGATTAAAGGAGGCAAATATACGGGAAGTCAGTATTGCTGCCATGTAGGTTGCCCAATATCAAAGGACCCTATGGCTTGGTTACCTGTACCAGCAACCATCTCTTCTATCCATCTCTTCATTCTGGAGGTATCATCGAAGTTATTATCTTATGAATGAGGATGGAAACCCTGCATCTCTTGATCTTACCTTCATTAAGTGACTGTCCCCATCCATTCCCACTTCATCCTCACCGCTTCTGCCTCTAGGAGGTGTGTCTCTTCACCTGCAGAATTATCAGCTTAACCCATAGATGGTTTACGTGGTTTGACAGCTTTTCCTCTAAATAGGGGAATTGAGGCCCCTAACATTCCAAATACATAAATTAAGATCTACCATAATTTGGGCATAGTAAAAATATCATCACAGAGTCATGGGAGTACTTCTGTACCTTCCCTAACCCTATGCAGATGGAAAGTGCACCTCAGGAGGAGCTGTACATTCAGAGAATTCATAAGCCCATGTTATCAGAGGCATTTGGTGTTGTGCGTTACTGTACACCATTATCACAGCCAGCTGGACTGACTGACAGTTGTTGTCATTTATCTAGGCAGTAAAAACACAAAGAACAAGTCCAGCAAAATCAGATCAAGACAAACACAAGCCATAACACACACACACACACACACACACACACGCCAAACACCATTCCCCTTCACAAAAAAAGGATCAAGACAGAGGCAGGAAACTACAGACCTGTCAGTTTGACCTCAGTAGTAGAGAAAATGATGGAATCACTTCTGAAGGAAAGAATTGTAGAGTACCTAGAGGCCAGTGGGGCACAGGACCCAAGGCAGCATGGATTCACAATGGGTAGGTCATGTCAGATGAATCTAATTGATTTATTTGACTGGGTGACCAAAGTAGAAGACCAGGGAGGGGCTGTGAACATGGCCTTCCTAGACTTTAGCAAGGCATTTGACACAGTCCTGCACAAAAGATTAATAAACAAATTAGCCAACCTGGGAGTGGGTCCCAGGGTGGTAGCCTAGGTATAACATTGGCTGGACAACAGGACGCAGAGAGTAATAGTAAATGGAGTCCACAGTGAAGAAAGGGGGGTTACTAGTGGGGTACCACAGGGTTCAGTACTGGGACTGGTCCTTTTTAATGTCTTTATAAGTGACATTACAGAGGGACTGGAAGGAAAAGTTTGTTTCTTTGCAGATGACGCAAAGATCTGCAACAGGGTTGATACACAAGGTTGGGTGTAAAGGATGAGAAGGGACTTGACAAGGTTGGAGGAATGGTCAAATGTATGGCAGCTTAGATTCAACACAAAGAAGTGCAAAGTAATGCACCTGGGAAACAAAAACCCAGGGGAAGAGTAGTCAATGGGGGGGGGGTTAGATACCGACAACAACAAAAATGGAAAGGGACCTGGGGGTAGTTATATCAGATGATCTAAAAGTGGGCAAGCAATGTGAGAAGGCAGTAAGGGAGAGGCATCACCAGTAGAAAACAGAAAGTTGTTATCCCTCTGTACAAGCAGTTGATGAGACCCCATCTGGAGTACGTATGCAGTTCTGGAGACCTCATCTCCGCAAAGACATAGACAGAGTGGCGGCTGTCCAGAGGAGGGCAACTAAAATGGTGCAGGGTCTGCACCAGAAGACATACGAAGAGAGACTAAAGGAGCTTATTATGTATACCATTGAGGAAAGGCGGAAGGGGGGGACAAGATAGAAACTTTCAAGTACCTCAAGGGAATCAACAAAGTCCAAGAGAACAGCATCTTTCAGAAAAAAAAGATGTGCAAAAACAAGGGGGCACAAATGTGAGGAAGTATTTTTTCATGGAGAAGGTTGTGGATGCATGGAACAGCCTTCTTGAGGAGGTTGTGGAGTCAAAAACAGTGGGGAAATTCAAGAATGCATTGGACAAACATAAGGCAATTCTAGTTGGGGGTAGGAGGAAGTAAGCTGTTGGTTAACTAGGATCTGCAGCTTATCCATTAGGTAGGGGAAATGGGCAGACTAGGTGGGCCAAGTGGTCCTTATCTGCTATCAAAGTCTGTGTTTCTATGTTTCAGTATCTCCCCCTAATTTTTAAGATCACATGTAAGGATGAACATAATCCCAAAATCTCCCCTACACCCTCATGATCCCATTGTACAGAACTTACTGAGAAAATCTTTTCCACCTACAAACCATCAATGGGATCAAAGATGCAATATCAAGAAACTCACTGATCCAAAATAACTGGATAATGACCATCCTGTACCTGATTATGTCAAGTGCCTTTGCAAACCCCCTTCCCCTGACCCATACGCACTGACTGCCCACTCCCCCACAACTATCCATCTCCTCAGACCTGGAGTCAAACTGAACTATGGAAATTAGAAAAAAAATGTGGAAGGAGACCTTCCAAATGATAAGTTCACATACCCTTCTTCTCTTTCATCAGAACGGATGAAGTGGGGGTGGCAGAAGCAGACCCTAGTCAATCAAAACCCAGGAGCAGTGATGGGCTCAACAGGCTTGCCTACCTGTTGTTAGTTTTAAAAGGGTTGAAAATGTCTTGCTTCCTGATAGGCTAAACAAGTTTGGGACCCACATTTTAATTTTCCACAACTGCCCAGGTTTGAACAAGTTTAGGCAATGGCAGCTGGAATTTGCTCAGCTCTCGTACAGCATTCATGAACCACTTTACTCATTCCTGATTTCCATCATAAACATAACTAACACCATTACTGGGCCCTAAATATGGAAGTCCCTTAAGTTAAACAAAATAAGTAAATAATTGAATGCTCTTTACACTCATGAGCCCCTGCAATAATTGCAGATCTTGCTGGAATGGTGGACCTAGCTTGCTTCACCGAGACCTGGCTGGACGAGAACTCTGGCCCCATTTTGGAGGCCTAATTCCAGCTGATCCACCACCCGAGATTGGATCGAGGTGGGGGGGTTGTGGTCTGTTTCAAGACCGAACTTAACCTCATGAATGTACCAGTTGAGGAGGCTGAGTCATTTGAGTGTACCATGGTAGCAGGTGTAGGTTGTAGGATCGCCCTCATCTGCCATCCACCCGGAGATGAGAAGCTGTTCCTTCAGGAAGTTGCGGACTTTGTTGTTGACATGGCGTTTGAGTCACCCAGACCGATGGTCCTGGGTGACTTCAATGCCTGGGTCGATGATGAACTCTCGTAGTTTGGACAACACTTCCTCCAGTTGATGACATCTCTGGGCCTCACACAGATAGTTACCACTGCTACCCATAAACATAGTCACTCTCTTGACTTAGTCTTCCTCCTGGGGATTGAGGCCTCCAATTTGGGGTGGAACCAGTCAGATGGTCCGATCACTACACCATGGGGTTTAGTTTTAGAGCCCCCTTCATAGGCCTGCCCCTGTGGAGATGGTCAGGTATCACCCTTTATGAGATTTAAGCTCTGAAGTCCTGGCAGTGGTACTTGACCTATCGTCCCTCCCAGTGGCAAGCAGTGATCCAGAAACCCTTGTGGCATCCTATAACTCAGCCATTTCGGAGGCCCTGGATGTCATTGCTCCTGTTCGTGTTCATCCTCTCTCCCTTCGCCCTCGGTACCCATGGTTTGATGGGACTTTGAGGGAGATGCGGCGATTAGGACAAAGGTTAGAGCGTTGCTGGTGAAAATCCGACCTTGATGCTGACCGCCTTAGATTGATGGATCATTATCAAGTATATCAAGCTGCAATCACCTGTAAGAAGGCAGAGTTCCTGTCCGGGGAGATTGCAGTCGCTCAGAATCGACCAACTCAGCTTTTTGGAACGGTGGACAGACTGTGTAACCCAGCCTGTCTACAAGTTTGAAAAGCCTTTTCGCAAATAGAATACGATGAACTTGCTCGATTCTTTGTGTCTAAGGTGGCTGACATCAGGGCGGTACTCCAACCAGCACACTCTATGGGCAGTGCTGTGGATTGGCTTGAGGTCACTACTTCTCAGCTTTCCTGGAGTACATTTGAATGACCGGAGTTCATGGATGTCATGCAGATTGTCCAGGGTGCTCACCCTACATGCTGTAGTTTGGATCCAGGACCAACTTCCCTGATTTTGGGTTGTATTGATTCCATCAGTCTGGTCCTAGCACAGATAGTCTGGTGCTCCTTGGAAATAGGTGAGTTTCCTAGCTTCCTGAAGGTGGCGGTGGTAACACCCCTCTTAAAGAAAGCTTCTTTGGACCCAGACTGCCATGCAAACTACAGACCAATCTCTAACCTTCCCTTTTAAGGGAAGGTGATTGAGAAAGTAGTGACTGTGCAGCTGGAGAACCATTTGACCATCCATGACATCCCTCCCCCTACAAAACAGGGTACTAAATAAGAAAAAGACCAAGGTAGAAAGGTCAGTGGGGGATGCTGCTATAGAAGGTAAAGCCATCAAAAAATGGAGCGCAATGAGTACCAATGCCCATAGTCTGGGTAACAAGCTTCCTGAATTAGTGGCCTTGATGGAGGAGGAGCATCTGGATATTGTGGCAGTCACAGAAACATGGTACACACAGAACCATGACTGGGATGTAAACATACCAGGATACACTATCTACAGGAGGGACAGGGAGGGTAAAAGAGGAGGAGGAGTAGCTCTCTACATAAGAGAAGGAATCAACACAACAGAACAAAAGAGTAAACAGGGAGGAGAAGAAGCACTGTGGGTCAATTTGGAAGCAGGCAATGGCACCACAATCCGCACAGGGGTTGTATACAGACCCCCCCTCTCAGGGGGAGGAAATGGACAAGGAAATGATAGAAAGTATACTTAGAATGGCAGATAAAGGGGAGATATTGCTGATGAGTGATCTGAATATGCCAGATGTTAACTGGAGTGCAGTTGCAGCAGCCACTTCTAAGAGTGGGGTTATTCTAGATGCCCTACAGGGGGCATGCCTTAGACAACTAGTATTGGAACCCACTCGAGAGGGAGCAATCTTAGACCTGGTTCTCTCAAATGGAGATGGAGATGGAGAGAGGATCACAGATGTAGAAGTGGGTAGCCATCTGGGAACTAGCGACCACCGAACAGTATGGTTCACAATAAACACAGCAATAGAGTCAAGCCATACAAAGGCAAAAGTATTGGATTTCAGGAGGGCTGACTTTGCCAAAATGGGTGCACTAGCAAATGGGCAAGAAGGAGGGGTGGAAGAACAATGGGGAATAATAAAAACTGCCATCACAGAGGTAACAAGCCTTTGTGTGAAGCAAATAAACAAAACAAAACAATGTAAGAAACCACTATGGTTCTCAAAGGAGGTGGCAGTGAAGGTTCAAAAGAAAAAGAAAGCATTCAGAAAGTACAAGGCATCACAGAAGGAGCAGGACAGAGAATTGTATCAGTTAAAGCAAAAGGAAGCTGGGAAGACAATCAGAACAGCAAAGGCCCGAACTGAGGAAAAGATAGCCAACTCAGTTAAGAAGGGGGATAAAACCTTTTTTAGGTACATCAGGGAGCGAAGGAAGACTAAGGGAGGGATAGTGAGGCTTAATAAAGGGGAGTGGGGTGGGCAGAGGGTGACTGAAAAGGCAGAGATACTAAACAAATATTTTAGCTCAGTATTTACAAATGAAGAGGGGGAGGTACCTAAAACAAACAATAGAAACACTCTGGATACAGAAGTTGATACCAGCCCATTTACAGAAGAAAGGGTTCTGAAAGAACTCTTAAAACTGAAGGTGGACAAAGCAACGGGACCTGATGGGATTTATCCCAGAATTGTAAAGAACTAAGGGTAGAACTAGTGACATCACTGACTACCCTCTTTAACAAATCATGGGAGGATGGGGTTGTACCTGAGGACTGGAGGAGGGCCGATGGATTCCCTGACAAAGTGGGAGCAGGGCAGAAGCGGGAAACTACAGACCTGTTAGTTTAACCTCAGTGATAGGAAAAATGATGGAATCACTTCTGAAGGAAAGAATTGTCAAGCACCTAGAGGCCAGAGGGGAACAGGGCCCAAGGCAGCATGGATTCACAGCAGGAAGATCATGCCAGACGAATCTAATAGATTTCTTTGACTGGGTGACCAAAGTAGTAGATCAGGGAGGGGCTGTGGATATGGCCTACCTAGACTTTAGCAAGGCATTTGACACAGTCCCACACAAAAGATTAATATACAAGTTAGCCAGCCTGGGAGTGGGTCCCAAGATGATAGCCTGGGTAAAGAATTGGCTGGAAAATAGAGCACAGAGGGTAATAGTAAATGGAGCCCACTCTGAAGAAAGGGAGGTTACTAGTGGGGTGCTGCAGGGTTCAGTGTTAGGACTGGTCCTCTTCAATGTCTTTGTAAGCAACATTGCAGAGGGACTGGAAGGAAAAGTATGTCTCTTTGCAGATGACACAAAGATCTGCAACAGAGTTGATGCACAAGGTGGGGTGGAAAGGATGAGAAGGGACTTGGCAAGGTTAGAGGAATGGTCAAATGTATGGCAGCTTAGATTTAATGCTAAGAAGTAAAGGTAATGCACCTGGGAAACAAAACCCAGGGAAGAGTACACAATGGGGGTAAGATACTAACAACAACAAAATGGAAAGGGACCTGGGGTAGTTATATCAGATGACTTAAAGGTGGGCAAGCAATGTGAGAGGGCAGTAAGGAGGGTTGGGGGGATACTGGGATGCAGGGAGAGGCATCACCAGTAGAAAACAGGAAGTTGTTATCCTCTGTACAGACAGCTGGTGAGACCCCATCTGAGTACTGTGTGCAGTTCTGGAGACCCAATCTCTGCAAGGACATAGACAAGATGGAAGCTGTCCAGAGGAGGGCAACTAAAATGGTACAGGGTCTGCACGGAAGACATATGAAGAGAGACTAAAGGAGCTTAATATGTATAGCCTCGAGGAAAGGAGGGAGAGGGGGGACATGATAGAAACATTCAAGTACCTCAAGGGAATCAACAAAGTCCAAGAGGGTAGCATCTTTCAAAAAAAGAGGTGTGCAAGAACAAGGGGACACAATTTGAAGATAGAGGGGTGGCTCAGAGGTAATGTAAGGAAGTATTTTTTCACAGAGAGGGTTGTGGATGCATGGAATGGCCTTCCAGAGGAGGTTGTGGAGTCAAAAACAGTGATTGAATTCAAGCATGCATGGGACAGCCATAAGGCAATTCTAGGGGGTGGGGGTAGAAAGAAGTAGGCTGCTGGTTAACTAGGATCTGCAGCTTATCCATTAGGTATGGAAATGGGAAGACTGGGTGAGCCAAACGGTCCTTACCTGCCGTCAAATTCTATGTTTCTATGTTTGTATGAACCCCTCCAGTCCTGATTTCGACAGAGACATAGTACTGAGACAGCATTGGTTCGGGTGCTCAACGATCTGATGGCTAGAGATTGGAAAAACCGTTCCATCTTGGTTCTTCTAGATCTCTCATCAGCATTTGACACTGTGGACCATGGGGTTCTGCTTGACCTCCTGAGGTTCATCTGTGGATCGTCAGGTATGGTCCTCAGGTGGTTTACATCTTTCCTCACTGGAAGAACTCAGAGAGTGGTGTCCAGGGTTTATTCCTAGGACCCAGTTTCTCTGGCTTGTGGGGTTCCTCAGGGCTCAGTGCTGTCCCCCATGTTGTTCGCAGTGTACATGCTGCCCCTCAGAAACATTGTAAGAAGGTATGGGCTGAGGTTTCACTGCTATGCTGATGATACCCAGCTCTACCTTTCTTTTGCACCTGACCAAGATGGAGCTCTCTCAGCCTTTAATAGCTGCCTCACCGAAATCCAGGAATGAATGGATTCCAGTTGGCTAAAGCTGAACTTGGAAAAGACTGAGGTGTTGGTTGTGGATCTGGTGTGCTGGATAGGGGGGCCTGGGGTGGGTTTGCCCTTAGGATTTTTTCTTGGGGTCATATTATTCCCGACCTCTGAATGAGTGCGAAACCTGGGGTAATTTTTGATGAGGGTCTGACTCTGCATTCGCAGGTGTCAACCGTTGTCAAATCCTATTTTTACCATCTGAGGAATATCTCCAGGATCAAGCACCTTGTTCCATTCAGTGATCTTACTACGCTGGTCCACGCCTTTGTGTCCTCGCGCCTTAATTACTGCAACTCACTTTACCTAGGGCTACCTGGGGTGGAAATCCGCCACTTGCAGCTAGTGCAGAACGCTGTGGCCCGGCTTTTGGAGGGAACTCCTAGATCCTGTCATATTATGCTGGTGCTGCGCGGACAGCACTGGCTGCTGGTACAGTGGTGGATCACCTTTAAAGTTGGTCTTCTGACTTTTAAAGCCCTACACGAACTAGGCCTGGATTACCTGAAAGAGCTCCTGGTCCCCTACTGCCCTGGGAGATTGCTCTGGCCAGCTGATGAGGGGTTGCTAGAGATTCTGAGGGTGTGTTTGAAATCTTCTGGGGCCCGGGCATTTATGCACGTGGCCCCAACCCTCTGGAATTCTCTACCGCGTTGGTTACAGGAGTGCACGACCATGGAGGGATTTAAGCAAGCTTTAAAAACACACTTGTGGGTTCAAGCTTTCGGTGAATGAATAATTTTTTATTGGATCATTTATTTTATGTTATTTTATTACCTGGATTTTTGATGTGTTCTTTTAAATTTGTTAGGTGCCTTGAGATCTCGAAAGGCACCCTAAAAATAAAGTTATTATTATTATTATTATCATTATGCATATAAGAAACATCGAAACATAGAAATATAGACAATGATGGCAGAAAAAGACCATAGGTGCATCCAGTCTGCCCAAGTTCCTTATAATCACTGGAATCTACTGTTCCTCCAGGGTACTAACCCTCCACTTCATCTCTCTATTCTCCTCCCTGGTCCAGTCACCCCAGAAACCGTTATTTCCTTTATTACATCCCAGCCCTGCTTGAATCCCCTGACTGTTTTTGCACCTAACACCTCAGCTGACAGAGTGTTCCAAGGTTTCAACACCCTTTCCGTAAAGTAGTACTCCTCACATCCCTCCTGAACCTGCCTCCGGTTAATTTCTATTCGTGTCCACGTGACCGTGAATTGGTATTCAGGTTAAATAGTTCCCTACAGTTCACTCTGTTAATTCCTTTAAGGAACTTGAAGGTCTCTATCATATCTCCCCTCTCCCTTCTGGTTTCCAGTGAGTACGTATTTAGTGCCTTGAGGTGCTCCTCACAAGATCTGCCCTGCTGGCTCTGAATCATTTTTGTTACTCTGCGCTGCATTTTCTCCAATCTATCCTTATCCTTTCCGAAGTGAGGACTCCAGAACTGGTGCAGTACTCTAGAAGAGGCCTCACCAGGGATTTGTAGAGGGGAAGTATTACCTCTTTTCTTCTGCTATCAATACCCCTCCCAATAGATCCCAGCATCCTGTTAGCCTTGCTATAGGCCTTGTTGCACTGACTCAATTGCTTAAATCAGTTGCTAATGATAACTCCCAGATCCTGTTCCTCATCTGTAGTGCTAAGTTTCTCTCCTTCCATCCAGTACTCGGTCTTGGGGTTCTTTTTCCCTAGGTGCATTACCTTGCACTTTTTAACATTGAATTTTAACTGCCAGACCTTTGACCACCCCTCAGGCTTTTGTAGGTCTCTGCATTTCCCTTATTCCCTCATCACTATCCACACTCCCACATAGTTTTGTGTCATCTGCGAAGAGACGTAACCTGCCCTGGATGCCTTCTCCAATGTCACTAATGAACATGTTGAATAAAACCAGACCCAGGACCAATCCCTGTGGAACCCCACTATTAACCTCCCTCTCTTCTGATTTAACCTCATTGACCACCACCCTCAGCTGCCTCCCCTTAAACCAGTTACCCACTCAGTTCACTATGGGTTTAGCTGCACCCAAGTCTTCCATCTTCTTGAGCGATTGTTTGTGAGGTACCAAGTCAAAAGCCTTGCTGAAGTCAAAGTACAGCAGATCCACAGCATGGCCCTTGTCTAATTCCTTTGTCACCCAGTCAAAGAAAACTATCAGGCTAGTCTGACAATATCATCCTGCCACGAAACGGTACTGTTTACTATCCTGGAGCCTGTTGCTCTCCAGGTGGTTTATAAGGTCCTCTTTGATTAGTGACTCCATCAGCTTCCCAATCATAGATAGATAAGCAAAGTTTAAAAAATCAAGAGCTATTCAGAGTTTCCATTTATGGCGTTTCTTTGATAATTAAGAAAAACACCCCTCATTGCCTTACCAGTTTGCCAGAGAACTCCCTGCTCCTTACCCTGCAACAGATGACACTGAGGTTCTGGTACCACTTGAGGCTTGTGTGTGTCTGTCTATAGCGTATGCTAGTGAATTTCTGCAGAATTTTGAATTAATGTATTCCATGTTACCATTCTATGTGTGTTTTTTTTTTTGATGGGAGAAGGGAGCATGCTACTAGTGGAATATTGCAGAGTTTTGAATTCTTGTATTCTGTGGTAAACAATCACACAGTGTATTAAATGTGGAGAGAAACAGATGATTGATAGGCAAAAACCATCTGTGGAGGGACTATTTGACATTTTATAGCAGTATTTTATTATATTTTTTGTGGCTTTTAAAACTTTTAAGAGTGTTCATTTTTTAAAAATCGACAATAGACTCATTTTATGTAAGCACACTTTGGGGTATTGTTTGTGCTAGTTTTACCACACTTCTGGGGCTGAAGACACTCGGCCTGTGGCCTTGTGCCTTACTACACCCCTGGGCATTTGTTAAAACCAGCACAACCAACCCCCCCTTTGTGTCTTATTGCTTACATACTCAGCTCCCCTCTTCAGTAAATTATGTGCTGGGAGGCCCCCACCTATGACGCCATGTCTGGCCATAAGCTTGGTGACTGAGCTCCTAATATAACTGGCTCTGGAGTGCAGGGGGCTCAGAAAGAACAAATCCAAAGATTTTAAAAATAAACCAACCCAACCCTTGGAGACCAAGGGAGGACCTAATGAGATTCTGAGACATGAAGGTAGGAGCTCAAAACAATGTGAGTCTAAAGTCTGCAACAACAGTCATAGGTTAAAAGAAACACAACATTGATTAAAACTGTTCACTCATAGCCAACTGTAACTGGCTCCATCAAACCTCCGATTAAGTGTTCATCAACCCCTGGCTTTTCTGTTCTGGAGCCTCAACCTTTGGAAGCTGTAAAGATGCCATTCCTGCCCCCAAAGAGAGATGTGTCAGTGAAGGCCTGGTGCCTAGCTACCACTTCAGCTGAAAAATCTTGGAACACCATAATACTATGTCCCTGCAGATAAGAGGGTTATTCTGTCTAGAAACTGCAAGAACTGGAAACATGAGAAACTTTACCTGTATTGGTCTGGTGTACTCTCTGAGTTTGGGTTGATGGGCCAGTGAGTGGTGAACTTGTTCAATCCCTAGATCCATGAGCCCCTGATAATAGAGCAGAACCGAGTGGCTACACCGTAGGAAGCAATTCAGGTCACATTTTTCATCCTCTCCTGGAAGCTGACAAACCTCAAGGTGTTGTGGTGACTCCAGTTTTCCAGCTGCTCAACCCAATGACAGAGCAGCTTTATCAGTTTCCCTTGCCACTGTACTTTACTGTTGAGGGATTCTTCTCTGTCCTCCATTACTGCAATGTGGGTCTCTCTGCCTAGTTCATTTACTGCAGGAGGTCTGCAATATCAGATGTCATCAGTTTAGATGCTGTTTTATTTATTTTTAACTTTCTTTTGTTTAAACATTTTTCGTACATTCAAATAGTACAAACAATACAAGAAAATACACCAACAACAATAACACTACAGTGTAAATTCAATATATGTACAATTGTTCCAATATCTCATAAACCCCCAAACTCTATTTATACCCCCCTCCCTTCCCTGCTAGCTATCTGGCCTGCCTGTATCTGGTCTCCATGACCTACAGAGGAACTTATGAAAAAAGCTTGGTTATATCTTATTGGCTTAGAGTATATCAATCGTACTCAGGGTTCTCAAATTAAACAAAAAGATAGTTCTAACTGCGGGCTAACCTAAATTAATAATTCATAGATCCTACCCCATCTATCACTAAATATGTTAAGCTTGTTGTGGAATAAATATATTAATCTTATGATTTGTAAGTTAAATTAAATATTCTCTGTCCATTCTAAATCTTTCAAATCCAGCCAATATTTTGCTGTAAAGCAGAAATAGCTATTAATGTTAAAGTTGCCTTATCAGTTATACACTTTACTGAACTGAGATTCCCCAAAATACACATTTCAAAGTGTAACACATTTTGAAAGGAAAGTTTCATCCCTAAATTATTTGTCACCATATTCCAGATCTTCTGTGCATTTGGACAAAACCAAAAAACATGAGTGATTGATCTATCCTAGATGTTTTAAACTGTCCATTTTGGTCCGAAGCTGTAAAAACATCATTTTTATTTCCCACAGGTCAGTTACAGGGCAAAATCCACCTGTCGATGCCATCTTTTGCCATTTTGCTTTGGCCTGTCCCCCCGGACTCGCCACTGTTCTCTGTACATTGATCTCTTCCCTCCCTTCCTTGAATGACTGCTGTCTCATCCACTGTGCTGCCTTTATTTCTAAATTCTTGTTGGCTTCGCTCCCTCCTTACCTCAGCTCACTCCTCTCCCCTCCCCTGTGCCCCCCCCTCCACACACTGTCTCCGTAACTCAGGTTATCGTTCTCCTTTGCTTCCCTCTCGTAAATCCCTAGCTGGCCAGTCTGGTTTCTCCTTCCATCTTCCTAACCTTTGGAACACCCTTCCATTAACAATTCGCTCTGCCACCTCCAAACGCTCTCTTTCCTCTTTTCTCTTCTTCAAGGCCACACTGCACCCTCCTGTAAATGCCCTTAGCTCCGTAGCCCTACACTTCTCCTTATCTACTCCGACTTCTGTACTTCTCACCACCCCACCTCATCCCCCCTTCCTCTCTCCCTTTTCCCTACTCTGCTTCCTCTCACTCCCTTACTTCTTTCTCTCCCACTCCTACCCCCAGTAATCACCCTTTCTACCCCTTCCTAATCCTCTACACTTTATTTCCCCACCCTACCCACCATAATCTGTTCTCTTCTCCTCTCTCTTTTACTTCCTCCACTATTTTACCTTTTTACCCCTCCTAGCCTCTCTTTTTTTCATCCTCCTCTACTTACTCTCTCTCCTACCTTTTCCTAAATTTGTGACATTACTTTCTTGTGTGTGCCGGGTACTTCACACTTCTGATGTTTAACCTGCATTATTATTTGCTCTGGTAATGTATATTATTGCACATACTGTGTATTGTTGAATTGTTATTACTGTACTTCTACTTGTTTTGTACTTATCCCCCCCCAACCTGGATGCATCTGGAAATGAGCTTTGCGGCTCAGTATGTCTTTCCTGGTAAATATCTTTTAAATAATTTTACATAAATAAATGAATGAATCAATGAATCAATCAATCAATCTTGGCCACCTTTGCTTACCACTGGGCCCAATTTCCAGGACAGTTCACCCTGCATTCCTAGGAAACAATCTGGGCTGAAAGCAATACCACAGAATTGGTCCAGAGAGGTTCCAGCCAATGTAAATAAGCAA
This sequence comes from Neoceratodus forsteri, assembly GCA_016271365.2. Lineage (NCBI taxonomy): Eukaryota > Metazoa > Chordata > Ceratodontiformes > Ceratodontidae > Neoceratodus > Neoceratodus forsteri. The sequence continues at coordinate 1,264,305,842 of CM057456.1, forward strand.
ACAAGCTCAATTCCATACCTTTAATAGGTGGATGATGTATGATATAATTTCAGCACGTGAGAAACTTCAACCTTGAGTAGTCATCTTTAAAAGTGGCACAAAAGCACCTCCTATACATTTTATCACTGGTCCTAGGAGTGGTACTCTGCACACTCACTGTGTAAACTCTGTGATACTCTGCCCAGTCACAGTGTAAACTCCCATTTTCAACTTTGGCCCATGGAGCTGAGCATCCTTCAAGCTGCCTTTGAGCTAGACTCTGGTTTGGTTTAGCGGATTCTGTAACTTGAACCATTTTGCTTATGAAAGTACATAATGAAGTGTACAGCTGCTCTTTTTTTTGTATAATCTTTTTATTAAAAAAATATTTTTCAGATACACACATTTAAAACAAACTTCATTATATAGCAATCAAGAGGGCATACAGGTACATTAATTTCATATGACAATACGTAAGCAATAAGGCACAAAGGGGTGTGTGTAAACCACATTTTACAGCAGGGCCAGGGGCGTAGTAAGGCACGAGGCCAATGGCCAAGTGACTTCATCTGCTGCATGTACTGTAAAATATGGTTTACACACACCCGAGTGCCTTATTGCGCTTATAAAATTGACTCCTTTCTTTTTTTTTACTTTTGACCGTTGGGAAAAGCATGTTTAGATGTAGAAAAATAGATTTATTTTGTGCATTTGTGATAAAATAATCCTTCTGCCCACTGCAAGTGATGTCATTGATGATGTCATTGTATTATTGCCTAATTTCTTCTTCCTGTTTTTTTTTCCCTGTTGTTCCCCACATTGAAGATATGGAATGTTTATCATGGAATGTTTACCAAGGAATATATGGATTCAAAATTCTGCTTGGTTCCACTGGCAGAATGTTTCTCTCCCAATGCACTATACACAGAGACAACAAAGGCCTTTGTTACAGCTAGAGACTCAGTTATCTCACTGTCAGAGCAAGAAGAAGAGAGTTCCCTGATAAGCAGTTAAAGATAGAAAGGGAATTTTTGACTGTCAGAAAAGAAACAGTTGTAGTGAAAACTATAAACAATACTTATTGTTTCTAATTTGTTTATGTATGTAAGGAGAGTGTGATAATCAGGGAAACAGCATTTAATTCAATTTTTTTTAATTTAAGGGAGTTTTATTTATAGGGCCCAGTTGAAGTTTTTCTACAGTGTAAAGGTAGCAGCCATGTTTGTGGTGGAAGATCAGCTCTGGCAGTAGAGGGCTAACTGAAATGCCTTTGTTCCAAATGCCCATTGATCTATGTTGCAGACTCTTTACTGCTAAGCAGTCCTTTTTTTTTACCCATGTGTAAACCGTATTTTACACATAAATAAGAGCCAATCAGATCACACAATTTTACCCTGCCATTTTATAAAGGTATTTCAAATCACAGTACATATCTAGAGTCTAGTCATTTAGACAACAGCTCACTCCCCTTCTTTCCGGCCATCTCATTCAGGGATTCAACTAGCCACTTGATCCACTTTGTCCTGGGTTCATCCCCCCTCACCCATGATCATGTGTCATCTAATAGGCCTTCCCTCATGATTTGAGCCTCCACAGGGAAAAAGATGCCAGGAACAGTTCCCAAGTTTTAAGAAATTGCTCCCCCCAGCCCTTCACCATAAAGGAAAGCCTCTCCAGAGCCAACACCTGTAGCACTAGACCCTGCCACTGACTCATTGTGGGCTGTACATTGGATACCCAAGTATTTTGGATGCAATGATGGGCCAGGACAAGGAGAACTGGCACCCATCTAGGAAGTGGTGCCCAGTCTCCTCCTGCTGCATCTTCAATGCCAAACAGGCCCAAGAGGGGCTCCAGTAGGAGTTCACGCCCCATCAGCATCCCCACTTCCACCAGCATGCCTTCCAGGAGGCTTTTAGTCATGGGCCCTCCCAAAAGCAATGGTAGTATGAGCCCACAGCTACTCTACACCTATCACATGTCGGGGGTACTGCAGGGTTATATTTGTGGACAGCCTGGGGGGGACAATATAACCTATGTACAAATTTAAAAAAATGACTCCTTATATTTATTACAGACCAGGCCCCATGTGCAATGTCAATATTAGCTGCAAGGTGTCATCTCCAATTTACAGTCCCAAATCCTTCTCCCATAGAGCCCTGGGTTTTCTGATTGAGGTCCGGGAGATGTTGCTTACCAATATGGGTGGCCCTATGAATCAGTCCCTTTGCATCCCTCCTTGTGGCATACATTAATTGTTCTGATGGGCTTAGCTGTAATGCCCCTTCCAGCCCCCCCCACGCCTTCCGGCAGTAGGCTCTCACCTGCAGGTACCTAAAAAAGTGGTGCATACCAAGACCCAGAGCTGCCTGCAGATCTGCAAAGGAGCAGAATCCTTCTCATGTACACAGATCCCCCAGACTACGTATTTCCCTCGACTCCCACTCCCGGAACCTGGGATCTTCCAGCCTGGGCAGAAAATAAGGGTTGGCAGCCACAGAGAGGAGCACCGTTTCCTATCATTCCCCTTCCAACTTCATGAGATTTGCTTCCAGCTATCTAATACAGCCACTACCAGTGGGTTTACCTGATTCAACCCCACATATGCCCTTCTCCACCATTCAGACAGATAGGAGGTTAATCTTCCCGGGCATCCTAGCTGCTCCAAATCCACCAGCTAGCCTCTAGTGACCTATTAACCCAGGCCTGGACATATCGATGCTAAACTGCCAAGTAATAATTACGAAGGTCTGAAAAGTTCAGGCCCCCTCCCCATCCACACTAGCTTTGAGGTGTTGCAGGCTCGCCCTGGGTTGCTTGCCTTGCCAAATAAAAGTTGGGAAGGCTGCCTCCTGATGCCGGACATCCCTCCGTGTGAGTCCCACATGCAACATTTGCATTACATATAAGATCCTGGGCAGGATGTTCATTTTGATTAGATTAATCCTGCCCAGCCATGAAATGGGGAGGGAGGTTCACCTCCGGAGGTCAGCCTCCACCGTCTTAACTAGTGGAGTATAGTTCAGCTTATAAAGGGAGCCCAAACTCTTCCCAACCCGAATGCCCAAGTAAGTGAAGGCTCTATCGACAACCTTGAATCCCCATGGCCCCTCCTGTCCCCCCTCCCATCTTGTAGATGAAGTAACTCCGATTTACCAATATTAAGTTTATATCCCAAGAACTGTGCAAATGTTTCAACTAGGTGGAGCAATAGGGGCACCGAGGTTTGCGGCTCCCTAACAAAAAGTAACATATCATCAGAATACAAGGTAATTCTGTGTACCTGGCCTGATGCTCCCTCCACTCCCACGATCTCTGGGCTTTGTTGTATAGCCACTGCCAGAGGTTCCAGTGCCAAGGTGAATAAAAGAGGGGAGAGGGGGCATCCCTATCTGGTTACCCTGAACTATTGGAACCTGTCTGAAAAGGAACCGTTAACCAGTACTTGTGCGCTGGGGAAACTGTACATCACCTGAACCATCTTTACAAAACCTTCCCCAGACCAAACCGGACCAAACATTTCAATAAGTATCCCCACTCTATATGATCAAATGCCTTCTTGGCATCCACGGAGAACACACAGGTGCTCCCACAGACCTGAGAGGCCCCCCATACTACTTTCAACAATTGATGCATGTTGTGGCAGGAGAGGCACCCTTTAGTGAAGCCGGTCTGTTCGGGTTGGACAATATCTGGAAGTACTTTGTCTATTTGCCAGTGCCTTGGCTAAAATCTTTAGGTCACAATTCAATAGGGAGATGGGGTGATGTGACGCACAGTCCCCCTGGTCCTCACTAGGCTTTGGGATCAAGCAGATCACAGCATCAAAGCATGAGGCAGAGAGCCTCCTCCCCTCTTCCCAGCTCCCCGAATGTGGTGCTCTACAGTCCCACGAGGTGGTCCACCAGCTGTTTATAGTACTCTGTGGGAAACCCATCTGGTCCACTTGTCTTCCCTGCTTTAAGACCTCAGATTGTCCTTCTGACCTCCTCTTTAGTAACAGGGGCCCCCAACAACTCTCTCTGCTACTCGGTCACCTTATGTAAATCTATCTGGTCCAGGAATTCCTTTGCTGCTGCATCCAAGGTCTCCCCACACTGTGCTGCATAGAGCTGCTGGTAGAATTGCCTAAACCTGTCTCTGACTTGTTGCTTGCCAACAAGTCAATGCCCCTCCACACTGATGTAGGAGATAAAGGTTGGCCTCCCCCCCCCCCGGATCAGTTGGACCAACAGGGGCCTGGGTTTATTGCTCCATTCAAACATCTGCTTTTTTCAAAATAACCAGGAGTGACATGCTTTTCCCAGGGCCAATGCCCTCAGGGCCTCCCGCGTGATATCCAAGAGACACTGGGTCTCGCCCCCTTCCCCTCCAGTCACTCGCTTCTCCAGCCCTTTAAGGTGACATTCCAACTCGAGCCTCCTTTCCTCCCTTCCCTCTGTTTCTTATATCTGGCCACAAAACTGATAATAGCATCCTGCATATAAGCTTTCCCAGCATCCCAGATAACCACCTGAGTAGTGGGGGAGCCCTCATTTAGGGATAAGTATGTTTTCTATTGGTCAATGCGATACAACTTGAATTCCCAGTTCCCCAGAAGATAGACTGGGAATTTCCATGGCGGGGGGCCTTCCCTAGGCTTGTTGACTGAAACTTTTAAAATTACCATAGCATGATCCGAAATGTAGATAAGGCTGTGTTTAACATCCTGCACCCTGAGAAACCAGCTGCAGGGAATGTATAGGTAGTCTATTCTTGACCAGGCGTTATGCGGGCCTGAGTGAAAAGTAAATTCATTCACACCCGGGTTGGCCGTACACCAACTATGCACCAGGTCGACGTCGCTCATGCCCACCTACCACTGACGCAGAGCCCCCCCTGATTCTTCCCCTTCCCTCTGAATGGTCAAGCAGGGGGTCCACTGTACAGTTCAGTTCTCTCCCCAGAATAAGGCCCGGGAAAGGTTCTTTAACTAGCAGAGCCAACAGGTCCTGATGAAAAGCTGGGTCGTGGTACACTGCAGGGGCATATACACACCCAAAAGTTGTCTCTTCCCCATATAGCTCTCCAGTTACAAAAACATGTTTACTATTCACAGGGTTGGACACTGCCCTTTTAACTTGAAATGGGAGGTTTTTATGCATAAGTATGGCTACCCCATGCTTATGACCATTGAAGGAGGCTGCATGGCACGTACCCACCCATCCTCAGACCAATTTAGCACGTTCTCGATCTGTGAGGTGCATCTCCTGTAGCATCGCTATCTGTACCCCCTGCTTCCTCAGGGCTGTCAACAAGCTTGTCCTGTTCACAGGGGAGGAAACGCTCCTCACATTCCAAGAAACTATCATGAGGTCCTTTATGTTAGCCATGGTTCAGATCAAGCAGTAACCTTCTACCCTCCATCTTTGTAGTGACACCGCTAAGATTCACCTCCCAAGGATGATACCCATATACCATAGTCCCTCTTTATTTTTTATTTATTGCGATCTTGGAATTAACACCTTTGAGCAGAAAGCTCTTTCATAGGTTCCATGTGAAGTATGACACAAACAAGAATACAGATATGTTCCACAGATACAGATACAGCAAGAAACTATTGAAAACTGTCTCCAGGCATAAATTCTAACAATAGTTACACAATCTAAGCACATACAGGGTGCAGAGTCAAAACAAAGGCTAACATTTCACAACAAACCTGCCAGTCCTCTTACCAAAATATCACGTGTATCTCTGTAACAGCACAAGAAACAATTGAACAATCAACAAGTAGCCACTAACTGAACTACCCATATTCCCCCCACCCCTACCCCTACCCACTCTCCCCTCAGATATATGCCCCTTAAAACATCATGCACTAGCTGCAGTGCCCACATGGATCTTAACTCAAAACATTGGCACAAAGTACATTGAACAGTGCACTCCGGCTCCCCACCCCCCAACAAACATGGTAGCACTCTAAGTATACAGTTTGTTAACTGAGTCCAAGACACGATATAAATACCCAACATTCTCACCCTCCCAGACATCGTACATAAGGTTTAGCCACCCAGGCCCCCACCAATCCCCGCATCCCATAGTCTCCCTGAAACCAGATACAGCCCCCCTTTGTCCCTGGCTCATTTCTCCCTCCCCACCCCCATACTCCCACATATAACAACATGCATAGTGTAGCAAACGGCATTCCAAAAAGGCTAACCTCCCCTCTCAGTGAACGAGTTCCCCCCTCCTGCCCCCAGGCTTCATTAACATCCCTCATACATTGTGAGAGAGATAGAAAGAACATCCATCCAATCACATATTTATTCATTCACATAACTGTGCAAAAAGCCCCTGAAGCCCGTTTTTCCCCAGTCTTAACCACACAGCCCTAGAGGTAATCCCAAAAAAGGGGGACACCCCAGGACACCTATGTGTGCAGCCAGATTGCTCTGCATGCTCCCCAAATAGGTCCCCGAGCCACTGGCCCAGGACACTCCCCAGCATAAAATCAAAAATCCCAGCCCAGCACTCGACCTGGGAAAGGGAGCCATATCAAGCCAGGCAGGGAGATACCGGAGACCAAGGCCCCAGCTTCCAACACCTTTGTTCTCCCCCCCACCCGGGGAACAAATGTCCATGATGTTGTGTGAAGAATCACACTCTGGGAGCACTTGACTTAAAACCAGCAGAAGGGTTTGTAATGGCCATTAAGCAGCCCCAGAAGTCAGGTCCCCCCTCCTTGCAATTATCCAGGCAGAGAGCTGTGGAGCCGGGTAGTGAAAATTCAACTCCACGTGCACACCCAGGCCTGCTGCCCCCCCCCCAGCCTACTGGTCCTCCTAGGAGCACGTTCATGCCACTTGGGGCACTCCAACAAGCACATCTTTCACTCCAGGATCCAGGATCCAGGATCTGGCAGAGCAAGGACAATCCATGCAGGTCCGAGGAGCTGAGCCAGCCAACAGTCACAAGTTAAAAACAGTCAAAACATTCTTCAGGCCCCACTCCCATGAACTGTCCAGCACGCAAACAACCAGAAAAGGAAAAACATTCTTTAAGACAAAACGAGGCAACCAACAATTCAGCTGCAAACAGTCTGTAGAAAAAGAAGAGTTAGCTCCACGGAGACATTAAAACTTACGCCATGGAGAAATCCAACAATGACATACTGCCATGAGGCATACAGTTCAGATTAGATTCTTGCCAGATCAGCCAATTTTGCAGCAGAGCGTCTGTAAAAATGACACTGCCTTTTCCAGCTCCCAAAAGCTATAGATTGCACCTTCATGTTTAAACTTTAAAGGCACTGGGTAAACTAAGAAGTTGTCCACCTTGAGCTCACAGAGCCGGGCCATTACCTGGTTGAAAGCCCGCTGTTTTTTCAGTAGCCTGTTAGAATAGTCCTGGGATATAAATAAGTGAACTCCATCAATACTGAGCTACGTCTTATGGTGGTATGCCTCGAGGACAGCCTGCCCGTCCTGAAAATTGTGGTATCTAATAATGATCTGTCTCGAGGACTCTCCATCCAGTGGTCATTGCATCACTGCTCGGTGGGCCTGTTCCAGCTTGTTTTGGCCCCCCTTAGGTTGTATTTCCAACATTTTAGGCAGCTTCTCAGCACAAGACTTTAACAAATTGGGGACCTCATGTCCCTCTAGCAGGCCCCTCAAACACAGATTGAGTAATACTATGGTGATTCTTCTGGTAGTCTAATAAATCCTGTAACTCCTAGAAAGCTTTCACTAGTTTGACCACCTTGTTGGGGACTGGTGTCATGGCATCCTCTATCTGAGAAATCCACTCCTCCGCTTCCTTGCGTCTCGTAGTGTGGGTCTGCATTTGCTCTGAAATTTCTTGGAGCCTGCTATCCAGATGTTTTTCCAGCTTGTTCAATTTGGGAAAAAGTGCAGCCAGAAGCTGCTCTGTCACCTCCTTTCTGAGTGCCACCATCTCCATGGTGGATAAGGATATTGGGCCCAGTGGTTCAGTCAACTGCACGGCCGCTTGTTTCTTGGCATTTTTTACAGAGGATTGTGGAGTTTTCCTGGCACTAGTCAGCAAAAACTCATCCATACTGCCTGTTTAGGAGCTACAGATATGAAATAAATAAAAAGTGCTAGATGCAGTGGATTTTATTCGATATTTAGCCTTAGGAGTGGGAACTGCAGGGATCTGCATCCTTACTTGTGGCTGCTCAACAGTGCCCCCACAGCTGCTCTGTAAAGTTAAATGAAATGATGATGGTGTTAAACATTTTATATAAGTCTTATTAATTATTCATGAGCAAAACAAGTTCACTGATTGGCTGCCGTGCCGGTCTGAAATCCGTTAGAAATGCCCGGCACAGCAACGGCACTCAGCTCCTTGTGCGCTTGTCACTGACAGCAATGGCGTCAAACAAGAACTGTTTTCGGCCTACTGTCAAAAAAAGAAAAAAAGATAAATTATTGCAATTAGACTTACAATTGCAATAATAACCAAACAGCTGGTCATTTCCTGGTGATTAACAACCAGCTAGTTGGGGTTGGCCCTTGGGTGCGCTTTGGGCAACCCCTCTCCCAGCCGGTTGTTGATCTCCAGGAAATGACCGGCAGTTCGGTTATTATTGCTTAATTAGCAGATACCAGGGGCATGAATTTCAAAGAGTTTTGTTATGTTTGTAGTGCAGTTGCACTACTTGCAACATAACTGTTAGATCATATAAAAGGTTGTCTAACATTTTGCTACAAGTGCTACAAGTAGCACCAGACAAATGATGCATGCATCAAAATAATGACACTTGTGTAATTTTTTTGCCATAAACTGTGGGAATTGTCACAAATGCATCACAACATCTGAAAATTGCACAGAAACATTCTGGCTCATTTCACATGCTATAGGCTGCATAGGCCGCATCCAAAACTGGGAATCGCGCATGTGTCACATGTTTTGAAAATCTAGCCCATGGTCTTTAAAAAGGAGTCAAGGGGCTTGGTTTTCAACTTTAAAATGGAGTCAAGGGGCTTAGTTTTCAAAAAGTCCTTAGATCACCATAAGTTGCAGCTATCCAAGGCTGCAGCAAACTTGGGCTGTGTCAGGGACACTGTGCCCAATTTTGCAAAAATGGGGGTCCCTGCACCAAAGACCCCAGGGCTGCTGCAGCTGCAAGGTTGCACCAAACATGTGGTGCACTTGTGGGATTTGACAGAGGGATCCATCACCCTCCCACCCGGCATAAGCCTACATGAACAGCGGAGGTGGGGGGGGTTAATGTGGCTAGAAGATGTGGACCGGGAACCCCTGGAGCAGTGGAGGTGCCATAAGGAATGATGAGGGCATGGCAACACTGAGAGCGTCTGGAGGAGGCACCTGGTGGAGGTGCCATATGCAACCAGGTAGAGGGGTTGGCATGGCAACAGCATCCTGACATGTATCGCAGGTAGAAGCAGCCCTGGCACCTGCTGCACAGCACCTGCAGTTCCCTACATGGGGCAGGTAGCAATCGGTGCAGGTTGTGGGGTGCCAGCGGTGAAGGGATACCAGGCACCACAGCATTCCCATGGTACACAGCCCCACTGTGTGGTGGCTGGCAGATACCTGACTGCATTGCCAGGGACTGTGGGTTCCATGGGGCAAGTACCAAGGCTGCTTACACCTGGAATCCATGTCAGGATGCTGTTGCTATGCCAGCCCCCCTACCCAGTCTGAGCGGCTGTCCGCTACTCTGTATGGCACCTCTTCCAGGTACCTGCTTCACACCCTCTAGGGTCGGGAAATGGTTGTCACTGCAGCATCACCATAGAGACCACTACAAATATGCAGAGAGCACAACACATGGGTAAAGTAAAGTGCTACTAGTCAAGACACAGTACACTATCAATGCCTTTTTTAAATTCCTGATTACAAACAAGGCTTTCACCTTTACTCACTAAAAAAATAATCTTTTATTTTCTCAAGCTTTCTTCCTGACCAATTCCACCCCCCACCCCTTCCTTACCTGCCTGCAAGGGAAATCTTTGCTGCTTTTTGTGCCCCAGATACAACTGAATTTCTGGCTTAACTGAGGCTTTCTATAGTATGTGTGTGTTGGAATTGGTGAACATTAAACTAGTAGAATTCTGCAGAAGTTTGAATTTCTGCATTCCATAAATAAACATTCCATCTATTAAATGTGTAGCTAGACAGATACTTGACAACTGGGCAGTGATTACTTTTTTACTAGTTACTTTATAAAGAAAATTTATTTTTAATAAAAAAAAGTTGGCCTTTTTTTGCTTTTTGAATTTTCTCAATTTACCAATTTTATAAGTGCAATAAGATGCTTTGGGGTGTGTGTTGTGCTGGCATAGTGCACTACCAGAGGCTGAAGGCACTCCACCTGCCACATCATGCCTCACTATACCCTTGGACATGCATTGTTAGGCAACTCAAAGTTGGGGGACAATACCAGAGTTTAAATAATCAGATATGGATTATTGGATTCAGCTGCTGGTCAACATCTGGGACCTTCCTGTGGCTTACCTAAGGACAGATGGGTGAGTCGGGGCAGACAGAGGGTAGGGTAGTGAATGCTCAGTGGGTGGGCTGGGGAGAGAGCTTTGATGGTGATTAGGTGGGGGCGATAACGATAAATTGTCAGGGAATGGCTTCAGTACATTTTCTCAACACCAGATCAGGTGAGAGGGGATGTTCAATTAGGCTGCCAGGGAAGGGCTTTAGTACAGTTCCATAATACTGACAGGGATCAGGTAAGGGAGTGGTGTCCACTAGACTGACAGGGAAGGGCTTCAGTACAGTTCCACAATACTGACATGGACCAGGTGAAAGAGGGGTGTCTGCTAGACTGCTAGGGATGGCATAGGCAGATAGGGTTCTGGAGTTGGTGGGGGGGGGTACCACAACTCTACACAGTGACTCTATGCGTTAATTTTTTATTTATTTATTTTATTCTTTGGTAACTGGGTAAGACTCACTAGGCACAAGTGCCTGTTTTCAAGGATGACCGCAAGCACTTGCTCAGAGTTACCCAGTATGCAAGTGGAGGTTGAGAGAATCAAACCCAGGTCTGCTGGATGTACCAAGCTCCCTCACAGCTCATTGCTCTAACCTGAAGCCTATACCACGATGCATTTATGCATGGGTGCAATATGCAGAGACACTAATGGTAACATAATGACATGCAAATAACCCCTTAGTGCTGTGCATGCTATACAGTATATGGTCTTTTGCGTGCTGGCTGCCGAATATGGCTCTCAGAAGTGAAGTTGCTATCCTGTTTCAGACACACTACCTCCTTCTGCTCCTGGAAGCCTGTTGCCAGGAGAACACAGTGGTAATGATGCACATATGCACTATGCATGGGACCTGTGATGGGTGGGTCCTGACTAAACAAAAGAGCTCTTGCTTCCATATAATCTGTTTCAGCAGGGGAAAATCTGCTGGAGGTTCCCAGTGCCCATTTGAAATCCTTGGGTGAAAGGATATTTTCCATGGCAGGCCCCATGCACGTAGAATGCCTAACAAAATCAGCTCAGCTAGATCTCCTGTTTAAGTTTTTAAAAAGGCTCTTAATACCCACCTTTTCCCCTGTGTTTGAGGCTCATTTTTAATATTATGTATGGCAGGGATTCCACTGTGCTTGTTATCTTATTTTATAATTGTTTTAAATATTTTTTAGTTGGTTAAAAATAAATAAAATGTACAGTGCTTTGAGCCTTTGGGATTGAGCACTATATCAAATAAAATGTGCTTGCTTGTTATCATAGCCCAATATTTAGACAGGCAGTGCAGGATAGATAGGGCATGCTTTTTATATTTGCTTGCATGCATGTGCAAGAAGCATCTTGTGGTAGTAGCACATTTCAGAGGTGTGTCAGTGTTGTGGCCAATGGAGGGAATTATTTATTGGGTGTGTCCCTTGGCCACCAATCAGTGAGCATGCTGGCAATGACAGCAAACTTCAAAGAGAGCAAAAGAGTTGAAACAAATCTGCCGCTGCAATCAGGTGCAGTTTCATCATTGCAGTGGCAGATGAGAAGACTCTTGCCATGTGCATTACAGTGCACAGTAATGCACATGGCTGGAGTTATGAGCAGCAGTTCAGTGTGCCGTTTCTGGTGAAACATTTCAATAAATAAAACAGCCACGACACAGCTTTCCACATTGGCGACTCTGGCTGCCAGCCAGCACTCCCTCAAAGCTGACATCGGGGGTGCCCAGTCCCTGTGTCAGCATGTATCCCCCCCCACAGCTACATTGTGGCACACTGGGAGCCCACCCCAGTGTGCCCAGACATTTTTTTTATTTTCCTGACACTGAGAATCTCACTCCCGGCGTTGGATGCCCCTCACCCTCCAAGCTCAATTTCTTTGCCAACGGGGGTGCCAAATCCCCATCAGCATCATGTTTGCCCTGCCCCCAAGCTTGCCAGTGGGGGTGCCCAATCCCAGTCAGCATCATGTCCCTCCCCCAAACTCATGTGGCACACTGGGAGCCCACCACAGTGCGCACATAGGTTTTTTTTAAATAAAGAAAACAGTCACCATAGTCTTTTTTTGTTTGGTAACTGTAAAAAGAAAACCATCCAGCGTTGTTCCCAAGTCTCTCTCCCCACCCCAACCCTCCTCTGTGCACCCACCTCCCTGCACCTCCCCTCCTCACCCATACATACCATCCAGAGGTTGGGGGCAGTGATCTTCTGTGGACTGGGATGTGTCTGCAGTCTTCAAAGCTGAACTACGAACTGAGGAATCGGGTAAGCACTGTATAATGGGAGTCAATATGGGGTGGTCAACTTAGGTTGATATCTCAGCCATTTTTAGGAATTTTGGCCCCAAATTTTCAACAGCGGGTTCTTGGGATCTCACCTCATGAACATGTCACTGTTGTTTCTCAGTCCAAAAGGTGATTTTGTGATCACTGCGTGGAATGACCTTTTGGGACAAATAAACAAATCAACAGTATCATTGTTCATGAGGTGGGGTCCCAAAAAGCCCATGTTGAAAATGTGGTGCAAAAATTCCAAAACATGACTGTGTTACAGCATGCATTGCACATTTTCTATGCACACTCATAAATTCGCCAATTTTTAATATTTTCACTCCAGATTTTCAGCATTGCCATTTTTTTAACACCTTCTTATGAACAGTATAGCTGTCATTTTTTACATCCCGCCTGAAATATGTTTTTGCACTTGTGTGGCGCGGTTGCTGTGTGAAATCAACTTTCAGGATAGATGAACAAAATCACAGTGCCACTCTTCATGAGGGGAGGTTCCAAAAAGCCCATGTTAAAAACGTTGTAACAAATTTCCAAAAAATTACCACATTACAGGCATGCGTTGTGCAGTTTCTACACACATTTGTATCTTCACGAATTTTTCATATTTGTACTCCAGATTTTCAACATTGCCATTTTTTCATACTTCCTTATGAACAGTACAGCTGTCATTTTTCACATCCTGCCTGAAATGTGTTTCCACACCTGTGGCGCCGAATGGCATAGTGGTTGTGCGAAATCACCTTTCAGGACTGAGTAATGAAATGATAGTGCCACTGTTCTTGAGGTGGGGTCCCAAAAAGTCCATTTTCAAAATCTGGAGTGAAAATACCAACAAACGCCTGGGGTGCTAAGGTTTCCAACCATAACACCCCCCCTGTAGAGACTGACAGGAGTCGGGGGTGTGACTTGGATTTGTCAGCTGTAATGCTTATGGCATTCTGCCTCCATCCTACAGCTGCTGACAGACATCAAGGTGTGCTTTGGGGTCTTTGGCCCTAAAGTTCACCCCATTCTTCTATACTGCACCCATCTCAGCTTATTTCCTTATGAAATGGGTTGAGCATAAGGGCTGAAGACCCCAAAGTACACCGCAACATCTGTCGGTGTCTGCAGGGTGGGGTTGGGGTGGGGGTTGGCATAATTTTAGTTCACTGCCAGCCTTAGTATGCATCTCTCTAACTCCTGCACTACCAGTGCCAATGCCAGCAAGCAAACATTCGATATTGACAAATGCTTGTTTCCGAACATTATTCCCTGTCAACAAAGTACTGTTTTCAGTGCAGTGTGTCCGGTTGATATAGTACAAATGACTGTGACTTATTATTAGGCCCAATGTGCTTTTTTTTAGTAAATTATTAATTAGATATCTTTAATTAATCACCAAAGCATGTGTACAGGAATCCTTTACACATTTTCTAAAAATCTACATGCTGCAAAAATATTTTGAACATTTATATGTTGGTTTTCAAAACCTTCATGCTGGACACCATTTTTCAAAATTATGTGCTGCACAATGCTTTCAAAAGTTTAGGTGTTGCATGGTGGGTTTTAAAATGAATGTGCTATATGCCTGTTTTCAAACTTTATGTGCTGCATGATGGTTTTCAGTGCACATCCACACGGAAATCCTTCACAAAGATTTTGAAAATCTACACACTGTTTGCCAGTTTTCAAAATCTATGTGCTACTGGATGGTTTTTAAAATGTATGTGTAACCCCACATTTTTTTCTCTGGTTCTCCCTCTGGTCCCTTCACTTCCTGGACTAGACAGCATGCAGTCCAAAAATCCCACTCAGCTGTGACTGCTGTCTCCATTCTTTCAGCTGGTGGATAATACCATGTGATGACCCTCTCTTGGTATCAGGAAGAAACTAGGGGTAGGCATAGCCCCAGGAATATCCCATATATCTAGGCGTGGGGTAACTACTCACCAGAGGCATCCCCTATTTTAATCAGATACACTAAGTCTCTAGCTAGTTATAGTTCCTTTCCTTTCCTTTCCACTCACTCCTTGGTGAGTGAACTTTGCTAGATGACCCTTCTATCATTGCAGAAATAAATCCCTCTGCTTCATGATGGGTTGTTCTCATGTTTACTAACATATTTACATTAACACACATGGGAACGCAGTACTAGAAATCAGTGTCCATGTCAGCACTGCAAGACAGGCTCAATTCTGACCCTGGACATCAGACAGAACCTTAAGATACCTTGAAAAGGTTGATGCACCCTTTACACATCTCTTACTGGAGCTCCATGACTCCTGTTATTCCTTGCAGTTCACCAGTGGGTGAGGTTATACTATGGAACAGAACCTTTCCTACTCAGCCTTCTGAATTTACCAGATCTCCCACCTTGCTGTATGCTTTGTGATCACTCACATTCCACATACTACCATGACACTGCAGTGTCACTTCAGCTGGTGTGTAGGAGGCAGCACAGCTGTAGGGATTTTCATTCACACGCTCTTGGCTAATGGCAATCCTAGATCTTGGTACCTCTCATCAACCAGGTCCTTACTCTTCAGTACGTACCTTAATATTCCTTCTAGCAGTGGCTGGCAATCTCCTCAGGCCCTCTGCCAAAGGCAACTTCTATGATATCTATACCAGCCAAGGATTCCCCATACAAACAGATATATTATGTAATCCCTAAACTCAGTATCTTGATGCTCAAGATACTGAGTTTAGCATCCTGAATTCCACAGCCCCAAACAGTTCATATGCCTGACACTACAATGTCAGGCATCATGAATGAAATCAAGTAGATAATGTGAGGGGCTTCACACTCCACACACCCCATAACTAAAATAACTAACTCCGAGGGGGAGCTGACCCTGGAGTAAAAAAATATTAGTTACTGGGGGTGAGTTCCTTAAAAGGAAGAGTCCTGGACCCAGGTCTGAGAGAGCGAGCTGGCAGAGCTGTTAGTGTTGTAGCACTGTACACCACTGGAGCAGCTCAGCCAACTCTCCCACACAACTGTCCCTTGACATGTCACAGCAGGGGTAAGGTAGCAACCCATCACATCCACTACCTTACCCCTGTCAACATTTGTTGGTTAGTTTACTGTCAAGATGCTCACCATTGGGACACTGCACCTGTTGGGCAATAGTGCCCGGGCAGGTGAGTGTCGGGATAGTGAGCCACAGGAACCCATAAGGGTACTATACAAACAGTAGGCCAATTTCCAGCCTGTTTGAGCAGTTCAGTATTGGGCGCCAGATCTCCCACCATCTTCAGAATAGTTGGCAGCATCTCTCAGCCAGAAAGAATGGAAATTGCCCCCAAAGTAAAAATGTCAGCTTAGATGAGAGTCTCTGTTCATTGCAAGACCACCAGTGACTTTTCTTGATGGCATCCCCTTAGGATAATTACTTCCTCCTGGTGATCCCTTATACCCCCACCAGTATTAATGGTGATCTACACTAAATGGCCTTCAGACTTCAAGTTCCTAGAGTAATCACTTCCATCCTAGTATCTTCCTTGGAGGCTACTAGATTACTTGACAATGGGTTCTGTTTTTCTTACATACTGGATCCACAGAAAGTGGCAGCAGGTAAGAGGCCCTTGCCTCCTCAAGCATCCTAGCAAGAGATCTGAGTCAAGAGTGTCCCAAAGGCATACCTGTACCCTCATATCACTCTGCCATCTTGACACTTTTCATGCCATCACCCAACTGGCATTCTAAACTCCACCCAGTGTCTGTCAAAGTCTCTACCAATCAGTAAGCTCCATAGTCTGGCATTCAATTAATTAAGCCCTCTCCCTTTGCTGGCAGGAGAGGGTTGTTACATATGTCACATGACATGATTGTGCCTTATTCCCCAACAACCACATGCCTGCGCCACTTTCATGTGTTTTCCCCCATATATTAATTTTACACCCATTTCATAAATGTGATAACACACTTCAGGGTACTTCTCGTGTGGTTGAAATCACCCAGCTTTGCCTCAAGCCTCACAAAACACTTGAGGTGTGTGTATATCAGAGTGCAACCTCACATCCTGTTGCATGTTTGTTGCTATTTATCAGTACAGGTTTTGTATAAATATATATTGCTATATATTGCCTTTTAAATATATGCAGTATATGTCATAGATAATCCACTACAGAGCATGCGGTTGTGCTCTGATATATGCAACACCTTAGTATCGTTCAACCACCCAAGGCATGTGTATATCAGAGCATGACCACACGCCCTGTAGTGGATTACCTTCTTACAAAATGGCCAGAAATTCTTTTGGGGGCCAAAAGCAGTCCCTGTCTGGCACAAATTAGAGTTTTGCTGGCCCACCGGCACAGCAGTTGGATTTCCACTTGTGACACTGGTGTCCAGGTTCAGGAACAGACTCAGGGAAGTCAGAGGGCTGTCCGGGGGAGAAGGAATGAGCATCCCATGGACTGCTCTCCTTTTCCAGGGGGAGGGTGGGGTGAGTGTCCAGTGTTTGATGAACCCCTGGCAGAGGCTAGGGTACCAGAAGCTGTTGGTGCCAAAACATTGAGGGACGGGGCAGATGCTGGATGCCATTGCACATCCCGGCCCCTGGGGTAGACCAGAAAAATCACTCACTGACTACTCTGGATGATGCTTCCCAGCACCAGGCCTCTATAGCTCTCCACCACTCCACTGACCAATTATGATTCAGCAGCACCACTGAGACCCCAAACCCTGCCCTGGGGGGAAGCCTGGGAGGCAATGTTGGCTACTGCTGGCACCTTCCTATGTTGTAGATGGGCACAAAGTGGTGCTGAGGCCCCACCCTGGGGATTAAGCCAGGGGCTATCATCAGAGGTGGACATTGGAGAGTGAGGTAGGTGCCTAGAGCGAAGCAGAGGGTAGAGCGGTTGATGGCCAAAAAAAAAAAAAAATTAGAGTTTCATTTAGGTGATTTGATTGATCTTGCCATAATTTTGATAGCTTAAAAGGGATTAAAAAAGTGGTTAGAAGTGATAAAAAAGAGTTATCTGGTTGATCCTGCAATTTTAATAGTCTCCTACTCACTTTCACTTTCAAGCCACAGTGTAGTGTGATGGAGTGACATTTCTTGTGGTAAAACAATACTGTAGAAATTTGTTATAAGCAAATATTTTGCATGAAAAGATGTAACCTGTGTAGTTTCAAACTCAGTTTTGTTTGTTTTCTCTAAAATAAAAGCCACTGACTGTACAGTGAGGAGAGTGAGCGATTTGGTGGCTTCACAAGTGTAGAGGCAAGCGTGAGCGAGGGTTGCTATAGCAATACTCGCACTTGTGTCTACACTTCTAAACCTGCTGACTTGCTCTTTGTATTTACTGTACAGTCAGTAGCTTTTTTAAGAAAAAACTAAACTGATTTTGAAACTACACAGATTACATCTTAAAGTAAAAAGCTTTGTGATTATAAACTTCTGCCAGGAACTGGAAGGAAAAATATGTCTCTTTGCAGACGACACAAAGATCTGCAAGAGGGTTGATACGCAAGATGGAGTGGAAAGGATGAGAAGGGACTTGGCAGAGTTGGAGGAATGGTCAAATGTATGGCAGCTCAGTTTCAGTGCAAAGAAGTGCAAGGTAATGCACATGGGAAACAAAAACCCGGGAGAAGAGTACACAATGGGGGGTGAGATACTGACAACAGTAAAAATGGAAAAGGACCTGGGGGTAATTATATCAGATGCCCTAAAGATGGGCAAGCAATGTGAGAAGGCAGTAAGGAAGGCTGGGGGGATACTGGGATACATAGGAAGAGGCATCAATAGTAGAAAACAGGAAGTTGTTATCCCTCTGTACAGACAGTTGGTGAGACCCCATCTGGAGTACTGTGTGCAGTTCTGGAGACCCCATCTCCACAAAGACATAGACAGAGTGGAGGCTGTCCAGAGGAAGGCAACCAAAATGGTGCAGGGCCTGCACCAGAAGACATACAAAGAAAGACTAAAGGAGCTTAATATGTATACCCTTGAGGAAAGAAGGGAGAGAGGGGACATGATAGAAACTTTCAAGTACCTCAAGGAAATCAACAAAGTGCAAGAGGGCAGCATCTTTCAGAAAAAGAGATGTGCAAGAACAAGGGGGCACAATTTGAAGATAGAGGGGGGATGGCTCAGAGGTAATGTGAGGAAGTATTTTTTCATGGAGAGGGCTGTGGATGCATGGAACAGCCTCCCTGAGGAGGTCATGGAGTCAAGAACAGTGGGGGAATTCAAGAATGCATGGGACAGATATAAGGCAGTCCTAGTGGGGGGGTAGGAGGAAGTAAGCTGTTGGTTAACTAGGATCTGCAGCTTATCTGTCAGGTAGGAAAATGGGCAGACTAGGTGGGCCAAGCGGTCCTTATCTGCCTTCAAATTCTATGTTTTTATGTTCTATGTTATAAATTTTACCACAAGAAACACTGCTTGGTCACCCTACACTGTGACTCAAAAATGAAAGTGATTACACTGAAGACAGTGTTAAAATGGCAGGATCAACCAGATAAGTTTTTTTATTACTTTTAATGTACTAGAATCATGGCAGGATCAGCCGGATAACTGATTTATTTAATTTAATACATGAGCAGTTTGGGACAACTACATATATTTACTGGCTTATGGATATTAATGTTAGGCTATATATGGCAGTCTGTGTGTGCCTAGTCTGCTAGTGACAAGATTCTGAGGGATGGAAAGAAGTGCAGGCGTTATGTCTTTGTGGGATAATGCACGGTCATGTGTTGTGTTTTATCCAACAAGTGAACCCGATTTTCACTGATTTTTCCTACCCATTTTATAAGTAATAGATAATCGACTACAGGGTGTCTGGTCATTCTCTGATATTTGCACAAGGCTGCAGGCTGAGTGTGTTAAACCACCCAAGGCATGTCTATATAAGAGCACGACCGTACACCCTGTACTGGATTATGTACCTTATAAAATGGTCACAAATATTTTTTGGGGGGATGAAAAGCAGTTCCTGTCTGGCACAAATTAATGTTTCACTTATTTGATCTGGTTAATCCTGCTATGATTATGGTAGGTTTAAAATGATAGAAAATATTTATCTGGTTGATCCTGCCATGCTTTTTATAGGTAAAAAGTAATTAAAAAAATTATCTGCTTGATCCTGTCACTTTTAGACTGTCTTAACTGTAATGACTTTCCCTTTCCTCCTTTATTGTAGCATGAATGAGCAATGTTCATGGGCGTAAAGAATATGCTGCCAAAGCTCTAAAATAAGCATTGTTTTTGTTCAAACAGCATGTAAAGTCTGGTGTTTAACATAAGTTACGTGAAGTTTTCCTAAAAGATGTAACCAACTGTAGAGCGAGGAGAGTGAGTGAGTCGGTATCTTCAGAAGCGTAGCTGCAAGACCAAGCGGATAGCAACATTCGCTCATGCTTGTGCTATCTGCTTGGGCTTATGTCTACGCTTCTGAAGATGCCAACTTGCTCACTCTCCTCACTTTGCAGTTGGCTACATCTTTTAGGAAAACTTCACGAAACTTATGTTAAACACCAGACTTTACATGCTGTTTGAACAAAAACAATGCTCATTTTAAAGCTTTGGCAGCATATTGTTTATGCCCATGAACACCGCTCAGTCACGCTACAGTAAAGCAAGAAAGTGAAAGTTATTACAGTTAAGAGAGTCTGAAAGTGGCAGGATCAACCAGATAATTTTTTTGCTGTGTGGGACAGTTATAAAGATTTGCTTTCTTATGGTTGTGGCATGTGTGTGTGTGTGTGTGTGTGTGTGTGAGTGTGTGTGTGTGTGTGTGTGTGTGTGTCAGCCTGCATGTGCCAGGTGTGGAATGATCTCACTTGCTGGTGAGAAGATTCTGAGGGATAGAAAGTAGTGCAGGCATGTGGTCGTAGTGGGAAGTGTGTGGTTGTTGTTGGATAATGCATGTCTCGTGCTTCTTTTTTATTCAATCATGGACCCTAATTTTCCCTGATTTTTCCTACCCATTATATCACACATATATATTCTTTGCAAAAAAGATTGTTAATGCACCAGTTAGGGTTCCACTTAAAGCAACAAAAGCATGGAAATGTGGCATTAGGGTTTCTACCCTTAAAAACCCATTCCCCCACAAGCCATAAGCAACCACAGCCAGCCACCATCAGGTAAGACAAACAATGTACAGCTCTTTCCAGGTGACACAAGAGACATACATCATCATCACCACTTCTGTGGCCATGGATACACATGCACACTTCAGTACATACACACCCGCTTCAGGCTACAGTTATTTTATGTACTATGTGACTGTGTCACTGTACCATATATATGCAGTAACTTTCTAAATGTTTCAAATGTTTTATTTAGATTTGAATGCAATTAAGATTTATACTATTTTCAACAGTAAGAAATAGGATCACAACTGCATGCAAATGGTAATTTTTTTTCTGTTGACTGCATGAAATACTGATTGCATGCTAATACCAATCATAGGACTAGCTGGAAATGGTAGTAGTGCACATTAAATACTGCTTATTTACATCATTGCATTGGGATCAGAATTTCACGCAAATGTCCCCAAATTTGTTTTAGTTACAAAATTTACATGTAATCATAAATGTATAGTAATTTCAATTGTAATACATCACAGGAAATGATAACAGTGTCTTTACAAATATCAGTTACGAAAATTACTACAGTAGGATCAGCATTTTGTGCAAATATCTGAACATTTTTATGATTGTTTTTTAATGTGTACATGTATAGACACAATGAAATGATGATAGTGTGATGACAAATAACAATCAGGGACATTGCTACATTTGGATCAAAATTTCATGCAAATATACCAAACTGTTATTTTTTTGGTAGGGTTTTTGCATACAGTCATGATCACATGATAATGACTATCCTAAGAAATGGCCTAAAAAGATATTTGTGTTCAGAATAAACAAATATTAACATTACTGCACTAGGATCATAACTGCATGCAAATGTTAAACATTTCTGGTTAATTTTTGCATGAAATTATGATTACATTTAATGTCAGTGCCAGAAAATGCCAACACATTGTAGTAGTGCAATTAGAAATAGCACTTATTTACATTACTACATTGGGACCAGAATTTCATACAAATGTTCCCAAATTTTGTTTTGGTGCAACATTAACACATAATCATGATTGCATAGTTATATCAATGGTAATAAATCATAGGGAATGTTAATAGTGTGTTTACAAATACCTGTTAATGTTACTACATTAGGATCAAAACTTCATGCAAATATTTAAAGAAATGTTTTCATAGTTGCATGGAATCATTAGTTAATGCTAATGCCAATCATTAGAAATGACAGAACATGATAATAGTGCATTGAGAAATGCCAATTATTTTCATAAGGAAACTGAGATCAAATTTTCATGCAAATGTTCATTTTTCTCAGTTGCTCTGTTTCTGCAGCCTGGAGTGGGTGGGTATGTCTTGAAGTATGTATGTGTATCCATGGCTACAGATGTGCTGGACCATGGTGATGGATGTCTCTTGTGTTATCTGGAAAGAGCTGTATGCTGTTTGTCTTACATGATGGCTGTCTTTGGTTACATGTGTTGTCTTGACCGCTTTAGAGGGATGGGGAATTAGGGTTGGAAACCCTAATGCCACATTTTCCTACTGTTGTTGCTTTAGTTGAACCCTAACTGGTGCATTAACTGAGTGCAAGTTTTGCAAATTTTTTTTTCTTTTTGAGATAGTATACAGAATGTATGTTTCCTTTCATTTGTTTTTACACCACACAAGTAATAAATGTCTATAGCAGTGTTATCTGTATGAGCTCTTCAGAACTTCACATTTCATCCAACTTCATCTTCAGCATCGATTTTCCACATGACCAATGTTGTTTTAAAGATTCCAGTTTGCAGAGTGCAATAAGTCTTTTATCCTGAGAAGTCACTTATTTTTTTTATTCTACATGTGATGTTTATGTAATGCCCATTTAATACCATTAGCCACCCATGACATTTCTTGACTTATTATTTGCAAAACAAGTAATAAACATGCTCTTACAATTTATAATGAAATAGACACAACACAGTAAAGAAGTTTTAAACAAAAATTATTAGAGAAAAAAGGCCAATTGAATTAGTGCCAAATTGTTGCAGTGGTCCTGGAAAGTGAAAAAAACAATATAAATCAGAACAGTAAGTCATCTGTTAAATATTAAACTTAAATGATTCATTGGTGCACATGTTACAACTAATACATAACTATTTACAAGTACTTACAAGGCATACTTAGAAAATTCCTTGCTCGACCCCTTAATTAAGGCAATCCTGTGAAAAAGCAGGAGCAGTGCATAGCCAGCATAGTTTACATGTTACTGCATTTTTTATAACATATGTTGTTAAAAAAGTTAACATTTTGTAAAGAAAAATCAATTTCACTGAAACAGACAGTACTGAACCACTGTCATCTTTTTTGTCAACATAAATGTGTGAACTTAGATAAAAGAATAATAACGTGCAGAGATGCATACAGATGCAAAAAGCATCACATGAAATCATTACTACTTTAACACAGGGTGATGCAATATATTTACATATAATAATGCTTTCAGCATTAAATACATATTTACCTCTCAGTCATATTGTAATAGCAGATGATAGGCCATGTATGTATAGTACAGTTGCAATGTTTGTATGTGTGGCAGAGTGTTACACGATGAGTGGATGCATGCATGTGTATGGACTGGTGTGTATATTTGGGGTGGGGATAAAAGACCTACATGTGACAAGATTAGTTGTTAAAACTGATTATGCCTACAGTCTCGCACCCTAGTAAAAGCCCACTTAATCTGAAACTGTACTGGTATCATGATTACAACCACCTAGCTATTACATGTAGAAATTAAATTTAAGAATATTAATTATTCATGGTTCAGTGAGTGAAATAGCCCAAAGGAGAATGATGTCAGTGACGTATGTGTGATGTCTACTCTTTTTAGACTACTTAATTAAGAGGCATATTATTGGTAACTATTCTTCTGCAGCTCCCACAAGCTGCTTATTTTATAGGACTATGAATTTTATGCAATGGGGAAGTGAATAGAATCAGGAGATAAACCCTTTATTTGCAGTGATGATGTGTCTGGAGTGTAAATAAATAATTTATTTACACTCCAGGCACATCATCAGCATTTATTTCCACTGCAGCCGCATCATCATCAACAGTACTGGCACAAGCTTTCTGTTCATCTCTGATTCATGACTTATCATTCAAACTGCATTTTTTTCCCCTCAGAGTCAACCTGGACATGGAACGACTCTGTAAGTCCATCCAGAAGTGTGCCCATTGCATAAAGGAAATATGGCATGGGCAGTTTGAAAATAAACTATTTATTTTTTGCCTTAGGGTTTGATCTCTATAGACCTCACTTGTGGCTTTGCCACTCATGAGGTCAATAGAGATCAAAACCTCTGAAGCAAAAACTAGTTTATTTTCACACTGCCCATGCCAAATCCCTATATGCATCTTTTAACTTCCTTGGAAGCCTTTCCTTAAAGGGGCACTGTCAGCTTTGCCCCTCTGTTTGTTTCAAAATCACATGAGTGTGCCTTTTGGCATGCACCTAACAAATGATTACCGTAGAATGCCCCTCCATGTCTGAAAATTCCCACTTTGTACCTGTTTTGCTACTATTTACCTTATAAGTTGTCCACTTGGTCCAAGTTTAAATTGCGCACCTACCAGAAGTATTTACTGGTCAGGAATGCACGTCTGCCACGAGCGCAGTCCCAGACTGCATTTCTTTCATGAGCACAATATAAAAACAAGCTCCACCAGTCCATTATGGTAAACCAAATACTTTGTGGTTATCTCCAAAAACAAACCGAGCACTCCGAGTTCTACAAATAAAAGTTTTAGCCTGGAGTTGAAATCCTGCGCATGAGCAGGAGTGGACTTAGCAAAGATCCCATGCATGTGCAAGAGTGTGCTGCTCTCATGCTCTCTGTGCTCATGAAAAAAATGCAGTTTAGGACTGCTCTCATGGCAGACACATGTTCCCGACTGGTAAATGCTTCCAGTAGGTGTGCGATTTAAACTCAGATGGAGTGGACAACTTATAAGGTAAAAATCTGCAAAACAGGTACAAAGTGGGACTTTTCAGACATGTAGGGGCATTCTACAGTAATTGTATGTTAGGTGTGTGCCAAGAGGCACACGCTTGTGATTTTGAAACAAACGGAGGGGCAAAGCTGATACTGCCTCTTTAAAGGTGCATGTATCATCATTGCACTCTATCCAACCACCAGTGTCTCTGAGTCAAGTTACAAAATGGCCAGAATGCACAGAAGCTTCATGGTGGAAAATATTGCTTGAGTGGCAAACTGCGTATGTCCATAATGACTCTACTTCCAATAAAGTCATTATTGGTGTCAAAACTTTGACTCCCTGCAAGCCAAATTGTTCTAGTAACAGCATGAGGTAGTTCATAGAATGGGTCGCTCTCAGTGATCGAGTACTGTTCCTGTCACACCTTGTGCACTTCAGCCAGATTTAACATTGCTAAACAACTGTCTGAATTTGATGGATGATTCATGTGAGATATATAAAGAAATCGACAACATGTCATCGGTCACTTCTCTGTCAATATTTTCACAGGAAAGACAAACAGATCTACTGACATAGTTTAGTGTGAAGTACTGTCTTACTGGAATTCCATCTTCTTCTTCCAATGAGTGGATGACTGACATCATAAACTCTATTGCATCTTGCTGAACATTATCAGCAAATGTAGAATGTTGGCCATAAAATGCCATAGCTCAATGTAGCAGTGTCAATGACTGCACAGTATTGTTTTGCTGTTGACTGACACTTACAATTTGCTTCAGTGAATCTGTCAAAACTGTTGATTTTAAAGCAGCTAATGTGGCAACAAATTCAGCCAAATGTAGGAATAACCGAATTGCAGAATTAGCATAGCAATTAACTCCAGTATTGTTGTCAAATGACACTTGCAGATAGACCCATTTTTTTATTGGCGGGATCTGACATCATCAGCTGCAGTTCATAAGATCATAGAAATATATCGGTCAGTATCTGTTAGGCCATGCAACTTGCCCTCGATCATTTCAGAAACTCAAATTTCCTGCTTCCCATGTATTTATGAAGTAATCTCTTAGAAACCCCTAGGGTTCTACTATTCACTACTTCATGTGGTAGCTTGTTCCACATGTTCTCTATTCTCTTTTGAACCAAGCCCCATGTCTCTGAGTTCTGTACCATTCACCATTCATCTGAAAGCTGTGGAAGCTATTTTCGCTTTCTGATTGCTTCATTACCAACCCAGCATATTCCAAGATGTCATTGTTGAGCATTGTCATGTAGGTTATGCACAGATCCCCCATATTCTTCTGTACTCTAAGGAGTAGAGCTTCAATTCCATCAGTCTCTCTCCATAAGGCATGTGTGAAAACTGCCTAACTTTTTTTGTGGCTTTTCACTGAGCACTTTCCAGCAATCTTGGTACTATGGGCCCAAAACTGAACACAGTATTCCAGGTGTGGCCTAGCCAGTGACCTGTACAACAGCACCAAGACCTCTCTTGTTTCTACTTTTAATGTTTCTGAGCATACAGCCCATGATCTTGCTGCACTGATTGACCTCCTCCTTGCACTGTGTGTCACGTGACATCCTATTTGTGATAATAACCTCTAGATCTCATTTGTTTTCAATTTCCATCAAATTCTTTCCATTTATGTAGTGTGCTGCCTTCCTGTTCCTACCTCCAATGGGCATTACTTTACACTTTTCAATGTTAAATGGTAAGTTATGTTCTGTGGCCCATGAAGCAATATTATTTATTTTGTTCTGGAAATCCTCAGTAGATCTCTCACTGTCAACTATTTTTCCCACCTTCACATAACCTGTGGACTTACAGATCCAAAAGCCATCTGATGTTTGTAATGATGCTATATATATATTATATATATATATATATATATAGAGAGAGAGAGAGAGAGAGAGAGGCAAAAACTCAGTTTAATGCATCAGTTAGGGTTGTTCCACAGCGACAAAAGTGAGGAAATTCGATGTTAGGGTTGAAACCCCCTTTGCACCCCTCCAGCCCACCCCCCCAACTGGAATGGGGGTGCGCATTGGGGTCATCAGCCCTAACTGTCACCCCATCAGATGTGGAAAGAAGCTGAGGAATAGATGAATGGGGTGACAGTTAAGACCGATGACTCCAATGTGCACCCTGATTCCAGTTGGGGGGTGGGCCGGAGGGGTGCAAAGGGGGTTTCAACCCTAACATCGAATTTCCTCACTTTAGTTGCTGTGGAACAACCCTAACTGATGCATTAAATGGAGTTTTTTGCCTCTAATTTCCCCTCTTTTTGAGAATGATAATGAGAAATAGTGAATGGAATGCAGCGGCAGGAGCGCGGGTGATGTCTTGTCACATAGTAACATTGTGCCCGCAAACACAAATTATAATGCGCATGGTGAGCAAAGTAAAGCAGAAAGAGAAACAGTACTGTAGACAGAAATGTTAAAAACACGCAAATGCAACTGCAAATGAAAACGCAAAGGGTAATGCACATGGTGGCGTAAACGTGAATGGTAAGTGAAACGGGCACGGAACCGCAAGCAAAAACGGTAATGGTAACAGTAATGCAAGCACACAGGCTGGTTTTACCCAAAAGCTGTATAGAGAAAGACAATGAGTACAAAGAATGTATGCAAAATAATGACTCTCAGAACACAAAAATGAGGACTTGGAATAGTAAATTGCTTATATCTCAGTAACCGTATGACACAGAAAAAAATTTAAAAGTCATATGAATTATCACTTTCCTGGCTAGTTTTGTATTTAGCTGTATTAGGGGGCTAAGAAATTTTTCAACAAAAAGTCCGTATCTCGCACCGTTTTCGAGATCGGGCCTGAAAAAAAAAAAGCGCCATAATGTTATCCTATGGTAAAAAAACAGAAGTTCAGACTGCCATAACTTTTCCTCCCTGTAATATTTTTTCACCAAACTGCTGAAAGGCACATCTGTGGGATATTGGCTGTGTTCCCTGCAAAGTTTAGCCCAAAAGACCAAACCGTTATTTTGCAGCAGGGTGCCAAACGATTGCTACAATGCTTTGTATGCCGTAATGTTATCCTAAGGGAAAAAGTGTCAACTTTGGAGTACCGTAACTTTGCCACTGTGTAATATTTTTTCAACAAGACACTGAAAGGCACATTTATGAGATGTCGGCTGCATTCTCTCCAAATTTCAGCCGAAAACTCCAAACCGTTCTTTTGCAGTGGAGTGCCAAAAATTGCTGTCATTTTCCCACAGACTAGAAAAGTACTGTCGCAAATTTGTGAAAACTTCTCAAAAAATTTGCGACACTTTCATGAGCACGAAAGTACTTTGCGAAAGTACTATTTCCAGAAAATTGAAAAACATATTTCTGGGGTGTTTTACCCCAAAATAAAGACATGACTAGCATCCTCAGAGTCCGACTAGGTGAATACAAAAAGAATTAGGTTGCTAGACGGTCCCAAATTTAAATGCCAAGCATTTTTCTGATCACTAACTGAAAACAAGATGGTGGATCTGTGAAAGTAAGAGGGCCATTTGCAAAAGTAAAAATGCATTTGCGACACTGTCAAACTTTTTGTTAACTTTTCCCATTGACTTATAATGAGAAATTGTTTTTTGAATAACTTTTGAACTGTTATAATATTTTTTCATGAAATCTTTGACAGGCACATCGGGGACCCCAGCCGCACATTCCCTGAAGATTGCAGGCCGGTCGCACAAACCGTGCGACCTGTAGGCGCTACCGTGGGAATTCAGAAAAGCATAAGCGCATGAGCAGATCATAATAACTCCACAGCCATGTTTCCGACCAGTACAAAACTTGGCAGATCCCAAGGTGTGTATGGGTCTTGATCGTGTATTCCATTTCAGGCAAATCTGTCAAACAGTTGCAAGTTATTAAGGTGCAAAATTTTGGGTTTAACATGTAAATTCCCTCAGCTAACTATGTAGCACTACCTGCTACCATATATATGTGTGTATATATATATATATATATATATAATATTATTATTATATTATGGTAGCACGGTAGTGCTACTACAGTTAGGGTGAGTATTTGTTTAAACCCAAAATTTTGCACCTTAATAACTTTGAACCATTTAACGGATTTGCCTTGAATTTGAATACATGATCAAGAACTAGGCCTTGGATCGCCAAGTTTTGTACTGCTTAGATATACAGCTGTGGAGTTATTGCATGATTCAGCGCACGCCACGCTTTTCTGAGTCTACGGTCGTGCCATAGGTCATAATGTTTGCGCGATCGTCCAAAATCTTCAGGGAGCATGCAGTGGGTCCCTGATGTGCTTTTAGGATTTCGCGAAAATATTAAACGTTCAGTGTTATTCAAAAACAGTTTCCCATTATAAGTCACGGGAAAAGTTAACAAAGTTCGACAGTGTCGCAATGCACTTTTAGTGTCGCAATGGCCCTGTTAGTGTCACAACCGCCATCTTGTTTTTAGTTGGTGATCAGAAAAATGGTTGCATTTAAAATTGAGATTTCTAGCAACTAATTCTTTGTGTTCACCTAGTCGGGCCCTGAGGATAGCCATGTCTTTATTTTGGGGTAAACACTTTCTGGTTATGTTTTCAAATTTCTGAGAGGTGAAAGTAGTGTCGCCTTGCAAGTGTCGCAAATTTTTAAAGCCGCAAATCGCGATACTACTTTGCTACACTATGCCTAAATAACAGTAATTTTTGGCAGAGCCATTTACATGTTAAACTCCAAAATTTTGCACTTAATAACTTTGCAACCATTTAACGGATTTGCCTGAAATTTGAATACATGATCAAGAACCATAGGCCTTGGGATTCGCCAAGTTTTGTACTGCTTAGATATACAGCTGCGGAGTTATTACATGATCTGCAGCACGCCACGCTTTTCGAATTCTCACGGTCGCTTCTACAGGTCATACGTTTGTGCTGATCGTCCAAAATCTTCAGGAGCATGCAGCTGAGGGTCCCTGATGTGCCTTTGAAGATTTCATGAAAAAATATTAAACGGTTCAAAAGTTATTCAAAAACAGTTTCCCATTATAAGTCAATTGGAAAAGTTAACAAAAGTTCGACAGTGTCGCAATGCACTTTTTAGTGTCGCAAATGGCCCTGTTAGTGTCACAACCGCCATCTTGTTTTCAGTTGGTGATCAGAAAATGGTTGGTATTTAAAATTGAGACCCTCTAGCAACCTAATTCTTTTGTATTCACCTAGTCGGGCCCTGAGGATGCTAGCCATGTCTTTATTTTGGGGTAAAACACCCCAGAAATATGTTTTTCAAATTTCTGAAGAGAACAAGAAAGTAGTGTCGCACTTATGGAAAGTGTCGCAAATTTTTTAAAGACACTTTCGCAAATCGCGACACTACTTTGCGACACTATGCCCAAAATAACAGTAATTCTTTGGCACTCCGCTGCAAAAGAACGGTTGGGAGTTTTAGGCTGAAATTTGGAGAGAACGCAGAAGACATCTCACAGATGTGCCTTTCAGTGTTGTATTGAAAAAATATTACACGGCGGCAAAGTTATGGCACTCCAAAGTTGACGTTTTTTTCCATAGGATAACATTACGGCGCCCAACGCATTATAGAGATCCTTTGGATCCCTGCTGCAAAATAACGGTTTGGTCTTTTTTCCTGAAATTTGGAGGGAAGACAGCCAACTGCTCACAGATGTGCCTTTCAGTGGTTTGGTGAAAAAATATTACAGGGAGGCAAAGTTATGACACTCCGAACTTCTCTTTTTTTCCCATAGGATAACATTACGGCATTCGCCACGCCTTTCAGGGCCCGTATCTCGAAAATGGTGCGAGATACGGACTTTTCGTCAGAAAACTTCTTAGCCTCCTAAAGGGGGCTAAGTACAAAACTAGCCAGGACAGTCATAAATCATATGACTTTTAAATTTTTTTTCTACATCATACGGTTCCTGAGATATAACTTATTTAGTATTCCAAGTCCTCATTTTCTGCTCCGATACCCATTATTATGCATACATTCTTTGTACTCACTGTCTTTCTCTATTCAGCTTTTGGTAAAACCAGCCTGTCACTTACATTACTGTTATCATTGCTCTTTCCACTTGTGGTTCCATGCCCGTTTACTTAACGTGACGCCTGCGCCACCACGCAAGGCCATCCTTACGCTTTCATTTGCGCTATGCTTTCTGTTACTTTTTGCCATTTGTGTGTACCGTACTGTTTCTCTTTCTGTTTCACTTTGCGTCACCATGCCGATTGCCATTTCCATTTACAGGCAGCATGTTACTATGTGACAAGACATCACGTGGCACACCGTTCCCGTCTATGCCACCGTGTTCGTTACCCTTTCTTTTCTCATTCGCACTTGCGTTACCTTGTGCGCCACTGTTAGCGCTTCTGTTTGCATTGCTGTTCCTGTTACTATGCCACAAGACATCATGTGGTGGAAGTGTGGGGCCCTTTGGGCCCCGCACTCCTGCTGCCGCATTACATGCCGGGAGCGCGGGGCCCTATGTGCGTTATCCTTTGCGTTTACATTTGCTCTTGCGTTTCTGTTATTTTTTGCCATTTGTGTCTACAGTACTGTTTCTCTTTCTGTTTCACTTTGCATCACCATGCCCATTGACATTTCCATTTGCAGGCACCATGTTACTATGTGATAACACATCACGTGGCAGACCGTTCCCGTCTATGCCACCTTGTGCATTACCCTTTCTGTTCTCATTCGCGCTTGTGTCACCATGTGTGCCACTGTTAGCATTTCTGTTTGCGTTGCTGCTCCTGTTACTATGCCACAAGACATCATGTTTGGGCCCCGCGCTCCCACCGCTGCATTACATTCACTATTTCTCATTATCATTCTCAAAAAGAAGGGAAATTAGAGGCAAAAAACTCCATTTAATGCATTAGTTAGGGTTGTTCCACAGCGACAAAAGTGAGAAATTCGCTGTTAGGGTTGAAAACCCTAACTCCAGATCACCCCACACACACACACACACACACAGACACACACACACACACACATATTCAGTATGGGGAGGACCAACGACAACATTCAGCAGACACGACAGCAGGGTGATAGATCATTGTCTAATGTACCACGAGACATCCCCACCCACCTGACCAGGTACTGCATGCAGAGATATTATTCCTGTACAACTCCTTGGTTTTGCTGAACTCTATTGCTCAGGTGGCCCACCACATGTGTGTGGTCTTGTGTGGGGCATCAGTAGGTAAGGCCATGCAGCTACTAAGTGTGGTATGTTGCGCAGCTGCAATCAGGGATGTGTATGTTTGGTGTACATGGCCTCAGTTTTGCTGTTGATCTCCACTGAGCATGCAGTACCTGGTCAGGTGGGTGGGGATGTCTCGAGTACATTTAGACAATTGTTTGTTATTTCTGTCACCTGCTGCTGGATGTCTGTCATTGGTTGTGTTGACTTGGTCCTCCCCATACTTGAATATGTGTGTGTGTGTGTGTGTGTGTTCTGTGTGTGTGTGGTGCTGGGGAGTGAATCGATTAACAGTGAATTTCTCACTTTTGTCGCTAGTAACAACCCAACTAATGTATTAAATTGAGTTTTTGCCTCTAATATATATATATATATATATATATATTAGAGGCAAAAATCCATTTAATGCATCAGTTAGGTTGTTCCACAGTGACAAAATGAGGAAATTGATGTTAGGGGTTGAAACCCCTTGCACTCCTCCAGCCCACCCCCAACTGGAAACGGGTGCACATTGGGGTCATCAGCCCTAACTGTCACCCCATTCTCCTATTCCTCAGCTTTTTCCACATGTGATGGGTGACACTTAGGCCGATGACCTCAATGTGCACCCATTCCAGTTGGGGTGGCTGAGGGTAAAGGGTTTCAACCCTAACATCAAATTTCTTCGCTTTTGTTGCTGTGGAACAACCCTAGCTGATGCATTAAACAGAGTTTTTTTGCCTCTAATTTCCCTTCTTTTTGAGAATGATAATGAGAAATAGTGAATGTAATGCAGCGGCGGGAGCACAGGGGTGATGTCTTGTCATATTGTAACATTGTGCCCGCAAACGCAAATCATAATGCGCATGGTAATGCAAAGCAAAACAGAAAGAGGAACAGTACTGTAGACAGAAATGTTAAAAACAACGGAAACGCAACCACAAATGAAAACGCAAAGGGTAACACACATGGTGGTGTAAACGAGAATGGTAAGTGAACCGGGTACGGAACCGCAAGCAGAAACGGTAATGGTAAGAGTAATGTAAGCGCACAGACTGGTTTTCCCCAAAAGCTGTATAGAGAAAGACAGTGAGTAGAAAGAATGTATGCAAAATAATGACTCTCGGAACACAAAAATCAGTAGTTGTAATAGTAAATTGCTTATATCTCAGTAACCGTACGACATAGAAAAAAAATTTAAAAGTCATATGTATTATCACTTTCCTGGCTAGTTTTATATGTAGCCCTCTTTTGGGGGCTATAATTTTTTGACAAAAACTCCGTATCTTGCACCATTTTCGAGATATGGGCCCTCAAAGGCGTGGCAAACATCGTAATGTTATCCTATGGGAAAAAAACATAAGTTCGGACTGCCATAACTTTTGAACAGTTTAATATTTTTTCATGAAATCTTTGAAAGGCACATTGGGGACCCCGGCCACATGTTCCCTGAAGATTTTGGGCCGGTCACGCAAACCGTGCGACCTGTAGGCGTCACCGTAGAATTCCAGAAAAAGCGTAAACACACATGTAGATCATGCTTAATAACTCCGCAGCTGAGTATCTGACCAGTACAAAACTTGGCAGATCCCAAGGCGTATGGGTCTTGATCGTGTATTCCAAATTTCAGGCAAATACATCAAATGGTTGCAAAGTTATTAAGGTGCAAAAGTTTGGGTTTAACATGTAAATGGCTCCTCAACCTTAACTATGGTAGCACTACCGTGCTACCATAATATATATATATAATAAAAAGGGCTGGACTTAGTACCAATCCCTGAGGAACACCACTCATTACAGCTATCCAGGATGAGTAATTCTCCACCACACATACTCTCTGCCTTCTGCCAATTAACCATGAGTTGATCCATGTTGTTATGCTAGGACATAGGTATATATTATGAAGGTGATTTAACAATGGGTTATGGGCATAGCATCAAATGCCTTTGAATTGAAGGCTGATGGAGAGATTTCTCCACTTAAACTGATAAAAAGAGGTGTCCCCCAGGGATCCATACTGGGCCCATTACTGTTTGCCATTTATATCAACAGCTTGGACGTAGGCATCAAAGACACCAGTATTCACTTGTTTGCTGATGACACAGTGCTCTACTTAAGCCGGGAATCTCCTGAAGCTGCCTGCACTGAGTTACAAGCTGACTTTAATACTCTGCAGTACCAGCTCCTTAGCAAAAAGTTACTACTAAATGCAAAAAAAACTAAGTCCATTCTTTTCTCACCATCAGGCCCAGGGGCTTACTCTGCTGTCGCTAGTCCATTACCATCAATCTCTACCTTATTAGGAGAAAATCTTGAATTTGTGACTAAATTCAAATACCTTGGTATTTGGCTAGACAACAAACTCTCTTTTGTGGAACACACAGAAGAACTGCTGAAAAACTGAGGCAGAGACTTGGTCTTTTTTTCAGAATTAAACGCATCTTGACCACAGACGCAAAAAGACAGCTTGTCCAATCTACATTCCTTTCATTAATTGACTATGCCAACTTCATTTATGGCCATTACCCTGCCTCATATCGTGCAAAACTGGATGTATTATATCATAGAGCACTGAGATTTATAACTGGCCTCCTGTACTCCACACATCACTGCTCTTTATACGCAGTCATAGGGTGGCCCTCCCTTCAATACAGGTGTTATAGAAATGCAGCCCTATGGACGATCCGAGCCCTTACCAACAAATTCCCACAATACATTATTGACTATCTCCCCCTTAGTCCTATTAGGAACTATGCTTTAAGAAGTCAATCGCAGATTTCTTTAAATGTCCCAAGGGCCAACACTTGCTTTGGAAGGGCCACCATAAGCTATGCCCTGTCTACTCTCTGGAATAGGATACAAAAATCATTGAGACTTAGCTCACCTGTCAGTCCTGCCTTCTTTAAGACCCTCCATGACAAAACATTTGCTGAAATCTGTAATTGCTTCTATCGCTCCTAGCAGCTTGACTATTGTTCCTCTCTTCATCAACACTAGTCCCAGCTGCTTATCCAAATCAGCCCTTGCCACTACTACTCCCCCCTCCTCTGCCCCACTTGCCCTTAGCACCCTCTGCATCCCTCTTATTCACCACCCCCCTTCTGCCACATTTACCTAAGGCTTACACACTGTTATGCGCACCTCCATAGCTTAGGAATTTCCATCCAGACCTGTAACATGTTTCTACTGAACAGGAATATAAATAATCTTTCTTTTTTCTTCTATGGTTTGTATATGACATCCATACACATCCTGCTCCTGTGAGAACTGTATATATATATATATATATATATATATATATATATATATACGTTCGGGTTGTGTTATGAATATCTTTCTAG
This sequence comes from Neoceratodus forsteri, assembly GCA_016271365.2. Lineage (NCBI taxonomy): Eukaryota > Metazoa > Chordata > Ceratodontiformes > Ceratodontidae > Neoceratodus > Neoceratodus forsteri. The sequence goes on from CM057456.1 coordinate 1,264,341,106, forward strand.
TATATGTGACTTGGAATGTAAATACTCTGCTCCTATCAGTATTGTAAATATGTTGTTCCTTTTGTATTATGTATATTTATATGTAACTGTACAATTTTCCCTGCCAACAGCAGGTCCACCTTGTAAATGAGCTTGCTCAATGGTGATTGCCTGGATAAATAAAGATTTGATTGATTGATTGATTGACCTCAAAGTGGAAGAATCATGTACAGTGGACTTCTTCAATTTCTATGACATCTCAGAAGACATATCTCACATGACTACTTCATTCATCAATGTTGGGTCGATAGAAAGTGTACAGGCAATCATACTCTATGATGCACTTTTTCTCAGCACAAATTTTATTATGTGCAACATTGGTAATGTACACTCATGCTAGAGTTCTGACATGTGACAAGGCAACATAGCTCATACCATCTTTGAAGATAACATTCCCTGTGCTCATACACATTTTCATTTGTAGTCATCAAGACCTTCTCTATCATTGCTTTCTTGGTGTCTAAGATTCCAAACTGAAGGCCTAATTTTCAAAAGAATTAGATCAACACAAGGGACTTGCATCAAAAGATTGTGATGCAACAGGTGACTTGCATAACTATTTGCAACATTTGCAATTTTCAGATGAGGCCTGCCTCAATCCTGATGCAGCAGCGCTAAAAACCCTTGTGACAAAGGTGCACCAAACACTCCAGTGCACCAGGTCACAAGGGGGCTTGTGCCATGGCAGGGCTGCAACATCCCCTCTGGGGAGATTTTGTAAACCCCACCACAGATGCAGCAGGGGGCTTCACTTAGACCAACCAGGAGGTGGCCCAAATGCCCTGCATCAATGCAAGACCATGCTGCCAGTTGGGAGGAACCTGCCAGGAAGGGTGCAGGAACAAACAGAGTATCGGTGGGGTGCCCTAGGTGCCATGAGGGAGATGGGACAGGTACAGCTTTCATTGCCAACTGCCATTTACTGTGATATGTACACTTGTCTTCCATTTGTTTATTCAGCCTTTTCCCCACCATGATAATGCCTCTTCCCCAGCCTCTTTTTATATTGTCCTACCCCCCCACGTTTTCATCCCCAATGCACCAATAGGTGCATGTCCTTATTGTTGTCATTGAGTGTACACCACCCGCCAGCCAACAGGGTGCCCAGTGGGTGGGTCACCATCTCTCCTGCAGCTGCCACAAACCCATCTGCAGCTTGCAGCATTCCCCTCTGGTGTGCTGTTCCTTTGGCACAGTTGTTGCCTTGTGGCAAACCTGAGTAGTTTGTCACTGGGACCCTGATTATTCTAAAATTGGGCATGGAGTCCCTGGTGCACCTGGAGTTTGCCACAGCTCTAAATCACTGCAATTTGTGGTGATTTAAGGGCTGTTTCAAAATCGAGCCCTGAGTGCCAGTATCACTCATGTGGTTGACATCTAACTCCTCATAGAATGGATTTCGGCCTTTTACATAATGTAAAGCCCTTTTAACTCTCTCTACAGTCACAACATGCTGCCAAATTATTTTTGTTTTTGTTGGAACACCATCCACCCAAATGACAATGCTGTTGTCCCGAGTTATGACCTCAACATTTTCCTGAAGTGGGAGTGACAGGTACCTAATAGAGCCCTTCAATGACTTTATGAGTTATTTCATCAGCATGTTTTTAAGTGTGTTTCCAATCCTACAATTGTTTGAAATGATTTCATAGTTTGGATCGAATTTTGTTCAAATGAGTTCAAGCAAACAATCTCTGTGGGTATCACATCTGCTTCCATGTTATTTAAAACAGATCTTGGAGGCAACACATCTGCTTTTATCTTTCTGAAACAGTACAAGCACATATGCACACATCTCATCTAATGCAAACTCGCCCTTAAGTAGGAAGTATGCCACCAAACAATCCCACATCTGATTCCTCTTGGCAATTTGTGTCACATCTTCTTTCACAGTTTGTGAACTATAAAATAGATGCTTCAGGAGACACATTCAGATTCAAATTCAAATGTTTCTCTTTTTGCCAGTTCAACTGTGGTTATCTAATTTTCAAATTTGCTAGTTAACTGTGTTTCTGACAGTTTAACACAACTAGACATGTGCTATTCATGCTGAATTGAGAATTCATGAAAAGGTGCATCATTTTTTTGGAGTGGATAAAAGCTGCAGCACTGTCCATGTCACCTTCTGACAATGAAAGATCTGGGCATACAAATTTAGCAACAGCATTCATGCCATGGTGCATTTTAGAAACAAATATGTGCATTCTTGTATTATACACAGCAATCATGTGCATGTGGTGGAATACATGGTCACATGCTCCAGTGTGCAAACATGCCAACAAGTGACCCAACAAACCAGTGTGAGATGTAACTGGGCACTTGTCTATGTTTGGTGTCAGTTTGTATTTTTGGTTAGACTTTGTGATGATGAAAAATTGTTGATGTCCTTAACCTCATCAAAAGACTTTTGTCTAAGGTTACATGTGTTTTCACATGTCCATGTCAGACTCTGTCTTGTTTCATTCTGCTGAAGAGTCATCGTCTTCCTCCATCTCATGCAAATCATGATGTTCAACCAAGGTCATGTTTGCCCACATTAACCAGGTTTGCACCCAGATTTTGGGGTGGGGTCTATATTCAGAGACTCTTGCAGTGCAGGCTAAACTTTTAGCACCCAGACACTAAAATAACACTGCAGCCATGCAAATAAGGGGTCCCCTCCAGTGGAAATTTCAACATTTGTGTCAGTGGTAAATGTTACCTGAAGTGCCACTCTTTACTGCTGCCAAAAACTCTGACTTGACTGGGCTCAAAGCCTGCACCCCCCCCACTCTACTGACAGAGGGACAGCTGTGCTGTAGCTGCCTGACCCTGCTTTCCTGTACTGTTTGTCAGATAGCTCCTTGGTGTCTGGTGGCATGCCCACCCTCCATTCCCCCTTCCCAGTTAGGTACCATGATTCCCTGGTGTCTAGTGGCTTCCTCACACCTTCTTATTCCTCTCCCAGTAATTACACAGGATTCCTTGGTAATTGCAAATGACTCCCTGGTGTCTAGTGGCACCCCCACACCCTCCAATGCCTCATCTCATATAAGACTTCCTAACTCTGATGACTAGTGGTGTCTCCAGATCCAGATCACCTGTCCTGTGGTCCCAGTAATAACCCTGGCATTCAGAGGTACCCCTGCCCCCACCCCTAACTGCTGGTAGCCATACAGAGTGGAAAATATTGGCAGTGCGGCAACCCCCACCCACACCCAGACCACCACCCATCCAAAAACCTCCCTGACCAGCAATCTGGAGTCATGTGGTGACTACTAACACAGCGGACAGCACAGCCCTCCTCCCACCTCTTGGTTGGATGTTATATGGGCTGCCTAGAGCACGCACAGTGTAGTGTACACTGTACATTTGCTCACAGGCAGCCCATATGGTAATCAGCCAAGGAGGTGAGAGGAGGGCTATGCCAGTCACTGTATCTGAGGTCACCACACTTCCCTGACTTGCTGGTTGGTGGGTACTGCATAGGTGGTGGTCTGGGTGCTGGCAGGGCAGGTGGGGGGGTTGCTACACATTCAGTGTTTGTAACTCCATATATCAACTGGCAGTTGGGGGTGGGATGCCTCTGGATGCCAAGGTTATTATTGGGACCACAGGACAGGTGATCGGGGGTAGACTCACCACTAGCCACTAGATCTAGTGTATCTTATATGGGATGGGGCCTTGGTGGGTGCCACTAGACACCATAGAATCACAGTACCTAACTGGGACAGGGGATTGGAAGGTGGGGGTGCCACTAGATAGCAAGGAATCATGGTACCTAACCAGACTGGGGATCAGAGGGTAGGGGCTGCCACTCGACACCAGGGAATCCTGGTATCTAACCAAGACAGGGGATAAGAGGGTGGGGGCCACTATACACCAGAAAATCATTTGCAACTAGTGAGATGGGTGTTTGAGGGTAGGGGGTGCCACTGGACACTAGGGTGCTGTAGGACATCTGCAGGATGGATGGATGTTTGGGTGTGGGTGTGCCAATAGACTCCACAGCAAGGCTGGATATATGTGAGATGGGTGTTTGGGGGGTACTGCTAGCTACCAGGGATGATGTCAGGATGGGTGCATTTGGGCCACTGTTTCTCATGCAAATGGGACCATAACAAGCATGCAAATGGACCCTTAGCACCTTACATGCTCAATGGACTCATTTGCATGATGTGGCTGAATATTGCACCATGGTTCCTGGCATTCTTGAGTCCTGGAGTACAATTCCCTGTGGTCTGGATACAGCCCAGGCCCATGTCAAGGCAATGCAAAATGACTTAGCACTGTGTTGATGTAGGCAGATATTCAGTTGGATAGCACTGGTCCACTATCCGACTGAATATAGCAGCCTCTGGGTCAGGCGCATGCACAGTACAAACCTTTGTACACTGCTTTTGCCCATTTTTGAATATCTGGCCCTGTGTGTTTTCCCAGGTTCATCAACACAGACAGCTACTTGCTTACAGTGTGGATGGTATGTTTCTTCTGAAAAAATCAGCCTGTCTCTGCTCAGTGTGTAGCTAGGACCCATCAAAGATGAGGCAGATGTTATCACTATTCAGATCTGGGAACTCCTACAACCTCATCTTAATCTTAATTTTTTTTTCTTTAATTCATCTGTGTGAGCCATTATCTGTGACCACAAAAGTGAGCAGAAATTTAGAGCCATATATACAAATTGTTTAACCCTGAGAAGCATTCCTATTTAACCAGGCTTTTGGAGATTGATCTGCTACCCTTTTTATCTGCTGCTAGTAAGTATTATGTATTTTATTTCTATTATATATGTTATTTATTATATTTTTATATTTTTCTTGTGTGTACTCTGAATGGCACCCTGAGCCTATTAGGAAGGATGCCTTATAAATAAAGCTACTACTACTACTACTATGTAATTTCATATAAAATGGCAAGAAAAATTCTAGAAATTTAATTGGCTGAGAGACATCACATGACTGTGCATTAAAACTCTATAAACACACAGTCAGATGCTGAATCTCATTTTCTTCCCCCAACAAACTTCTAAGAGCCTTCTGCCTTACTAGACCCCCGGGACAAGCATTAAAATCCTATAATGCACACCCTGTCATAGATTATTACTTACATAATCTGAGGTTTCCTTTTAATTTTTTTACTTTTACATGTCATTATTGCAGATATTACACACTCTATTTTGGCTTTTGTGGACATCTTAAAATAGGTAGCACAACTCTGCTGGATGGTAGCCACACATTGATTTTTTTTGTTCTTCTTCTGTTTGTTTTTTTTTTTTGCTGCATGGCAGGCTGCGTTATTTTCTTGTGTTTTATTCTACTATTTTGCTTTCTATATCTAGTTTTTTGTGTGTGACAAACTATGGACTTTGTCGCTATATCTGCCATGTTTCTTTACCTTCTTTATTTGTGTTGACTGACAGGCATCAGTTGTTGCCTGTGACCTACTATGCATCACAGATTTATAAAACATGCTATTGATACCAAAATACCATTTACATTGTTTTGAAGTACAACTACATTCTCTTTTATGCATTTTTTGTTGACATTTCAGAAATGCTGTTGAAATTGTAGTCAGTATCTGTGAAAAAGAGAGAAAACAAAAAACAATCAGTACACTGTTTTTGTTTTAAATAAATTGACATATTACTGTTAACAAGATGAGATAAATTGTTTTATTATAGGCCAATCTTATATAAACATCTAACTGTGTAAAATAAATATGCACAATGGAACATTATCCATCTATAATAACTGGGTATAATTTTTTTCCCATAGGGAACCCAATTACAATTCGCCATTATAACCTGTGGGTTATAACTGCGAACATGTGCTGGGTTTCCCTTCTGCACACATGCCAGCCTCCACTCTGCCCTTCTTCACCACCAGCCCTCTCTCCTCATCACTCATCACATCACCACTTGGGGTCAGTGGTAAGTTAACTAATAAAAAGTAACTGGGAAGAAAAAAATACTTTTAAATGGGGCTGCCTAAAAAAATGAAAAAACAAAACAAAGGGAAACGTCCTTTTTTCAGCCACTTCCAACCATGGACCGCACTGAAACTGGAGAGGACAGCAGCTGCAGAGAGATGTCTTTTTATTTTATAGAATTGCTGTAGCGAAAAAATGATACCCAGAAATTCCAAAGAAATAATGCCCGACAGGTGGCTGTTATGTTGGGATAACATCTCGCCTCAGGTGGTTGGGCCTGAGGCCACTGGCCAAAGGCATCCAACACCTGAGAAGGGATGTTATCTCAGCATAACATCCACCCTGGAGGGCATTATTTCTATTATACAATGGCTCATGAGTGCAAAACAATTTGAAAAGATACAGAAAAATAAATTTAAAAGTATATTTTCTGTGTTTATTTAATGCGTAGGTTTACTTTGTAAGAAAATAGTGCTGATTTGGAGAAGTAGGTGTATTTAAGCTGTTGTTACTGTGGCTCTGCACTCCCGCATACATTTGTTGTTGTTCTTAAATTCCCCCTCCCCTCGCCCTGCAATTTAAATGCCTTTATTTCCCTCTCTGTGTCACTTCTTTTTATTTTCGGGGTCGTCTCTCACTGCGTGTCAGAATGCAGCCACCTGCTGCTGTGTGGAAGTTAGAGGTGACGGCAGAGGTAATTCCCCGTACATGTATGAATGCAGAAACCTGAACCCTGTCTCACCATGGAAGTTGTTTTTTCCAGGTACAACTTTTATTGTTGCCAGGAGAAAGGACTGACAGCAGAAAAACAGCAAAATGGTCAGGAAGTTTAACATGTGGTTATGCTCGCGCTCAGCTGTGACACTGAACTACTGTTCAAAAAAATGTTATGGAGCCAAACATGGTTTTCAGTTCACCTGTTTTTTTTTTTTGTCTTTCACCAAAGTGGGTATGGGTACGAGTGAGGTTTGTGTCGGGGTGTGGGGGCACTGATTTTGACATTGGCGGTGAGCGCCAATTCATGTGGGGGAAATGTAGATTTTAAACTTGGCAGAAACCGTTGCCTTCAAGCAGAGCGGGACCGCTGACACTGCTGGTAGGCACAGTTGTGGAGGGATCATATTTTAATGTTTAATGCGGTCTACAGTATGCTGGGACTAGAGCCGGGATGTTATGCTGGGATAACATCCCAGTTCCAGTCCCAGTCATACCAATCAAGAACAAGCATTTTTTCTTGCCATTGTATAACATAAAATAAAACATGGGGTGATGTATTGATCTGATTTGATTTTTGGTGTTGGATGCTTAAATAAACCCTTTGAGCTTCACTCTTGGGGTTTATGTAGCATCCAACACCTTGGGTGTGTGTAAAATCTTGTTAAATGCACCATCCCTTGTATTTTTCTATATGTAATATTACTAAAATGATCATGAAAATAGCTTTGTTAGCATTTCCTATTATTTACACTGGAAAAAAAGTCTTTCATGAGCCAATTTCTTCTTTCATGAGCCTAAGTATAAGCCACTCCTTCAGGGGCTTACCTGTTGGGGCTACTCCCCCCTCCAATGTCCCCTGTAATTGCTGGGTCTGCCTCCAGTCCCCTGGACTGTGTAACCCCCTCCACAACCCCCGCCACCAAAATCCCCCCCTTCTGGTGTCCTGGAACTTCAGAACGTTTGATGTTATTTTGTAAAGATGAGCTGGCTGCCATTACATTATATTTCTTATGGTATATCTCTTTGTTTCTTTTTCTTTTTAGGACCTCCAAATATTTTCCTGTTTTCTAGAATTAATCAAGGCTGGATTCTCTGCTGAGTTCATGTGGATCCCAAGCAATTACCTTTGAGTTTAAACTGTTGGGTGATCACAAACATACCGTATGAGATATCACTTAGATTCTGTAACGCAATATGTATTTACATGTAAAACTGGATTAAATGGATGAGTAAAATCCCCAGTGCCTGTTTTATCTTACTTCAGAATTATTTCTATATATTTTATTTACTGCACATGTTAGGGTTAAATGCTTTTCTGCTAGAGCTTAGCTTTAAATATTTAAATCTCACATCCTCTTTTAGATTGGTGTATGTTTTGTATGATGTGGCAGCATTAAGTATTTAAATGTCTGTGCAATAAATTCTCTCCACCTCCTGATGAAGCCTGTTTTAATGAGTGAAGTGCTGAGGTGCAATTGCTTCATTTGGTGACTGATTGACTCAAAAACAATAAAGTGATGTTTTCCTTTAAAATTTATTTTCTGAGTCATTTGCTCATATGACTGTGGATAGAGTACTCCTCACTGCCTGGGTCTGATTTACTGCTAGGGTTTCCAACCCCTTTTGAAGCACCCCTGATTTTTCCTCTGGCACTGCTAACTTTTTGGAACTCTGGGCTGTGTAAATGGGACCAGAGGACTCCTGTGTTTCTGTGGCATTTGGCATAGGGGGTTTCCTTCTCCTCAGCCCAAAGTTGGTAGCGGGGTCAAGGTCCATGGAGGTTTGCGCCTCCTGCTGCCAAGAAGGACTCTTTCCCAGTCTGGGAGCAGTGGGAGCTGGACCAGGAGGAAAACAAAAAATGGCTATGCATGCAGATGTCTGTGCATGTATGACCAAAGTTCTTAAAGGGGCCGCAGCTCCCTTAGATATGTTGGGCCATGAGGCTGTAATGTAAAATGTGTCCTGGCTCCAGGGCAGGTAGTGGAGCTGGGAAATAAGCAAATAATGCCTCCAGGCATAGGAGCGATGGTTTTCTGGTCCTCTAGTTGCAGTGGGACCAGGAACAGAATCAGTGAGGTACGCATGCTCACCCACAGCCATTTAAAGGTGAGAAGTGGATGCCTCTTGTTTTGGGAGCCTGATAGTCAAACAGGGCTCCCCCAAACAAATAAGATATTCTTTGCCTCTTTCTAAGCAATTGAGGCTAGGATTTATAGGAAATAGCCCCTGGATGGGCTTATAAACAACACGGGGGTCTGCAAAAGGAAGACAGCATAGTATAAACAAAGATAGTGGCCCCCAGTTATTGTTCCTACCACTGAGGCTGCTGGGATGGGATGGGTTCAAAGGGCACCACCTGCAGCCCAGGAAAATGCTAGTCAATCATGTGGGGAGAAAAGGGTTGGAGAGGAGTCCAGCCAAGACTGGAGAGGAGGATACTGTGTTTGGCGGACAGCACAAGCCAGCTGGCTAGCATGTGTGCAGAAAGGCCCTCTGAGCCACACAGAAGGTTGAGGCAGAGTGCCTACCAGCTCAGCCTCCCTGCAGGTAATTTGTTTGGGACTTCTCAACTGTGTTTTTCCTAGTGGGAATTACAATGAAATGCTGTTCTTCATGTTTCAAGCCTGCGAAATAGTTAGGGCTGCTCGAATACCTTTTACCACAATATTCAACCAAATATTTGGTATTCCATGCCAAGGTATTTGGCCAAAATATTTGGTATTCATGTTTTAAAATAATGATTAAAAAAAGCCAACAGCCCCCATCCTCCTCCCTAGCCCAGATCCAGTTAGCTACAGAAGCCCCCATCACCCCACCCACAATTAGTACCCAAATAGCTCCCTCCCCCAGCACCACATTATGACATGCTAGAGTAATAAAAAAACTACAAGGATGAATGACCAGCACAACCTGCCTGCCTCCATGGCCATTGTCCACAGTAGCTAGCAGCAGCACCCTCTCCATACCTGATTGTAAATCAAAATAGAAGGCAACCTACACAGCCTGCCCTCTTCCATGGCTTGCTGCCTTCCTCTGAATGAAGGGACTCACACACATGCTTACTTGCATAGTAAAACCAGCTAATTACATGATCATCTAGTTTTACTATGCAAACAAATGTGTAAGTGCCTTCATTGAGAAGAAGGCAGCCGGCCATGGAGGAGAGTGGGCTGTGTCGGTTGCCTTCTATTTTGATTTACGTTCAGGTGTGGGGGCGGAGGGGCTGCTGCTAGCTACCGGTGGAGGGATGGTGACAGCAGTCATGGAGGTAGGTGGGTTGTGCTGGTTTCCCATCCTTGTAGTTGTTTTATTAATCTGGCATGTAAAAATGTGGTTTGGGGGGAGGAACGGTCACTTGGGTGCTAACTGAGGGTGGAGGGATGGGGGCTTCTGTATCTAACTGGATCTAGGCTAGGGAGGAGGATGGAGGGCTGCTTTTTGTATTTTTTATGTTTTAAATACTACATAAAGGTGTTTCCTGACTAGGGGACTAATAGTGCACTATTTGTTATTCAGGATCTGAATAACAAATAGTACATTACTCATGGTATTTGGGAAATAATATTGAGAACATGCACAGCCCTAGAAATAGTTGAACTGTTTGAACTGTTTTCCTAGCCCTGGAAGTGCTTGTAATTTTTGGATGGTTTCGAGCCAAGAGGAAAAGTTATTTGGGCTGTGTTGGAAACTGTTAGAGGCCCTGCTGTGTTGAAGTACCACAGAATTTGTGTATGCATCTGAATGTCACAAGACATCCCAGACCGAAAAAAGGCCCATGTGGCAAAGACAACGAACGACCTTTGCGGAGAAGACATTGAAAGCCCATGATAGGCAAAGATGACGAAAGACCCGAGGGGTGAAGAAGAGAAAGGTCTGTCTTGAGTGAAGAATCCAGTACATTTTTTGAATCTCCAGCCTGAAGCTTTTGTTCACTGAGAGACTGTCTGTTGATTTCAGAGTGGTACCATTAATGTGTGTCCTTCCTCAGCACCCGAAGATATTGTCAACAAACTGTGAGTACCTCTGGGCTGCAGCCTTGAGGAGTTCTTTTCAATGCTAGTTAGTTAGTTAGCTAGATATTCAGAGGGGTTAAAAACCTGGGCAGGACTTTGCTAAGCCTCAGGAGAAGCCCAGGGAGAAGATCAACACATTATTTAGTTACTTCTTTTAAGTTCTCATTGGGCCCGTTTTTCAAAGTTCATTCTGTTCAAGCTAGAACTGTTGTTCCATCTGCATCCCCATTGTCCAGCACCATTACATCATCTGGTTGGCCACCAGCTACCTGGTGAGGTACCCACTATAATGGACAATATTAATTCCTACAGCCATGGGGGGAAAATGAGGTCACCGTTGGGGGGTGGTGGTGGTATGGAGACTGTTTGGGGGACAACTGTCACAAAAACAAAATTGATTGTTTTTATGTAGTTTTATTTCACTTTACCCTTCCCCTAGAATAAATCTGAGGTTTCTTCAGTTTATAATACTGGGTCATGGTTATTGCTTGGTCTATAATTATACTGTGAGGGGACAGTCTAACTGTGTGTGTGGTAGGGATGTTGCCAAGTTTTAATTCGCTGGTGAAGTTCTGGTGAGTCATCAGATTCATCTCCATGAAGCAATGCACAAATCTGTGTTATCAGCTTAAATATTTTCCTAACTGCGAATTGTGGAATTTTGCCCACGAACGATGGAATTTCACTCGTGAGCAGCAGTATTTCACCATTTGCAGGTGAAATTCTGCGTATTCGCAGGTGAAATTCAGCAATTGTTTTGTGAAATTTCTCACTTTGCAGTGTAATTCTGCATTCACAAATTGATCTACACTTTGCAAATTGCGTTAAATCCATGAATTAATTTGCAGAGTGAATTCTCTTGACGTCATCCATTTCTAGTGTGTGGGAGGGAAGCTAATATTGGTTCTGGGGGGAGGTTAGGGCCACATTGGGTAGCCTTTATATACCCTTGCCCCAGATGGAATGGAAAAATCTGAGCTCCACAATATATAGGGGTTGCACTGATCAATCAGACACCACAACGATCTTTCCACTGAAATATTGTCCAATATTTATAAAAGATTTCCCTCTCAAAATCATCTTAATTTTCTGCCATTTAACAAATGACAGCCCACTGCAGGTAAACATGTAGAAATTATAAACACGCCAATATACTCCTTAAGCTGAAGTGTTAAAGTTGTAAACTGATTGGTAAACAGTTTATCAATGCTTTCCAATGAAATACCAAGAAAGGGGTTGACTTTTTTTTGTTTAGTCTGCTTGGCAATCAAGAACTGATAAACTGAAAGTAAACTGTCAGTTGGCAGAGACTTCTGTGAGAGATACACACATTTAGGAATTATGTTAGTTGCAGTGTTTTTAAAGAGAGTCACCATGGCAGAAAGCTTCACTACAACAGTTTGGATTGTGGGCAGTTCACTTGTGCAAATGGGGTGCACAGTTTGCCAGGAGAAATCATTTTGGGAATGTTTTGCAATTGGAAAACTGTTAGATTCATTGAATGGAATAGAGATATTGCAAAATAAAACTTTGTGGGTGAAACTGCCGCGAAATCGGCAATCTTGGTTGGGGGGGCATTCCTCCATTCTGAGCATTGGGCCAGTAATTGAAACATAGAAATGTGGAATTTGACAGTAGATAAGGACCACTTGGCCCACCTAGTCTGCCCATTTCCCTGATGGATAAGCTGCAGATCCTAGTTAACCAACATCCTACTTCCTCCTACCCCCCACTAGAATTGTCTAATGTCTGTCCCATGCATTCTTGAATTCTCCCACTGTTTTTGACTCTATGAGCTCCTCAGGAAGGCCGTTCCATGCATCTACAACCCTCTCTGTGAAGAAATACTTCCTCACATTACCTCTGAGCCGTCTCCCTTCTATCTTCAAATTGTGCCCCCCTTGTTCTTGCTCATCTCTTTTTCTGAAAGATGCTACCTTTTGGACTTTGTTGATTCTCTTGAGGTATTTGAAAGCTATTATCATGTTCCCCCTCCTTTCCTCAAGGCCATACATCTTAAGCTCCTTAAGTCTTTCTTCACATGTCTTCTGGTGCAGACCCTGCACCATTTTGGTTGCCCTCCTCAGAACAGACTCCACCCTGTCTATGTCTTTGTGGAGATAGGGTCTCCAGAACTGTACACAGTACTCCAGATTTGGTCTTACCAACTGTCTGTACAGAGGGCCAACAACTTCCTGTTTTCTACTGGTGATGCCTCTCCCTATGCATCCCAGTATCCCCCCAACCCTCCTTACTGCCTTCTCACAATGCTGGCCCACCTTCAGGTCGTCTGACATGACTACCCACAGGTCCCTTTCTATTTTTGTTGTTGTCAGTATCTCACCCCCCATTGTGTACTCTTCCTCTGGGTTTTTGTTTCCCAGGTACATTACTTTGCACTTATTTGCATTGAATTGCATTGGCTGAGGGTTGGGGGCTGGGACCACTAGACACCAGAGAGTCAGGGACTGGAATTTTTTTTTTATTACCATGATGATAGAGGAAATTGATGAATCTCGCCGGGGGGGTTGTTCAATTTAGGAGGAACTGGGCTGGTAATCGGTGGAGGGGGGACCACTAGACACCAGGGATGAACATTCTTTTTATTAAACCAGGAAAGGGGAAAAGCCTGAAAAGGCTTTATTTTTTTCTAATATGGTATACTGAAAATGGTAAAATTTCACCTGCGAGCAACAAATGTCACCATTTTGCGGATGAAATTTTGTGCTCTGCGGGTGAAATTTCACACACACAAAATATTTCATGAAATGCACAAATTTCATGAAATGTTCCACATAATGAAATGTCTTAATTTCACACAACACGTATCTGGAATGGGGAACGTGAGATGGGAGCAGCTCATGCCAGCTATACATAGACTTTTGAACAGTCACCCCAAGCCAGACATACTGCTCATCCATGTTGGAGGTAATGATTTGGACTATAAAAGTGTTATAGATTTAATAGAATCAGCTAAAGCAGATTTGGCTGTGCTCCATGCAATGTTGCCTAACTGTAATATTTTGTATTCAGATATTACAGAACACAAGATTTGGACAGGCCAGCAGTATGCACCTGGAATTGAAAGATCATAAAGAAAAGGTAACATTCAAATATATAGCTTTTTAAGTGATCTCAGTATGTACACAATTACTCATCCCCAAATTAAATATTACAATGATTCACTGTTTCTAAAAAATGGTGTACATGTCTTAGACACTGGAAATATTATTTTCCTTGAAGACCTCCAACTTGGGATCCAAAGCGTGTTGTTATGTGTGTTAACAATTGGTACATACACATTTGTAGTACTCTAATGCTGCTCCACAATGGCTCTGTTCAAAGCCACACATGCTGTGGTCCAAAAATTGATACAATACATATAATTAAAGAGGAAATCCTCTCAACCTATTTTCTGTATACCTGCGTTTTTAGGCATGAACAATGATTTCCTCTCTTACACACCTCTAATTTCATCCTAACTTAAATTTAAATGAAGTTGCTTCACTCTGTTCTGCCCTGATGCGAAAACCTGTTTTACTCCCTTGCAAAGGTCATGACCCCACTCATGCAAGGTATCATGGGAGCTGATGATAAGTACATGCAGAAGCCAGCAGACATGCTACTGCCAGTCAGTTCTGTTGTATGTCTTCTGAAGTCCCTGTATTCTTATCTTGTGCTGGCCATCAAAGTTTTCAATGTAAATTCCCTAATGTTTTCTGTTGTTTAAAGTATGTTTGAGTTGGAAAAATGTAGTTGGAAGTATGCTGGTGCTTGTAACATTTTCTTATTCAACTAATTGATTTGATTTTGTGCTAGGAGCTCTTTGTTTACACACTAAGCATGAAGTTCCTGTGCTGTGCAAATACACATTATCAACTCCCATGTTTACTTTTATGAGTGGGGTTGTGACCTTTGCTATGGAGTCAAACAGGTTCACACACCAGGACAGAACAGAGTGAAGCAACTTCATTTAAATTTAAATTCAGATGAAATTAGAGGAATGCAAGAGAGGGAATCATTGTTCATGCCTACAAATCACATAGGCATACAGACAGGGGGCCCAATGGGGGGGGGGGACAGCCAGGATAACTGTCCTGGGCCTGGTGACTCAGAGGGACCCAGATTTCTGATTATCAATTTGTTTCTGGTGGCTGGTGCTCCTCTCCAAAGAATTGTTAACACCCATCGGATAATGCTGTCTGAGGTCAGATGCTGAGTGGCTGAGCCCCCAGCCCTCCTGACACGCTGTAAGATCAGAGGATGCTGAGTGGCTGAACCCCCACCGAGGCTATCTCCATACCTCCCAGTTGCCAGTCCCCAATGGCACAACCCATCACAGCACCCAACAGGTGGCAGCTGTCTCTGCCCGGCTCTGTGCTGCCTCTCTCTCTCTCTCTGCTGCCTGCCCTGCTGTATACCTTAATGCCGAGCCACCTGGGTGCCAACTCCCTTCCTGGCATGCTCATCAATCTCCTTGGCTTGGGGTCAGACTCAGACCAGATGGATTGTCCTCCTCGACCTCTCATCTCTCACGCCTGAGGTCCAGACCCCATGCCAGCAGAGCAGACAGTAACATGCCAGGCCAGCTGCACTGAAGACAGTTAGCAGCAGACAGTCTTCTGCTTCTCATCCACTCAGTTCTTCCTGATCTCTGGCCTGAGACAAATTTACTAGGGGCCAAGGGTCAGATTAGGAGCAGAGGTCACTCAGGAGGGTCACAGGTCAGGGGTCAAAGGGCCACAGGCACCACGCTATGTGATGGTGGGCTGTACACGCTGCACACTACTCATTCCTTGACCTCGATCATTCAAGAAGGGAAGGACTTGGGAGACAGTCTTCTGTGTGGACAGCCATGTGAGATTCCGACATAGTCCGTCAATGTCATTGGGACTCTGCTTGAATTCTGCTGCTCGGTTAGTACTTACTTAATATTTAATATTAAGTTCTGACTATTTCTTGAGACTTGAACTGTGATTGTGAAGACAGAGAGGAGGACAAGGTTGAAAGGTAACAGACCCCCCAGAGGCCACAATAGAAGGATTCCCCCTCAGTTCATTCTTAGGCTGCAGCCAGGGCCTGGGCTGGCTAGGGGCAATGATGGGTACTACTAGTACAACACACTCATTTAAATTGAGAAGCTGAAGCAACAACACAGCTATCTTCTTTTTTTACCTTTCAGCCTGAGTGAGAGATGTGTATATTGTGTTCTGTACAGTGTACACAGACAAACAGTTATTGTTCAGCCTTGAGTGCAGATGTGGCGGGGTTGGGGGGATCTGTAGCAGGCTGGCTAGCAACAACAGTGTGGGTGTGGGTGGGTGCTATCACCTATCAAAGACCTAGACCTGAGAAGCTGCAAGGAATCAGTGGTATAACACCTTTTTTCCCTCCATTTCTCAGTGTGCAGATTTAGTGATCATAATGTGCAAGATGCTCTGTATGGATCATACTACAGTCAGCTGTAGCCTTTTTTTAATGCTGGGCTGGGTCAGAGTGAATCGTGAAGTTATTACAAAATAATAATTTTTATAGTCTTCTTTTCATTGAGTGGCGTGGCAGTGCATTAGTTATTTTAATATAAATTTACCCATTTATTGATTTATATATGTCGAGGGGATGGGAGGGTGAGGGGGGCCCAGTCCTAAAGGTGTGTCCTGGGCCAGAAATTTCCATCGGCACCCCTGCATACAGATAAAAAGGTCGAGGGCACTTTCCCTTTAATACACACAGATCAGCAGTACACAAGCTTTGTTAAGTAAACTTAATTACTTCATAATGTTAAATATGGACAATTTTATTACAATTTTTTTTTACTTTTCACAGAGCATGTCCAAGCTGTGGACAGACAAAGTGGTATTCACCCTGGTCAAAAGCATCAAAAAGCATATTTGACCCCAAATTTTGATGAGGGTGGCCAAACTGTCACTCAGAAAGGTGGCAAGCTGTGAACAGTTTCCTGCAGGAGAGTGTATATATGAAAGACCCTGACTCCTGCTGCCAAAAGGGGCAGAGATTCTATAGCTGAAAAAATCTAACAATATCCAGACCAGTGAGGACTAGTACAAGTGCACTATCAAATGTGGATCAAGGCAGGGAAGCCAAAGCTTGCTGACAGGCACATTAGGCCTGATTCATGAAGGGGTGTAGGGTACATGTGAAATGCGCATTCCCTGCCTGCAGAGCTGCGCACCTGTGGACAGGTATGCCGGTACCGCCATTCACAAATGCTGGCCATCTATCTGTGGCCCAGCCCACCAGTGCTCAGGTCCATGCAGGGTGGGCATGGGCAGAGTCACAGACCCAGCCAGGCATCCAATCGGATGCTTGGCATGGGTCTGTCAGTGGAGCCCTTGTGCGGTGGGGCACGCATTGGCAGTGCGCCCCATGGATGTCTGAGGGCCGGCGGCTGTGGTGGGTGGCAGGAGTGTAATGCCACTGGCCCTCGCCATCAGCACCGATGCAGTGCCCTGTCCTGGAGGGGAGACATGCCTGCTGACATGGGCTGGAGGGACACATCCTCCGGCAGCAGGGAGGAGAGATGGCACTTGGTGCCACTGGGATGGGCAGGTGACAGCTGAGACCCGGTGCCCCTGTGAGGGTGCTGAGGTGTTGGGGTGCCACACACTGCTGCATGTGGGGGTGGGTGGGTGGCATCAGGCAGCCATGACCTGTGGGCCTGGTGCTCCAGTGGGCTGCTCACCCAGTACTGTGGGGTGTGTGCAGGGTACATAGGGGGTTTATGGATGGGTCTCCCTGGCATACCCTGTGACCCCCTATGCACCCCCATGGCCAGCACTATATGCCTTAGTGCATGGCACGTAATGTTGGCCCTCCCTTCCCCTCACCTTCCCCGGCGCATTGCTCATTGCATGGCCGGTGGATCAGGCACATACTTCCTGCATGCCCCCACTTTGTGCATCCCACATAGGGGGTGCAGTTGGTGTGGGGTGGCTACTCGCCCCTGATATGCGTGCGTAGCCACTCCATACCTTTCGTGCACAGGGCCCAATGGAAGTAAGTTACATAAGAAAACAGTTAAAAAAGATGCTTTGTACATAACTATTGTATTCTCTTTAAAGATTGCATTACTATCAATGTAAATGATTTGTTGAGTACAATATACAGGGTAATATATGACAGCCATTAAGAGGTATGTATGCCAACCAGGAATTTCAACATTGAGGCTTGAGAGATTACATTGTTGCTATAGAAAACTTGAGATGAGCACACCAGCTTGTCTGTGTATGGATGCCCATATATTATCTTTTATACTGATTGGGCATCCTTGCCCAGTTAAGACAGTCTGTTTCCTTTTAGTAAACTGGGACTGGGGAGGGGGGCACACTTGGGGTGGTGGTGGGCTCAAACTAGTTATTCAATTAGTGGAAAATTTTTGTGTATGTTCCAATTTTTTTTTATTGAAAAAAAGGTTCCCATTTGATTGTGTAGAGGAAAGTACCTAAATGGCATCATTCTAACTTGTGGTGCAGCAGTAGTCACATCATTACAGCAGCATAACATGGTGCTGGCAGTACAGCAGTACAACATACAAACATACAAAAATGCCAGCAGAAACAGGCCATTTCAGTCTATCTATTGAGTCGTGTCGAGTATGCAGCTCTCAGTTGACTTTACTGGAGCTACCCCACCTTCTGTTTTTTGCATGGAGTCTTCCTCCCTCCCCCTCTCATTCTCCCACCCATCTTCCCACCTGTTATGACTCTCCCTTTCACTCTGTCCCAACCCTTCTTAAAGCTGTCCACTGTTTTCAATGATACCACCTCCTCCAGCAGTTT
The DNA here is from genome assembly GCA_016271365.2 of Neoceratodus forsteri. Classification (NCBI taxonomy): domain Eukaryota; kingdom Metazoa; phylum Chordata; order Ceratodontiformes; family Ceratodontidae; genus Neoceratodus; species Neoceratodus forsteri. The sequence continues at coordinate 1,264,359,584 of CM057456.1, forward strand.
GTTCCCTTTGGACACCAGTCTTTCTGTTTATTTATTTTATTTATTTATTTGATTCTCGGAATTACAAACCTTTGAGTCAGAGACTCATTTACAAAGGCTCCACATCAAAGTAGTACATATGAACAAGAAACGAAACAAAGTACAATTGCAATACAAGGGACAAGGCAGGATACAATACAAATAAGTTAAGACCAGGTACAACTGGTCATTTGTATAGACAAGAAATAAGGTAACAACAACAAAGGTGACAAGAATACATCTTGGCTGAGAGAAACACGTCAAACTAAAAGTAAAAACTTCATTTGAGACAAGGACTGAAACATCTAAAATTAGGGTAACAGCTGCTGAACTGGCTAATATACAACATGGGGTATATAGTCAGTGTCATGCTAAAAGTTAAAAACAACATGTGAGACAGGACTGAGTATAAAGTGCAAATGTGAAGAGTCTTAAACAGTGCAATAACTAAGTGTATCTGGCTAGAAAGGGTTGTGCAATCGGTAACCAGAGGTAAATAAGCTCTTGTATAGGGCCTATAATGGTTCCCCTAAGCAGGCAGGAGGGACAGGGGGATACTCGGGGAGCAAGGAACGGAGAGGGAGGGAGAAGGATATGGGATAGGGCTAGAGGCTAAAAGGGGTGGACGGCTGTAGGTACCTAAAGGCTTAGTCAGTACAAGGGAAGTAAAATAGGGGTAAGCAGGAAAGAAAACAATGGAAAGGGAAGGGAAGGGAAGGGAAGGGAAGGGAAGGAGGCTAAGAGCAGTCACAGCAGTTTATTTCCAGAAGGTGTTGCCTCAGTTTAAGTTTAAAGATGCCAATCTATGATTCAGAGAATACCTCAGAAGGCAGGTTGTTAATCCAGACTGGGGCCCTATACATGAAGGCTCGCTGACCCAGGGCTGTCCTACAGAGTGGGACATGGAAGGAGGCCTTAGTGGAGCTTCTGGTTGCCTGAGGAATGGGGGCAAGAGTGAGAAGATACTGTGCTGAGGGAAGGGAGAGGCCCAAAGTTATCTTCTTCAACAGTAGGCAGGTCTAGTAGTGAAGCCTGTCCTTAAAATTTAGCCAGGTTGCTTGGTCATATAGGTCACAAGAGTGGGTGAGCCTATGGCCACCCACTACAAGATGACAGGCTTTATTGAGTGCAACCTTAACTCTGTGTAACACGGTTTCGGTAGCAGACCCATAGATGATGATGCCATAGTCCACTAAGGACAGCACTGAGCTGGTTACGGCCAGACGGAGGGCATCAGATGTCATGCATGACCTGTTATGATACAGTAGACTGATTCTTTTATTAACTGCTTTACAGACCAGATTGACATATTCATGGTAGGAGAGGGAGGAGTCAAGGGTGGTACCAAGGTATTTGAAGCTACTGACTTGCCCAAGTGGCTGGAGTTGATTATTAATTAAAGTTAGCTGCAGATTTTTATTTTTGTTCTGTGGGTTGGCAAAAAGCATCGATTTAGTCTTTCTATAGTTTAAGATGAGTTTGTGACAGGAGAACCACGATTCAATTTCTGTAAAAAGCTGTTGAAGATTGCTTACCAGAACAGTGGGGTCAGGGTGACTGGAGTAAACGACAGCATCATCCACGTACAGTAGCAAGGGGACAGTGCATGCTAAGGGGAGGGAATTAAGGAAGAGACTGAAGAGGAGTGATCCAAGGATTGAACCTTGGGGAACACCCGAGTGAACTGAAAGGCTGGAAGAAAGAGTGTCCTGGATTTTCACTTTCTGTGTCCTCCCATTGAGATAGTTGGAGAACCAAGCAGTGGTGTCTTGTGAGAGGCCCAGGGATGGGAAGGATGCAATGAAAAGAGAGTGATTTACAATGTCAAATGCTTTTGTAAGGTTTATGTAAACAGATTCTACTAAATATTCATGATCAAGAGTTTTGTGTATAAAGTTCGTATACTCCAGGAGGGCAGAGGTGGTACTGTGACTCTTCCTGAAGCCATGCTGTTGGTAGCATTGAAGATTGTGAATTGCCAGGCATTCAGACAGCTGGTCAGAAACAATCCATTGCAGTGCTTTGGAGATGGGGGAGGATAGATATGCAGTAATTATTGTGGGAGGTTCTATCACTGCTTTTGCATATGGAGGTGGCCACTGCCAGCTTCCACTGTGAGGGGAATTGGCCTAGACAGAGGGAAAGATTAAAGATTTTTGTGAGGAGGGAAAGAACTGCATTAAGGGCCAATTGAAGTAGCTTCAGGTCCAGGGTATCACCGCTACTTCTCGATTTACCCAGGACTCGTGTTAGATAGGATTTGACTTCTCTGCATGTAACAGTCCTAAAATAGAAGGGTGGAATGTTGATGGAGGCAGGAGTAATTGGGGGATTGGTAGCATTGTTAAAGAAGTCCAGAGAGAGAACCCCACTGAGATCTGAAAATGCAGAGTTGAAGATGTCAGCAATGAGCTGCAGGTCTTGGGTGGTGTTGCTATTGATATTTAGTGGTGGGGGAGGGGTGTTGAGTTTCCAAGTCAGGTCCTTAATATTATCCCAAAACTTTTTCCATTTACCCAAGAAGAAGAGAGAGAGAGGCTTTGAAGTGGGCAGCCTCGGCATGGCAACCTCCGGCAAGTGCATTTCTGGTGGCATGATAGTGTTGCCTGTCCTGGGGGAGACTGGTCACCAGAGCCTTCTACCATAGATTGTCTCAAGTGGTCATTTGAGTTAGGAGTGCAGGGGTGATCCAGGAAATACTAGATCCTTTGATCTTGCATTTGGAATAAAGGGCAAAATTTATCACAGGCGGAGTTGAAGGTAGAGATGAAATAGGCAAGGGCATTGTCAACACAGGTTCTGTGAAAAACTGCCTTCTCATTTCACTTTTGAAACTTCCTGCAACTAATTTTAGACTGCCCCATAGTGGACCTATTCTTCCTGAGATTCAAAATGCCATGTATTCTAACCTTGTTTATATCTTTAAGGTACTTGAAGGTTTCGATCATGTCCCCTGTCTCTCTTCTGTCCTCCAGGGAATACAATACTGAGCTCCCACAGACTCTCGTCACAGGGTTTGTCCCACAGGCCCTGGATTATCTTAGTTGCCCTACGCTACACCCCCTCCAGTAATCTGATATCCTTTTTCAGATATGAGCACCAGTACTGCACACAGTACCCCAAGCGTAGTCTCACCTAGGTCCTGTACAATGACAGAATAATTTCCACTTTTCTTGAGGTGATTCCTCTGGCAATGCACCTCAACATCCTTTTTGCTTTGGCTGCTGCTTTATGGCAATGCATAGAGTGCCTCAGGTTCCTTGAAATGATTACCCCTAGGTCCTTTTCCTCCTCAGATCTGAACACCTGTGCCCTTCCCAACCAATAATTGACCCCTGGCTTCTTAGCTTCCAGGTGCATAACCCTGCACTTCTTGGTATTGAACCCCAGCTGCCAGATACCTGACCACTTCTCTAGCCTAGCCAGGTCCTCCCTGAACTCCTGTCTCCCCTCCTATGTGTCCACTGTCCCACAGAGCTCAGTGTTGTCTGTAAATGAACAGATTTACCTTTGATCCAATCTGCCATGTCACAAATAAAGATATTAAACACTGGTCCAAGCACTGAGCCCTGTGGGACTCCACTGGTTACAGGCCTAATCTTTGAGAGCTCCCCCCACTAACATCCTCTGGTTTCTGTCTTGTACCCAGCTCTTGACCCACCCCAGCAGCTTCTTCCCAACACCCAGGTCCTACAGTTTACTGAGCAATCTCCCATGTGGCACAGAGTCAAAGGCCTTGCTGAAGTCCAGATACAGGACATCAACCGCCTGGCCCTTGTCTGCAGACCCTGTGACCAAATCAAAAAAGTCTATCAGGTTGGTCTGGCAGGATCTCCACAAGACAAACCCAAGTTGTCTTTCATCCTGGAGACTACTAACCTTCAGAACGTCCATTAGTCTCTCCTTTAGTATGGTCTCCATTAATTTGCCTACAGTGGGGGTAAGGTTGACTGGTCTGTAATTACCTGGTTCATCTCTGGAGCCACTCTTGTGGAGAGGCACCACATGTGCCATTCTCCAGTCCTGAGGTATACATCCTGTCTCTAGCGAGGTGTTAAACAGGCCCGCAGGGGGGCTAGCCAGGATGTCCGCCAATTCCTTCAGAACTCTCGGGTTCACGCCATCCAGTTCAGGAGTCTTGTCCACCCCCAAGGCCCTTTAAAACCTTGTCCACCTGAAATGCTCAATCCGTTTCTCCCCCCCTTCCAATCCCCTATTTTTCCCATGATATAGGTTCAACCTTCTCCTTACTGAAAACTGAGCTGAAGTAGTCCTTCAGTGCCTATGCCTACTCCTCACTACTTTTCACCCATCTCCCCTCCCTCTTTAATCTAACATTCCCATCGTTGCTACTCCTTTTCTCCCTCATGTACTTAGAAAAGTCCTTTTCTCCTACCCTTATCCCCTGCACCAGCTTTAGTTCCCTTGTGGCCTTTGCTGTCCTGACTGCTCTGCTTTCCTGTCTTGACTTTACTGAGTAATCTTCCCTGTCTGCATCTTTCAGAGTATGTTTGTACTTATGAAAGGCTGCTCTTTTTCCCCTCATTTTTGCTGCCATCTCTTTGTCAAGTCAGCTTGGTTTTTTAATCTTGGCTTTCTTGCTCTGGGCCTTTGTACATGTATTAGTGGCCTCAATTAGACACATCTTTATAATGGACCATTTCTGCTCCACTTCCATCTCGGGACTGATTTTGGTAAGGTGTCCCTCTTGGATTTCACCCATCTTTCCAAGGTCCACTTAACTAAAGTCCACTACCCTCATCTTAGTCCTCACTATTTCCTTGCCCATATTTAGATAGAACCTCACCATGCATGGTTGTTGCCTGCAAGAGGATCTTCCAATTCCTATTTCCTGGACATGCTTACCATTGGACAGTACTTGGTCCAGTATAGCTCCATCACTGGTAGACTTTGTGATGCCCTGCACCAGGAAACTATCCTGGAAAGCCACCAGGAGGACCTGTTCCCTAGAGCAGGAGGTAACTAGGGTCCACCAGTCAACTCCAGGTAGGTTGAAATCACCTGTTATGACTACATTTCCTCTACTACCTAGTGTTCTAATCTGCTCCCCCAGAACTCCGTCCAACTCCTCATCCTGTGAAGATGGTCTGTAAACCACCCCCATTCTAACCTGTCTCCCTTTGGTGGTCTGAAGCTGTACCCACAAGGCTTCAGTCTTACAATCAGCCTCCTCCTCCTGATGCATGTGATCCCTTCCCTCAAGAATAAAGCTACAACTCCCCTCTCCCCTTCTGTTTCAGTTTTCAGTTTATTTTTTATACTGTACTGAAAAGGCATATGAGCAAAAATTGCATGTTTTCACAAGCATCCAGTTTAAGACAAACAACAGTAAGGTTACAGGGTTTACAGGAAAGTGTATTACATAGGAATACTAGACTTAAAAGGGTAAAAGCTGCAGGCCACTGGTGCAGAGGTATGGCTGCCATCTGTGATGCAGATGGCCCGGGTTCAGAAATGGATCTGGGAGTCAGAGGGCCAGCTGGGGGGAGTAGGATGGAGTGTCCTCTGGACTGCTCTCCTACTCTGAAGGAAGGTGGGGTAGAGTGTCCGACACACCATGGACCCCCAGACACAGGCTGTCATTGCATATCCCTGTCTCTGAGGGAACTAAAACAGAAAAAATGCCGGCCCCTGCTGATGAGCTGGCTCCGGTGCCTCTGCTCTGGTCATGTTATTTCCTCCATCAGTGGCCCCACTCAAAGGGGGGAATCCTCGAGTATAAGGAGGAAGGTCCCGGAAGCCTGGTGAACCCATTTGCGGGGTGAGGGGATGCTAGCAACAAAAAAATATATAAATAAATAAAAGGGTACAAACTAAGTGCCATCATATAGAGAATAACACAATGCAATACAATACAATACAGTCAAAGGATAAATGGGTCAAGCAAAAGATAATAATCAGTTTTGGAGGTAGTGTCAGGTTAAAAGAGACATTCCAGGATAATCAAGGACTGGGGCATTTACATGTATACGAGCTGGAAATGTGACCCTTTAAGTTGTACTTGGATGAAGCTGTTGAGAGTATTGGACAAGTGGCAGGGGTAGGTTGTTGAACGGTTTAACGCCCTTGAAGGACAGGGTGTTTTGGCCTTGAGTAGTGTGGCAGAAAGGAAGGGAGAAGGAGAGATGGAAGAGGACCATCTGGTGGACCACGTGAGGGCAGACATGGGGAAGAGGGAGTTAATGCTGCTTGGTATTAGTCCCAGTGTGAGTTTGTGGAGGAAGGTTAGGATTTTGCTGTGAAGCCTGTCTTCCAGAGGGGGTCAGTTAGCAAATTTGTATAGGTCACAATGGTGGGTCAGTCTGTGGAGGCCCGTGGCAAACTGAATGACATTGTGGTCGATGCTATGTAGCCTACTGAGATTTCTTTGGGAAAGGGAGGGGTAGTAGAGCAACGCTCCATAGTCAAAGATGGGGAGCAGGAAGTTGGTGGCCAGTAGTATTCTGGATTCAGGGATTATAAAAGGTTTGACATGATATAACATTCCAAGACTTTGGTGTGCTTTCTTAATTAGCTGATTGACGTGAAATTCATAAGTCAGATAACAGTCGAGGACCAAGCCAAGGTATTTAATCTCTATGACTTGTTCAGTGGAGTTACTATCTTTGTCCAGGAGGCAGAAGTTGCAGGCTGCTGATTTGTGGAACCAGAGAAAACAATGGACTTGTTTTTTTTTTTTCAAGTTAAGTACTAGCCCTCTGGATAAGAACCAGGAGTACAGCCTGTGGAAGCTCTGCTGGAGTTTGTCACGAAGGGTAGTGGGGTCCTTGTCCTTGCAGAAGAGTGCTGCATCATCAGCATAGAGAATGATTTCAGTGTGCCTGCAGATTTGGGGGAGGGAGTTAACCACAAGGGAGAAGAGGAGGTGTCAAAGAATGAAGCCCTGAGGAACTCCATATTTGATGGGGGAAATGGTGGAGAGAACACCTTCGATCACAGTTCTGTGGGATCTTTGGTTTAGGCAGTTGGAGAACCAGTTTACAACATTGGTGAAGAAGCTGAGACTGGTGAGGGTGTAGAGAAGAACCTTGTGGTCAACAAGGTCAAAGGCTTTAGTGAGGTCCACAAACACTGAGCTAGAGTAGAAGCCTTCATCACTGACTTTAACAATGAAGTGAGTGAATTTGATCAGAGCTGTCTCGGTGTTGTGGCCGGCTCTGGATCCATGCTGTACATCTGTTGGCAAACTGTATTTCTCTTAGCTATTTGATAGTTTGGCCCAGGGTGATTGTTTCAATAATTTTGGACAGCAGAGCCAGGAAGGAGATCAGCCTGTATTTAACTACATCATTTTTGGGGTCAAATTTGTGAAGGGGTTTGATGGTGGTGCATTTCCATTTAAGGGGGAAGGAGTCAGTGCAGAGGGAGTAATTAAAAATGTCAGTTGGGGGGAGGGTGATATACTCACAGACTAGCTTAAGGATGGGGTAGTCAGTGTTTTACAGTTCTAGGCTAGGCCTGGGGTCATTTGTTTTTATGAGTTTTGCCACCTCCAGGGGTGAGAGGTATTAGAAGTGGAAACTGGGGTGGGGGTTTGGGTTAGAGGGGATTGGGTGGGACTGGAGTCAGGTGGAGGATTGAGCTTGTACTTGTCAAGGTCATTGAAGTAGGAGTTGAAATGGGTGGCAATTGTAAGATGATCCGTAAGTGGTTGTCCCCCAGTGGAGAGGCTGATTTGTTCACTGTAAATTCCTCTTCCAGTCAGGTCATTAAGAAGCCTCCAGGTGTGTTTGGGGTTACTCTGGAGTTTTGCTGTTTTTCTCTCTGAGGAAGTTGATTTTTGCATTGTGGATGGCTGATTTACAGCTATTGTGGAGTGTTTTGTACTGCTGTAAGAGGTTGGGGAGTTTAAGTTTCTTATATTTTGACCAGGTCCTGTCACTCTTCCTCATTAGGTTAAGGAGATTGGAGGAGACCCATTTCTGGCTGTGCCCTTTAACCCTGAGTTTTTTAAGAGGGACAAGTATGTCACAGATAGCTAGAAAGTTTCTACTGAATCTGTCAAGGACAATGTCAATGTCATTAATGGATTCAGTGAAGGCCCAGTCAGTGGCTAGTAAGGTTTTAGTGAATTTGTCGGTGTTGTTTTTTTTAGTTGCTTTGAGTAGATATACTTGGGTTATTTTTGGGTGGTTTTAGCTGACCAACAGCAAAAGACAGCACAGTGGTCACTAAGGGAGTTGGGGAGAACCCTCGAGTCGGTTACATGAGAGGGGTTTGAGACAAGTATCCAGTCCAGGACTGATTCATACTCTGTACTGTAGTTTGTGCGGGTGGGGGTAGAGATTAACTGATGAAGGCCTAGGCTGACAATGATTTCTGTGGCAATGTTGGCCTGTGAGGACTGCCAGTTAAGGTTAAAATCCCTAAAGATTATCCACTCCCTTCTGCATGGGAGGATGTTTTTAATGTTGAGGAAAGCATCCAGCTCAGTTAAGGGGGTGACAGGGGCAAGATAAGTCACGCTAACAATGATTATTTTGTTATTACCAAGGAGGAGATTCACAGAAAGAGATTCAAGGTTGGGGTGTTGCCACCTGGGTTTCAAATTCAGATGCTGAAAGGTGATTTGCAATCCAGAAGAGGCATCCACCCCCTCTTTTTCCTTGCCTATCCCTTTCGAAGAGGGAGCACCCTTCAAGACTGATTTCATTGGAAGGGATCTTCAGGGTTAGTCGGGTTTCTGTGAGGGCAATAATATTGAAACTATTGGCAGACAGTCAGAATTTGAGCTGAGGTTTCTTAGCCAAGAGGCTCTGGATGTTCAGGTGAGCAACTTTGAGCAGACTTTATTTTTTTTTGAGGGGGGGCAGGGGGTACCTGGAGTTTCCTGCGGGGGTCCTGGCTTAGGGTGAACTGATGCAGAGAGGAGGAGGGGGGCAGCAGGAGGAGTCTCCTGTGCCTGTTGTTGGTAAACAATTGGAACTTGTGAGATCTAAGCTCTCTGTCATTCTGGTGAATTCTATACCCAGGGATCACGAAGTCCAAGTCATGGTATTGAGTGACCCATGTCTCTGTGATAGCTGCCATGTCCACCTCTTCTTCAGCCATCAGTGCCTGAAGAGCCAAGCCACTATCTTGATTGTCAGACTCCTTGTATTTAATGACTCCACTGTGACCCTTGTGTACCCTTACCACTGACCGGCCCTTTTCGTCTCCTCCTCCTCCTCCACACTCTCTCTCTCTCTCCCCCTTGCTCTGCACTCTGACTTCCATCTGATGACATAATGTGGGGGGAGGCCTGTTGGTCTCCTACACCTGGTGTGTATGGTTGCAGCACATCCTATCAACCCCCTTCAGTTTAAGTTAAGGTTTGTTGACATGTATTCCTCCAGCTTATCCTTTAAGACCCTGGTTCCCTCTCTACTTAAATGCACTCTATCCAGTGCATATAGGTCCTTATTATCCCAAGTCTTACCCCACCACCCCACCAGCCCATACCCATTTGACTCACACCACCCACTTAACCAACTATTAAATTCTTCAGTTCTCTGTTTCCTTACAGTACTAGCCCTAGGGACCAGGAGCACTTCAGAGAAAGCTACTTACCTTGCTGCCTCACTGCAGAGTTTCCCTACCTCCCTAAACCTCTCCTGCACCACCTCTACTCCACACCTTGCAAGGTCTTTTGTACCAAGGTGAACTATAATGTGAGGTTTCTCATGCTCTTGCCCTACACACTTAGTTATAAAAGGCCCCCCGTCCTCCTGTCATGCCTGGCATGCACTCCACCCACCTGCAGCTAGACTTCACCCCTATACCTCAACCATCTCACACTCTTCACTATTGAATCCCTCAGGATAATGACTCTTCCTCCTTTTTTCTGACCCCCCTTCATTTTGCCTACCCTGCTGCTCAAGCCCATGAGACCCTTCCCTTCGCACAGATAATACTGCCCTTATTACAACAGGGAAAAACAGTACTGAACCAGAATAAAAATTGCAGTCCGCTTTTGATGGATTGAGGGGGTGGTTCACCAGGTTGGGCCTCATTATGAATACAAAACAAACTAAGCTTCTTCATTTTAGGTCCAAACTTAAAAGAAACGAACAAATAAAAATTAAAGTAGACAGTGATGGTTTTCTGGAACAAGTATCTCATTACGGTTACCCACCCAACAGCAACAGTTCATCAGCGAGGTCCCCTAGAGTGACTACAGCACCATGCCGCTGTAGGGAACCCGCTGGAACCTTGTGTTGTCTGTCAGTGGTTCTGCTCCCCCCCAAATCAGCTCTGACTCGGAGTTGATAATCCTAAAGTGGGTGTGTGTGGGTGCAGCCCCTCAGGGGTTCAGGGGGCGAAGGCTCCTCCAAGAAAACATATACAGCCACTGGGAACCAGCAGCCAACTGCAGAATGTGGTCAACCTGATCGTTCTCGGGCTGTTGAGGCTGCTCAAACAAAAATTTTGTCAACACCTATCGTGGATCCTCCTCATTATACCTACCTGGCCGTCACGTTTGATGAAAACATGACATTTGGGGAACATATAAGCTTGGTAATTGATAGGGTAAATAAGAGAATGGGGGCCTTACGATGAACCACAAAGTGTTTAACAAAAACCAGTAGAAAAAAAGGTGCAGCGCAATTAATACTACCTGTCTTAACATATGGGAAGCTTCTTTACCATACTGCTAATAAAATATTACATAGAAACATAGAAACATAGAGGTTGATGGCAGATAAGGACCGCAAGGCCCATCCAGTTTGCCCATTTCTTTTCTACCTTATAAATGTGCCATCTGCCTTTGCTCTGTCATTGGCCTATCTATTCATACTCATCTGTATTGCTCCCTTATGCCTATCCCATGTCTGTTTGAAGCCCTGCACTGTATTCATAGCCACCACTTCCTGAGGTAGGCCGTTCCATGCATCCACCACTCTTTCTGTGAAAAAGAATTTCCTCACACTCCCCCTTAATCAGCCTCCCTCTAATCTCATGCTGTGTCCTCTTGTCCTGCTATTTTTCTTATATTTAAACATGTTAGACTCTTTCACCTTGTTAATGCCCTTAAGGTGTTTGAATGTTTTGATCATATCACCTCGCTCCCTCCTTTGCTCAAGGGTATCATATTGAGCTCCATTAATCTGTCCTCATATGTCTTCTGATGCAGTCCCTGCACCATTTTGGTTGCCCTTCTCTGGACTGCCTCAATTTGGTTAATGTCCTTGTGAAGATGTGGCCTCCAGTACTGCATGCAGTACTCCAGATGGGGCCTAACCAGTGTCTTGTAAAGAGGAATTATTACCTCCCTCTTACGACTTGTGATACCCCTACTAATACTCCTAACATCCCTCTAGCCTTACTCTACTGCTTTAGAGGTCTGCTTGGATGATTTCAGGTCATCGGTGATGATGATGATGCCCAAGTCTCTTTCTTCCTTTGTGACTGCCAGCAACTCCCCTCCCAGCCTATAGGTGGCTTCAGGGTTTCTCTTCCCTATGTGCATGATCTTGCACTTCTTTGCATTAAATCCCAGTTGCCACTCTTCTGACCATTTTGCTAGTTTATCCAGATCTCTTCTCATTCTGCCCACTCCATCTGGATCATCTACTCTGTTGCAGATCTTGGTGTCATCTGCAAACAGACAAGCCTTACCCTCTAGTCCATCTGCAATGTCACTAATGAAAATATTGAAGAGGACTGACCCCAGGACTGATCCCTGAGGTACCCCACTTGTGACTTGCATCTCTTCTAACGGTATACCATTTACCACCACTCTCTGTTTTCTACTCATCAACCAGTTTGCCACCCAGTTGACCAACTTCTGACCCACCCTGAGCCTACCCAGCTTAGTAATCAATCTTCTATGTGGAACAGTGTCGAAAGCTTTGCTAAAGTCAAGGTAAGCGACATCAGCTGCTCCCCCTTGATCCACCACTCTGGTTACCCAGTCAAAGAAATCTATGAGATTAGCTTGAAAGGACCTTCTTTTGTAAACCCACGCTGTCTTGGGATCCTGTACCTCAGGATTCCAGGTGTTGCACTATCCTTTCTTAAGGAGTGCCTCCATAATCTTGCCCACTACTGAGGTAAGACTGACTGGTCTGTAGTTCCCTGCCTCCTCCCTGCTCTACTACTCTTGTGGATCGGGATCACATGAGCCCTTCTCCAGTCTTCTGGGGACTCTGCTGTGCTCAGAGACTCACTAAACAAGTTCTGCTAATGGCTGTGCTAGTTCCACCCTTAGCTCCTTAAGTACCCTGGGATGTATGCCATCAGGTCCCATTTCCTTGTCCACCCTGAGCTTAGAGAGCTCTTGTAGGACCCTTTCTTTTGTGAAGGGAGTAGTGCTCACCTCCCTCCCTCCCCCCTGTGTCCATGGTGCTGAGCTGTGGGCCCTGCCCTACCTTCTCTTCAGTAAATACTGATTATTACACAAATTAGATAGGACATATAACAGAGTTGCAAGATATGTCTTGCGGTGTGATCAAGGGGCACATCATTGTGTATTAGTAACTTTACTGCAGTGGTTGCCACTAGAAAACAAAAGTGCCATGACATGGCAAAAGATTATCTATAAATAACATGTTGATAGTCCAGAGCATTACATTAACATTAAACTATTTGGTGGGAGTGACCAAATAGGTGCAAGGCCAAAAAGAACTATTCAAGCAAATAAAATCCATGTTCCAGTAGTTAAAAACAAATTTGGGAAAATACATTGTGCTATCAGGCTGCAAGACATTGGAATACTCTGTCCCCCTCAGCTCGTGCATTTCCAAACTACTGTTTATTTTTACAAGAGTTGGAAAAATCAGACTCATTTAGTTGTTTATGTTATTCATAATAACTGAATCCACTTGTAAATCCAGAGAACATCCTTGGAAAAATTCAATATTTATTCTGTTTTCCTACAGACAAATCTGCATTTTAGGTTTGCATTAGATCGTTTGAACTTACTTGGTCCTGTTTACAGGACCTAACATACTGTATTTTTATTTTATTGTTTGTATTGGTATGTACTATTATGTAAGTTTCATTGATCATTTATTTTTCCTTATGTATAGGCAACATGTAAGTTAACAGGACTGTCTTGTAAACTGGAATTACCCAACCTAAAGACATGTTTTCTCTCCTATATAAAAATAAAGTTTTTACTACTACTGATAGTCTAGCTTTCCCTGTCCCCCTGAATCTCCCCTGTGTTGTACCTCCCTTTGGCCTTTCTACCTCCATCTTTCCAGGCTCCTCACCTTGACTATCCCTCTCAATCCCCATGCTATCCTTACACTCACTCCTGTTCTCCACCCTCATCACCTACCCCCCCACTTCCAATCTCTCCCCTTTGCCACTATTTTTGACCTCTATGTTTTCTCCATCCTTTACCTTGCCACCTGCCCCAATCCTCCAAACTGGCCAGTACTGCAAACTGATTCGAAGAGGCCCCCCCCCATATCAGTACGTACCTCTGTTCTTCCTCCCTGTGCTTTTCCCATTCCTCCTTGTTCTGTTTCCTTTACCCACCTACCCTTTCTCTTTACCTTCTGCCAAGTCCCCCCTCCAGTTTCCCAGGGTCCTTGAGGGGAGGACATCCCTAGACCCTTTGGCATTCTCCTTGTTTCCATCCTCTGCCTACCATCTATGTGGCCTGGAGTAGCCCGTACCTACCCCTTCAGCCACTCTTATTCTTTCCAGCTTCTCCCCATCCCCCTTCCTAACTCCCATCTCAGCTGCCTAATCTCCTCCCTAAGTTGCCCAAGGTGTCTTCACACTTGACAGCCCCCTTCTCTCCACATTGTTCCTAGAAAGACTGCAGACCCACACCCACTGCAGCTGACCACCCTCCTTTCCCCCATGCCCTGTCTCTTCCATCCCCCCCTCCTTTTCCATGCCTCCTAGCTGTCCTGTTGTCTGTGCCAGCTCCTAGGATCCCACATCTTCCCTGGATAGCTTATACCCACCTTGCTATATTACTGAATCGATTCCTGTTATTTATTTCCTCAAATAAGCTGACACTAGATAGGGTTTTTCCACAATCCTCCATTTTCTGCTGGTTTCTTCCCCTGTCCTAGCTAGACATATGTAACATGTGTTGTGTACTCACCTACTGTGTCCTACCCAGCATGGCCTGTGGCCTGTGGGCCTCCCTGCAGATGTCACTAGTCAGACGCCACACTCCTGCTTCGTGGTACTTCTGCTTTGGAGTGACTCACATGAGGGGTTGCTTGGTGGCAACAGTCATATTCCAGGCATGGGATTCCATGCATAACATAGAGGATTGTATATGGTTCTCCATGCACAACAAACCTGTGTTTGGTTCAAGAGGTTGCCATGGCAACCAGTGACCTCAAGAGTGCAGTGCAGCTTGAGAGCTTCACTTTTTGCCACAGTAATCTTGAGAAACAGATGCAGTCTTGTTGTGTATGCAGAACTATACTAAAATGTTTTGTAGTGTATGGTAATCTATACACAAAAAAAAGAATGACAAGTCAGATGTTTTTTTAAAAACAGTAACTGAAACATGCTAATGCTCTGTGCCCATTCATTTGTGTCAAAGTTCAAGCAGCTCACAACTGCACAGTGGCTTTCAGTTACTCACGGATCCCTGCTTACATTCAGATGCAGTGATCAGACTATTTGGGCTGCAAGATAATAGAAATAACATGTGCTGCTATTGTTAGCGCTGTCGGGTGAAGTGAAATTCAAAACACTTCACAGTGGTAGTGACGTGAGCCATGGTTCGAGCTTGATAGCCACATGGGACCATTCTTTTCTGTTGTGCTGTAGTAGTGACATTCTCAGGGTAACACAACAGCATCATGATGTAGCTACTGCAGCACAGCAAGGAAATTCTAGGGATGGAGTTCCGTCAGTAACAGAGTTCACCATACACTACATATAGAATAGTGCATGGATGATCATTCATAACAAGGCTGTGTTTCCATTGAGGGGATGTGATGATGTCATACAGACCTCAAGAGTGAAACTTGAGAGGTCTCTGCAATGGCACCACATGCCTGATATGGAAACACAGCCTTAGTTGTGTACAGTCACCCATACACTGTTTCATATACAGTAGTGTATGGTTCCCCTGAGATTTTAATGTTTAGTTTTACAAGGTTTCATACCTTAAGTTCATGCTCCCGCTCGCTCCGGCACATCCGTCGCTACTGAGTTGCATGCTGACGAACAGTCATACCTGCTCATGGCCCTCTATGTGCATCAAGGTAAGATTTGTGGTGAGAATGCTTATTTGAAAAAAAAAAAAAAAAAGAAAACTGATAAATTAGTGCATTCAGTAACATGGAACCGTCTATGGCTGTCCATGTCCAAACTGTCTCAGTGAACCGCTTGCTAAGCAGTGTGGCAATTTTGTTCTGAGTTGTTTGGTCCACAGTTCATCTTTGTCCAATCAGGTTGCACAACAAGGCTGAAAAGTTGTGGTATCATTGTGATGTTAGAATAATACCACAGCAACTTTTCATGACCTTTGAACTGTACTGTAACAACATTTTGATGTGTATAGAAATCCATACACAATAGGGTTTAACCATACACATACATACCACATATATATATATATATATATATATATAGTAAGCGTGTGTGTGCGTGTGTGTGCGCGCGCGCGTGTGTGGTGGTGTGTGGGCCAGGTAGACACATGAGTGTTGGTAATGGTCTCAAAGCACAGACTCAATGTGTTGCAGCTCTTTTTCATTATGTTCAAATTTGTTTTTTTCCTCCCCATCCTAATCGGCCCTCCTTCTCACTGGTCCTCCCAGCCCCGTCACCCCATGTTCTCTCAGGACTTACCTCTCCTACTTTCTGGACATGATGGGTCTTGCCCCTACCAAGAGGTTTTTATTACCCTTACGCAAGTCTCTAAGAAAAGCTGTACTAAAAATTCTGCAAACCCCCACCTCTGTGCCAGGGGTAGACAGAAAAGTGTACAAAAAGTATCAGTTAGACAGGACTAATGCTGATTTCCTCTTTACTCATCCTGACCACAAGGGGGTGGTGCAGGCTGCTGCATGTGACAAAGCCAGAGTACCACTGGCATCTCACCCTCCTGATAAAGACTCCAGGAAGATTGATGCCATGGGCAGAAAGGGTACCTGGCAGCCTCACTCTTGGTGAGACAGGCCAATTATATGGCTTATGCAGCTCAGTATCAGAAAGCCTTGTGGACCACAGTACTAGCCATGACAGATAAAATATCTGGGGAAGTGGCAGTGGATTTGGCTGAGATAGCCAGAACAGCACTGGATGCCACTAAATACCAGTTTCATATGGCAGTGGATGCCAGTGATACTACAGTCAGGCTTATGGCTCTTAATGTTTCTATAAGGTGGTTTGCATGGCTGAAGGCCATGGACCTCTCTCTGGACACCCAGACCAAGGCCATGGATTTCCACTGTGAGAACAACTCACATTTTGGGGATAAGACAGAGGCTTACATGAAAAAGTGGAGGCATATCAAACCACTTACAGAAGCAATTCTGCAAGGGATAGACCTTCCACTTCCTACCAGTCCCAGTACAGGGGAGGCAGGGGTAGAGGATCCTACTCCACGCCTTTTTTCCAAGCCTAAGCTACTTCAAACTACCAGCAGACCAGGGGGTACTTCAGAGATAGAGGTAGAAGGACCATAAAAAGGTCTGAATCAGCACCTCAGGCAAAGGCCCAGCCTAAACTGAATCCCTGACATGTTTGTACAGGTCGCCTCCCCCTCCCTTCAAGTAGGAGGCAGGTTGACTCACTTCCTCCAAGCATGGCATACCATCACCACAGGCAAGTGGGACTTGGAGGTAGTGAGCCAAGGCCTATTTCTAAGTTTCCAATCACTTCCCAAGCTGAGAAGCAAAACTTTTTCTCCCACAACTGCAGCAGAAAGGACTCTCCTGAAGTCAGAGGCAGCCAACCTTTTACTCATCACAGCAGTGGAACGTGTCCTCCTATCTCAGAGGGGCAAGGGCATCTATTCCAGGAATTTCCTCACCCAGAAGAAAAATGGTGACTGGTGACCCATCCTGGATCTTAGACTCCTGAACAAGCATTTGTCAAAACCAAAGTTCAGAATGGTCACTCTAGCCATGATAATCTCAACCTTACAGCAGGGGGACTGGCTGGCATCATTGAATCTCAAGGACACCTATTTTCACATTCCAGTCCAGTCCAGCCACAGAAAGTACCTGAGTTTCAGACTCCCCGCAGGCCACTATCAGTTCACAGCCAATCCCTTTGGCCCAACCTCAGCCCTCAGAGCATTCACAAAGTGCCTAGCAGTGGTAGTGGCCCACTTGAGAAGGCAAGAGGTCACAATATTCCCTTACCTGGATGACTGGCTAGTCATAGGGCAGTCCCTGCAGCACATGAGAGGTTCCCTGTCTCTCACTCAGAGCACATTGGAATCTCTGGGATTTCTGATAAATGGCTAGAAGTCCCAGGTAGAGCCTGTACAGGTGCTGGACTTCATAGGGGCAGAGCTGGACACCATGCAAATAAGGGCATTTCTCCCCCAGGACAGGGTAAACAGTATCCTGGAGCTGGCAGGGTCCTTCAAGTTAAACAGACCCAGGCCAGCAAGACACTTTCTGCAGTTACTGGGGCCACATGGCAGCAGCCACGGCCGTAGTCCGAGGTTCAAGGTTCCAAATGAGAGACATCCAGTTCCACTTAGGGGCTAACTGGTCCTAAAGGAGGGATCCTCTGGGCAAGTTGGTACCTGTCACAAGAATCCTGCTACAGGCTTTGCAGTGGTGGCTAGACAGAGAGAACCTCAGGAAGGGAATCCCCTTTCAAAAGGAGGATCCATCAATGTTGCCTACCACAGATGCCTCTCTCTCTCCTGAGATGGGGGACACACATGCTCGACTTCATGGCCAGTGGCACATTTATTTATTTGTTTATTGGAATATTCGGAATACACCATTGAGCAGAACTCATTTACAAAGGGTCCATGTCAGAGACAGAGGTAGTGTACAGATACAGTTCAATGTAGAAACAGAACTAGACAGCTCCACTCCACCTAAGCAGTTGCCAACAAAAACAAGACAAAGTACTTGCTGACATAAAGTCGGCATGCTGCAACAACCCATAGAGATACAAAAGATCAAGTCCAGATTCTCCAAGTTCGATAAAAAATCCAGGCTTTGTTAATCCAAGTGCAAACAAGATAACTTGCTAGTGTAACAAATAAAACAGGCGGGGATGCCACAAAAAGATGGTTCCCCCCTCCCCATGAAATGAAAATCTCACTAGGTCGAAGGTTTCTCGCTCACTACTGCGCTTTCTCAAGACTGCGATTTTGACTTCATGGGGAGGGGGGAGCCACCTTTTTGTGGCATCCTCAACTGTTTTATTTGTTGTACCAGCAAGTTATCTTGTTTGCACTTGAATTAATAAAGCCTGGATTTTTTAATCGAACTTGGAAAATCTGGACTTGATCCTTTGTACCTCTATGGGTTGTTACAGCATGCCGACTTTCTCTCAGTAAATACAGTTAAATGAAGAACATGCAAGAAAAGAACATGCTAGATCATAGAACATTTATATTATGTACAATAGAAGATCAGTCAGAAACTAGTTCCTAAGCTCAATAGTAGCAAAAGGTGCAGTAGCAGTGGGCAATGCATTGTCCAAGGTTAGGTCAGACGCAGAGAAGCAACTTTGTCAACACTATTACAGGCATGCCAAGTAGTACTGTCAAGTGAGACACTGTTAGAAGGACCAGTCTAGCGATTGCACAGGCATATGTATTGATGAGCGAGGTGTTTTCTCAGGGACAATTTAAATTGGTTTAATTTGGGTATCTCCAGCAGTGAGGTGGGGAGTTCATTTAGCCAGACTGGAACTTGGTAAGGGAAAACGCTCATGGATTGACTGGTTCTACATTGTGGGACATACAATGTATTTCTTGCAACACTCCTAGTAGTGTGGTGGTTAAAGGAGGTGTGTAGCAGGGATTGGAGGTGGGGGGGGGTTAGCCTTAGTAGGGCTTTCTTCCCAATTAGGCAAGTTTGGCATTTTTTTCTTAGGTCTAGTGTAAGTCAATTTGTACTCAGACTGGGCAAAGCAGCCCTGGTACTCTCTCCTGCTAGCCACATGATCCTCCCAGGAATCACTCCTGCATATCAACCTGTTAGAGCTCAGGGTGGTTTACCTGGCTCTTCAGTCATTCTCACCACAGCTCAAGGGCAAGGTTGTTCAAGTCCAAACAGACAACACTACCACCACCATGTATTACATCAACAAACAAGTAGGCACCAGATCAACCTTACTGTGCACAGAGGCCAAGAATGTATAGAACCAGGTCTCCTCCATGCAGGTGTCACTGTCAACCATCCACGTACCAGAAAAGGACAACATTCTGGCAGACTCCCTCAGCAGAATCAGCCACAGTCACCACGAGTGGTCCCTGAATACGTAAGTGCTCCAATCAGTATTCAGAAGGTGGGACACTCCAAAGATAGATCTCTTCGCCTCCACAGGCAACCACCAGTTGCCGCACTTCTGTTGCAGGCCTACAGCTAAGAGAACTGTGTCAGTGGATGCCTTAACAATGGATTGGTCAGGAAGATTCCTTTATGCCTTCCCCTCATTCCCCTTGTTGCTCAGAACTCTGATAAAACTCAGGTCCCAAGCAGCAACAATGATACTAGTGGCACCAGATTGGGCAAGGCAGCCTTGGTACTCCCTCCTGTAAGCCCTATCTGTGTCAAAGCTGATTCACCTCCCTCAGAGGCACAATATCCTGACATCCTCTCAAGGCAGGATTCTGTATCCCAACCTCAAGTCTCTCTGCCTGAAAGCGTGGTTCTTGAGGACTTAGAAATTGCCAGCCTGCACCTCTCTGAAGAGGTTTTGAGTGTCCTGAGGGTTTCAAGGGAAACCCTCAACCAGGAAGACTAATGCTTCCAAATGGAAGAGGTTTTCCATCCGGTATGGAAACAGAAGTATCAACCCCTCTGGGGCTGGTCTGTCTGTCCTTTTAGACTACCTAACCCACCTGCATGCCCTGGGCCTTAGGCCCTCTACCCTGAAAGTGCACCTGGCTGCAACTTCTGCGTGCATTTCAGCAGGTGAAGACAGGTCCATGGCATCTCACCCTGTCTTCAGGAAGTTTTAAAAGTCTCATCCACCTTCAGCCTCCCCTTAGGGAACCGGTGCCAGCTTGGGACCTTAACATTTGTATTTTTAGGCTCATGGAGCCCCCCTTTGAACCTATGGCAACTGCAGATTTGAAGTATGTCACCTGGAAGGCTGTTTTCCTCATAGCCATTACTTCAGCTAGGTGAGTAAGTGAACTACATGCCCTGTGCACAGATCTGAACTACATTTCCTTCCACAGGGATAAAGTTGTGCTCAAGACAAATAGGAAATTCCTTCCTAAAGTGGTTTCAGATTTCCATCTGAATCAGTCCATCACATTGCCTGTCTTCTTCACTGCCAAATCCAGCTCAGGTGAACGGAAATTGCATAGCTTGGATGTCAAATGGGCAGTCAGCCACTACCTTGACAGAACCAAGGTCTCTAGGCTGGAGTATACCCAGTTGTTCCTCATGTATGGGGGAGTGGGTAACAGAAAACCAGCATCCAGGAGAACCATTGCATGTTGGATAGTAGCCTTCATACAGTTCTGCTACACTGAGATTGGTAAGCAGCCCCCGGCCTCAGGGCACATTCTACCAGTGACAGAGATGCATCAGTAGTTGCAGCAAGGGATATCCCTACATGGAAATTTGCAAAGCATGTACATGGAAAACTGTCCACACTTTCACCAAGCACTGCTGCTTGGGCATATAGTCCAGAAATGATGCCAGATTTAGCACAGTAGTTCAGCAGAATCTTTTTCCAAAATAGGTTCTGTACCCAACCTCCTAAGGTACTGCTAGTAGTCTGCATTAGTTTAAGCATACTGAGTGATTCCTGGGGTATGAAGAATAAATGACTTATCATAGTAATCTTGTTTCTTTCAGGGGATCACTAAGTATGCTTAAAGCTCCCACCCTGTCTCACCTACCAGAACCAGGAAAAAAGGGAGATTTTGTTTCTGCATCCTTGCTGGTTACTGGATATTTATGTTTGTTCCAGTTAATGGTTGAGTTTTTAAACCAGCTGGTACTTCTTGTTATCCCTCCTTTCATGGACTGTGTTTTTGGGGTATTATTAAGGTGGGGTTAAGGCTAAATTGTATAGCTAGTTAGAGGGTCTTCACCCTGTTAGGCTTCGTAATGCATCTGAGTGTTAAACAGAATGCAGCAGTTACTAGGGGGCAGCAGTTTGAAATTGGCATGAGCCAATGAGAGTTCCAACATTTACATACATTTCATTCTCCCCATGACAGTTCAACCCTGAAGGCTGACTGCATTAGTTTAAGCATACTGAGTGATCCCCTGGAATAAACAAGATTACTATGGTAAGTATTTTTTTCTTATGCACTCAGTAACTGGCTACCTTTATCCAGCATAATGAAGCTCCAGACCTGTTTGCTAGCCAAAATGTCACTCTTGGGTCTGGGTCTAACACCCACTACTTTAACAAATTGTTTCTGTACCGCCCTAAACAATACAACACCAGGAATATGGTCAGGAATGCCCTTAAGCCTTCTTTCCAGCATACTCAGCTGGGCAAGTGGTCATTTGCTGTTGGGGCCAAAAACCATTTAAACAAAGTGCCTGATACTCAGCTGAACCTCCCCAAGATTAATCAGTTTAACATATCTTTGCAATCTGTCTTTCCAGTCCATTGCAATTGTAAATGTTTAACTGTTTTATTTGGTTTCTCTTTGTACATATCCTGTGACTTTTTACACAACAAACTGTATGTAGTTTTTCAGAACTGTATGTAACTGATCTATCTTTAAGTCTGACTTGACTGTGTTTCCCCTGGAACAGTTTATTGTACTTGTAACATTTTTTTTGTGACTTGTGACTATGTCTTTGACATTGACCTTTGTAAATGAGCACCTGTGCTGAAAGGTATCCTTCAAAGTTTTCAGTGTTACATTACTTAAATTGTGTTATAAACTGGGTAATAAAAATCCAGTTACCTGGTTGGTTAATAGCTGTGCAGGCTTATGCAGTAATTGAGCCATGACTGCACTGGTCTAGAAATTGTCTTGAAAGTCTTAGAACTTGTTTTCTAGGCTGACCTAAATGCCTAGAAATATCACTACATTGCTTCAAAATCCTTACTAAATGTGACTGTTGGAAAAAAAGAAATAAAAAGTTTATAGTAACATGAGTAACTTGCCAGCCAGCCAATTTGACCCATTTGATGGTGCAAACCCTGCTGTTTGCTGTGAAAACCAATTTACCAGTGATGAAGATTTATTTATTCTTAATTAAAATATTTATTTACTGATCTGCTTCTTCTTATTTTTTTTAATTTATTTTTTGGTGTTTTATAAACACCATAGCACAATTCAGGGCTTGAAGTTATTGGATAATTACTGCACCCCCTCCTTCCCCAACCCATGTTTCAAGGGTGCTTGGGTAACGCTTCATACCTCCTACCCAGCTAGTGTGTGGATGGGGGAGTAGGGGGCCTGTGGTAATTACCTAATAACCACATGCCTCATGTGTTATTGTTTGCTTATTTAATATTCTAAAATGTAACATACTAACCGCTGTTTCAAATAGAGGTACAATGCTGATATACTATGTACTAAATTAGTGGTTATTTTACTTTAGCTCACAGCAGTACCATTATAAAGAAAGTTGTCTGTGTTCCACTGTACATAACTGTAAATTACCCCATTTCAGATAAGGTGCTAGAAATAGTTAACATGGTTTCACACAACAAGTCAGATAAAAAGCCATATGATGTTTTGCAGACGAGAGTTATAACATCAAAAGGACAGTCATTAGTGCAACACCACTGATCACTAGTTACTTATTGTATGTCACCTATGCTAACATCCTATTTTATGTAGTAACAGTAGTATTCACCATTTATTGTCTTTTATGTACAGCTTTACATATTTCTTTTATTTGTTGTTTTTATTTCAATATTTCAAATAGTGAATAAGTATTCAATTACAAAAATCAAAATTCAATGGATGTTGAAGTTTGGTACAACATAGCATATTTGAGTGATTATCTGTGCCACATCACATGATACAAACATCACTGGCAATGGTATCCAACCTTTCTTGCACTGAATACTTGCTCTGTTAGCAATACGCAAACTGTGGTCATTAATTCATTTAGGGAATTTCCACTAATAACCACTGCATGTCCTGCTCCATCATATGACTGCCTGTAGCTGTAGTAAAAATTGTTCATTGCTTTGAGTGTGTAGAACACTATGTTACTTGAAAAACATCAAATGTCAAGTCTTTTACACTGAAGATTTACGGCATGTTGAAGTTTAGTACTACCATACAATAATTATATGGTTATGTATGTGGTATGACATGTCACAAACACCACTGGTGATGGTATTGTCTCCACAACCTTCCAACTTTTCACACATTGAATCCTTCCTCTGGTGGAAATACACAAGCATAGGAGCTGATGCCATGGGTGCTTGGGTGCTCTAGCACCCACAAAGTTGAAATAAGCACCCTCAATATTTTGAGCACAGTGGCAACAAAGGATTATTATGTACACTGGTTACAGGAAAAATACTACTACTGGCAATGAGCACCCACAAAGATTCCTAAAAGATGTCATTCCTGTACACAAGCTTTTCCAATCAATTCATGTGTAGCATGTCCTGTAATATCCACATAATGTCAAGATCTATCATACAAGTGGCTGTAACTGTAGCACAGATATGCTTATTGCTTAAAGTGTATACAATAGTGTGTGTTATTTGACTAAGAGTAAGTATTCTAAAATCTTAAACATTAAATTTTTTTTCTTCTATCTACCCAATTCCAACACATAGTTTAATATAAAATGGATCTGCTAATAATGCATGGTATTCACAGCTCAACCCGTGTATCCACACCAAAAATCGGAATTACAGATATGTACAAACTAAAACTGTATTTGTTGTAATTATTTATTTTTTTTTCTCTATACAGAACTTCCAACACCAGCCTTTAGCAGCAGGCAGGAACTCCTGCATCTCATGCAGCAAGTCAACTCTCTGGCCGAGTCCTTCTTGGCAGTGCATGTTGCCCAGCAAGAGATAACTGACAGCATGCACTGCTGTGAGAGACTCGACCACAGGACTTATGAAGCGCTGTGTGCTGTAAACAGCAGCATCCTGGTTTTAAACAGGTGTAAGACAACTGAATAATAACTTTGAGGACCACCTTGCTGCTGCTGAGACCACACAGGACATGCTCCATCAGATGCTGGAGATGTGTAAGACTGATAGACTACTGCAGCAGAGAGAAGACCAGGGGCCTGATTCACAAAACTTTGCCCCAGCACAAACCCAGTTTGTGCTGTGCAAACTGGGTTTTGCACCAAAGTGGTATTCACAAAAGCCCAGTTTGCACCTGCAAACTGGGTTTGGGCCAGGGCAAAGTTTTGAGGGAGCAACAATGCAAATGAGGAGGAGGGGTCTTGCATATCAGCACAGTCACATTTACTGAGCATTTTTGTTCATGCAAAGGCCTTTTGTGGGGTTCCCTTGCATGGAGAAAATACAACTGAGGAAAACCTTCTCTTAACTCTACATAACCCTACTGGTTGGCAGAGGTACTGCAGTCCCCCCTTGCCTATTGCCATCCGGAGTAATAAAAATAACTGACCATGGTAGTCTAGTGGTCCACCCCCCCTCCCCAATCTCTGATCACCATCCCTTTATATTAAAAATATGCCCTGGTAGACTAGTTACTTTTTCATGCATATTATTATTATTATTTATGTAATACATTTTTTTAACACATCACAGTCTCCTGTGTGGTCTGTACTCACTGTCTGGTTCTGAAGAGATTTGTGATGAGGCGTGCATTGAACTCTTGTACCCTCCTGACTATCCTGGAGTCACACCTGTTGAGCTGCTCCTGCATCCCCTGGTCCTCTGGCTTGGCATCCACGGCAGGGTATTCCTCTGGGGATGGCAGGCATATCCCATGATTGAGTGCCATGTTGTGTAGTATGCAACAGGCAGAAATATGGCAAAAGCCTTATGAGGGGTGTACTGCAGAGCACCACCAGAACAGTCAAGGCTCCTGAACCACATCTTGAGCATTCCAAAGACAGGGTCAATGATGTTGCATGTAGCCATGTGTGTCACATAATGCCTGTCTTCTGAAATGGATGAAGGTTGCAGGAAAAATGTGAGGAGCTGGTGATGCAGGAGATATGTACTGTCCCCTGTGTAGGTAAAGGGCGTGGCTTAGTGACATCATCTACAACATGGGGATGGAGAGAGGTCTTTGGGGTATACTCACTGATGGATCCACGATGCCGCATTGACAATTTTTTGTTGACACAACATTTCCCTGCTACCACTATGTTGACCGCAATTGCATTGTGCCCTGGAGGACAACGTTGTTTTTGTGCTCCCCACACCTCCCCTTACTATAATCAACTCTGAATCAGAACTGATTTGGGGAGGAGGTGCAGGACCTTGAGGAAGAGTGCTGGGGTCCCGAGCAGACTTTACAGTGATGTGTCAATGTTTTTGGCATTGACAACATTGCTGTAAAGTTGTCGCAGTAGAGACAGCATACACTCACTGGTGAGGTGCCCAGTAGGGATGTTCCCACCTTCAAACCTTTGGCACAGGATGGAGTTGTGTCAAATGAAAGCATTGTGGGCACTGCCAGGGAACTGTGCCAGGACATTGACGATGCACTCCATTTGATCACACATCACTTGGCAGTTGATGGAGTGTTACCCCTTGCTATTTACTTAGGCATCATCTCCATCACCACTTGGCGCCTGGTTGGCAACATGTGTGCAGTTAATGGCACCAAGTACAGCAGGTAGGTGCACAACTCAGCAGATTTGCTTTGTGGTTGCTGTTTGCTCTTCTGGTGTGGTGGGGACTATGAAGATCTCCCCGGCACGGGCCAGCAGGCATCTTGCAGAGGGCCAATAGATGCAAAGCAGTGGATTGTGAAACACCTGTGGTGTCCCTCACCAGAGTCTGGAAGGTTTCTGTGGCCAGGAAGCACAGTGCTGCTGTCATCCTAAGCTATACAGACATCATATGGCTGCACTGTGTGTCTGCCTGGAGCTGGTCATGCAGCAGCTCACATAATTGCTTGATCATGGGCCTGTTGAGCCTGTACCAGATCACAATGTTTTATGTCACTGAGGATTTCGAATGTAACTTGTGGACAGCACTGTCTATTTGCAACACAGTGCCTCCAAGGCCTGTACCTGGGCCCCCGGGGGGGGTGGTGGCATTGGGCCTCTTCTTATCTTGCATGACCAGCTACATAAGGTACACAAAGTGAGCCATTTTGTTTAGTGCAGTGCTATATCTTTGAATATCATACAGTGCATGATATGCATGTCATCGTCCCCGTTTGAGCACTGCATATATTAAATTTGCGCTTGACTGTTAGCTTTAATGACAAGCATAGCCATAGCATCTGAATATAGGAAATGAGTGCTATTGGAGCACAGTGCACGCTCTAATGATTAGCACCAGGCACAAACCTTTTGAATATCTGGCCCCTGTTATATAAATTTAATATGACATGGGCTGGTTTAAGATATCACTGTTATCTTCATTTGAGCGTATTGGTCTATTGCTATAGTATCTGACTCATGACTTCTCCATTCATGAGATATCAACAGACCAATACCCTATTGTGAAGTTAAAAATGATATCTTCTTAAGTCATCTGATGTTATTACTGTGTATCCCTTATATATCCTTTCATTGTGAATTTAGTGCTCTTGAAAGGTACCAGATAGACAGTCCTGGAACCTGAAGCCTTCTTTATATCCACACAACAGGTACATCATGGATGATTACAGTACAAGCTTCCCCACACTGCCTCGCCAATGTGTTTCCATGAAGGAGAGAGGATAGTTCAGACTCCATGTTGATCAGACCACAAGCTTTCATTTAAAAAGACTTGTCTGAAAGCCTAACCATTCAAAAAGCTACAGCTTTTGAAATATAATTTCAAGCATTATCAAATATGCAGTACAGTCGGCATTACATTTTAAAATGTGCTCATTGACACTGAGTTGGTATTTGGTTTTAAAAATCCCATTTTCAATGAGCTGCTAACTCCAAACTTTAAAATGTCTTTTCCATTATGCAATGAAGTGCAAACCAATTGTCAGCTCTGTGATGTATTCATTAATGCTAGAAACAGAGAAAACTGGTTAGCAACTGATTAAACATTAGTAATTTATCAGACAACCTGTACTAAAAACCACCAACCAACTAAAAATCAACTCGTACTCAAACTAGCTAACAACTTATTTTAATGAAAATTTAAAGCTGATTGTACTGTAATTACAATTTATTGTTGGTACTGGTGTGAAGTTATTAGTGGTTGTTCTGTTTAAGAATAAATACATCCTTTTCTGCAGTAGTTTTGAGTCAGGCTTTTTAAGCACTAAAGCATGACCTGGGGCTTAGTTACTATCAGTTAATCTAACTCTAGGGTGATTATGAGGTATGAAGTGCTGGGTACCTTAGGCCCTGAGCTATAGGTTTATAAAAGTACTTCAACCTCTGGAGGTTCTTAAAGGGTCACCATCGACCCTTTTTGCATTATACTATTTCAAGTTGAACACCCACATTTTATGATTACTTGCTTGTTCTAAAACTCATTGGTGTTACTAGGGTTTAATCTGTCTCATTTCTTAGTAGAACTGCAATGCATGTTAATTATGTAATTATACCCAACCTTGTGTTGTTTCAAATCCTTGATCTGCTCTTATTGCTCACTTCCTGAACATTAGAAACACCCCCAAGCAGTGCAGCCCCTCTTGATGCAATAGTCTCCTCTGCTCTCACTATATCTTGAGTGGCTAGACTGTTGGGGGTGTTCTCAAGACCAAGAAAGATGCAAGTGGGAGTTGATTAAAGAAGGCACAGGGTTATAATGCTGCAGCAATATACCGCGCTGTCAGTATAGTGCGATATATTGCAAGCATCATATATCTTTCTTTTGTGGGAAATAACCAACTCCGGGTTGGGGGTGGTGGGAGTTAACACTTAACATCACACAAAGTGCGAAAAATAAAAAAATTCCTCGCGTCTGGGACCTGGAATCGAAACCCGGTCCCAAACGCACCAACGTCCTCTCTTGCTGCCTGTAGCTCATCCCGTTGAGCCTCTGCAACTGCTCAGCATCCCACCTCCCAGCACAGATCTCATCCCCTACCTGGGAAGAGTGAGAGGGTGCACTACTGCAAATACATCCTTTCATGGTTTTGCACCCTCTCACTCCACCTACCGTGTTGTCTTGCTGTGTAGTTTTAATCACGCCTTACATACAAAATACCGATCCGGCAGATTAAGGATATAAACAAACACATTTTGGTGTGGTAAGATCAGTATGGCAGGCAGACTGTTTTACACTTTTAAAAGGAAAAAAGGAATCAGAAACAAACTTCCAGTCACATCAGCATATTCTACAGAATGCAAACAATCTTAAAATATGTTTTTTAAACTAGAGATAGTTTGAGGCCTAAAGGGGTTGACAGCGTCCCTTCAATGTTTTTATGAAACTGAACACCTAATGTTTTTTTAAAAGAATGTTTAGTAGCATAAATTCTAACTGTTTTGTGGCACATCAGGATATTCAGGGGTTAACCAAACCATTTGGAATGCATACCAGCCAATCAGAATTATCCATATCTAGCCATTGTTTTACCTTCCTACTGTACCTACCTAGATAGGATTTTTGGAATCATGTGACTTGAGTTGTTGCCTTCCTACTGTCCTTCTGGGGTCATTTTGGAAATACGTAATAATATAAAAATATACTATTTCACAACTTTCCATTTTGAGATAATCTAATGACAGCTATAAAACTGATTTAAACTGTATACAGCAACCTCATTGATTTTTCTAATGTTAAGCCATGGCGGCAGTGCTAATAGCAGTTTTGTCTCCATATATACCTGTCCTTCAGAATTCTGCATCAAGTAACGGAGGGATGTCCTCCCATCCTCTACAGAATGCCCTTTCCTTCTCCAACCAGATACCATTAGTCTAAAATGACAAGACTCACTGGGGGTTACAGGTCTACTGTACCATATAAGTCAATTCTAGACTTCAGTACATATAGTTTTGTGGAACTACAGTACCTGGTATGCTGCTATTCAGTTATTAATACTTTACAGTTAACAGTATTTCTGAGGGATAGCCCAATATTTCATTATCAGTGGGACCCTGCTACATTTTCACTGGACAGCACAGCATTTCATTTTCAGTGGGGTCCTGCTATATTTCCAATGGATAACACACGCTCTCATTTTCAGTGCAGTCCTGTTGTTATCAGTTTGGGCCTGTTATATTTTCCCTGGATGGTCCACCTTCTCATTTTAAGTGGGGGTCTGCTTTATTTTCCCCAGGTAGTCCAACATCTCATTTTCAGTGGAGCCCTGTTTTATTTCTCTTGAACAGTCCAACATCTTTCTTTCTTTCTTTCTTTCTTTCTTTCTTTCTTTCTTTCTTTCTTTCTTTCTTTCTTTCTTTCTTCTTTCTTTCCACCAGGAAAGACATACTGAGCATATAGCAGCTCATCTCTAGATATGTTTGCTATAATTTGTAGGGCTTGTGCTCTTTTTGGTCCTTTGGTCCAATATTCCAGACGTGGACTGGAGCCTCCCAGCAGCAGCATGAACGAGGAGCAGATTTATCCTGGACTCCCTTCAAGGTGCCTTCCTCAAGCAACTGGTCATGAAACCAACTCGGCAGAAAGCAATACTGGACCTCGTGCTAACAAACGGGGACAGTGTGGTGGTAACAGTGGGGGAGCACCTGGAGAACAGTGACCACCGGTCACTCTTGTTTGAAATTACAGGAGCAGAACCAAACCACACAAAAACATGTATCCAAGATTTTAGGGGGCAGACTTTTGGGAAAATGGGGAGATGCTTGAAAGAGGCATTAATGGGAATGGGGAGGGAATTAGGGGTTGAGAAACAGTGGACAATATTTAAAACAGGGATTATAAGAGCAATAGAAATATGCATTAAGCAGGTTAGCAAAGGGAAAAGGAAGAGGAGGCCATTATGGTTTTCCAAGGAGGTAGCGGGGAAAGTGAAAGCCAAAAAGACTGCATTCAGGCAATACAAAAAGACACAGGCAGAAGGGGATAGGGAGAAGTACCAGGAGAAGCAAAGGGAGGCAGGGAGGTCAGTAAGGGAAGCCAAAGCTCAGACAGAAGAGTGCATCACAAAATCAGTGGGTAGAGGGGACAAAACCTTCTACAGTTACATAAGTGAAAAAAGAAGGGCAAAGTGAGGGATAGTGAGACTGAAGGGGAAGGATGGGGGCCGCATGTAAGATGACAATAGTAAAGCTGATATACTGAACAGATATTTCTGCTCAGTCTTTACTGAGGAAGAGGAGGGTAATGGGCCTGAAGGGAGTACAAGGGGTGGGAATGGTGCAGAAATGGACACAAGTCCCTTTACACAGGAAAGGGTCCTAAAGGAACAGGAAGAAATAAGAGTCGATACAGCAATGGGGTCAGATGGGGTGCACCCTAGAGTCCTAAAGGAACTAAGAGAGGTGGTGGCTGAACCTTTAGCAATCCTGTTTAGCTGATTGCTGGAAACAGGGGAAGTACCCAAAGACTGGAGGACAGGAGATGTAATCCCCTTATATAAAAGAGGGAACAAAGAGGAAGCGGGGAACTACAGACCAGTCAGCCTGACCTCGGTAGTGGGGAAGATCATGGAAGCACTACTGAAGGAAAGATTGGTGGAACATCTGGTTGCCAATGGACTACAGGACCTAAGACAGCATGGTGTCACCAGGGGGAGGTCATGCCAGACCAACCTCATTGAATTTTTCGACTGAGTGACAAGGGAGGTGGATTGGGGAGGGCAGTGGACATGGCCTATCTGGACTTCAGCAAGGCCTTTGACACTGTGCCACACAGAAGGCTATTAAACAAACTGGAGAATATGGGAGTGGGCAGGACAGGAGTTCTGTGGGTAGGTAATTGGCTGGGCAGCAGGACACAGAGGGTGGTGGTAAATGGCTGTCACTCCACAGAGGGAAGAGTGACCAGTGGGTTACCACAGGGATCAGAACTGGGAACAGTCCTATTCAATGTCTTCATCAGCGACATTGCACAGGACCTAGAAGACAGAATTTCCCTGTTCGCTGATGACACAAAGCTCTGTAACAGAGTGGACACACCAGAGGATGTAGACAGAATGAGGAGGGACTTACAGAAGCTTGAAGAATGGTCAAGGGTTTGGCAGTTGAAATTCAATGGAAAGAAGTGCAAGATAATGCATATGGGGCACAAAGACCCTGGAACAACATATCAGTTGGGGGTGAGGATACAGCATGCACCAAGCAGGAACAAGACCTTGGGGTTATCATCTCTGATGACCTCAAGATAGGGAAACAGTGTGACAAGGCAGGAGGTAAAGCAAATAGGATGCTGGGATGCATAGGCAGGGGCATAACGAGCAGGAAAAGGGAGGTCATAATTCCATTATATAAGACACTAGTGAGGCCCCACCTGGAGTACAGTGTACAGTTCTGGAAACCTTACCTATGTAAGGACATAGGTAGGGTAGAGAAGGTTCAGAAGAGGGCAACAAAGATGGTACAAGGATTGCATCACAAGTCCTATGAGGACAGGCTGAAGGACTTGAATATGTACTCCCTGGAGGAGAAGAGGGAGAGAGGGGATATGATAAGAGACATACAAGTACCCTACAGGGAGGAACAGGGTGCAGGAATACACCTATTTTCCAGCAAAAAAGATATTCCAGGACTAGAGGGCATGGGATGAAGTTGGAGGGAGGGCGATTCAGAGGAAATGTGAGGAAGAATTTCTTCACAGAAAGGGTGGTGGGCAAGTGGAACACCCTGCCAGAGGAAGTGGTGGGGGCTGAAAAAATCACAGAATTTAAGAATGCATGGGATAGACATAAGGGAATTCTGGAAGTCAGGAATAAGGGGCAACAGACTTCTAGAAAAAACATAAAGTGAACTTATAAGCTTAAATGGGCAGACTGGGTGGGCCATAGGCCCTTATCTGCCGACAGTGTCTATGTATCTATGATTTACCCTAATTACACTGCAATGTCTGAGGCTAAACAAATCACAAGACTGGACCACTCCTACCCCACCTGTGAGGCACACTACAACAGAATATTTATTTCAAATATTTTCTCAGGAAAAACATACTGAAGCTGAAAACAGCTCCTTTTCAGATGTGTCCAGGTGGTAGTGGTGGTGGGAAGAACAATACGTAAGGTGCAAGAGTAATAAAAATAAAATACATTACAATTGAGCAGTCAGGGTGTTCTGGCAGGTAAACAAGTCCAACGCCAAATAAAAAGTGCACAGACAATGCAGCAAAGTACAAGTGCAATATAAAAAGCTAAACAGCAATGTACACTAATTACACTGCAAAACCTGAGAGGTTAAACAAATCACAAGACTAAATTCCTCCTACCCCATCTGTGAGGCACACCATAGAGTCCAGGTTTATTTCTACCAAGATAGTACAACATGCCACTATTAGTAGTGACCTGTTTTATTTCCTCTGGATAAAACATCTCAGTTTCAGTTGGAATGTCACAGGGGAGGCCCACAGGAAGGACCTGTCACAAGGGAGGCCCACAGGAAGGAGGCAGAGGATGCCACAAGGAAAGGAAGCAGCTCCTGGTGGGGGACTCAATTATTAGGGGGATAGAACTGGGGGGAGCAGGGAAAACTGAAGTAAAGTGCCTGCCTGGTGCCATGGCTTGTAGGGACAGGAAGCGCATCCTCAGGATCATGAGAACAGCTGCACGGGAGTCCGAGCTGGATGTCATTGTCCACCTAGGGACAAATGACTTGGCTCAACATGAGCTTACAGCAGTGCAGAAGGACTTTGTAGAACTGGGGAGAGGTCTAAGACAAGTAGCACACACAGTATCCTTCTCAGAGGTGCTGCCTGTAAATGGCATGAGTGAGGCAAGGGTACTTTGCACCATGCAGTTTAATGAGTGGTTGAAAAATGGTGTGGAGCACAGGGTTTTGGCTTCATTGGGGACTGGGGTTCCACCTGGAGGGACACCAGCCTATACTGGCAGGATGGTCTGCATCTGTCCAGGAAGGAACCAGTCTTTTTCAGCAATCGGTTTAAATGCTTCATTGGCAAGCTTTTAAACTAGTCAAGGGGAGAGCACTGATAACGCAGAAAAATCCCAGCCTCTCCCACAAAACAGGGTACTAAATGGGAAAAAGACTGAGGTAGAAAGGTCAGTGGGGATGCTGCAACAGAAAGTAAAGCCATCAAAAATGGAGAGCAATGAGTACCAATGCCCGTAGTCTGAGTAACAAGCTTCCTGAATTAGTGGCCTTGATGGAGGAGGAACATCTGGATATCGTGGCAGTCACAGAAACATGGTACACACAAAACCATGACTGGGATGTAAACATACCAGGATACACTATCTACAGGAGGGACAGGGAGGGTAAAAGAGGAGGAGAAGTAGCTCTTTATATAAGGGAAGGAATCAAAGCAACAGAACAAAAGGGTAAACAGGGAGGAGAAGAAGCACTGTGGGTAAATTTGGAGACCGGCAATGGCACCACAATCCGCACAGGGGTTGTATACAGACCCCCTTCTCAGGGGAGGAAATGGACAGAAATGATAGAAGTATACTTAGTATGGCAGAAAAGGAGATAATGCTGATGGGTGATCTGAATATGTCAGATGTTAACTGGAGTGCAGTTGCAGCAGCCACTTCTAAGAGTGGGGTTATTCTAGATGCCCTACAGGGGCATGCCTTAGACAACTAGTATTGGAACCCACTCGAGAGGAATAATCTTAGACCTGGTTCTCTCAAATGGAGATGAGGAGAGGATCACAGATGTAGAAGTGGGTAGCCATCTGGGAACTAGCGACCATCGAACAGTATGGTTCACAATAAACACAGCAATAGAGTCAAGCCATACAAAGACAAAGGTACTGGATTTTAGGAGGGCTGACTTTGTCAAAATGGGTGAGTGCCTAAGGAATGCACTAGCAAATGGGCAGGAAGGAGGTGGAAGAACAATGGGAAGAATAAAAACTGCCATCACAGAGGTAACAAGCCTTTGTGTAAAAGCAAATAAACAAAGCGAAGCGAGGTAAGAACCACTATGGTTCTCAAAGGAAGTGGCAGTGAAGGTTCAGAGAAAAAGAAAGCATTCAGGAAGTACAAGGAATCACAGAAGGAGCAGGACAGAGAACTGTATCAGTTAAAGCAAAAGGAAGCTGGGAAGGCAGTCAGAACAGCAAAGGCCCAAACCGAGGAAAAGATAGCCAACTCAGTTAAGAAGGGGATAAAACCTTTTATAGGTACATCAGGGCAAGTAAGACCAAGGGAGGATAGTGAGGCTTAGTAAAGGGGAGGAGGGTGGGCAGAGGGTGACTGTGAAAGGCAGAGATACTAAACAAATATTTTTGCTCAGTATTTACAAAGGAAGAGGAAGTACCTAAAACAAACAGTAGAAACACTCTGGATACAGAAGTTGATGCTAGCCCATTTACAGAAGAAAGGGTTCTGAAAGAACTCTTAAAACTGAAGGTGGACAAAGCAATGGGGCCTGATGGGATTCATCCCAAATTCTAAAGAACTAAGGGTGAACTAGTGACACCACTGACTACCCTCTTTAACAAATCATGGGAGGATGGGGTGGTACCCGAGGGACTGGAGGAGGGCAGATGTGATTCCCTTCACAAAGTGGGAGCAAGGCAGAAGCAGGAAACTACAGACCCGTTAGTTTAACCTCAGTGGTAGGGAAAATGATGGAATCACTTCTGAAGGAAAGAATTGTTGAGTATCTAGAGGCCAGAGGGTCACAGGACCCAAGGCAGCATGGATTCACAGCGGGAAGGTCATGCCAGACAAATCCGATAGATTTCTTTGACTGGGTGACCAAGGTAGTTGATCAGGGAGGGGCTGTGGACATGGCCTACCTAGACTTTAGCAAGGCATTTGACACAGTCCCACACAAAAGATTAATATACAAGTTAGCCAGCCTGGGAGTGGGTCCCAAGATGACAGCCTGGGTAAAGAATTGGCTGGAGAATAGGACACAGAGAGTAATAGTAAATGGAGTCCACTCTGAAAAAAGGGGGTTAGTAGTGGGGTACCGCAGGGTTCAGTATTAGGACCGGTCCTCTTCAATGTCTTTATAAGCAACATTGCAGAGGGACTGGAAGAAAAGTATGTCTCTTTGCAGATGACACAAAGATCTGCAACAGAGTTGATGCACAAGGTGGAGTGGAAAGGATGAGAAGGGACTTGGCAAGGTTAGAGGAATGGTCAAATGTATGGCAGCTTAGATTCAATGCTAAGAAGTGCAGGTAATGCACCTGGGAAACAAAACCCAGGGGAAGAGTACACAATGGGGGTGAGATACTAACAACAACAAAAATGGAAAAGGACCTGGGGGTAGTCATATCAGATGACCTAAAGGTGGGAAAGCAATGTGAGAGGGCAAGGAGGGCTGGGGGATACTGGGATGCATAGGAAGAGGCATCACCAGTAGAAAACAAGGAAGTTATTATTCCTCTGTACAGACAGCTAGTGAGACCCCATCTGGAGTACTGTGTGCAGTTCTGGAGACCC
Source organism: Neoceratodus forsteri (assembly GCA_016271365.2). Lineage (NCBI taxonomy): Eukaryota > Metazoa > Chordata > Ceratodontiformes > Ceratodontidae > Neoceratodus > Neoceratodus forsteri. The sequence goes on from CM057456.1 coordinate 1,264,395,255, forward strand.
AATCTCCAAAAGACATAGACAGGATGGAAGCTATCCAGAGGAGGCAACTAAAATGGTGCAGGGTCTGCACCGGAAGACATATGAGGAGAGACTTAGGAGCTTAATATGTATAGCCCTCGAGGAAAGGAGGGAGAGGGGAGACATGATAGAAACTTTCAAGTACCTCAAGGGAATCAACAACGTCAAGAGGTAGCATCTTTCAAAAAGAGGTGTGCAAGAACAAGGGCACAATCTGAAGATAGAGGCAGGCTCAGAGGTAATTTAGGAGTATTTTTTCACAGAGAGGGTTGTGGATGTATGGAGCGGCCTTCCAGAGGAGGTTGTGGAGTCAAAAACAGTGGTGGAATTCAAGCATGCATGGGACAGTCATAAGGCAATTCTAGGGGGTGGGGGTAGGAAGAAGTAGGCTGCTGGTTAACTAGGACCTGCAGCTTATCCACCAGGTAGGGAAATGGGCAGACTGGGTGGGCCAAGCTGTCCTTATCTGCTGTCAAATTCTATGTTTCTATGTAATGCGTCTTATTTCCTGTGAATAACACATCTTTTTTTCAGTAGGATTCTGCCGTATTTCCTCTGAATAACACATCTTATTTTCAATTGAATCCAGGCTTACTGACCCTGGATAACACAACATCTCATTTTCAATGGTATCCTGCTTATTTCCTCTGGATAACATATCATCTTATTTGCTGTGGGGTCCTGCTATATTTCCCCAAGATAACACAACATCTCATTCTCAGTGGGGTCCTATTATATTTCCTCAAGATAACACAACATCTCATTCTCAGTGGGGTCGAGCTATATTGCCACAAGATAACACATCTTATTTTCAGTGGGGTCTGCTATATTTTCCCAAGATAACACAGCAACATCTTCTTTTTATTAGTGTCTTGTTATTTGTCCCCAGAGTAACACAACATCTCTTTTCCAGTGAGGACTTACTATATCTTCCCAGAGGAAAAAAATCTCATTTTTAGCAGGGTCCTGCTACTTATCCCCAGAATAACACAATATCTTATTTTGTGTGGGGTTTGGCTGTATTTTCCTTGGACAACCCAAGATCCTATTTTCAGTGGGGTCTTGCTGAATTTCCTTCAGAAATCCCCAAATCCCATTCTTAGTATGGCCCTGCTACTGTATATTTCCTTCACACAAGCCAGTATCCCAAGTTTATTGGGTCCTGCTGCTTCCCAGAGGAAAAGTGGTAGCCTCGAAGTGGTAAGGACCTGTGTGCATATGTGCTGACTTATCTTTGTTTTATGTGTACTCACCAGCATGCATCCCACTAGTTGTGCCTTGGACCCAGGTCCAATGTGGCTTGTCATCAGCTACTTAGATTTTTTGGGTCCAATGTTCGATGAGATCATAAATGGGTCTTTAAGTGAGGATAGTTTTCCTATGGCCTTGAAAGAGGCTGTGGTGAAACCCCTCCTTAAGAAAACAACTCTAGACACTGATGTTCTCTCAAATTATAGGCTTATCTCTAATCTTCCCTTTTTGGGGAAGGTTATTGAGAAGGTGGTGGTTGATCAGCTGGTTGAGCGTTTGGAGAGTCTGTCCATCTTTGAACCTCTCCAGTTGGGTTTTTGGCCCCAGCACAGCACTGAGACGGCCTTGGTCAGGGTGGCACACAATCTCTTCAACGCAAGGGACTGAGGGTAATGTACCATTTTGGTGCTCTTCATCGCTGAACTGCCTGTTTATTGTTTACCTGTGCATTGTATTACCTGACTATTACTTGCGTCCTTATCTTCTTGTAACCTCCCGGGTTGCACCTGAAAATAGGCATCTGTTTTTGTCTGGTGTGCTTACATGATTAACAAAAGCTAAATAAATAAATAAATATCCTCAGCTTTTGACATGGTAGATCATGGGGTGCTATTGGATCATCTGTGGAACTATGTGGGCACTACTGATGCAGTTTTGCGCTGGTTTAGCTCTTATTTAACCGGGAGATCACAGCATGTTGTCCTTGGGAATTTTTCCTCGGGACTTTTTGCGCTGCCTTGTGGTGTTCCACGGCATTCTATTTTGTCCCCTCTGTTGTTCTCCATGTACATGCTGCCATTAGGAGAGATCATTAGGTAGTACAATCTGGGGTTTCACTGCTTCATGGATGACAGCCAGTAGGAGAGGCTAGGGTGTTCTGCACCATGGGATTCAATCAGTGGTTGAAAAACTAGTGCACAGCTCAGGGATTTGGCTTCATTGGGGACTGGGGGTCCACCTGGAGTGATGCAAGCCTATACTGGCATGATGGGCTGCATCTGTCCAGGAGGGGAACCAGGATCCAAGGTGATAGGTTTAAATGCTTCATTGGCAAGCATTTAAACTAGTCAAGGGGGAAGGCACTGGAAAAGAGCAGGGAAATCCTAGCTCCCCCCAAAAAATCATGGTAATAAGTATGGTAAACACCAACATAGAGGTGGCGATAGGGAGAAGGGCAGGGGTAAATGGGGAAAGTGACAAAGGCAAGAAGGACAGGGATGGGGCAAAAAGGAGTAAGGCCATCAGGAAATGAAGGGTAATGAGTACCAGTGCCCGTAGTCTGGGCAACAAGCTCCCTGAGCTGATGGCCTTGAAGAAAGAGGGATGCCTGAATATCGTAGCAGTCACAGAAATATGGTACACAGAGAACCATGACTGGGATGTTAACATACCAGGGTACATAACCTACAGGAGAGACAGGCAGGAGAGAAGGGGGAGGAGTAGCTCTCTATGTAAAGGAAGGGATAAAAGCAACTGAACAAAAGAGTAAACAGGGGAGAGGAGGCACTGTGGGTCACCTTGGAGACTGGAAAGGGCACCACAATCCGCACGGGGTTGTGTACAGACCCCCATGTCAAGGGAAGGGAATGGACAAGGATATGATAGAAGGCATTCTTAGGATGGCAGAGAAAGGGGAGATACTGTTGATGGGAGACCTGAATATGCCAGATGTTAACTGGAGCACATTAGCTGCAGCCTCATCCAAGAGCAGGGCCATTATTGATGCTCTACAGGTGGCAGGCCTCAGACCGCTAGTTTCAGAACCCACTCATGAGGGAGCAATCTTAGACCTCGTATTCTCAAATGGGGGCAGTGAGAGGATCTCAGATCTAGAAGTGGTTTGCCATCTGGGAACAAGTGACCATCAAACAGTGTGGTTCATGTTAAACTCAGCTACAGAGTCAAGCCATACAAAAGTGAAGGTACTGGACTTCGGGAGGGCTGACTTTGGCAAGATGGGAGAGTGCCTCAGAAAAGCACTAGCAAACAGGCTAGAAGGAGGGGTGGAGCAACAATGGGAAATCATCAAAACTGCCATCACAGAGGCAACAAACCTTTGTGTGAAGCAAATAAACAAATCAAAATGAAAGAAAAAGCCACTATGGTTCTCAAAAGAGGTGGCTTGGAAAGTCAGGGAGAAAAAGATAGCATTCAGGAAGTATAAGGAAACACAGAAGGAGCAGGACAGAGAGCTGTACCAGTTAAGGCAGAAGGAAGTAGGAGGGAAGTCAGAATAGCAAAGGCCCAAACTGAGGAAAAGATAGCCAACTCGGTTAAGAAGGGGGATAAAACCTTTTATAGGTATATCAGAGAGCATAGAAAGACCAAGGGAGGGATAGTGAGGCTGAATAGAATGAATGGTGGGTGGGCAGAGGGGGACAGTGAAAATGCAGGGATACTGAATGAATATTTCTGCTCGGTATTCACAAAAGAGGAGGGGGAAGTGCCTAATTCAATTAACAGAAGCACTCTCGATGGGGGTCGATCCCAGCCCTTTCACAGAAGAAGGGTTCTGCAGTAACTCTAAAACTGAAGGTGGACAAAGCAATGGGGCCTGATGGAATTCACCCCAAATTCTAAAAGAATTAAGGGAACTAGTGAAACCACTGATACTCTTTTAATAAATCATGGGAGAATGGTGTGGTACCCGAGGACTGGAGGAAGGCGGATGTGATTCCCCTTCACAAAAGTGGGACCAAGACAGAGGCAGGAAACTACAGACCTGTCAGTTTGACCTCTGTGGTAGGAAAAGTGATGGAGTCACTTCTGAAGGAAAGAATTGTTGAGTACCTTGAGGCCAGTGGGGCTCAGGACCCAAGGCAGCATGGGTTCACAGCGGGAAGGCTCGTGTCAGATGAATCTAATAGATTTCTTTGACTGGGTGACCAAAGTAGTAGACCAGGGAGGGGCTGTGGACATGGCCTACCTAGACTTTAGCAAGGCATTTGACACAGTCCCCCACAAAGATTAATAGTCAAATTAACCAACCTGGGAGTGGGTCCCAGGGTGGTAGCCTGGTAAAACATTGGCTGGACAACAGGACACAGAAGGTAATTGTAAATGGAGTCACTCTGAAGAAAGAGGGGTTACTAGTGGGGTACTGCAGGGTTCAGTACTGGGTCCAGTCCTTTTTAATGTCTTTGTAAGTGACATTGCAGAAGGACTGGAAGGAAAAGTATGCCTCTTTGCAGATGACACAAAGATCTTCAACAGGAGGTATAGAAAGGATGAGAAGGGACTTGGCAAGGTTGGAGGAATGGTCAGAAGTATGGCAGCTAGGATTCAATGCAAAGAAGTGCAAATAATGCACCTGGGAAGCAAGAACCCAGGGGAAGATTACACAATGGGGGGAGGTAGTAACAACAACAAAAAAGGAAAGGGACCTGGGGGTAATCATATCAGATGACCTTAAGGTTAGCAAGCAATGTGAGAAGGCAGTAGGGAGGGCTAGGATGATACTGGGATGCATAGGGAGAGGCATCATTAGCAGAAAACAGGAAGTTGTTATCCCTCTGTACAGACAGTTGGTGAGACCCCATCTGGAGTACTGCATCCAGTTCTGGAGACTCCATCTCCACAAGGACATAGACAGGATAGAGGCAGTCCAGAGGAGGGCAACTAAAATGGTGCAGGGTCTACAAGAGAAGCCATATGAGGAGAGACTAAAGGAGCTTAATATGTATACCCTTGAGGAAAGAAGGAGAGGGGGGACATGATAGAAACTTTTAAGTACCTCAGTGGCATCAACAAAGTCCAAGAGCATCTTTCAGAAAAGAGGCGTGCAAGAACAAGGGGACACAATTTAAAGATGGGGGGGCAGTTCCGGGGCAATGTGAGGAAGTATTTTTTCACAGAGAGGGTAGTGGATGCATGGAACAGCTTTCCTGAGGAGGTTGTGGGGTCTAAAACTGTGGGAGAATTCAAGAATGCATGGGACAGACATAAGGCAGTTCTTGTGGGGGGGTAGGAAGAAATAGGCTGTTGGTTAACTAGGATCTGTGGCCTATCCTATAGGTAGGGAAATGAGCAGACTAGGTGGGCCAAGCGGTTCTTATCTGCCGTCAAAGTCTATATTTCTTTGTTTCAGTTGTACTTGTCCTGTGCCCCTGGTGATCTTTCCACCTCAGGTGCACTGAGCCAGTGTTTGGCTGAGATAAATAAGTGGATATCTGCAAACTGGCTACATCTCAATCACAGCAAGACAGAGGTTATGGTGATCGATCCTAGTCATGGTAGTGCTTCCACTGATGGGAGGTTGCTCACCCCAATTGTTGGTGGGCAGCCCCTGTTGGTGGTAAGTGCGGTTAAAGATCTTGGCATTTTTCTAGATGACTGACTGACCCTTGAAACATAGGTGTTGTCGGTGGTTCATTACCATTTCTTTCATCTCCAGAATATTGCCAGGATCCAGCCATTCTTGATACCCATTGACCTGGCTATGGTCATCAATGCCTTTGTCACCAACTGACTTGATTATTGCAATGCTCTATACCTAGGGCTGTCTGGAGGTTTGATGCATTGCAATTAGTGCAGAATGCTGTGACCAGGATGATGATGGGTACCTCTTTGAGGGATCATGTCACTCCTGTTCTTTATACTCTGCACTGGCTGCTTGTGGGTTTGTGCATCACCTTCAAGATCTGTTTGTTGACATACAAAGCCCTACATGGTTCAGGATCTGACTATCTTAAAGAGCTCCTGGTTCAGTATCAACCTCTCTGCCCCCTACGCTCCACAAAGGCAGGTTTTCTTGTGGTACCTTTTTCTCGCCTCAAGAGATCAGGCAACAAAGCTTTTGGTACTGCTGCACCAGCAATGTGGAATTCTCTTCCACCTTACATATGAGCACAGCTCAGTGGAGGTCTTTAAAGCCTCTTTAAAAACATTTTTTTTGAGAAGCCTTTAGTTTTATTTCAATTTTTGATCATAATTCTTGGGGGTATTGTTTTATTGTAAAGCGCTCCAAGCTCTTAGATAGAGAGCTATAAAAATAAAATTTGCCTTGCCTCGCCTTATTTTCACTTGTTTTGGAGAGCTCATTGTGTTTTTCTATTCCATTTTCAGTGGGCCATGCTTTAGTACTTCTTCAACAGCCCAACATTCACATTTTCAGTGGGGTACTTTTACGTTTTCCCTGCACAGCCCAGCAACACCCCATTTTCAGTTTGGCCTCACTTTATTTCTCCTCAGACAGCCCAACATTCTCATTTTCAGTGGGGTTCTACTACTGTCTATTTCTCTTGGACAAGCCAGCATCCCATTTTTTATTAGAGTCCTGTTACATTTCATTCAGACAGCCCAACAGACCATTTTTATTGGGGTCCTGTTCTACAATATTTCCTTCAGACAGAGCAACATCCCATTTTTATTGGGGTCCTGTTGTACAGTGTCTCCTTCAGACAGAGCAACATCCCATTTTTATTGGGGTCCTGTTGTACAGTGTTTCCTTCAGACAGTCCAATATCCCATTATTATTGGGGTCCTGTTGTACAGTGTTTCCTTCAGACAGCCCAACATCCCATTTTTATTAGGGTCCTGTTGTACAATGTTTCCTTCAGACAATCCAACATCCCAATATTAGTAATGTCCTGCTGTATTTCCCTCAGACAGACCATCGTCCCATTTTCTGTGGGGTCCTGATATGTTTCCTTCAGACAGCCCAGAATATATCTGAATGAGTGGAAAGTGAGCTCAGGGACTATCACAAGTGGCAGAGCATAGCAGAGCCATGAGAGGTAGTTCCCTGAGCTCACTTGCTATGAGTTCAGATATTTTCTGTATCACACACCTAGCCATCATGTATTCCTTTTATACAACAGGACTGTGTTTTGTGCTGTTTGTTTTTGTTTGATGATGTAATCACAATGTGATATCTGGAGATATCGCACTGTGATGATGTCATCACAGTGTGATAGCTGGAGTTTTCACACTACGGTGAGAATACTTGTTTTTATCTAATGGGCTGTCTGCTCACTCCTATTGTATAATCCTAGTTACAACCTTCCGGTTAATAATTTCGATTATATCCGGGAGGTTGTAATCAGCACCTGTCAATCTTGCTTGCACTCACCTTAGCACGAGCTAAGCAACCCACTGTGAACAGCCTGAATGAACTTCCTGACAGACAAAACACTCAGTTAGAAAACAGCACAAAACCTCATAAAACCACATAAAAAAACAATAAAAACATGCTGGCTGTTAGTTAAATAAAATAATATACCGGTGGTGTGTGTGAACCAGGCTTTTACACACACCCTCAGTGTGAGATGCTTGTACAAACCCCTTGGGCCTCACCCTTGGGGTTTATGTAGCATCCCACACCTCAGGTCTGTGTAAAATTCTGGTTACACACAGCCACCCATCCATTATTCTATATATAATGCACAGCAAGAACACTCTGAGTAAAGCACATTTAGCAGGGATACTAATATTTTTATTAATTATAGTTGGAAACTAGTTTTTAGAATAAACATTTTCTGTTGCATTGCTGCTTTAAAAATGAAGTCCATGAACAACACTATGATAAGAGAGTATTAGATCAGAATGAAAGCATTTCATGCCATGCATTCAGACCTGGACCAAAGGTAAAGGAAAATACGTATCAGAAAGTAGAAAAATATTTTTGAAAGCTTCTGCACCGAGCTGTAATAGGAGTATTAATTGTCTGCCAGGAACCCCAAATCAGCTGCAATTTGTACTTTTCCCCTTGGCTGATTCTCCGCACAGTACAGGAATGTTATTACTTGTGTGATGGGGCTGCTTTTAGATGGGATTTCTTTCTCCATCCGTTTAATAAACAGCTGTGTGTCATTTATTTGACACGTGGCCTTTATCTGAATAAAACACAAAGGGTTATCATAAATGCACACTGAAAATAGAAATGTGTGTTCGAATCAATGTTTTTGACCAGTAGTTATTCTTCAGGCATGAGCTACAGTATAAAGAAAAAGTATGTACTGTATAAAGTAACTGCAGTATGTTTTCGTTTTTCTTTGCACCGTGCACATCCTCCCTCGGGTAGAGCTAATGATTGAAACATCAGTTCTGACTTTATTTCATACATTCAGCATGCATTCAGTTGAATTTGGTTGTTTTCATGTATTAAGCATGCATTCAATTGAATTTTTTGTTGGGGTTGCAGTCCATAAGCTAATGCGAAAGGCAAACACAACTCTGCGCATATGGTAGCAAGACCCTATGCATACCACAAAACACAGAGCAGCCAGGATGTATGCATTCATGGCAGTCTATGGCAGTCGAAACCCTAATACAAATAACCCAGTGTAAGGATGGCTACGAATACATAAATAATTAATTTAAAACCAGAGGCGCATAGTGCATTGTGCAAGTGGAAAAATCAGTGCACCAAATGTGCTAAATAAGGGTAGACTGCTAAATCACAAAACAGGTGACTAACAGGGTCACTGCCCTATTGCCACCGGACGGCAACATGGTGGTGACCCTATTAGTCAGATATCTTGTGATTTAGTAGTCAAGCATTATCTGGCACATTTTGTGCACTGATTATTTTATTTGCACAATGCATCATCCACCTTCAATTGATGAAATATGAATTTAAATAAATTGTTTATGCATGGGTAGCCATCCTCACGCTGTGTTATTTGTATCAGGATTTGGCCTGTCATAGAATACTATGAGACCATACATCTGTGCTGTTTACATACTGATGCAGCACTCTGGTTATTTCTTTGCTTTTTTTATAATTTGAATCTATATTTGTTTAGTTTGCTTGTGTGATTGTGGTGTTCCTTCTGTGGTTACATTTCTACCTTGACAACATGCCACTTGGCAGCAGAAGGGAGATAACTGTGGTTAAGTACCAAATGACATGCAATAGAAGACATTTGTGGACAGAAATGACAACATGGGCTTAATGATTTTGTTTTAACTTCTATGTTATGCAATACTATAAGTTGCAGTTTTACAGTATAATTAATGAGTGTGAGCTCTGACAAAAAAAAAACTATGTAATTCCAGTTTTAAAATGATGTTGTCTGATTAATGATGTCTATATAGCTTTTTGTATCATCCTTTTTTCTCAGCACATTTTTATTCTGTTGTTTGTTATGCTCTCGCCCTGCAGATAGGCAGTTCTGCAGTGATAAATGCAAAGTTTGTATAAGCCATGTAACAGCAGGACAGCCTATTATCACCGTACATTTTGCATGGCTGTACAAACCTCTGTAGGCTATTTTATTGCTAATGGATGTGCTGAGAAACAGTAGAGATTTTTATGACTCTTTCCAAAATGGAAATTCATGTTTGAGATATACAACAGGGAGGAAACAGATGTAAAGTACTTCAGTTTTTGCAGAGAGCAGGGACGCACAGTCTTATTTACAGACCCACATACTCTATACGTCTTTATGTTCAAAATTACGATAAGCTATCTGTTTACCATGGGAAATGCAGAACAGTAAACTTGTTGTTTTACTTTTACTACATACTGCTGCACTGGGTGTTGGGCCCAATCACAGCAGTAAAGCGAAGATGCGATTCTCCTGAATTGGCTCATCTATAATGTATTTATGCGAGTGGGACTGTATGCTAGGTGGAGTTCTAGTAATATGCTGAATACATAATAAGTGTATCTTCCTGTACTTACCAGCTGGAGCAGGAATATGCTATCAAGTAAGGTAATAATTTATGCCAACCTACTGTAGCAGACCCATTATGGGAGGTTACTTAGCTTTTCTGCACCATCACAAATTCTAAAGCACTTTTGCAAAAATGAGGGAACAAATAACTGCATCTGAACCAACATTAATAAAAACAAGATGAAGAAGAATCAGCATTTATATAGCACTTTTCATGCACATTATATCCCTAAGTGCTTTATAAGCAATAAGAGCCTGGTAGTGAAGTGACTGTAAATTTGTAGTGGCAGCCATTTTGCACATCAATATCCGGACACAGCTTCAGATAGTTGCATGAACTGGTTTCATGGGGAGGGAAATGCTGGCCAGGATACTGGGGAAGACCCCCTACTCTCGTGAAAGGTGTCTTGGATTTTTACTTTCTCCTGAACATCCACCAGATCAGCACCAAAGATGGGCAGAAGGGACCTCAATTTAACATCTCATCCAAAGGGCAGCACACCCAGACAGTACAGCACCCTCACAGTACTGCACTCGGGTGCCAGTGTTTATGGTATGAGTTCAATCCCAGTGTAGGACTAGAACCTACAACCCTGTGGCCCAAAAGTGGATGTGCTACCAAATGAGCTATGCTGACACCCCATGAATACTGATTTCATGTTTCTTACCATGCTTGCACCTGTACCTTATGTCTTATTTTTTTTTGTAACATTGGCATTCTTTCAAAAATGGTGTACATTTGAGCTAGTGCAAATGTTGACTACTGTATATACTGGTCTCCAGTCCCGATCACTTTTGGTGGCAGCACAAAATGCTGGTGGTATGCTATGTTACCTAATTTGTTTTTGCCATTTGTTTGTGCTATACACAATAATCTTTATACTATATGCTGATTAGTATTGGCAACTAGACTGTAGCATGGCATAGCACCGCTTGTGTGGCCCAGGCCTACATCATGCTGTAAAATGGTCAGGTTCAGTTGTAATCAGGTATTCTGCCTGTAAGTCTTCCCACACCCCCAATTTTAATGACCCCAGTGTGCCTGTAGTTCCTTAGATCTGTGGCCCAATGGCCTGACTCTCGTGGTGGCTCAGTGTCCCCCTCTCACACCCTTTTGCTTATTTATTTGTAATATATTTTACCAGGTAAGCAAGCAGAATCCTGACAAGTTCAGTTCCAGCAGGGGAAGGGGTACAGGGATCAACAAAGAGACACAATACAGATGTTTCAGTAAAAATGAATACAGAGTCAGCTTATGCACAGAGTCACAGAGTATGAAAATAACTGCCATGAAATGATACAGAGGGGTCTATATACAAGGACCTGGAGGTCACTGATAATGCAACATATGTTTCACAACAAAAGTGACAGAGTCATAATTAAACAATAAGGCACAACAGGGTGTGGGTTAATGGGGATTTACCCATGCCTTGTGTGGTGTGTTATGAGGTGCAGCCGAGTGACTTAACCACACAAGAAGTGGGTAAATCTGTCTTTCTGATGAGTCTTATAATGCCGATGCTCTAATGGACCCATGTGTAAAATAAATGTTAAATGTGTTTAAGTATGTTTTTTATATATGCCATTTCTCAACTGGGGGTTATTGCAGGATATACCATGGTCATGTGATGTGTTTTGACCAATGAGGTTACAGGATTTTCATACCCCATTGTATAATTAAATACAGATATCACAATATACAGTGGAGAGAACATAAATGCCCTGAAGTGATACAAAGGGAGTATATACACAGCCCAGAAGGGGCAGCATGACAACAACACTGCATGGCAATTACCATAAAATAGAGCAAGTTACAGCATACCACAATACCATAGGGCCTGGGAGGGGATAACACTTAATCACTAAGGAGGGATAGTTTTTATCCCTCCTTAGCGGTTCAGTAGTATCCCCTCCCAAGCTCTAGTCCTCTGCACTGGCCAGTGTTCTGTGTCATGCCCCTCCACCATGGCCTTCTTCGCCAAACACATCATAACTGGTCATAGCACTGTGACCTCGCATACTGCTTACCTCTACTAATTCTACAGGGAAGGGTCACTGGAAGCTACTGCTGATACTGCGAGGGATACCACTGTTCTGTGCATGAACTTGGGGGGCCTTCAGCATGGTTTTCTCCACATGAATATGTTGGGATCTCAGTGCAGCATACTGTAGGACAGAAATGCCACTATGTAGTTGTACGGACCACTTAATGCCACATTTATTGACTGAAAATGGGCCCCCAGAACTTCAAAACTACATTTAAAATTATAGGTACTGGAAAAATTGCATGACATGAAAGTGGGTGAATCATTATTATTTTCAAAATATAATATATTACAAAATGAGGTAAACTGAATAATGGTTTGGATGAAAAAATATCTACAGAGTTTTGTTTTGGTAAAAGAATTCTAAATAGGAGGAGTTACGTCTCAACTGTTTGAGTTGCCTTGACATGGCACTGAGTTTGACCGCTTGATTCAGTTTCCATCCATGGGATCAAGGCTCCTGAAATGACTTTTAGATTTGTTTATTGCATGTTAGTATAGCTGCAGAGACCATACTTACGGCTGCAAAACCAGTCTCAGGTACAATCTTAGGGTATAACTACCACAAACAGAAGGGGAACATTTTCGTTACCCTAAGAATATAAGTGAAACCACATTTGCAGAGTGGTTTCAGCTGTGGTGACTAGTGACCAACATCTGGAACAAGCATGCTCTCTGCCCCTTCTTAGGCAATATAAAATGTGACTCCATTGTGCCTGCCTCAGGTCTGTCCATCAAAGTGCCCTCAGCCTCACTAAGGCAGCAGTAACAGAAGGTCTAGGATTTTTACTTTCCTACTCACTTCACATCTGCCAAGTTGAGGAAAACTTTCTCTGGGGATGGTATGCTTAACTGACACCCCATCCAGACAAAATTCAGAAATCCATGTGGGAGGAAAGGCGTGCCTGCAATGGAAAGACCTTGAGGATAACAGAAATGAAATACAGAAGGTGTTCCACACAGTGGAAGGTGGGTCAGCACTATAAAATAGCAGGACAAACGTCTTCTTGCTTAATTCAGTAGCCAAAGCATTTATTATGTGGAATCAAACAGATACAGATACATAAAGAGGTGCAGTGCTAAAATCTAGTTTTAAACTACCACAGAAATAACTGAGCAATATAGAACAGGGAGACATGGCTCACCTGTGCAGATCCTGGCAGCTCTACAAAATGCTGCTGTGTAGTACAGCTATGTACAAACTCCAATCACTGCCACTAAGCCGTAGTTCAAGCACAAACTTTTTAAACTCAGCAGTGTGAGTGTAATAGCAGCTATATAGTAGCTACATTTGAATTATTGTACATGCTGCATAAATGCATACAAAGTGTTAAATAGACAATTATTCCTTTACTTTGCTGAAAGACAGCAGTACGAATTCCGATCACTGCCACTAAGCCATAATTCAAGCACAAACTTTTCACCTCAGCAATCTGAGTGTAATAGTGGCTGTAAAGTGGCTATGGTTGAATTCTTGTATATACTGCATGAATGCATAAGAATCACAAAATAAACAATTGTTCCTTTACCTTGCTCATTGTGGTAGGTGTACCTACAAGATGGTGATCACATGCTTACATTTTTACGTGTTGTCATCATCAGAGTATGAATACAGGTACTCTAATGTGTGCTTAAAAAGTCTTAACCTAAAGAGACACACACAGGTAATGAATAATAACATGTAGGAGATAGAGAATGGGGGGGGGTGTTCAACCACCAAACACCACCAAGAACAAGCATTTGTCTATGCCAAATGTTGGCTTGTTGGCATTGGCATTAGTAGTGCAGGAGTTAGAGAGATGCATAATAGGAAATGGCAGTGAAGTATTGAACTAACACCAACCCTCCCAAAGACACCGACCGGTGTCACGGTGTGCTTTGGGGTCTTTGGCCCTTATGGTCACCCCATTCCATATGGAAATAAACTGAGAAGGGTGCAGTATAGGAGAATGGGGTGAATGTTAGGGTGACAGACCCCAAGGCACACCTAAGTAAAGTGCCTGTCAGTGGCTGTAGGGTGGGGGTAGAATGCCTTGAACATTATAGCCGACTAACCCAAGTTATGCCCCCGATGCCTGTCAGTCTCTACAAAGTGGGTGTATAGTTGGAAACCTTAATACCCTGGGCATTTGTTGGCATTTTCACTCCAAATTTTCAACATGGGCTTTTTGGAATTCTACCTCATGAACAGTGGCACTATCATTTTGTTTCTCGATCCTTAGAGGCGATTTCACACAGCAACTGCACCATTCGAAGCCACAGGTGTGGAAACACATTTCAGGCAGGATGCAAAAAAATGACATCTGTACTGTTCATGAGAAGGTGTGAAAAATAGTACTGTTGAAAATCTGGGCAATATAACAAATCTTGTAAACTTACCTAACATGTGTAGAAACTGCATGGACGCCCGTGGCGGGGTCATTTTGGAATTCTTTCACCAAATTTTCAACATGGGTATTTTGGGACCTCTCCTCTTGAACAGTGGCACTGTGATTTTGTTAATCTATCCCAAAAGTTAATTTCGCACAGTGACCACGCCCATTGTGTGCCACAGGTGCGAAAACATGTTTTGGGCAAGATGTGAAAAATGACAGCTGTACTGTTCATAGGAAGGTGTGAAAAAATGGCAATGTTGAAAACCTGGAATGAAAATATAAAAAATTGATGAAGTTATGACTGTGCATTGAAACTGCACAATGCACACTCACAACACAGTCATTTTTTGGAATTTTAACACCAAATTTGAAACATGGGCTTATTGGGACCACACCTCATGAACAGTAACAGTGCCATTTTGTTACTAGGTCCCAAAAGGTGATTCCATGCAGCAACTGTGAAATCACCTTTCAGGACTGAGAAACAAAATGACAGTGACATGTTCATGAGGTGGGGTCCCAAGAAGCCCATGTTGAAAATTTGGGGCCCAAATTCCAAAAAAATGGCTGAGATATCAACCTAAACTGAAACCCCCATTGCTTCCCATTATAAAGTTTACTGTCATTTCTTCACATTGCAGTTCAGCTTTGAAGAGTGCAGACACATCTGGTTCAGAGACTATCATGGCTTCGGACCTCTGGAGTGTAAGTATGAGTGAGGAGGGGTAAGGAAGGTGGGTGCACAGAGGCAGGGTGGGGATGGGGGAGGGGTTGGGGAGACATTGATGGACCATTTTCTTGTTTGCAGGGAAAAATAACAAGAAACCACTGCAAGGGAAGGTTTTCTTCATTTATAGGTTCAGGAACAAAAAGTGCTACAATTCTGGGGGTGGGGGGATGGAGAGAGCAGGGATGGCAGCAGCAGTGGGAGGCTGCTGGAGGTTTTTTTTTTCTGTTGTGGGATGGGGAATGGAGGGAGCGGGGAGGGCAGCAAAAGTGGAAGGTTGCAGTGTGGTGGGCGGCAGGAGCTATGAACATGCCGACATGGGGATTGGACACTCCTGTGTCAGCTTTCCAAAGGTTGTGTGGTGGATGGCAGGAGCCACCATATTTACTGAAATGTTTCACCAGGAAAGACACATAATGGAGGCATGCCATCTGCTGCTGCAATGACAAGGTTGCCTCTGATTGCAGGGGCAGATTTGTTTAATCTCCATGGCTCTCTTTGAAACTGCTGTCATCGGCAACATGCTCACTCATTGGGGCTGAGGGACACACCGACTAAAGCATACGCTGCATTGGCCAACACTGACACACCTATGCATTTCTGCTTCCATCACAAGATGTTGCTTGCACATGCATGCTAGTCAACATAAAAATGACAGACAAGCAGATTTAATAATCCCAATATAAGAAAATTTTAAAACAATGCTACATATTTCAGGTGTACTTCAGAACTTTTTTGTCAAAACGGCATGCCTGTTGAATGTTAGCAATTATGAGGCACTTTATAAAGGTGAAAGGTACGTCTTACTTGGTAGCAAGCCCAAAGGTCCAGAGGTCAAGGTTATCTTTTATTAACAGCAGAGCCACAGAAATTGCTGATAAAGGCACCAGTACATGTATGTAATTGCCAGTAGAGCAGACAAGTCATGCTGGTGATTTAGGTCAGGTGCATAGTACTTTGTCTACTCTCAAACCAGGAGATAGTATTGTTTTTACATTTTCTTATATTAAGATTATTAAATCTGCTTGACTGTAATTTTTCTTGGTGGTGTTAGGTAGTTAAACCCCCTTCCCCCAAGTTCCCTATCTCCTACATGTTATTATTCATTATCTGTGTGTGTCTCTTTAAGTTAAGTCTTTTTAAAGCACACTTTAGAGTACCTGTATTCATGCTCTGATGATGACAACATGTCGAAATGTAAGCTTGTGATCACCATTAGAGATGCAGTGAATTGAAATTTCACTGGTGAAATGCCCGCAAAGTGAGCACCTCGCATTGTCACTCTGCTACGCGGAGTGGCCAATATGAAAGGCTCACTTTGCCTTGTAATTATTACTTTGCATTGTCATTCTGCCTCAACGTGAAGTAAGGCGAAGTGACAACAATATTAGCAGCCCACACACACACAGTCACCAGAATTAATGTGCATCTCCAAAATGCTACTGTCTTGTGTCCAGAAAACTCCCCAGTGCTGACGAAGTGAAATGAGAGCACAACAAGAAATGCAAAGTCTCCCAGAATAAATGGCACACTCGGTCATGCGTGCAGTGGTCACATACAGTCACCAGAATTAATGTGCATCCCCAAAATGCTACTGTCTTGTGTCCAGAAAATTTCCCCAGTGTTGACGAAGTAAATGAGAGTGTAACAAGAAATGCAAAGTTTCCCAGAATTAATGGCGCACTGCAAACGCACAGACAGATTAAGATTGTACTGTGCACTCAAGAGATGCAGATGCAAAGGCACAAGAACACCTAACCAGTGCTCACAAGTCACAAATCCAAATCTGGAAAAGAATACCTTTTGCTGGTTGGGGGGGGTGGAGTAGTGCATGGCAGTAACAGTCCACTACCAGTAGAGATACCACAAAGCAGCACAAAAAAATTCATGCTGGTGTGGTGGACAGCAGGTTCACACTGCTGCAATTACTCCATGGCACAATTAAAAGTGTCTGATTTAATGGCATGCATCGCACACGCACTCACACACACTACAATAATGCGTAGCAAATTGAAAACCTTTAGTAATATAACCAAATGTTTTAAACAAACTGAAATTATACACTGCTGCACCACAACAATCAACAAAAAAATGTCAAGAATTACTGAAAATATTAGCGTGTGTACATTAACACAGTTATACAAGAAAAATATAACCAAAACAGAAAGACTGTCTTTTTCTCCCAGTTAATCTACCTACACCACAGATACACCCCTCCCCCAAAGCACACTTCACAGTACACAGACTGACTGTTCTAAACTAACATTGAAAAGCCACACACAAACAATAAACAATCGATGATATGAACACAGAAGGGTTTCCTACAAACTATGTACTAAATTTTGAGAAAAAAAAATGACACAAAAAGGCATTTTTAACTGCTTTTAGAGGTTTTGAATCGTAGAGCTCTTAGAGCAAACTGTCTCCAGCTACCACTACACACACACTACCCAGAACTGAGACTGTGCAGAACAATCTAGAGCCCATGTGACCTGCAATCCCATGAATCACTGCAGAATTTGCCTTGGAGCTCAATGACAAGGTGAAGTGACACGAAGTACATTGATTTCAGTGTACTTCACCTTAAAATTGACGGAGAAGTGGTTTGGGGAAGGTGGAATAAAGCAAAGTCATTTGTTTCAATGGACTTCACATTCCTCATTATGACGCGAAGTATGTTGCGTTTCGGATTATGCCGTGGATTCTGCATTACTTCGTGAATTACTTCACGGAGCGAATTTTAGCCACTTCGCCCACCACTAATCACCATCTTGTAGGTGCACCTACCACAATGAGTAAAGTAAAGGAATACTTGTTTATTTGACGATTTTTATGCATTCATGCATTATGTACAAGAATTCAGCCGTAGCCACTTTAGAGCTGCTATTACACTCCCATTGCTGAGGTAAAAAAGTTTGCGCTTGAATTATGGCTTAGTGGCAGTGATCGGAATTCGTACAGTGGTCTTTCAGCAAAGTAAAGGAACAATTGTCTATTTAACGCTTTGTATGCATTTATGCAGCATGTACAAGAATTCAAATGTAGCTACTATATAGCTGCTGTTACACTCACACTGCTGAGTTTAAAAAGTTTGTGCTTGAATTACGGGTTAGTGGCAGTGATCAGAATTCGTACAGTGGTCTTTCAGCAAAGTAAAGGAACAATTGTCTATTTAACGCTTTGTATGCATTTATGCAGCATGTACAAGAATTTAAATGTAGCTACTATATCACTGCTATTACACTTACACTGCTGAGTTTAAAACGTTTGTGCTTGAACTATGGCTTAGTGGCAGTGATTGGGGTTTGTACATAGCAGCATTTTGTAGAGTTGCATTTTGTAGAGCTGCCAGGATCTGCGGAGGTGAGCCGTGTCTCCCTGTTTTATATTGCTCAGTTATTTCTGTGGTAGTTTAAAACTGGATTTTCATACTGCACCTCTCTATGTATCTGTATCTGTATCTGTATCTGTATCTGTTTGATTCTACATAATAAATGCTTTGGCTACTGAAGTAAGCAAGAAGACGTTTGTCCTGCTATTTTATAGTGCTGACCCACCTTTCACTGTGTGGAACACCTTGTGTATTATATATGGATATACACTCCAGGGTGTTAGCGAGCTGGCAAATAGTTCCCTTGATGTAAGGGAACTCCCATACCTGTGTTCTTTGGGACCATAGAAATGAGTGAGACTTAGACAACCATGAAGTAACAACTCAGACACAGTTTGCAGTTGAGGAAGTAAAGAAATGTTATTGGGGTTGTTCTGCCAGATTGATGGGCACAGCTGAAATGGTTTTAGCAAATAGTAATGCAATTAAATACCTTTTAAAATATGCAGAATGCAATAAGCCTTTATGCTATAACTGCTAACAAAGTTTTACCCTTTTATCCAGAGACCTGCTACCTGCTATACTGGAGACCAAATGCCTCACTTGCCAGTCTCACTTACTGCAGTAGCTACTAGGACATCCAATGGCCCACAGTCAGCTCACTAAAACTGAATTGGCTTAATGGTGTACAGTGACTACTAGACCTACAACCTTACCTCAGCATGTCCACTTACTCCTCACAGCCTGATACCCCTTCCTGGACATCTAGTTAACTGATGCAATACGCTTCAAGCAAATTAATATTCAATATCATATACTCTATGCATGCAACAACAGTAAAAGACAATTTAGTCTTTTTTTTACTTCTAACTATTTTTATGTAAAACCGTACTTCTAGCCATGTTATGAAAAAACGTAACATTTGTTTATGGGCTATTGTATAACCATCCAAAGGTGTTAGAAATAGGTTCTATATACTGTTGGAAAGCTGAAGCCCTCAATTACCTGACAGTATTTCATTTGCATTCTTGAGTAAAGAGATAATATCTTGCAAAATGCTGCCATTTTTAACATAAATGCAGCAATGAGTATAAACATCAAATACCTACTAGCCACATCTTTGGGACACAAGGGGAGGCAAGTTTCAGCACTCAGACTTTTCAAGGTCCCTGGCATTAGTGCAGGACAGAACACTCACATATTGCCTGCTATCTACTACAGTCATAAATAACTCTGTGATTCCTATTGGGTGGGTAGGTGTGGGGCTGCTGCAAGCAAGTCCAATAGAAGGACACCCTGGCAGCAGCCTTGCCCCTGCTGTGCCCACCTCACCTGATCTGTGCATGTGTGTAGACACAATGCAAGGAAGTGCTGGTCAATAAAATGTAAGACTGAACAATACTTCTCCCACCTTGAGACTCTGTGGTGTAGGCAGAAAACTTTGTGCATATTATTGTATTATAAAGCTGATACCCTTCATTTTTTTTAAATCGCTTGGCCCTCTTGGAGATCGGGAGCTGGATTTTCAAAGGGAAATGCAGGTCTTGTGCCAAGTCCTGCATCAAGCCCTTTTTTTGGTGCAGCTTTGCCAACATCTTTGCTGCAAACTGCACCTGAGTTTAGTATGTCAGGTGCAGTTATGACACTTTACCCAATTTATGGCAGCTTGCGTCAAATATTTGGTGCAAACCCCATAAAAAGGGTACCCATGATTGCCACAAGCTAGACCAGAAAAAGTTGGTGCAACTTGTGACAATTGGTGAACAGGACCGAGCATCCAAATTGTGAGCTGGGAGAATGACACAAGCTGCATGCACCATGGCAGGGATTCTCCAAGGGGCAGGACATACGCGTCAGAGACATGCATCCTGCCTGTGCAACCCTGCACCCATGGAATGATGCATGGTGGCTGCAATCACTGCCACCAGCCACCACATGGCTCCCTTCCATGGCCCGGCCCCCTGGTGTGCATAGCTGTGCAGGGCAGCTGGGGTGGAGCAGCTGACCCAGGTGGGCATCCAATGGGATGCCTCACCAGGGCCCTTCAGGGTGTGGGTCTGGGTGCGTGAATGCCAAACGCAGGCAGCTGGACCCACACAGACTGACTCACCTGGCCTGTGTTCTCCTTTGGCTGTGCCCATGGACAACCACCTATGCGGTGCACAGACAGTCCCTGGTGAGTGAACTCCTAATCCATAAGCAGCCCCCAGGACAGTGACACCCCATCCTCGGGGTGGGTGAACCCCCCCATGCACCCCGTGCCCCATCCTCATGGCAGTGGCCCCCCACAGCCCCCACACTGCCATGCCACCCCCACAGCACTGATGACCATTTGACCCCCATACCTGCCCATCAGTGCCAGCACAGGACAGCCAGCAACACAGTGGGTGCGGGCTGCCTATATATAGCAGCATGCACCCAGCATCACTTGGATGGCTGGCAGCCACAGAGGCATGAGGAGGGCTGTGTCACTGGCCATCCCATGCTGGCAATGATGGGCAAGTATGGGGGTTGGGGGGTCATCGGGTCCATGGGGGAGGTCCACCACTCACCCATTGACAGCTGGGGTGGCCGTGATCAGGGGCAGATGGGACTGGTCTAGTGGGGCTGTACGGGGTGGGGGTACATGTGTGCATTCACGGGGGGCATTGCCCCTATGTGTGTCAGGTGATGGAGGCAGGGGCTATCTGCCCTTGTAGTGGTTCTGTTGGGCTGGGGTGACATGGCAAAGGGGGCCCTGCAGGGTTTGCCACTGCAGGCTGCATGCTGTTGAAGTGGGGTGTGCAGCAGCTACGAGTACTTCAGAAATGTGTAGCCTGTGCCCTCCCTCACCCAGCACTCCACACTTTCGAGCATAGCGTGGAGCATGGGCACACCTCGGCATCATCTCCTGGACTACCCCTCATAGATCTCACTGGCTGGGTGGAGGATCTGGTGCAGAGCAGCCCCAGGCCCCCTTGAAGAATTGGGTGCAGAGGTGCAGGGGCTGTGGAGGGTCTACGCACCCCAGATATGCAGTGCGTAGACTCTTCACACATTGGAGAATAGAGGCCCTTAAGTTTGGTGCACCTGGGGCTCACAGTATTCTCAGCCCTTTGAAAATGTGGCCCAGAAGATCTGGCCTGTCCTGTTCATCAATGCTCTGGTCTGGAAGAAGTGAGTGAGGGGATCAGCAAGTGAGTGCGAGTAAACCATCTTTGTTGGTCCAGTCATCAAGTTAGAGACATGGGGTGTAATGTGGAACCTCAGGGAACACAGTGCCTGCCGGGGAGGACAAGATTGCTCTGAAAGATGGGTATGTAAATCTATTATTTAGTGTGACATCAAAAAAGAAAGCTTTTTTATATTACGTTTCTTTGGAAAACAATTTTTATTTAAAGGAACAAGGAGTTTTTCTGTAGGTGGTAATGGTAGTGGGGGTGATTCTGCCTTGTCTGCATGTGAACTTGACCTGCTTCCTTGCTTATTCCTCATCTTTCCACAGTCAGAGAAAGTCCATTGTTTATAAGATGCTGTTGCATGAGAAACAAGGACTGAGTGAAAGTCAGTAGAAATAAGATGTACGAGAAAATACCATAGTGAATAGAGACTAGCTCTACAAGACCACACTTACTGGTAAATCTAGGGTACCACCAACACAGGTCTAGGTGTGCAAACTGTACTCTTTAGTGCTGCTGTACAAATCTTTTCATTCTAACATCAGATACTGAAAACTATATACACAGGTTTTCTGTTTTTAAAGAACAATACCGTCAAAATGTGGAAAATATTGTTTTGATTTTTGTTTTCCTTGCTGAAGAAACAAAAGCAAATGCAAATGAAGTCCAATGTTCACATGTTTGCGTGGTCATAGAGCTTGATATGAACTAGGGAATGAATTATATTCTAAAACATTTCACTGTTTTCGCCAGTGTTAATGCAATTCTAGGATATGCTGCAAACCAGGATGTTTCCTGTTTTTGTAAGCCTTCAATATTCAGGGTTGCTTTGATCTTTTTATGTTGGCTTGTGCTTGCACGCCATCCAACATCTTGCAGTAGTAGCAGATTTCAGAGGTGTGGTCAGTGTGGGCGAGCCAGCATGCAGGCGCTGACATCAGCAATATTTAAAGTGGTCAAAACTTCTAAGAAAAGTGGCACTGCAATGAGAGGCAAGCTTGTCATGCAGCGGCGCAATAACACTCCTTCCGACGTGCCTTTCCTGGTGAAATATTTCAATAAACATGGCGGCAGTGGCTGCCACTGCCGCTGCCACCTGCCGCACAATGCCAACTTCAGGGGTGCCCAATCCCCCTGTCAGTATGCTAAAAAACCCCCTCCAAGATTGTGTGGCACACTGGGAGCCCACTCCAGTGTGCCTCCCCATGATGAAAGTCAAAAATCATCGACATGTTGAGGCCCCACCCCTATTCTGTGCCACACTGGGAGCCCACACCAGTGTGCAGAACACTTTTTATGCACCTGTAGAAAAAGAAAACTGTCCTCGGTCTTGTTTTTTTCCCCCCCCCCGAAGTACCTAAAAGAAAGACAACAGTCCCTCGCTGTGGGGTCCTCTCCCCCAACCTTCAGCCACCCTCTGCGCACCCCACCTCCCCACCCTCCTCACCCCATTCTTACCTCCAGAGCCTGGCGCGACATCTTCGGTGGACCGGGAACACGTCAGCACTCTTCAAAGCCGACCGCGAACTGAAGAAATGCCAGTAAGCTGTATAATGGCATAAATAGGGTTTTTTCAACTTAGGTGAATATCGCAGCAATTTTTTGGAATTTTGCCTCCAAATTTTCAACATGGGGTGCTTGGGACCCCACCTCATGAACAAATGCATTGTCATCTAGTTACTCGGCCCCGAAAGGTCATTTCGTGGTCACTGCGTGAAATCACCTTTCTGGACTGAGTAACAAAACGACAATGCCACTGTTCATAAGGTGGGGTCCCAAAAACCCTATCTTGAAAATCTGGTGGAAAAATTCCAAAAAATGACCGTGTTACAAGCGGGCATTGTGCAGTTTCAACACACGCTCCTAACTTTGACAATTTTCAATATTTTCACTCCAGATTTTCAACATCTCCCTTTTCACATCTCCTTATGAACAGTATAGCTGTCATTTTCACATCCACAAAATGTGTTTCCATGTAGCGCTAATACTTGAGATAGCTGTGTGAAATCAATGTTCTGGACATATTAACAAAATCACAGTGAGACTGTTCATGAGTGGAGGTCCTAAAATGCCTATGTTGAAAATTTGATAAAAGAAACACTCAAAATAATTGTGTTATGGGCGTGCACTGTGCAGTTTCCATGCATGCTTGTGACGTCACCAATTTTTCGTATTTTCACTTCAGATTCTCACCACTGTCATTTTTGTACACCTCTTATGAATAGTACAGCTGTCATTTTTCACATCCTGCCCAAAATGTGTTTTCGTCCGTGTCACACAATGGCACGGTTGCTGTGGAAAATCAATGTTCGGGCCACATTAACAAAATCACAGTGACACTGTTCATGACCGGAGTTCTCAAAATGCCTATGTTGAAAATTTGGTTAAACAAATCCCCCAAATAATTGCATTATGGCTGTGAATTGTGCAGTTTCTACGCATGCTCGTGATGTCACCAATTTTTCATATTTTCACTCCAGATTTTCAACAATGCTATTTTTTTACACCTCCTCATGAACAGTGCAGCTGTCATTTTTCACATCCTGTCCGAAATGTGTTTTTGCACCTGTGACGCCAAAATGCACAGTCGCTCTACAAAATCACCTTTTGGCAAACAAACTAATAGTGCCACTTTCATGAGGTGGGGTTACAAATGGCCTATGTTGAACATTTGGAGTGAAAATACCAACAAATACCCTCAGCATTAGGGTTTCCAACTGCAATGCCCCACCCTGTACAGACTGA
This sequence comes from Neoceratodus forsteri, assembly GCA_016271365.2. NCBI lineage: Eukaryota > Metazoa > Chordata > Ceratodontiformes > Ceratodontidae > Neoceratodus > Neoceratodus forsteri. The sequence continues at coordinate 1,264,419,523 of CM057456.1, forward strand.
CACATGTCAGGGGTGTGAGTTGGCATTGTCGGCTGCAATGCTCATGCCATTCCACCCTCCCACCCTGCAGCCGGTGACAGGTGTCAAGATGTGTCTTGGACTCGTTGGCCTCAACGTTCAACCCATTCTCCTACACTGCACCCATGTCAGTGTATATTCCCTTATGAAATGGGATGAGCATAAGGCCTGAAGACCCCAAGGCACATTGCGGCACTTGTCGGTCTCTGCGGGTAGGGTGAGGTGAAATGGCATGAGCGTTATTGCCAACGACCCAAAGGCACACCCCAGTACCTGTCACTCTCTGCATGGTAAGGCTGGGGACAGCGTCAGTTCACCACATCACTGCCACTCCTGTTGTGCATCTCTCTAACTCCTGCACTACCAATGCCAGTGCCAGCAAGCCAACATTCGGCATTGACAACTGCTTGTTTCTGTAGTGGTCAAGGAGCTGAGCTTTGAGGTAGGAGAGTGAAAGTTCTATTCTAACAAAGGTTAAAACTTTTGTTAATAATGACTGCATATTATTAAACTACAGTGTCGTCCACTAGGACCAAGTGCTCTGGGTAAGATCTCACAGTTTACTGTATGATAAATTGGAGTAATTTCCATCACATAACATTGACTTTCTGCAGTATCCTGCAAGACACCCCTGAAAAACTGTGATAATGCGCTTGCTCCTGGTAGACGGCACTGTATATTTCTTACTTTGTGATATGCATTTTCCTCTTATATATAAAGTGCCCCTTCCAAAAGCCTCGGAGGACTGCACATTGAAACCAGAATAAAAAATAACAAAATACAAACTAATACATCAAGAAGAAAACAAACATAAATGACACAAATAGGTGAAATAAGTAGAAATATTCATGAAGGTCAAAAGACCACGGAGAACGTATAAGTTTTTAACTGAGATTTGGACACTGATAATGAAGGAGCTTGACGAAAGGTAAATAGTGATGAATCCTAACGGGCAGGAGCCTTCACTGAAAAAGCTCTTGTACCCATTGCCTTTATGTTAAATTTTGGGACAGATGAAAGATCAGAATGTGACGATCATAATAGTCACAATGGATTATACTTAGAAATAGAATCTAGAAGGTATTGAGGGCCATGTCCATGAAATCTCTTATATGCGAGTAAAAGAATCATAAAGTCACAGCTGTAGTGTGTCTGGTTTTGTTTGATCCTGGAGGTGTAAGCAGGTAAGGAGGTTGCTCTGTGGCAAATTCTGGAAGTTTGAACATGAATTTGTGCATGGTTTTTGTTTGTTCAATTGTGTTCCTGGCTTGGGCTGAATGTGAGGTTTGAGGGGCTCAGGAAGCTGCCAATCACAGTCTTGTAGGGGGACTGCAGACCCATAGCCTATTGGGGAAGGAGAGGTCTTTTGGATAGAAACCAAAAGGCAGGAAGTAGTAGTTTTAAAAGTTTGCTCCATTTGAAGATTTGCCAGTTGTGTTTACTTCTGGTGGTGTAAACAGGTAAGGGAAGTCTGCTTTATGGTACAATTTGGAGGTTTAGAGTGGAATTTGTGCATTTATTGCTTATTTAATTATGTTCCTGGTTTAGGTTGAAAGATGACATTTATGGGCTTAGAAAACTACTAGACACCATCCTGTAGGGGACTGCAGCCAATTGGGAAAGGGAAGACCCATACAGGAGGTAGGGGGATATAAATTGGCTATTGGCTTGACTACTGTAATGCGCTCTACCTTGGGGTCTCTTGGCAGGTTCTTTCCACAGGCTGCAGCTAGTGCAAAATGTAGCTGCCAGGTTGTTGACAGGGCAGCCTAAGTACTGCCACATCACCCTGGTGCTGCGTGAACTACACTGGCTGTCGGTCAGGTGAAGGATCCTCTTCAAGGTGGGCTTGCTTACCTTTAAGGCCCATACATGGCCTGGGCCCTGGTTACCTGAAATACCTTCTCACATCTGCTGCCTCAGTCCACTCCCTCCGCTCCTCCTCTAGGGGCCTCCTTGTGATTCCTAGGATGAGGTTAAAAATGGCCGGCGACAGAGCTTTTAGTGTCGCTGGCCCAGTCCTGTGGAATTCGCTACCTCTAGCTGTAAGGGAGGCCCCTTCAGTAGAGGTATTCAAGGCTCACCTCAAGGTCTTCCTGTTCAACCAAGCTTTCCCGGACCCTGTCTTTTAATTACTGCCTAGACAGCGACATACAGTGTAACAGCTTTGTCCCAGGCCACCTATCTATCTATTTATGTATTTTCTGATTTTATTTATTATAGCTGTTTATTTAATTCTGTTCTATTTATTGGTATGCTGTTTTATTTATTTTCTGATTGTGTTTTTATGTATGGCTCCCAGAGCCCCTGGGATTGGGCATCTTTAAATAAAATTTGCTATGCCTTGCTTTGCCAATTACATCAAGCATCTCATGCTTAAGTGCCATGGAGCAGGAGTGCAGTGTCTGACTAGAAGCTTCAGAAGGGCTTCCACAGATAAGTCCACAGTTCCACAAGAAACTCTACTTAGGGGACAGGTAGGTAGCCTATATTAGGGTGGAGTCAGTGGCTTTCCAGATAACACCATATCTGGGGGAGGTGCCTTGCATTCAGCAAAAGGGGGGAATGGGGCAACACTTGTGATGGAGGTAGGGGCAAGGAAGATACAAAGGGAGCCAATTTTCTGCAGGGGATTGAAACATGCTATCTGGGGTTAGGTTATGTAGCAATAAGCAAAAAGGGTCAGAAGACTACAGAGTGAGGAGGTGAAAAGTACTGAAGTCTGGGGTTGGTGCACAAGTTAGACATGAGATCAAAAAGTAGAGCAGATTATTTACAGCTAAGGAGAAAATACTTTAACTGGGGTAGGAATAACCTGTGGCTAAGGTATACTGTTAACCTGTCACTAAGACATACTGTGCTGCAGTAAGTAGTAATGGAGCGTCGACATGGCAAGGGGTTAGCCAGCTGCAGGAACTGCTAGATAACTATTATTTGAACTATTTTCTGGAGGGTTGGTCACTGCCTCATATGCCGAAGGTTCAAGGAACTCCATGCATAGCTGCAAGTAGCATGGAGAGAAATACTCTTGCTATGCAGACAGCTGAGTTTGATTACAGAACCACTAACCATTCCTCATTCCCACAGAAGCTGACTGGCACAGGGTGATGTAGGCTGGTGAGATGGGGGAAGGAGGCAGGTTGTGGGTATGAATCAAAGTCTTTCAGTTGTGACTGCAAACCATTTTGCACCCCTGGAGGAGGTGCAGTTACCTGACTCCACCAGGGGTGGCTGCAAGCCAGTCACTAAGAAGTACCCATCAGGGAGTGCAATACCCAAGATGGTAGTGGGAAATAACAAGATAGCAATCAGGGTAGTGTGAATTATGAAGGTAGTCAGTAGAGTTCTGATAGTCAGGGACTCTATGATAAGGAGAATGGAGAGGGTGGCATGTCAAAATGAATCAAAGAGGGGGGAGGTCTGATGCCTGCTAGGTGCATCAGCCATGAGGGATAGGGACAAAATAGGGAGGATGATCAACCGGTTGGGAGAGGTGCCACATGTCCTTGTACACCTGAATATAAATGACCTGGTAAACCAAGGGCTGGAGGAAATGAAGTCCAACTTTTGAAGGCTGAAGAGAGAGCCAAAAGGGACGGTAGCCTTGTTGTTCCTTACAAAGGTGCTACTAGTGGGGGAGAGGGAGAAGAAATGAAAGAGAAAGATGAGACAGGAGGAAACTGAAGCATTCAATTCCTGGTTGAAGGAGTGGTATTAGGAAGAGGGGTCTAGATTATTGGGAGACTGTGGGAACTTACAGGATAGAAAGCTATTTAAGGGGGATGGCCTTCTTCTCATGGAGGGAACAAGTGTGCTTAGGCAGAAGTTTGAGATCTATGTGGATTGTTATTTAAACTGAAGGAGGGTGAGGCAGATGCTGGGAATCCCCTAGTAGGAGGTATAGGAAAAACCTAACAGGGACTCGTTTGGAAACAGGAATGGGACAAGCGGTTGCTAGTAGTGGCATGGGCAGGAAAGGAAAAGGGATAGAAGCAGAAGGAGTGGGTCATGACAAACCAGATAGCTAGAGAGGAAATGAGTGGAGCAGGATGGGTGTGGATAACAGAAACTGGAGAACAGGTAATGGGAAATGAAACAGGGTGGGTGCATGGAAGACAATCAGCCTAAATGCCAGAATCCTGAACAAAAAAGATCAGTTACCACAGGCGATGGTGGCAGAAGCTAAGTTGGACTTGGTAGGCATCTTGTAGATGTGGGACTCTGGGAACATTTATTGGGATCTGGCAGTTCTCGGGTTCACCTCATAAAGGGGGGGACAGATGCAATGGTAAATGGGGGGAGCTTCCCCTATGTCAGGGAGGGAATAAAGGCTTCGGAGGATGGGACCACCAAGATGGAAGGGAGGAAATGGAATTGACTTGGGTACAGCTGACTACCGCTGTTGGAAAAAACAGTAGACTGATGGTGATCTATAGACTGCCTGGGCAAAAGGAAGATGGAGATAAGGAACTGAGGGACAAAATCAGGAGGGGGTAACAAAAGAAGATCTAGTGCTAGTGTTGGACCTGAACCTACCAGATCTAGACTGGAATATCCCTTCAGCTAAGAGCACAAGGAGTCAGGCATTGCTGGACATAAGATAAGACTGCTTACTGGTGCAGCCAGTCAGGGATCCCACATGGGATGACATCATTCTCTACTTAGTACTTACCAGTTCAGATGTGGTGGGTGAGGTGACAGTCAGGTAATCATTGGGTTCCATAGACTACAATTCTGTATGGTTTGAACTGGAAATGAGGTCACTGGTCCCCCACTGATGGCAGTGTTTTTGGACTTCAAAAAGGCAGATTTTAGTTGAATGGGGAAAAGGTTAGTAAAAACTTGGTGGGTATAAACCAGAACTCGGGAGTACAAGAAAAGTGGGGAAAGATCAAAGGGGCAACTCTGGAGGCAATCAGTTCTTGTACAAGAAAGCTCACCAAAACATACAAGTACAAAAGGACAGTCTGGTTCTCAAAGGAATAAGGGTGGCTATGAAGGCAAAAAAAAATCATAAGGTACAAGGGGAAGAGGTGGGGAGGAAAAATGGGAAGAGTATCAGACCAGGCTAAAAGAAGCAAGGATGGCAGTCAGGAGGGCAAATGTAGACATGGAACTGCAGACTGCTGCAGATGTAAAGAGAGGGAAAAATCATTATTTAGGCATTATTAGGAAAAAATGGAAAACTGAGGGGATTGTCAGGCTACCCTGTTGGGGTAGTGGAAGAAAATGAGAAGAAAGCCAGAATCCCAAACAATTACCTCTTCTTAGTATTCACAGTTGATGATAATGGACCTCTACCGAGAACTGGGATCAAGACAGCCACGTGGTGGGTGCAAGAAATGAAGACCATAGTTATCATGGTTAAGCGGGTAAAAAAAAGGTCTGGAGGCCCTCAGAGTATATGAAGCACCAAACCTGCATGGCCCACACCCAAGGGTACTTGGGGAACTAGCTTCAGAACTAGCTCAACCCTTGGTTGAACTATTTAATGACTCACTAGAGTCTAGTGGTAGTGCCAGGGGATTGGAGCTCTGCAGACATAGTGTCACATCAGTGGGGTGGGGGTGGGGGACCTGGGCAACTATAGACCAGACAGTCTTACCTCCATGGTAGGTAAGCTAATGTAGATCATATTTAAAGAATGTCTGGTAGTCTTAGCTGACAGTGAGCTTCAGGACAACAAGCAGCACAGGTTTGTTTCAGGGAGGTTCTGCCAGATCTACCGGATACTAGTGTTCGACTAGATCACTAAAGCTGTAGCTAAAGGGAAGGTACTAGACTTGCTCTAGTTTGACTTCAGAAAGCCTTTGATTCAGTGCACACAGGAAACTGCTGTAAAGCTGGCAGAATTAGGAGTAGAGAAGGATTTAGTCCGATGGATGGGGAACTAGCTAGGGAGAGGCAACAGAGGGTGGTAGTAATTGTGGCCAAATCTGGAGACAGGGTGCTTGCAAGCAGGATGCCACAGAAATCAGTCCTGGGATCCGTCCTATTCCATATGTTCATTAGTGACATATGGGAGGTATCCAGGGTAAGATGTTTTTTTTCTCTGCTGTTGACACAATGCTATGCAGTAGGATAGACAGTAAGGAGGGGGCAAGGGAACTTCAACAGGACCTAAAGAAGCTGGAAAAATGGTCAAAGATCTGGCAGTTGAGATTGAGCACCAAGAAATGCAAGGTGGTACACTAAGGGAAAAAAGAACCCATTATGGAATATTGCATGGGGGGGTCAGGCTGGCCACTACAACAGAGGAGAGGGATCTGAGCATCATTATCAGTGACTCTCTCAAGTAAACAGGCAGTGCTGTAAGTCATGTAGTAGGGCATTGAGAAGCAGTGTTGTATCTGGAGAGAAGAACTTGAGGTCATGCTATACAGACGGGGGGTCAAGTTCAGGAGCAACACACGGAAATTATTTTTCACAGAGAGGTTGGTCAGTGCTTGGAACAGCCTCCCCCAGGGTGTGGTGGAGGCAAAAACAGTTGGAGCTTTCAAGAATGCTTGGGATAAATACAAAGACAACATAACACTGAGTAGCAGGGAGGGGGTAGGGTCTTGGGCAGACTAGATGGATCCTGAGGTCCCCTTCTGTTGCAATTTTCTATCTTTCTATGATTTTGATAGCAGGAAAAGTGAAGTGATACTTCCCTTATACAGATCTCTGGTGAGGCTTCATCTGGAATACAGTGCCCAGTTCAGGAGCCTTCCCCTGAAAAGGGACATAGACAGGCTTGAGTCAGTACAGAGGAGGGTCACCAAAATGATCCAGGGCTTACAAGGCAGATCCTATAGAAATGCTGGTGGCCTGAAACATGTACTACTGGAGCCCAAATGTGAGCAAGGGGGAAATGATAGAAGCATATATATTTCAGGGGGAATAAACAAGGTGAAAATTGAAGTCCTTCTTGCTATAAATGGTGACACAGTCACAAAAGGGCATGGCTTTAGGTTAGTTGGGGGTAAATTAAGGAGGGATGCAATAAAGTTCTACTTCACTGAGGGGGTGGTACAGCCATGGAGCAAATTGCCTGGGGAAGTGGTGGGGAAGGTACACTAAATGGGTTAAAATGTGGTGGTTGGGAGAGGGGCACAACCCCCCCAATACAGTAGGTCTTGGGGTGAGGTAGTGTAATATGGGCAGACTCGATGAACCATCAGTCTCTTTCTGCTAACAGAGTCTATGTTTCTATGTATTTAATAGAAGTCAGTGCAAATTCTAAAGAACAGAGCTGATATGCTCAGGAAGAGAAGAACTAGTGACCAGTCTTGTTGCAGTGCTGATGACTTGTTGCAGTTTACACAAAGACTCATTCACAAGTCCCAAAAGCAATACATTGAAGTAATCAGTTCTTGAGATTATAAAAGCATTTTATTAACAATTTGAGCATCTTCATAGCAATGTAATTTTTTTAAATCTAGGTATTTCCCTTTTAATCTAGGTATTTCCCTAAGGTGGCAAAAAAGCTATTTTTGAAACAAATAATGCAGCAGGCATGTATATATAGATCCTTTGCAAAAAACTGTGTTATTAAGCCAGTTAGGGTAACTTAACACCATGAAAGTAGGGAAATGTGGCATTAGAATTTCCCACCGCCAACACCCCAAGCAGTAAAAGGAAAACACATTAGGGTTTTTAGTTTCTGGAGTCTTGGCAAATCAGTGGTGGGATCTTCCTTGGAGGTTGCCAACCCTAATGCCCACCCAATTCCATGAGCAAACAATGTCACACATGATCTCCTTTCTTCACACAGAGGCCATAAGTGGGAGGGGTGAGCATTAAGATTGACAACCCCCAAGGAAAACCCCACCACTGATTCACCAACACTCCAAAGACCCAAAACCCTATTTTTTTTTTCCTTTTGCTGCTTGGGGAAGGTGGGGGGGGGTGGGAGTTAGGGTGGGAAACCCTAACGTCACATTTCCCTACTTTTGTGGTGTTATGTCCCTAACTGGCATTAACACAGTTTTTTGCAAAGAATGTCCTTACTTTTTTAGATAGTACAATAGAGTCCTCATTTGCCTATGGGAGCACAGTGCCTTCCAGGTCCTGTGCTCCCATCTTTCCATAGAGGAATACATATATGTTGCTGTGGAAGTACAGGGTCCTCTGGGCCCTACACTTGAATTTCAGCCAAAACAACAACCAAATTGTAGTACAGCCTTATTACCGCACCTCATGAATGCCTTGCTGAGAATTTTCAAATCCCTGCTGAAATGTCATTCCACGACACAGGTGCGAAAACACATTTTGACTAGGATTTAATAAATGACAGGTGTCATGTTCACGAGGTGATGTGAAAAAATGGCTATGCTGAAAAATTTATGTGAAAATATTTAAAATTATACAATAGCAAGAAAATTTCCTGGACCCTGATTGGTCAGTGTGTACTTGTTACAATGAGATTATCTGAACACAACATCACAGTGTCAAGTCTAAACATACAAATGACTATATGGCAGACTGGATAACACACCACAGTTTCTCTTACTAAGAGAGCTTGAAGCTTTGCAATCGTAGTAGAGAATAAAAAGCTTAGCTTCATATAAAAAAAACGATTTACTTATATTGTGGGGGGCAAAGCTTTTTGTCATGGCTAAAACATTTCATAGTTAGGCAGAGAACAAGTATCAGAACATCTACTTTATAGTGTGGGAACATCTCTTTTACAGTATCAGTTTTACAGTTTTATTATTTATGAGGAAACACACCACATATGAATGCACTGCATTATGGGTATGCAACTACCCAGTTGTCTGGTTTTGCATAACACACTACAGTAATAAAATACAATTGATTATTTGCATACCCATGATGCAATGCTTTCACTTGTGGCATGTTTCCTCAAAAAAAAAATGTAATTAAATTAAAAAATAAAACTATGCAACTGATACTATAAAATAGATAGCCCTTCACATAAAAGGGATGTTCCAACACTTGTTCTCTGTATCCGGCATGTTCTCTTCAACATGCCAGATACAGATTGGTCAATACCAGCAGGAACATCAGTCAGAACTAGACACATAGTGGATTCCCTGCAGGGGGAGGGCCTCAAACAACTGGTACAATGACCCACAAGAGACAGGGCTATCCTAGATTGAGTACTGACTAATGGGGAAAGGATCACAGATCTCCAAGTAGAAGGTCACCTGGGGGCCAGTGACCATCACATGGTATGGTTCAATTTGGCCACTAGAACCAAATCATCCAATTCCAAGGCAAAAATATGGAACTTCAGAGGAGCTGAGTTTGATAAGATGGCCAACAGAGTTAAGTTAGCCCTGGCAAGAAGAAATACAGGTGAGGGGGTACAGGCAAACTGGGCAAGCGTTAAGGATGCAATACTTGAAGCAATATCCAACTGTGTTAGAGAGAAAAGCAAGAGCAAAAGAAGGAGGAAACCACTTTGGTTCTCAAAAACGATAGCAGAAAAGGTCAGAGCCAAAAGGCTGGCCTTCAGGAAATATAAGGGAATGCAGTGGGATGAAGATAGGGAGGCATACCAAACTTCCCTAGAGCTACGCCACTATCTTTTCTCCTCCTACGAATGCTCCTGTTTGAAACCACCCTAGCCCTTTACTCTCTAACTCCTCTCTTTCCTCTGTGGTCTCCTGGGTGCCTGGGGTCCACTCCAACATGGAGCACTTCCTCTCACTTTCACTTCCCAAACTTCTAGCATTCATCTACCATTTTCTACTGCACCTTTCTGGAAAACTTGTTTGCTTTCTCTTCTTAATCGACACAGCTTCATTCTTCCATCACCTGCTGTACCCTACTGGGTAACCTGTACGTATTCTATACCTAATCTATGCTCCCCCAACCTGTTGCCTTCCTACTCCCTACACTTTCTCTCTAGTTCCCCCTTCACCTATTACTGCCTGGCTGCTACTGCTCTCATCACACTTTATCCCTCGCTGATTGAACATTGCTTAGTCACTTTATTTGACATGAATGTATTGTAACTTGTAAATTTTAATGCTGCACTTTTCTTTCAACCTCAGTCTTAGTCATGTTCTCCTGTTAATGCCTCATACGTCTACATGTAACTTGGTTGAACTTTGTTTAGTTACTTTATTTGACCTGATTGTAGTTGTCACATGTTAAATTCTACTGCTGTATTGTTCTTACTAACTTCAGTTTTTGTCATTTTCTGCTGTTAATGCCTCAAACATCTATATGTAACCTGCATTTTGTTCCATAATGTTCTTTTGAAGTTTGTCTCTGTATTATCTCGGGTTGTGCCTGAAAATAGTCATTTTTTGGCTAGTGCACCTACCCGGTAAACAAAAGCTAAATACTGTAAATAAGAGAAGCAGGGAAGGCAGTAAGGCAGGCAAAGGCCCACACTGAGGAAACACTGGCATGAACAGTAAAAGAAGGGGACAAGACTTTCTATAGATATATTAGTGAACAGAGAAAGTCCAGAGGGGCTATTTCTAAGATCAAAGGGGATAAAGGGGAGTGTGTGGAGGAGGACCAAGGAAAAGCATCTATCCTAAATAGATACTTCTGCTCAGTATTTACTGAGGAGAAGGTGGGGCAGGGCCCACAGCTCAGCACCATGGACACAGGGGGGAGGGAGGTGTGCACAAGTCCCTTCACAAAAGAAAGGGTCCTACAAAAGCTCACTAAGCTCAGGGTGGACAAGGCAAGGGGACCTGCTGGCATGCATCCCAGGGTACTAAGGGAGCTAAGAGTGGAACTAGCACGGCCATTATCAGAACTGTTTGGTGAGTCTCTGAGCAGAGGAGAGGTCCCAGAAGACTGGAGAAGGGCTCATGTGATCCCACTCCACAAGAGTGGTAGCAGGGAAGAGGCAGGGAAATACAGACCAGTCAGTCTTACCTCAGTAGTGGGCAAAATTATGAAGGCACTCCTTAGGGAAAGGACAGTGCAACACCTGGAATCCATAGGAGCACAGGATCCAAGACAGCATGGGTTTTCAACAGGAAGGTCCTGTCAAACTAATCTCATAGATTTCTTTGACTGGGTAACCAGAGTGGTGGACCAAGGGGTGCAGTTGATGTCGCCTACCTTGACTTCAGCAAAGCTTTCGATACTGTTTCACATGGAAGCTTGATTAATAAGCTGGGTAGGCTCAGGGTGGGTCAGAAGTTGGTCAACTGGGTGGCAAACTGGTTGGCAGGCAGTAAACACAGAGTGGTGGTAAATGGTATACAGTCAGAAGAGATGCAAGTCACAAGTGGGGTACCTCAGGGATCAGTTCTGGTGCCAGTCCTCTTCAATATCTTCATCAGTGACATTGCAGATGGACTGGATGGTAAGGTTTGTCTGTCCACAGATCTCACCAAGATCTGCAACACAGCAGATGATCCAGATGGGGTGGGCAGAATGATAAGAGATCTGGATAAACTGGCAAAATGGTCGGAAGAGTGGCAACCCGGGTTTAATGCAAAGAAGTGTAAGATCATGCACATAGGGAAGAGAAACCCTGAAGCCACCTATAGGTTGGGAGGGGAGTTGCTGGCAATCACAAGGGAAGAGAGAGACTTGGGCATCGTCATCACAGATGACCTGAAATCATCCAAGCAGACCACTAAAGCAGTAGGTAAGGCTAGAAGGATGTTGAGGTACATTAGTAGGGGTATCACAAATCATAAGAGGGAGGTAATAATCCCTCTTTACAAGACACTGGTTAGGCCCCATCTGGAGTACTGCGTGCAGTACTGGAGGCCACACCTACACAGGGACATTAACAAAATGGAGGCAGTCCAGAGAAGGGCAACCAAAATGGTGCAGGGACTATATCAGAAAACATATGAGGGCAGATTAATGGAGCTCAATATGTATACCCTAGAGCAAAGGAGGGAGAGAGGTGATATGATCGAAACATTCAAACTTCTTAAGGGTATTAACAAGGTGAAAGAGTCTAACATGTTTCAGTATAAGAAAAATAGCAAGACAAGAGGGCACAGCATGAGATTAGAGGGAGGCTGATTAAGGGGTAATTGTGAGGAAGTTATTTTTCACAGAAAGGGTGGTGGATGTATGGAACGGCCTACCTCAGGAAGTGGTGGATATGAATACAGTGCAGGGCTTAAAACAGGCATGGAATAGGCATAAGGGAGCAATACAGATGAATATAAATAGATAGGCCATTGACAGAGTAAATGTCAATGGCACATTCATAATCATAAGGTAGAAAAAACGGGCAGACTGGATGGGCCTTGCGGTCCTTATCTGCCATCAGCTTCTATGTTTCTATGTAATAGCCATCTACATGTGCTCATTTGTGTCCCCATAGTATTAAAAAATAAGAACCATTATATAATAGCAACAATGCACTCCAGAGCGTGGGTTGTGCTGGGTTAGTCTCACTTCTGTGGGAGTTGGATGCACTTGGCCTTCAGCCTCATGCCCAACCACCCCAGGTGTGAGGTTATTCCAGCACAACCCACATCTTACAGCCCTAACAGACTCAGCTCTGATCTGGTTTTTCAACTTAGGACTTGCCTTTTTTTTTTTTGTTTCCATATGACTGGCTATAATTTAAAGTGTTTTACTTTAGATGCTTAAAGTGATTACAGCCCTGTTAGCAAAGTTAAAATTGTTAAGTGTCTACCAGCTGCTCCTTGGCGCTGAAACTAAGCACCCCTTTTGTGTTGCAAATTTCTGTCTCACTGTGCATAGAAGCCTTTGTCTGACCCTGTCCCTAGCTGCCTTTAAATACTGTCCCTTTCTTTCTCCCTTCATCGGCTCCCCGTGACAGGGGTAAGCCCTCGCTACCACCTCCAGATTGCTCCCATGGTCGGACGGCACTCCTGAAGCTGCCAACTGCAGCATCAAACCCAGACTCCCCAGCACAGTAGGTATGGACGCCAGCCGTCCAATCGGAACTTGGGCACTTTCCAGAGACCAGCCCCAACTGGCCAAGCGATTTGGCTTTTGAATTTGGGCTTTTTCCGCCCTAACAGACTCAGCTCTGATGCTGTTTTTCTTCCATCCCCACACCCACCCAGGCCCCATTAAATACACTCTTGTCTCACCCCCTGCTACCCTTCCAGCTTATTCATTGATCCCCAACTCGGGCCAATCATAGCGACCTATTCCTTCAGCAGAATATGGTGCTCTCATTATTTTTGCCTTTATACAGCTCCCCCTATGTAACTATGGCACACTGCATTTTTAGCATTACTTTACTCTTCTATTGTGCATCTAGTGTCCTTCACATAAATGATGCAATTGGTCCCAGCCCACTCCCTGCACCCTCGATACCAGCTAGCCTGACCCCCCCTTGGGGCACTATAACTATCTTAGTGAATCCCCTCTGCTAGTGTACACCCCTCTACTTCCCCCCTGCCACCTCTTGCTCCCCTCTCCCTTGTCACTTAGAATGCTCTCGCTTCTTCCCTTAAACTTCCACTCCAGCTGGACTTATAATAATACTTATAGGCTGTCTTTTTCTACCCCTAAAAAGCGGTGCAAAAGGAACAAAGCCTTTAGGTCCCTCTTGAGTGCTCTCAAGAAATTGTTACTTCTGCTCCTTCTATGTTCAGGAAACGTGAAACTAAATCCAGGCCTGCCCACCTTACTTACCTCTCCTACTGAATTTGCGACTGCATCAGGTCTTAAACTAATGCTAGTTAATATCCTAAGCCTGCCTAAAGAAATTGATCGATTGCAAGCATGAGCATTACATACTGAACCTGATCTTATTATCATCACTGAATCATGGCTAAAAGAATCTAACTTAGACCAACAAGTTACCCTCCTGGGCTATAAGCTGTTTAGAGCAGATGGGGGGCTAGGGGTGGGGGAGTAGTTATATACGCCAAATCCAAGTTCTCAGTTAGTGACATCCAGTGTATCTTGAAAAGCAAGGAATACGAAGTTGTCTCCTTAAAGCTATACCTCCCCTCCACAGAATGCATCACTATTATCGGTTGCTGTAGGCCCCCTAGTGGCATAACTGACCTCCTTAATACTCTCAAATCCCTAACTGCAGCTGCCAGCTCTGAAGTATTAATCCTTGGGGACCTAAACATGGATTGGCTATCACCCAAATCCCATAGACTCAAGTCTCTCTGTGATGAACTTGGCCTCACCCAATTAGTATCAGAACCTACCAGGGTAAACAAATCTAACCTAGCTAACAGTTCACTCCTCGATATTATATTATCATCCCATCCCCATAAAATCCAACACTCTGCAGTTTTTCACAACGATATGAGTGACCACGGTATTGTAGTCTGTACAAGATTACAAACCAAAATCCGTCACCAGCCTACGATCATAATTAAATGATCATTCCATAAGTTTAGCATGTCAAACTTCCTCAAAATCCTCAGTCAGGTTATATGGCGAAACCTCTATCTCTCGAAAATGCCTGATGAGGCGGTGACAGTCCTAAATGACAATCTCATTTCCCTAACAAACAAGCATGCACCGCTCATCAAGGTCAGGACACGTAACATTACACATCCATGGTTCTCTACTGATTTAAAGAACATGTTCTCCAGCAGATACAAATTATGGGCTAAGGCTAGACATTCCAAAAGCCTAGTGGATTGGCAGGCTTTTAGAGCCGCCGGGAATGCCTGCGTTAAACGAATCCACTCTGCTAAAGCTAACTTCTATGTGTCCACTCTCGAGCAGGCTAAAGGAGACCCTCAAAAAATCTGGAAGACCCTCAAGACTATTGAAGGGCGGCCGGTGCCCCCCCCCACCAACCAAGATTATTAAAAATGGCATAGTGCTGGAAAACAGTAATCAGATCTTGGATGAACTCAATTCGCACTTTGCCACCGCTGACCTGGCATTTGACTCATCCTCGTATACCACACGTGCCAATAGCCAGGGCAGTCCAATTTTCCTGATCACTGAAATGAGGCATCCCTTTCAGCTGCGCCCCCTAAACTATAAAGAAGTCAAAGATTCGCTTAAGTTCCTAGACACTAAAAAAAAGTGCAGTGGACGACGGAATTTATCCGCTTTTTTTAAAACTTGGGTTCGCCTACCTTACGGCCCCAAACTCACATATCTTCAACCTCTCTATCTCCTCCTCTATAGTACCGTCATGCTGGAAATCAGCCCATATCCTCCCCTTATTTAAAGCTGGGGACCCATGCGACTTAAATAATTACAGACCTACATCTATTTTACCTATCCTCTCTAAAGTATTGGAAAAACTGATCTACGCACAACTAAAACACCATCTAGAAACTATTAGTTCCTGAAGCCTACCAAATCTGGTTTCCATTCCAACCACAGTACTGTCACTGCTTTGGCTAAAGTAACCAACGACTGGTTCTCAGCCATGGATGCGAAGAAGATCATGGGAGCTGTCTTCTTAGATCTTTGCAAAGCTTTCGATACCGTAGACCATAACCTAGTCGAAATCAGCCTTGCTAAAATAGGTGCCACCCGGTCAACTATTCAGTGGTTTAGTAGTTACCTTTCAGGAAGGTTGCAAAAAATCAAAGCAGGTGGCCTGTTATTCCCCCCCTCCCACCAATTACCAGGGGAGTCCTCCAAGGCTCTATCTTAGGTCCCATACTATTCTCTCTATACATTAATGACCTTGACCACCTCATTTCCAAATCTAAATTGCATTTCTTTGCCGATGATACTGCCCTCTATATTTCTGATGCTTCATTGAGTCACGTCAGGGGCACCCTCCAAGCCGACTTTGCCCAGCTCGAAACAAACCTCATTAATGCTAAACTCCTCTTAAATGCTAAAAAAAAACAAAGCAATGATCTTCTCCCCTTATAAATCCTCTTCTTCCCTTGCCAATTTGCAAAATGACTTTAGAGTAACTTCTTTAGGTGAACATTTGGAAGTCACCCCCAAATTCAAATACCTCGGATTTTGGTTAGACAGTAAGCTTGCCTTCACGAAACACCTTGATGACCTTATAAAAGGACTAAAAATAAGGCTAGGCTTCCTCTACTATAACCAGTCTCTCTTCCCATTAGAGATCAGAACTAGGCTCGTCCAAGCGACTTTCCTCCCGCCACTAGACTATGGGGATGTCATTTACAACTCTGCTGTAATCACAAAACTTAATAAACTTGGCATCCTTTATCACCGTGTACTGTGCTTCATTATGAACTCCCCACTCCGGACTCACCATTGTGACCTGTACGCAGCTGTGGGTTGGACGTCCCTTACAACTAGACACATTCTACATACCAGTACATGGACATTAAAGCTCCTCCTTAACAAGCTTCCAAGCTACTTAGCTTCCATCATCCATACCTGCCACGTGCATATGCACTCAGAAAATCAGATTTTGTCTTCCTGGATGTCCCAAAGGCCGCACCTCATTCGGCCAGCATGCATTCTCAACTGCCCTCCCAGTTACCTGGAATCGACTACAATCGGCCCTGAAATGATCTAATCTAGTCTCGGTTATTTTTTTCAAAAAGTTAATTTCAGAAAAAATAAAAGATTTGTGTAGTTGTCATTAAAAGTTGTTCTCCTTCTATGGCAGCACAAGCCTACTGTTAGTCATATGATATGTGAGAATTGAACCAGCACTTTATGTATGAGTGTGGTGACTTGTGTTATGAGTTATAGAGTGATGCCTGTATACCTGCTATACAGTATATGTATCCTATCAGCACTTGCATTCTTGTTGAGTACATTTATTGTATATTTCTGTTTGTTCCTTAGTATATGTTTTACAGGACCTCCTTGTGAATGAGCTTTCTCAATGGAGTTTTTTTCCTGCAATAAACTTGAATAACTTGAACCTGGTCACGTATTATTGCTTAATTTACCAATGTTATGAGCGAGCACAGTAAAATGTCAACGCATGTGCATAACTTTGCAATTTTTATATATTTTGACCCAGTCTTAACATAGCCTTCTTATGACCCCACCTCTTGAACAATGGTGGTGAAAATTCTCAAATCCCTCCTGTAAGGTGATTTTGCCAAGTGACCACAAAATCGCCTTTTGGGATGGATTTGTGGAATTCCACTGACATTGTTTATGAGGTGGGGTCTCAAAAAGGCCATGTTGAAAATTTGGTGTCAAAATATGCAAAAATGGTCAAGTTATGCATCAGAGTTGTGAACCCCACTGAAATACATTGAACTGCATTTACCTCAGTTTTTCATATTGCAGTCTCCGGTTCCAGCAGCAAGACGTGTCTTCAATTGGAAAGTGGAGCTTCCCTCTATGACCTGTTCAGATGAGTGAGGATGTGTGGGAGTGTACTGGGGGCGGGGTTCTGAGTGGAATGTGGGGGTAGGTCTGATCAGTGAGGGACCGTTTCTTTTTTGCAGGATTAAAAAAAATGTCAAGGGAATGTTTTCTTTATTTCAGATTGAGCCAGCAATTACACTATGAGGATGATTACAGTATGGGGATGGCATCAGAGGGAGGGTGCCACTAGACACCAGGAAAGCTGATTACACCACGAGTATGTCATTGGAGGGTGGAGGTGTCACTAGACACCAGGGAAAGATGATTACACCAGGGGGATGGCATCAGAGGGTGGGTGGGGGGCGTCACTAGGCACCAGGGAAATGGCAGCTCACCACTCTCACTGCAGCCTACAGCACAAGTTCCAGCTGTGGCTGCAGAAGTCAAGAAAGTCCAGCTGTTCTCATACAGAGACGCAGGTGAAGGGCTTCTCTCACCAACCTGGGCAGCCTGGCTTTTGGGCTGCCCAGAACATGTCTGTCAGTCATTCTTTGTTAAAAACAAACTCTAGAATATAGCCAAATGGATCTGGTTTAGCTAGATTCAGGGGTTTGTTGTTTAAAATGAAATAAATTTTTTATATATTTTGCATTTTTTTTACTTTGAGGGGCCAAAAAGATGATGGTGGTTTCACGGGACAAAAAATGCTTTATGCAGTGAGAAGCAAGTGGTAAGGGGCATCTGCGATGTTCAGTTTTTCATTTTGCACCAGAACATTATCCCAAAAACCCTACTGCATATGCTCAGAATGGAAAACACTAAACTTTAAAGCCTTATAACTCTGGAACCATTTAATATTTTTTCAATAGACTTATCAAAGGCACTACCATAGGACATGACACATGTCCCTGCCACTTTGGGAAAAAAATCCATTCTATGTAGGATGTAGGCAAGAGCAAAAAAACAAACAAACAAACAAAAAAACATTATAGGAAAAAATCCTTTAATGAAAAATGACATATGTGGATCTCAGAAACTGCACATGCTGCTGTCACAAGAATTTCCACAGATCAAGACCTTGCCTCCTAGACAACACATGCACATTTTCAGCTCATTTTGTCAAACAGTGCTAGAGATATTAATGTGTAAACTTAGGGTTTAACATTGAACACCCTACTCAGCCTTTATTGATTTATTTAGGAAATCAGAATTATAGCCCTTTGAGTCATAGACTCATTTCCAAAGGCTCCATGTCAGAATAAAACATAGGCCTTCATACAATCAATCAATCAATCAATCAATCAAGTCTTTATTTAACCAGGCGTTCATCGTTGAGCAGAAGCTCATTTGCAAGATGGACCTGGGTGGAGCATGAACAATTGTATATACAGGTCAACACAGGTATTTACAAGGCAATACAGATAATACTCTTTACAGAGAGGAAGAAAAAGAAGTTCATATGTACATAGAATTATACAGATATTGTACAGATTACACTGTATTTACATACATAGAAGTGTCTATAGGAAGATAAAGCAGGTTATCTAAGGTTGCAGGAGGAAGTAACGGAAGAAAAAAAAAAAATAAAATATACACCAGGTAGAGGTGAAGGTAGGGGGAAGAGAGGGTAAGTAGGGGAGAAAGGCTAGGAGGGCACAGTGCACAGAAAGGAGTTGGTAAAGCTGAATGTAGAGAAGGTGGATGGAGAAAAGGTATGTGTGAGCCCCAGGATTGAATGCTATACATGGGCATGGTAGGATGTCACAACCCAGGTAGTGAGGTCCCATCCGAGGTTGGAAAGGGAAGAATACAGTGATGATGGCCTAGTGTTGATAAGACAGGGGATAAGAGAGAACAATTAGGCTGGTGAGGAGCAAGCTGGGGGTCAGTACTTAAATTGGGTCTAGGCGTGGCTATATACCAGTACTGGGTCTGAGTGGGTGAAACAGTTACATACTTCTCTGATTGTACAGAAATAAAGCATCTTGAAAGCATTTATACTGATTAGAGTGCTTAATTTGAGGGTTTTTGTAGATTGTTCCATAAGGTAGGTAGCCACCGAAGCTTTATGGCTGCCCTCGACGGATTTTGCTTTGGGTACTTTAAGTATAATAGCTGAGTAACTTCTTGATATTTCTCAATTATACTCAGGGAAGACAGCAGGAGATATAGTAAGGCAGCTTATTAGAGATGGCTCTATAGGTCCAGAGAGCAGCGTTTCTGTGGCGCCTGAACTTTAGTGATGTCCATCCCACTGCCGCATATAGGGTGCAGTGATGTGTGTCGAAGGGGAGTCCCATTATAAACCTCAGTGCTCGATGGTAGAGTGTGTCCAGTTTAGCCATGTAAGAGTTGGGGCATTGGCTGTAGAGGAAGTCAGCGTAATCAGCCAATGATAGGAAAATGGATTGGACCAGTTGTTTCTTGGCATCTCTGGTGAGAAATTGGCTGATTCTAAAAAACAGTCCAAGCCTTTGCTGAAGTCGTTTTAGCAAGTCCTCGATATGTTCAGTGAAGGAGAGTCTTTGGTCTATCCAAACTCCCAGATACAGAACATACATAGAATAAATGTGGGTGAGCAGTCATACAGTGTATAAATACAATGAGCACGGGTTAATACATATACATTTGGTAGCTAAAACAGGGCAGAGCTATTGACATATTTACCTAATGAGTGGTTAAGACCTTTACAATTGGTAACTAAAGCAATGCATGATATGAGATGGTAGTAAGCCGCCTCAGGGAGGCCTTGTCTTATACAGAATACAATGCATTCATAGTCCAGTGCAACTATATGGTTAACCTTAACTACAATGGTGTTATTACGCCTCTGTAATATCTAGAATATAAATATTTTCCAAACATATTCAGCACACAAAGGGTTAATGTAATCATCAAAAAAATAAATCTGGCTCAAGAATTCCCCAAGATTTTCAAAAAGTCATTTCCGGGGAAAAAAGCCGTCTACAAGACATCTTGAAAAGAATCCCTTTGTGCCAAAGATCACTGCTTCCATTCTTCTCCAATTTAACTAGAGCAAGTTAGCCAACAACCAGTATTTTAACTCCAATAGGCAGTTTGCAAGACTATACCTGGCTTCATCAGACCAAGAATCATCGGTAAAGCGAAGCTGACTATCATCAGCATATACTGCAAATGAAAATTCCGCCTCCATTTGCGTGAAATGTTGCCACTAGAGAAGATATAAAGATTAACCAATCTGGGTCAAGGAGTGGAATCCTGTGCAACTCCTGATAAGACAGCTCTGGGCTTAGACACAGACTAATCAGTTTTATAGCATAAATCACAGCAACAGAAATGCCCAGCTCAAGGCCCACCTGTAAATGCAGTAACCAGACTAATACAACTTTTACTGTTATAAACACTTTATTTTTTGTAACTAGCACAATTGCAAAGTTAAAAACAGACAGACTTACAGGACAGATGGCAGCAGTGAAGTTCTCCAACCCCTAGCTTTAACATATCATGCCTCACTTTGTAAAAGCACGTGATCGGCAGTTGGACCTTGAGCTGAGTCTTTGATGTGGCAGTTACTGACCGCTTGCTCGGCTGTATTGGGAGTGGCTGTCGCTGTAATTTACAGAATAAATACATGAAAAATAAGATGAGAATGAGAAAAGTGTGTAAATAGAAAAGCCAAGCAATTACTGATAATTCCAACAAAATGGGATGGTTTGCCATGTTGAAGGCTGCGTTAAAATGCAGCAGGATGAAAACAGTAAAAGCCCCATGATCACTATTAATAAGAATGTTATTGGCAACCTTTACCAAAGTAGATTCAGTGCTGTAGTTTACTATCAAACGTGACAGAAAACATATCTAGATTCTAGCAGTATGAGTCTATGTATTAAAACAACTGTTCCTGAGCCAAGGAAACCTGGGCCCTGGTCACAAATTACAAATACAAATAATGTCTGTATTGACATATTTATCAAAGTCTCTTATACTTGCACTGAGGTTGTGATCACCCCAACAATGGCGCTTTACTAAAATTTACTTGAAATGTTTAGTTTAATGGTGGTTATTGCATTCACCAAGGAAATAGGAGATCTGAGAAACCTGAGTTTGAATCTAGTGCTGTGTCTTTGAGCGGAATTGTAAAAGCAGAACTGGAGGAACTGTAGCAGGATGTGAATGATGATCCTCATTACTCAGCTGAACTGGAAGCTTTATTATGCTAATGGCACAAATCCCCAACCAACACTATCTCATTGGTAGGTAAGCTGTTTTTTTCTTACCTTTTACCTCAGTTGACTTCCCTTGAAGTAAAACAAAGGTGGCATAAGTTGCTTGCTTTCTAGATGTGTGATGTAACTTCTTCACCACAGCAGATGCCATTTATTTCAGTGTTGCTTAGTGGCGCAGTGTATACAGTATGTACACAGGCCAGAAAACAGGAGGACATGGATTTGAATACGAAAAAAAACTTCACATCTTTGTATTTTTTTTTTTTATCCAGTTCTTTGGCTCCCTTCCCCATCGCTACCTCCCTCTCTGCGACAGGGGAGGCACATAGTGGCTCTGGCAGGTGGCTCCGGCCCCTTCTCTGAGGGGCTTGGTCTCAGGACCCCAACCTTCCCTACCTGACCCACCTGGCAATCCCCCACAGGTTGCCCCCGCCGTGGCAAGGCTGAGAGTGAAGGTGTCAACTTCCCCCCCCCCGGAGACTAACTTCGAGACTCCAGGGGGCCTGGATCGGGCACTGTGGGTGCTGTCAAGGAGCCTACCAGCTCTGAGTTTTTCTAGTTTTTCTCCCCACCCATGCCTCAGTTGCCCACACGCGTGTGGAGGTATGTGCACGCAGTGACCTGTGGCACCCTCCCAACATGAGTCACTCCCTGGGCATCCACTTGGGGCAGCCCTGCAGTGGGAGTGGCTGGATCCCCACATGAGAGTGGAGAACTGCCTTACGGCCTCTCAAATCCAACTCTTGGCTACCCCCCTGCTGACTCCCAACAGTGCAGGCTCATTCCTATACCCAAGTTGCTGGCATAGTGCGAGGTGTGGTGTCCAGTGCCTTAACCTTCAGCACCACTAGGCCTGCACTACATCTTTGTATTTTTGACATGTCACCAGGGTTTAGATCTGGGCAGAAAATTCATTCTTTTCCAAATGTCATCTTCTTCACCATCACCGTCATCATCATCATCGTGTATTTGATTTAATTTTAATGTTAAATTTCACTGGAGTAGTGGTCCATGTAGGTGAGGAGTTAGAATCATGAGTTACAGTAGTGACTCCAACCAAATAAAAAAACATGATGCTCTAGATAGTACCACTGTGACTATCCACATAGGCCAGACCTTTCAGGAAATCTAAGGTACTGCCAAACTAAAACTTGGTGAAAAACCTTTATTTCTTAAGTGCTTCTGTAAAGATGTACTCCTTCTAACATGAGATACAGTGATGAAAATCATTCATATACTGCATATGTTTTATTACTATTGTCCAAGAAAAACACACTGAGCTGAAGCTCCTTTCCGGGTATGACCTGGGGCAGGGGTGAGAAGTAAAGGAAAGGGAACAGCAATAAACATAAAACAGTGGAAACAGAACATGTAGCAAGCAAAGTATGGTTTTCACAAATCGCTGCATGGTGAAAGAGTGATATATTTGTCTATTTAACATTATTTGGACAGAAAGGCACACTGAGCATCAACATCAATTTATTTTCAGGTGTATCATGGAAGGGGGTACCTCATTATTTTATTTATTTATTTGTTTAGGGATTTGGATCATACCTTTGAGCTCAGAGCTCTTTTACAAAGGTTCCACATCAAACAGTGACACTGACAACAATAAAAACAGTTTATATACAATACACGAGTAGTAGGTTGCTAGAATACAATAGGGTTACAATGTCATTCATAGTACCAATGGTAATAGCACAGCATCAAGAGCATTCAACTAGGGTAGAGGACAGTGTTTACATGTAGTGAAGGAGATTAGAGATGTGACACCTATTGTGAAGGTCGGAGAAGGATTCAAGGAGAGGGGGAGGGGAGACTGGGGAGGGGGAGTTGGTGGCCAAAGAAGTGGCTTTGTCTAGGAGGTTGGGAGGTAGTGGTAGTAGGTTGGTTATAAGGTTGATCCAGTGGGGAGAAGACAACAGGGGGAGAGGAAGACACAGGGATAGGGCAAGGGGTAAGAATGGAGGTAAAAGGAAGGGGAAGTAGAGTGTAGGTGAGTGGGCAGTATTGGTGTTTGAGTCCTAGAAGCAGTCACAAACTGACTCTTGCCCAAATTAACAAAAAGGATGCTGGAAGAAATACCACAGTAACTGTATATACAACGCCACACTTTTCGAGAAATCAATAATCCTGTAAAAAACAATTCTAGGTGGACATACTTTAATCTTTGGGCTGCTTCTGAGAAGATGTTGTCATTCTAAAATCAGATACTGAAAATGATTCACATAGGTATGTTCCTCATGCCCCCCACCCTCATTACCTATCCTCATGACACAAGTAAAAGCTACAGATTCAAGCCCGTACCCTAAGCCACAGATCTGGAGCCATGTTTTACAACTCTGGTTCTCCACATAGGACTGGCAGAATCAGTCATAATGTTTTAGTGCAGAGCTCTGTGGGCCCTGCAGTAAGCAAGATATAAGTAATAACTTTTTTTCATTTAGGGACCTGTGCGCCCTTTGCAAAGCAAGGGCTCATTCATATCTTTCTTCACAAAGGGCCCTCTAAGCTTGCATGAAGCAAGAGATCATTCATTACACCCATTGTGCCTGTGCCCTGCATGAAGCAGGAGATAATTCATAACTTTCTTCAAAGACGGCTCCATGTCCGAGACCTGTGGCAATTCCTTGGGCTACAAAGCTAGGGACTGGTGAAGTGGGGTAGGCATTATGGTTGAAAACCCTGAGGAATGCAACACTGCTGATTTATCACAACTCATGAGACTTTAAGTACTAATTTTCAGATTTTCTTTCTTTCTCCGCTTTTGGTTTTTGTAACCTTAATCCATGCTTTAACTTGTTTTTTACATTAATTTTATTATTTTTTAAGAAAGTAAGGCCTGTGAGCCCTTCAGGCCCTCCACAACTCATTTAAATCTTATCCTGCTTCACACAAGGCCTTTTGTGCCCTGAGTGAAGAAAGATGCACAGAGCCCTTTTGCACCCTGTGTGACTATTCAAAACAGGAGTTAAGTCCTAACTTACCTTACACAGAGCTGTTCATGTGCTGTGTCAAGCCAGTTGCACAGGGCCATTCAGGCACTTTGTAAATAAAGAGGTAAGTCCTAACTTTGCTTCAAGCCCTGTGCAAAGCAAGATGTGCAGCCTGTTTCATGCTGCTCCCTTTAGGTCCTGCACAAAGCAGGACACACATGGCCCTGTGCAAAAAATGACATGCATCATACCTTGCTTCGCTCAGAGCCCTTTAGGCTCTGCATGAAGAATGCATAAGTTCTAACTTTTATTAACTCTTTGAATATTTTAGACAGCCATTTTGCTGCTTTAAACATTTTCTTGGACTTTAAACATTTTTCTATTTTTTTTTATCAAAAAGGTCCAGAAATGTGCCTACTGCTCATACTCCTGGACTTAGCTGATTTTTGCATTAAAAAAAAACCTTTTAGCCATGCTTTGGCCATTTGTAGTCCCACTAACCATGCATTTCTAGGGTGACATAGCACCATCCCACCTCACAAAACCTAAGTGTTAAGTTGTTTAATGCTCTTCAAAATGTCTTTTTGCTAGTCACCCAAAAACACATTTTAGGGATATTAATAAAATGACACTTACTTGTTTGTGATATGGTGTAGTGATATGGGCACTCAGAAAATCTGGGAATGAATCAGATCATACATGGGTAAGTTAATGATAAAATTAAAACCAAAAATGTCAAACATAAATTAAGTCTGAAAATGTTTCAGCCTTCATTTTTTTTGGGGGGGGAGGGGGCATTTGTTTCAGTTGCAGGTAGAGGATCATACTGAAGAACACCAAGGAGTCACCATCAGTGAACAGATGAGGTGGGAAAAGGAGCACAAGATGTGTGCTTGTGGGATGGTAGGAGGGTGGCATGGGTGCTAGAAAGTGTTCGGGGGGGGTAATTTCACCCATTGTGTGGCCAGATAGGAAGGAGGGTAGTGATGGTGGGATAAGGCACCTGGCACCAGTAATTTAAAAGCACATTTGAGTGGGCTGGTGGGGGATACCAGGGGTGGAAAGGGGCACCTGCCAATGGTAACTTAAGAAACTGAATCTGCTGATTGGGCAGAAGGTGGGATACCAGCATAGAAATTGGGCACCAACCATTGGTAAATAAAGAAAAGGGGCTTAGTGCAGTAAAACAGCTGACTGGGCAGGAGGGGTAAAATCGATGGTGTGACTAGGCACCTGCCATGGGTAAGTTAAAAAAGCCTTAGTGCAGTAAAACTGGTGATTAGGTGGGATGGGGATACCAGTGTCAGGATTGGGCATCTCCTTAGTGCAGTGAAACTGATGATTGGGTGGGAGGGGGATACCAATGTCAGGATTCTGCATCTGCCATCGGTAAGTAAAAAAAAGCTTAGTGCAGTAAAACAGCTGATCAGGTGTGGGGGAAGGGGGTTACCAGTGATGAAACTGGGCACCTGCCACCAGTAATGCTTTTTATACAACTAGGTTAGGTGGGAGAGAGGATACCGATGGTGAGATTGGACACTCAGGGACAGTGGAATTAGTTGGCTTGAGTGGGTTGTTGCTGCACAAAACTGTTGATGTGCGCCATTTCAACTCATGCCAACAGTTTTCAAGTGCCAACAATGAGAAAATACCGTTGTTGTGTAAAACACTTGATGAATAGAACACAGAGAAAATGTTCTGCACACGAGTAAACAATGGTATTTTCTTACTTAAATCATTTTGAAACTAAACACTTTTCAGTGAAACCACATTGCAACGGAACCTCCTTCGGTCAAAGTAGAATGTACCTGACAGTTTCAGGTTTCATCTGTTAGCCATTTAGCAAAAAAAAATCCTAATTATGATATTTTTATGTATTGTCAACCTTCTAGAACTTTTAAACTACTGAAACTATCATTACTGACTTTAATGGGTCCTGAGACTCTGCTATCAACTCAGCTCATGCCAAATTTCATATGAATCAGTCAAAGCATGACCAAGTTATTAATATGCAAATATCAGGGTTTAACATTAAACCTGATACTCATTCCTAATATACTGCACAGGTACTACTGTGCATGTATAATGAATATATATATATATATATATATACATATATATATATGTATATGTATACAATGTATGTAGGGATTCCACTGCTTAAATAAATGCATTATTTTCCCAAGACTCTGACCCAAGTGAAAGATAAACAATGTTATTCACCCAATGGGCAAATAACACTGTTTATTTTTCACTTGCCTACATCACAATCAACTTGGTTGACAGACCATTATTTTTCTTTTTTTTTTTAATTGTTTAACCAAGTGAGACACATTAAGCTGAAAGCTTGTTTACAGGTGCAGCCTGGGAGCACAAGGAAGTTAAGTGGCTTGCTCAGGGTCACACAGTATGCAAGAAGGGGCTGTGGGATTCAGACCCAGGTCTCTAGATTTACAGCTCAGAGCCACAAACCACTGCACTATACTGCCTCCTATTATACCAATCCCACAATGAATCTGCCCTTAACTGACTGACAGAACACAGATATTCTATACACAGAACATACAATGGCCTGTGTTCAAATATAGCATTAATTTCCATTCCTGAGGTGGTGAGACTTTCATAACTCACTCATGAGTCATAATCTCCCCCCCCCCACACACACACACTTATGGAAATAAATGGCATGTTTGAACACAGGCCATTAAATATCCTCTCTCTCTCTCTCTCTATATATATATATATATATGTACATACAGTATATATATATATATATATATATATATATATATATACAATGGATAGATAGTGTAGCTTGTGGGGGAAGAAACAATATCGAGAGTGGTTGAAATGGTTCGGTTGAAGTATTCAATGAATACATCTGTTCTATTTTCCACTAAGGGTTGGAGCTGGAGGAAAATCTCAAGCTCAAAGTACTTCAGGAACACTACTGTTTATAGTCAACAGAGACAAACTGGTATCTCTGCTCAAAGGTCCGAATGCAAACAAGGCCCAGTGTCCAGATAAGATCCATCCAAGAGTAAAAAAAGAGTTGCCAGTCAAACTATCAGGACCACTTAAATGCCTGTTTGAATGATCTCTAAATACAGGGCAGGTAGCTGATTGCTGGAGGGAGGCACTGATGGTGCCAATTTTTAAAAAGGGCTCAAGGGAAAACCATCACAAGTACAGATTGTTTTTTCTGACAACAGTCCTGGGGAAGATAATGGAGGCATTTGTTAAGGAAGAGATTGAGAATTACATCAGTACCAGTAAGTTGATGGACAATATCCCCCACGGCTTGGTGGGGGGGGGGGGTCATGTCAAGCTAACTTTATCAGGTTCCTTGAAACTGTAAACAAAACACTCGCTAAGGGATTATCAGTAGATGTCGTGTTCTTAGACAAGAGTAATGCATTCGACAACAGTGCCATATCTTAAACTGCTCCTGCAGAAATTGCCAAGCTATCTCTCTTCCCTTATTAGCATCTCACATAGTGCACACTCGTTAAGAAAATCTGACTTTATTATGCTTGACGTACCAAGGACGCGGACTTCCTTTGGTAAACGTGCTATTGCATATGCCCTTCCCTCCATTTGGAACCAATTACAAACCGTTCTGAAACTAACTAGCACAGTTTCAATAAACTTCTACAAATCGCTAAGTTCAGCCAAAATAAAAGACACCTGTAACTGTCATTAAGTCTCTTCCTTCCCCATGTGTGCCATATTTATCCACTGGTAAGGTATAATTGATTTGTCATATTAACTGCTTTCCCTTCCCCTTCTACTCCTGGCTTTATCTTTGCTTATGCTCCACTGCTACTCTATCAAATCACTCCTTCCCCCATATCAGTTGTAGACTGTTGTTTGTTCTAGCTGCCAAAATACTGTATGTGTATTGCACACACCAGTCATCATGTTTCATTTATCAGTATGCAACCTGTAAGTCGTTTCCCTGTCTCATATCAATGTTTACCACCTGCGGTCACCCTATGTGG
This sequence comes from Neoceratodus forsteri, assembly GCA_016271365.2. Classification (NCBI taxonomy): domain Eukaryota; kingdom Metazoa; phylum Chordata; order Ceratodontiformes; family Ceratodontidae; genus Neoceratodus; species Neoceratodus forsteri. The sequence goes on from CM057456.1 coordinate 1,264,447,804, forward strand.
TACCCTTGTATGTATATCCAGCCTGTATCATGTAATGCATTTCATGTATATACTGTTATTACCTATCTGTGTTTGTACTTTAAGTGTTTATGTCAAAGGACCTCCTTGTGAATGAGCTTGCTCAACGGAGTTTTCCTGCAATAAACTTGAACTTGAACATATCAGGAGCTTATTGTGGAGTTAGCCAGATTTAGCTTAAAGAGGACAGGAAATGAATAATGGCTGCAGAAGATATCCATGTATTTTGTTATCATTTCAAGACTGTCTTGTCATTGTCTTTATGCTGGTCATACTGTGTGTGTTTTTTTTATTTATGTTTGTGATCTTAACGATGCTTCTGCAATATAGCCGCTGTCGTGCCCAGTCAACCATTTTCCCGAATCGTAGCTCCTTAAATTGAGCGAACCTGAAAAGCCGTGATGTCCTTGAGTTTCTGGTGCAGTCTACTGTCCACACGCATAGCCAACAACATTACTGTAGAGCTGTTCACTTGAGTATGTGTTTCATTTAATTGGAAGATACGGTCCTTTTTCTAGAGATTGTTCAATACTGCTTGTATTTAACAATGTACACCCTGCGATCTTCCATAGTAATATTGGAAGTACACCGCTTCCAGCGTAATTATCTATTTTAAATCAAGAGCTGAGAGAGCTTGTTCTAGCTATGTAAAAGGGAGGTTTAGGTAACTGAATGTGTATTATGTTTTCTGATCATATGGATCTTGAATTTTTTACTTTCTGGAGTGTAAATTGTGCATTTAAATGGCTGTGTGCATTTATACAACATAGTGAGTTCCCAGAAGTAAACAATACCGAATAGCACCTCACACAAGCCCCCTTCCGCCCGGCCCCCCCACCATGTGTAAATAATGGTGAAGCAGCTCAATCTATTGCGATGCCATCTCAGCTAGAAATGATCATAATGTATTTTCTTTGACCACAGGATTCATTCAAAATGTAACTTACATAAATTGCTGTGCAATGCATTCCTCTATGCAATTTAGTAGTCCCGATCATTGCTGTGTGCTGCTTTATGAAATGCAAATATAGTATACAGCAGTGTCAGTGGCTCAGTAGGTAGCACACTCGCCTCTGAGGCCGGGAGATCAGAGGGCTGTGGGTTCAGTTCCCACATCTGTCACTTGGGTTAATATCGGGGTACTGACACTGTAGTGCAGCATGAGAGGGGTGCTGCACTTCTGAGGTGCCGTCTTTTGGATGAGATGTTAAACCGAGGTCCCATCTGCCTGGATTGGTGGTAGTGCAGGTGGATGTTAAAGATCCCATGGCACTTATCGAAAAGAGTAGGGGAATTTCCCCGGTGTCCTGGCCAAATTTCTCTCATTCACTAAAAATACCACCAACAGCTTAATCTGGTTCAAGGTCAGTTGGCATTCATCTGTATCCCCTTCCCCCGGGTCGTGCCTGAAAATAGGCAGGATTTGTCTAATGCACTTACCCGGTCAACAAAAGCTAAATAAATAAATATGCATTGCGTTAGCTGACAGAACTTGATCAAAATCAGATGCAGGCATACTGACACATCTGTTATCAGCAGTTCATTGCAATAATTCCTTGCTGGTGAGCCCTTGACTGTGTTTGTGAGTGTTGGGTGAGGACGTGGTCCACTGTACTCCTGGGAATACATTTTTTTGTTTACTGAATGCCGTGAAGGAGCATGGTGCTTGAGACACCATGGAAAGGCGAAGACACAAGGGTGTGGTGGGTTCCGAAAATGCTGAATGAAGGTAGTGTGCCGTATCGCCCTGCTACCGCCCTTAATCATTTTTCAGTTTTAGACTTGCTGTCTGAAGACAAATCATTAGCACTTAAATTATGTTTACTGACAATATGTGATCACATGGATGGATGTGAGTTTGTATATTGTGTAGTAAATTTACTGCAGAAAAAAACTGAAATAAACCACACACTGCCCCTTCACACTCCCCTAATGTATAAATTAAATAAATGAACAGTGAAGTACCACAGTCTCATGTGTTGCCGTCTTGACTAAGTTAATGATGATGCCCTGTTTGGTTCACACACTGACTGTCTGCAAATGTATCATACCCTTTTTGCTGCATAATGTATACTACTGTTTCAAAGTGCTGTCCATATATTTGTTTGGTTCTGCTGCATGAAATTCAAGCATAAGATACATATTGTTGTAGCTGACATGATTATTCAAAACCTACAGCAGTTGCATTGACACATCTGAGAGAAGCAGATTATTTTAGAAAGTACACATTAGTGAGATGTGTTTGTGGGGGTGTGGGGTGGGGTGGGGGTCCACTGGACACAAAGTGAAAAAATCTTTGTTTTTTATGAATTGGGATGGAGTCACAGTGAACAGTTAGTCACCATTGAATATAGCTGCCACAGGTGTGTGGCGGACCCAGACTATGCAGAATGTAGACAGTGTGCTATCTATTGCCCTGCTACTGACATTAAAGGAAAACTACACCCAAAACTTGGAAAAATACATGTTGTGCAGAGTGTTTTAATTTGTATGTGAAGTTCTAGTGTTTCCTTCCCTCTGACTGGTATTAGGAGTTTTTCCCAAATTAGCTTGCTAGCTTTATACTAGTTTTACGACCCCTGGGGATCTTCGTACCTGATAGTGTAATTGCATTTCTTGTTCCCACAGTGCATCGTGTCTCACATGACTGTGATGTAAGAGAGACCAACATTCAGCACACATGCCAAACAAACTAAATATCTTGGAAGCTTTACAAGCTGCACAAAAATTACCAGCAGCAAAGTTTTTCAGGACAGTAAAACATTTAGGATGAGGGTGGTCACCAAGCTGAATTATACAGATTTTAAAATATAGCCATCTCTATTGCTGTGAACTGATTGTAATGCAATGCTTTCTGCTGGATTTATGGGCTGTACTACATCACCATTACATGAAACAAGGTGCATTGTAGGACAAAGAAATGCAATAAACCTATTTGATATGGAGATCTCCAGGGGTCGTAAAACTACCCTAAAGCTAGCAGGCTAATTTAGGAAAAACTCCTAATACCAGTCGGAAGGAAGGAAACACTAGAATTTCACATACAAATTAAAACACCCTGCACAGCATATATTTTTTCCATTTTTGGGCGTAGTTTTCCTTTAATAGTTGCGTCTCTCAGTTTTGCGTACTTGCTTTTTGCGTACGTGTAATTTATAACCACCCATCTTAATTTAACCCCACTGCTAGTGTTTACAGAACTCTATTAATTAATTAAATTACAGAAATCAGTTAATTAATTTATGGTCACTAGTAAAGCATTTGAAAGAATGTTTTGCTAGGTAATTTGAAGTGAGCACCTTACACATGTACATGTGTTAAATATGTTCTGTCCAATGTTGAATAAAGCTGCATGACTGTTTGCTTTGTATGTTAATACACGATAAAAGCTGTTGTGCTTGTTTGAGCATGCATGAATGAACTGCTGCATATCATTTAGTAACTGTTTATCAACTAAGTACTAATGCTGAAACATATGTGGAATGTGATGTACTTTATCATAAAGGTACTCCTGGTGTACATGGTACAGCTAGATATTGAAGTCCAGTGCAGCATAATGACAGTTCGTATGAGTTACATCACTAGATTTTTATTATCTGTTGTTATTAATTTTTTATTAAACCACATAGGCTTGCATTTTTTTTTTTTTACTCTTTTTCTTTTTTTGTTTGGTCTAATAGAAACACCCCCATTATTCACCACATTATGCTTCCCCTTTCGAGATTAGCCCATATTTTTTCAACTTGCTACGATCTACGCAGATGACACTGTTTTCTTTTTTGTATTAGAAATGACACCTTGTGCCCTCTAAAGGTTATGTAGTTATTCCTTATTTTTATTTTCTTACTTAACTTTTTATTCAATTATTTCCCTTATTTTTTTCTTGGTACATCAGTAAATATCAACATACTATGATTCAACAAGTAGAACCTGGCCTAGTATAACCCTTGGATGAACAGTCTAAAGGTCAATTAAAAATGCTAGTGTTTTAACATTACATCTTATACATGTATCCGGTACACATCTGTCACCTGTTAAGCCATTGACTATACTGGAAGGCAAAGTATGAGCTTATAACATTCATACATTCAACAATTCATTGGTTTCATACACAAATCTCTGGACCACGGACAGATAGTTGGAGCCACATTTTATCGACCTGACAAAAGCGTTCAACATGGTCCATCACTCCCTACTACTGGAACAGCTAAGCAATGCTGGCATTTCCATCTACTCTAATGTCTGGTTTAATAGCTGTCTGAAGAACCGCATTCAACAAGTCAAAATCGCCGATATCATCTCGGACTCTAAACCAGTTCGCTCAGGTGTTTCACAAGGGTCCATCCTGGGCCCTCGACTGTTTAGTCTCTTCTTAAACAATCTTCCAAGATCCTGCCCTGAACAAATTCTACTATATGTGGACAATGCTGTTATCTACACAAGTCACACAGACCCCACGTCTCTTGAAAGCCAACTGCAACTCAGATTTGCATCAGTAGAGAAATGGTTTAGTGATCACAGACTGGTGCTAAACTATAAAAAAACTAAGCTCATGCTCTTCAGCAGCTCCCACAATAAACACAGGCATCATCCCCTGGCTACCTCTAACCGCTTTGGGACCACTCTTGAGCAGGTACAATATTTTAAGTATCTTGGCGTCACCATCGACAGCAACTTATCCTATGAGGTGCATATTGACAACATTGCCAAAGCAGTCACTACTTGCATCAGGCTTCTCTATAGACACAGGAACTCCCTTACACCAGAAGCCTTAAGGTTGGCCATACAGAGCTGTGTTACCTACACTATTGACTATGGATTGATAATCTATGGATCTGCCACTGAAACTGCCTGCCAGTGCATTTCCACTGCTCTAAACAAGGCGTGTCACCTCATCTCAGGAGCCCACTGTCTCACCCACTCTTGTGACCTCTATGCCCAAACTGGTTGGCTCCAGCTCAAAGATTGCATCAAATATCAAACATGCCTGATGGCCAAGAAAATAACCCTAGACCTCCTACCATATGGAATTTAAGGTCTTCTCAGCCCCACTCTTAATAACCACCATACCCATGGCTCTGAATCCCAGCTCTTTCTGGTCCCTCACTGACGTACCTCCCAGGGACAAGGATCATTCATCTACAGAGACCCTCTTTGGATGAATGCCCTCAACTGTGACATCTCCTCTGAATCCAAATTGTGCCCTTTCAAATCCAAGCTACAGCGACTACTCTCTGCCACTTGCTCCTGTGACTGTTTCCGCTAAACCCCTTTTGGCAACCTAAAACCCTAGCACTTGATTACTGTTAAATCTCCTTAGCACCATCTCTGACATCCCTTCCCCCTCTGCTACCCTACCCCTTCACCTTTCCTCCCCTGTACCTAATCCCCCCCCCCATCTGTACTGACAAGGCCTGTTGGCTGATTTCAACTTACCTTATGATTTTACCAGTAACTGACAAAGCTTGTTTTGGCTGATTTTCAATTGACTGTATGCATTCCTGTGCATGAAACTGCTTAGCGTTACTCTTTTCTATTCTTTAATTCACTGTGAATGTCAACTATTGCTTTCTTTTCTTATTTACAATTATTTTACCATACCCTGTTTAGTCTGTAAACTTGTTGATCTCCTTTCTCTAGGTATACTGTTTTGCCATACTTTTTGTTCTGTTGAACTGTTGCATTGTGCTGCTGACATGGAACCTTTGTAAAAGAGCTCTAAGCTCAAAGGTATTTGTAATCCAAGATCTAAATAAAAAAAAATACCACCTGTGTTCTATTCTTACAAGAGTGTGAGGTGCCCCCCTCAAAATATTGTGTGGAGATTACGGGGTTTTGAAGAAGTGTGGGGAAACTAGGACAGTGCAGGTGACTCTTTTCCTGTGTAAATCACTTTTGGTGATGGATTGTGACTGTGTTTTTTAGCCTGGGGTATATGTGGAAGTGGGTGGGGTGCTCCCTATTATGATAAGTCTCCACTATCTGTCGATTTCAGAGCCTGAAGAGTGGGTTGACAACTGTTGTAAGGGGTTTTGTAGTAAATGGATGATTGAAACCTCTCCCAGAGAGCGCATTTGGAGGCTATTTTGTGTATTGCACCATACAAGACTCATTGCTTGCCAGTTTCCCCATCTCTGTCAACCACTTACTCTCTGCTGGGAACCACTTTTCCCTCTAGTTTCTTAATAGCACCCTCTTTTCAGCGGTTAGTGTGCCTGTTAGGGCAATTGTGTATATCGCCGGCCTGTTGCTGTGCTTTTTCTCTGACTCTGTGTCTTACAGCTCCAATGTAGTGACATGTAACACCGTAACCTGGCTGCAAAAATCAGTCTTAACAGTGCCCAATAACTCTAACCCAGTTACAGTTTCTTAAAAGAGAACGTAGCAACAGAAGTCGGTGCAACAGAAAAAGTCAAATGGAATAACATACAACTGCATAGGATGCAACGCCGAATAGTATGTCAGTGTACCAACATCATCGGAGCACCCAGGGGGTGTGGGGGGGTGGACCGCCCCAACAGAAACAATAATTGATTTGACTATTTAACTACAACATCAAATGCAATATCTGCATCAGAGCACCCAGGGGGTGTGGGGGCAGAGCGCTCCCACAGAAAGAATAAGTGTACCAATTTTTTTAACAGCAAAGTCAACAGAAATGTTGTGATATTATTGTTTCTGTTTTTGATTTTCTACTAGAAAATCAAGCACAGTATCACACAACTGCATCATAGCACCCAGGGGGGTGTGGGGGGGCGGAGCTCCCCCCCAAAAACAATAATATCACAAAGTTTCTGTTGACGTTGCTGTTAAAAAAATCGGTGCACTTATTCTTTCTGTGGGGGTCGCTCAACCCTCCCCACACCCCAGGTGCTCTGATGCAGATATTGTGTTTGATTTTGTAGTCAACTAATCAGTGCAATTGTTCTTTCTGTGGGGATGCTCCGCCCCCACACCCCCAGTACTCTGATTTTCTAATTGCCGCTACAAGCTTTTGTAATTGCTGCTGCTCTATCTTGGTACAATACTGGCACTTTCATGTGATTGTGGGGTGTACCTGATGCCTAATTAGACTTACATATCTGAGCATTTGTCCACAGAGCTGGCACTAGCTATAAAAATCTTTATTTTCTCTAGCAGAGCAGCCACGAGTGCCATACGCCCTTATCGTAATTCCCTTAGTAGACGCAACACAGCCGGGGATATACACAATCACCCCAGTTAGCCATGTCTTTTCTCTTTGTGATAGTGTGGCCCGAGGGGGAGTGGCACTATGTAGGCCAAGCATCACTCAGTGCGGGGGGGAGGGAGTTATCTTTAGGTGTAGTATGCGGTCAAGTACGACTTGGACTTTCTGCCAGTATACTGCTGGGGAAAGTCTGGAACACTGAATGTGTGTGACTGTGCCACCTGATGCATGGCACATCCAGCAGGTGTCTGATATTAAGAGCCCCTAATCATACAGTCTTTGTGTGGTTCTGTGCCATATATTTAGTAGAGTCCATGTCATAATAGCGATCGCAAAACAGCGATCACTATTATGTCAAGTGTATATCACCGAAAAGCAAATCAACATATATACTTTAAGGCAACTCAACTTTTGGATGTAAATAAAAGTGTTTTTGGGGGGGTTGGTCATTGTTCCCCCCCCCCGCAGCCCCGTGAATTAGAATTCTCAACTCCAGGGGGGTGCATGTTGGGAAGGGGGCAAAATCCAGATTTCAGCAAACATTAAGTGTGTAACCTGCTCCCGGTCTCGAATCCAGTACCTGATCTGCCAGAGCTAGCCTCCCACACCACCACACCACATGGCTAGCTGGGTGGCAGCAGGTACACCAATGCCTGAAAACCCATTCCCTGTCCCTCCCCTTCCCCTTGCTATTCCTCATTTCTGTTCGCCCTTCTCCCTGGTCACTATCCCATACCCTCGCTATTCTGTAGGATAGCTCACACTAATAGCACCCAAAATGAGTTGCTATATTTCTAGTCACTCATTTTGGGTCACTCTTATAATGTGATACCATTTAGGATCTTAAATTTGGTAAATATGTTTTGTGTGCCTTTGACGCCTTGCCTCAGGAGTTGCAAGTATAAGCTTCTTGTATTGTGGTTGATGTCCAGACCAAACTCTTCTGACCACTTTTGTCATACTCCAGCCATGGGGTCTGTCATGAGGCCCATCAGATAATTGTGTTTGTGGCTGCATTGAGTTTATTTCACATAGGCAGGCCACAGTATTTGATCTAACTGATTACATTCTGCTCTCCAGGTGCTACTACCCATTGCCTTTTGGAGTGCATGGCGTTGTCAGTATCAATGGCTCAGCAAGTAGCTCACTCGCCTCTGAGGCTGGGAGATCAGAAGGCTGTGGGTTCTATTCCCACACCAAGCACTTGGGTTCATATCCCAATACCTACACTGCAGTGCAGCATGAGGGGGGTGCTGCACTCCTGAGGTGCTGTCTTTTGGATGAGACATTAAACCAAGGTCCTATCTGCCTGTTCTGGTGGTAGTTCAGGTGGATGTTAAAGATCTCATGGCACTTCTCAAAAAGAGTAGGGGAATTTTCCTGGTGCCCTGACCAAATTTCCCTCATTCACTAAAAATACCACCAACAGCTTAATCTGGTTCAGGGTCAGTTGGCATTCATCTGTATCCTCCTCCTCCGGGTTGTGCCTGAAAATAAGCAAAATCTGCCTAGTGCATTTACCCGGTCAATAAAAACTAAATAAATAAATAAATATGTGCAGATATCTCCAGTGGTGTTGTTTGGGCAGGTGGAACTCCATCTGGAGCTTCTTTAAGCTCTTCCATGTACTTATAGTCAGATCTCTTATGCCCGAGAGGTGTGTTGTTCCTGCCCTTGCCCTTCCATTGCCATCTAAAGGGTGACTGTCTACTTGTAACAGGTGGTTGCCCCAAAGTTGGTGGAATGTCACCTTACCTGGGACCCACTTGCTTATTTTAAGGAAGGCCTGCCAAGTTCTGAGTATGCACAATGGTTGGGGCCCAGTGGGTATTCTTAAGATGAGTTGAGAACTGTACCACCTGGATGAGGGAGTTCCCTATCACCAGTTCTTGACACTCTGCCCATTTTGGGGGCCATGGATCTTCATTTCATGGCGTTTCTTTGGCCATTTGTGGTAACGTCTGGTCCATTATCTGGCTTTGGAAGTTCAGTAGTTTAAAGCCTCCTTGACTGCGTTTATTAGTGAGTTTTGCCCAATTCATATATTTGGTGCCACTGCCATAGTAGAAGGATTTCATTGTGTTTGAAGCTGTTTTATAAGTGTAAGTTCAATCCCTATAGGTAAGTTATCTATGATACACTGTGTTCTCAGAAAAGACATCATTTTGACAGCATGTGCTTTGCCCCAGTGTAATGGATGTAGGAGATCCCATCTTATGTTTTCATTTTTAATATCTGTTAACATTGGACTTATATTGTCATTCCACAGCTGGTAGAGTTTCCCATGGATGGAAATTCCCTGGTAAACAATCACTTGCTGCGTGTGTTGGAGGCCCCATGAGTGATACGGCATTGCCAATATTCTTGGATCTGAGGGCAGGAACTGGGATTTAGTCATGTTTAATTTATAGTCGTATATCTGACTATACTTGTCTATCAGACTGAGGAGGGTAGGTTTTGACACTGTTGCATCCGCAAGTGTAAAGAGAATGTCATCAGCATAAGCTATAGCCCTGTGTTCTCCTCCCATCTCAACTCTTTTATGTCAGGGTTTAGACAGATGACTTGGAGCAGGTGCTCTATGGCAATGATAAACAGCAGTGGGTATAGGGAGCAGCACCATCTAGTGTCCCTTTGGAGATGGAAGGGGGAGATAACAGAGCAATACAATGTGACAGGGCATCGGTGCTACTAGGTGTACCCCACGGTCAATGACGTTGCAAGGCACATCCCTGAAGTACCTTATTGCTTATGTAACATGGGCACAGAGTCAACTTTAAAAATACAAACACTCTAAAAGTTTTCAAACTGACAAAAAATTATAATTAAGTGTTGCTAAATAATGTAAAATAGTCCCTCCACATATGTTTTCACCTGTCAGTCATCTGTCTTTCTTCATATTCAGTAGACTGTGTGATTTTGTTTACCATGGAATAGAAGAATTCAAAGCTCTGCATTAGTCTAGTAATGTAACACTCCCCCCCCCCCCACAAATTCACAGAATGGTAATATCGAATACATGATTTCCAAGTTCTTCAGAGTTCCACTGATTTCTGGGCTCTCTTAAGGCACTGTCTAGAATCAAGTCACAACCGTTCAGGACACAGAGATTTTCTTGCCCATTTTATATTTGATCATTAATAATCATAGCCTCCTTATATTGCACCTGTACCCAGGCACAGAAGATTGGGCCTATGATGTATGTATTTTGTGCCTAAAGGAGGTAGTGCAATTTCACCCTGGCAAATGCATTCTCAGCATCCAAGGAGAGAGGGATGAAAAGTGCACTTGATTTCTTGGTTTTCCAGAGCAGGTTTACTAAATACCTTGTGTTGCCTGACCCCCCTACAGCCAGTTGTGAACCCCTACCTGATCTCGGTCTATTTGGTCTCCTATCAGAGTTTGTAACCTGTTGGACATGGCTCTGGCCCAATCTTTGCGTGTGTGTAAGTGTGTGTGTCTGTGGTGGGGGGTTGAAGGTACAATTGATAGAAAGGAAGGGGTTGGTGCCAACTTAAAAAGACCACTTATGTAGCACAGTAATACCCTCCAGATTGGGTAGTAGTGCCAGTACTGGACCTTCCATGGTTATAAGACATTCCTATTACTGGAGCAGGCTTCATCACATCCCTGGTCAGTCCCGTATTGCCCAATACCATCCACGCTATTCAGTATTACTGCTTGCTTAATGCCTTCCCTGATGACATGATTAAAACATTGAGTACCACCAGACCTCGCACCAAGCTATGCTGGTCCCAACTGGTGACAGGACTCCCTGTTTGTTACTTACTGAACATGTTCCATTTCTTTGAGCTGCCACTGCTCATTTAATCTGTGTATCACATTGAATCAGGTTACATTTTTGCAGTTTTCTGAATGCTATAATTTTTTTAACAACAGTTTGTACAGATTAATATCATTTACTCTCATCTTTTGTTTTTGAAGAGAATTTTTGAAACCAGCTTCTTCTGTACATAAAATAAAAACAAAAAAAAAAACCTTTGTATGTATAATGTCTTTCACCTTGTAAGGTAAATTCATACAAATTATAAGCCTTGTAAAAAGGAGAACCTCCCCCCCCCACATCTTATATTTGCTTTGGCTATTGTCTTTGTTCAAGACTGGTCTGGAAAGTACTAGTCTTTTCTCAGTCATCTTTATTGTGTTGTTCTGTGTCTTGTTTGTTGGGCTGGCCACCCATTTTGTGGCGTTATTGTCTTGTTTTATTGTCCTTGTTCCTTCATTTCTCATTCTACTGCACTCCAGATCCCCTTGAAATCAAATACTCAGTATCCTTTATTGTATTATAAAATACCGAAAGTAGTAGCCCTTAAAGACACTAGGAGTCTAGTTAAGGCTTTTATGTTAGCAATTTTTGTTGCTAAATAACTGCTGTGTTATTGGTGTAGCGCTAGGTTTTTGTGCTGCGCTTGTTTAAAGCTCTGAGTTTGCTTTTCCGTGCCGTTTAGGAAAGATACTCAGTCTAGGTCTCAACAGCTTCTTTTAGCCCTTATTTTCATGTTGTCCTGTTTATTTACCTTCAAGAGCTGTCCTAAGGCTGTATTTGAGAAGAACAGCTGCAAAATGCATAGCGATAGTGCGAGCTCCGGTAAAGGTTTACTGCCCAAATGCTCACACTATCGCAAGGGAGTTTTCAGCCGCAGAGTGGTAACAGTAAAAAGCAAGCATTGGAAAACATTATGAAAAGCTTCTTTTACCTTCTTTATGTATGAAATAATCGAGTATCCAGTTGTTTGGGGCATACAGAAAAACGAAGGTAATTTTCAGTACTATTCCCCAAAGCCAAGCTGTTTCAATGCTCCTCCTCCCGTTGTGTCAGTCTCTCTCTAAGAGCCGGCCGGCCAGAATCACCTTTTTTTTATGCTGCAACCCAGATGGGCTGTCCTTCTAATCCTTTTTGAGGCTATTAAAAACCTTTAAAAGACTGTAATGACTATGCTAACAGCTTGTATGATGATGTTATGATCTGATAAATTCATTGATGCTTTATCTAAAACATAGTTCTTGAAAGATAATGTTAAGGGCGGAGTTAATGTGTCACATGTCTGTAAATGGTATAAGTACTGCCTGCCCGAAGAAGTCAGTCAGTGAGTAGGAGGATGTGAATCTAGCAACATCGTGATGTGAGCTAGCTGTTACTAGCTGTTGTTTAAGATTTATGTTTTTTTTTATTTTACCGCTTTAAAGTTCGCTGTCTAAACAATAAATTTAAGCTTCATTTTGCTGCTAATTTTGTCTCAGTGCTTCATCTTGTATCCCACACCATCTTACAAGCCTGATGCTCCATTTTCATTTTTATGATTCTAGGGTTAATCATTATGTCGCAGGAGTTACAGGAGTCTAGTGAAATGCAATCCTTACATTACCAGTCCAGTGTTGGTGACAATGAATTTGGATTTGGAAACAATTTGTTTTTTGGTGTTTTGTCAGACATAGATATACAGGGATATGCATTTGAACCATAATTATCATCTGATGAGATACCTGACACTGGAGATGAAAGCAGTAGTGATGCTGGTGATTAGGATAGAATTGAGGATAGGAATAATCATATGCATTGTATATTTTGGTGCTCCTGTGGTAGATGTGCATTGATGGTCACAGTTCAAGAAAATATATGTTGCCATGAAATACAAGGAATTGAACACAGGCTTGTAGATATTGAATACATCACCCAAAACAATCGTCTTTACCATCAAATATGTCCTGACATTGAAACCCTTGATGCAGCATTGCTGAGTAACTGGCACCTGCATGGAGGAGAGTTTGTTTGCCCAGTGTGTAGTCGGTAGGTTAATCGTACACTGTTATGTCATAAGAACAAATCATTTGATTTGTATTTGTTTTTTAATTTTTTTATGCAATTTCTCATGGTCACACACATCCATCCCTTTCCATTATTCCTCCATTTTTTCCATCTGATGTTCTTGTGCTGCTTGTCTCACGTCCAACGTGATGAGTACCCATAATTTATTTCCCTTAACTCAGTTATGCAATTGTAGCCCTCCAAAACATTAATGACTCATTATATTCATTGTTAAGTGAGACTTTTATGTAACAATTTTCTAATTCTTGCTGAACAACATCTGACAGATACCTAGAATCTGTCCCCTCCTAGACTGGATTGTCTGATCCAAACTTACATCTCATTTGTTGTCAACTTTTTCATACTTAAGTAATAAGGCATGATGGGGAGAAACATTATAGTGGGATAATGGCAAGACTTGGGTGGGTTGAAGCATGAGGCAAAGCCAAGGGTTTCCACCACCCGAGAAGGGCCATTAGCCCACCATAGCACCCCACCCCACGGAGTGCCTTATTGTGATTATGAAATGGGTCCATTTAAGTCAATAGAATTTTTTTTAAATGCTGTGTACAGGTAAATGTATAAGAAAAAAAACTAAATGATTTAAATCAAACATACAGACAAGGTAAAATAGTCTAAATTGGAGAGTGTACTTATAACAGTTTGTGAGTAGGTGGCACCAAAGCTGCATATAAGCTGTTTCTAAATGGGCTGAGTAAGGACAAAGGCAAGGAAGCTACTAGCTTTAGATGCTAGCACAGCAGCTAGAGAAAGGCCACGGTGCTCATCATTGGTCATATTGGGGCTGCAAGAAGCTGTCAGACATTAGTGGTAAAGCAGGCCATATTAGCTGTGCAGGAAACTGTGGTGGAATTTTTCAAAGTGGCTGGTAGCTAAGTTTTTTGTAGTGCAGTGCAAGGCTGTTCATGTTAAAATGGCACGGCTTCACTGTTTTAACTTTTAGAGTGAGGGTCCAGAGAGGAGACGATGACGGCAGAGCGGGAGCGGGACACAAGCAAATGCCAGCAGTGGGACACAAGCCATGGAAAATAGTGTAGCAGTAACTGTTATGTCACTTACAGTAAAGGCAGTTTTTATTTTTGCTGTTGTTATTTAAACTACTGCCATATGAAGGACAGCATAAGACCACTCATGTCCTTTTTTAATCAAGAGCAGCGTGTAGTGATATTTTTTTACGCGCACAGTCCATTTTGCTAGGAACTACTTTCACCAGGGCCATTATGCTGGGGTAACAGCTTGACTGAAAGCAGCTCTCAGACAATCAGGAGCCAAGATTGTTTGTGTCCATTTCATAATGATTATCAGCTGGGCATAGGCATATATTAATTTTGACCTGACGTAACATGCTACAGAGAAAGCCATGTACCAAATCTGGGTCACAAACTGATACAAGATGTCCTCCCTCGGTAACATTCATATGCATCGCGTATACATGACTCAGCAACAACAACACCAACCACTACCCCCTGATATCACCATCCTGCTTCTGTCTTGCAGATAGCTGTTGACTAGCCATTCCACTATGGACCCAACTCACGTTGACTGCATGTTACTGAGCAGACTCACATGTGGTGATATATTTGAATAACTAACGCCCAAGTACATGACAGAAAACATATGCATACTGTATCCATTCCTTGCG